>OY740811.1:5353406-6553406 GCA_963514005.1 Raja brachyura
ATACAACTGCATGACCTCCCAACTCCCAGCACTCTGACTGATGAAGACCAATGTGCCAAAAGCCTTTTTGACCACCCGATCCACATGCAACTCCACCTTCAAGGAACCATGCACCTGCACTCCCAGATCCCTACCGTTCACTGCTCATGTTAGACGTCCCAAAATGTAACAGCTCACATTTGTCTGTATTAAATCCCAGCCCACCTGCCCCACCTGGCCTGCAACGGTCCTCAAGATCCTGCTGCAATACACGTTGAGGACCGTTCCCCACTCCTGTGGCTCCACATAGTGTTGACCTCTGATTCCTGAGCGGTCCCACTCTATCTCTCTATAGTTACCCATTTCCCCCTTACATATTTATATTTATATATATCAGATACTAGTTTACAAACAAAGGACAAGGTGCTGGAGTAAGTCAGTGGGTTGGGCAGCACCCGTGGAGAAAGGACACAAAGAGCTGTATGATTGGACTAATTACATGGGCTGCTGTAATATGTGCAGGAAAGTCCAGAGACACAACAAGCCCTGCCATGAGTAACACAGTTGTTGATGATGCCAATCACAGATAGTGTCTGATATCTGAGTGAATATTAGGAAAAAAGGAAGTGCAACTAGGTGTCCTTGTACACCAGCCACTGAAAGTAAACATGCAGGTACAGCAAGCAGTGAAGAAAGCTAATGGCATGTTGGCCTTTATAACGAAAGGATTTGAGTATAGGAGTAAAGAGGTCCTTCTGCAGTTGTACAGGGCCCTGGTGAGGCTACATCTGGAGTATTGTGTGCAGTTTTGGTCTCCTAATTTGAGGAAGGACATCCTTGCTATTGAAGCAGTGCAGCGTAGGTTCATGAGGTTAATCCCTGGCATGGTGGGATTGTCATATGAGGAAAGATTGGAAAGACAGGGCTTGTATTCACTGGAATTTTGAAGGATGTGAGGGAATCTTATAGAAACGTTTAAAATTATAAAAGGGCTGGACAAGTTTGATGCAGGATAAATGTTCCCAATGTTGGGGGAGTCCAGAACCAGGGGCCACAATCTAAGAATAAAGGGGAGGCCATTTAAAACTGTGATGAGAAAAAAACATTTTCACACAGAGAATTGTGGATTTGTGGAATTCTCTGTCACAGAGGGCAGTGGAGGTCAAATCACTGGATGAATTTGAAAGAGTTGGATAGAGATCTAGGGGCTAATGGAATCAAGGGATATGGGGAGAAGGCAGGCACGGGTTATTGATAGGGGACGATCAGCCATGATCACAATGAATGGCGGTGCTGGCTCGTAGGGCCAAATGGCCTTCTCCTGCACCTATTTTCTATGTTTCAAAAAAGAGGCACAATGGGACACATCCCCACCTGGCACATACTTCAGAGTGCAGTAACCCCTCATTTAATGGCCATCTTTATAGCAGATTTGGTTACAGTAGACGGACTTACCGATAGTTATTGACACAACCCCCGGCCCACACCCCCTGGTCTACACCCACACTCCTGGCCCTCACCCCCACCCCCTCGCCCACACTAGGGACAATTTACAATGAACGCAAGCCAATTTAACCTACAAACATGTACGTCTTTGAAGTGTGGGAGGAAGCCAGAGAACGCGGAGAAAACCCAAGCAGGTCACTGGTGGAGTGTACAAACAGACAGGATTGAATCCGGGTCTCTGGCGCTGTGAGGCAGCAACTCTACCGCTGCACCCTCATACAATATTATACAATGACTGATACAATGGTAATCCCTTACTTGGGTATAGTGGAGAATTGGCAACAGCAGACACCATTCCATTATATCGAGACGCCATGGTCTGTTATAATGAGGGTTTACTGTATCCCATGCCTTGGACCAGTTGAGTCTGTACTCACAGTAACTTCTGCAAGGTTCTCTGTTGGTACATTTCATTGGAGCAGTAGACAATGTAAGCATCAAAGTGATGTGTTGCGTGACGCTCCACAATGTCACTGATGTCTCGGATCACCGGGTCATCCTGGTGGCGTGTTTCCAGCTCATCAAAAAACCTAAGGAAAGATCACAGAGCCGATAATAAATAAACCAAGCAGCCAGCCATCCCTTGCTCTTCTCTCTGACCCATTACAGGAAATGTCCTGGGCCTGTCCAATCCACACACTTCCTCAGTCACAGCAAGCACTGGTGGCTCCAAGTTAAACAAGGAACTGCAGATGCTGGAAAATTGATGGTTTACACAAAAGGCTGGAGAAACTCAGCGGGTGCAGCAGCATCTAAGGAGCGAAGGAGATAGGCAATGTTTCGGGCCAAAACCATTCTTCAGCCTGATGGGGGGTGGGGGGAGGCAGGGGGAAAAAGGAAAAAGGAGGAGCCCGAGGGCTGAGGGGGAGGTAGGAAGGGGAGGAGACAGAAAGGGTTAACAGAATTGAGAGAATTCAATGTTCATGCCAAGAGGATGCAGACTCCCCGACACTGAACTCATTCCACCATCAGCAGCAAAGCTCTGCAACTATGTAGCCCCTGTAACAGGTATCTCAAGGTGACTGCGATTACAAACCACCCATGAAATGAGGTATTAAGTCAATGGATATTTTTAAGGCAGAGATAGATAGATTCTTGATTAGTACAGGGGTCAGGGGTTATGAGGAGAAGGCAGGAGAATGTGGTTAGGGGGGAGAGATAGATCGCCCATGATTGAATGACGGAGTAGATTTGATGGGCCGAATGGCCTAATTCTGCTCCTATCACTCATGACCTTATGAGGATAGATTACCAGATTCTCACTCAGAGCTCGTATCTAACGGATATATTGAAGAGCGTTGGAGAGGGGGGAGGTGGGGAGAATTGGGGGTGGGGGGGGGGGGGGGGGTGGGGGAGAGAAGAGTTGGAGAGGCTCGAGAGGGAGGGGGTGCCATGGCCCCATCCACCACAGCCAGGCCCCGCCACCCATGCTCAGGCAAGAGGCAATGGCTTCATGTGACTGGGAAAACGTACTGGAGGACACAAAGGGAAGTGGTGATGGAGCCTGTTCATCATCACCATTTGTTGGCAGTTCACTTCTGAACCACGTTAATGATTACTAATCATGACCACCTAAGCAATTACAAATAGACACAAAGATCAAACCACTTTTATCGGAATACAACATGGGTAGCCATACATTGCTTGCTGTCGACCATCACCCATATCTGGGAGTCGAATTAAGTCGAAAGATTTAAGTTGGGCGACGCATACTAGTCAAGTGTCTAACAAGGCAAATAGAACTCTCGGCCTACTCAAAATAAATGTTCACGCATGTAGTACATCCGTCAAAGAGAATGCCTACAAGTCCTTGGTCAGGCCCAAATTGGAGTATTGTGGTGTGTATGGGATCCTTTCAACGACAACAACAAGATCACCCTGGAGAAAGTACAACGGCGAGCAGCCCGCTTTGTATGTAATGACCACAAACGCAAATCAAGCGTGAATAATATGCTGACTTCTCTTGGATGGGATACCCGAGAGCTCCCCAGAATCAGGCTAAGACTTTTGCAATTTACAAGGAGATTCACAAAATCACGCCATCAAATCTCCCTTCATCCCAGAGCACCAACTGCCATGAAACAAGACAAAATAACGGTCTCTACATCATCAACTGGCTAAATGTCAATAAAACTTGCGGCCAATATTCCCTTTAGTCAAGTACGATAAGGGAATGGAATAGGTTACCACCCAACACACACGCTGCTCCCCATGTTGTCATTTAAAAAGGGGATTGAGCCAATGACAGAGACAATTAGAAGGGACTGGGAACAAGAGTTATTGATAAAAATTCCTAACGATAGATGGGGGAAAAAAAAGCTATTATATGTAAATAAATGTTCAATTAATGTAAGACATAACCTAATTCAATTTAAAATTTTACATAGATTATATTATTCTAAAACTAGACCAAATAAAATATTCCCAAATGTTTCCCCCATCTGTGACAAATGTCTTACTCAAAATGCCACTATAGCACATTCCTTTGTCTCGTGTATAAAACTGTATAAATTTTGGAATGAAATTTTTGGAATTTTTACAAAACTATTTAACACAAAATTGAACCCCAATACAGAACTGATTATCTTTGGATCAATGGAAGAGGGTACAAAACTATTTAACACAAAATTGAACCCCAATACAGAACTGATTATCTTTGGATCAATGGAAGAGGGAAGTAAATTAACTATATTCCAAGAAACTTTTCTTAATTATGGTCTAATAACAGCAAAAAAACTTATACTCAAATTTTGGAAAAACGCAACCACGCCAACATTCAAAATGTGGATGTCAAATATGTCTGAAACGCTTCATCTTGAAGAAATTAGATTTCTCCTACTAGGCAAAGTAGACCAATTCTCAAAGACTTGGTCTCCTTTTATCAACTTTTTGTAAGCATATGGTGCAACATAACATAACCTCAGAAATTAAATGGTTTCGAACCGGGTGACGGATGGGCAAAAATACGAAATAGGTAGATCTCTCCTAATCTCTCTTTACTTTCTCCTTCTATTTCAATCTTTTTAGCTTCCCTTATATGCCCTTTATTTCACTTGCGATCTACTCGCTCGTCTATCTATTCCCACACTCTTTATTTCTTTTTTCTTCCACTGTTCTTTTATTATTAAATCAAAAGTATGAAGTTGTACAAGAATGGAAATATGTGTGTATGTATTAGGTACATATGTACCACAGTATTGTACTTACTTCTAACAAAAATAAACAAAAAATAAAATAAATATTAAATAGGGGATTGAGCGACTAGATCTCCTCAACTTGGTCAAAAAGGCCCAGTTCAAAATGTAATCACTACTCTACTCACTCCGACCTGCGCGAGGTAACCACTGATGAGGCGTTTGCGCAGTCATCAACCAGAACCAGAACCAAACTGACAATGCTGATATCTTGAACAAAACCCCAAGATTCCGGAGTAACTCTGCAGGTTGCACAGTGTCTCTGAAGAACATGGCTAGCTGACTCTTCTCCAAAAGATTGCGGGTCAGAAAACTGGAAGAGGGGCGAGGGTGGGATGAGGCGTTGGGAGTGATAGGTGGAAGGTGTGTGGACAAAGGATAGAGATTAAAGGGACACAAAAGGTGTGACATTAGGGGAGAAGTGGTGTGAAGTGTGACCAGAGGAAAAGATGAAGAGGTGTAGGTGGAAGGGGATGGGGGGGGGGGGGGGGGGAGGTGATGTAGTGAGAGTTTCGGGTATGCATCCAGATGGGGCACAGGGAAGGTGGGCGAAGGTGGGGGGAGGGGAGGGGGGAGATTATAAACCCACTAACTGCAACAGCGACCCTTCACTTCACCCATCAAACAGGCATCCATGGGGAGCAGTTTAGCATCAGCTCCGTAGCCACAAACCCAGCAATACACCATCAGCTCCCTGCACCTTTAAACAGGGACAAGGGCAGATCCCCCTTCTCAGCCATTCACATGTAGAGGATGATCTCATGTGGGAGAGGATATTGATTCCTATAATCATCTCGTGGGATTCCAACTAATGAGCCTGTGTGACTCTGGACATTGCACTAAAACGGTCCAAGCCTCAGCTCGGGGGCTGCTCCATCCTGTCCAGTTTACCTACAATTTATTTTCTCTTCCACTTAACCCGTCTCTATGAGATGATGTACAACCCAGATTTTCACATCTTTGGACCCAATGGTTAATAATGTCCCTGATGACAGCAACCTGCCGCTCAATATCAAATTCCCCTTGAAGTTGGAGTTGCCTCTATTCATTAAACTCATCTCACCTTCCAGTCTGCATTCTCATGGCTCTCCCTGCATCCAATCTCCCTGCACCACACCCTGGTTCCAGGGCTTCCCACTCAGCCTTGTGCAATTCCTGAACACTCTCACCCTTTATTCTCAAATTCACCATGATCTCTCCCTTCTCTGGGACTGGAACTGTGCCTCGCCCCGTTGCTAATGAGAGGGCTCTGCACGCCTGCACTCCACGCTCGTCAGCCCCATGTTAAACACACTGCAGAGACACAAGGAACTGCAGATGCTGGTTTACAAAAACAAGACACAAAGTGCTGGAGCAACTCAGCAGGCCAGGCAGCATCTATGGAGAACATGGATAGGTGACATTTCGGGTCGGGACAGAGAAGGGTCCTTTATTGTTAATCACTCTACCACTGGCCCTCAGATTCCGTAGCCACCAGTTAAAACTCCCAAATGCCTAAATCTCATTCCCCATTTTTCAGATGCTCCTTAACACCGACATCTTTGAATGGGTTTTAGTCATCTGCTTTAAATCACTAGATATGGCATTAGTGTTCTTCTTCAAGAGCATTTCAGTGGCGCAGCGGTAGAATTGCTGCCTCACAGCGCCAGAGACCCAGGTTTGATCCTGACTACGGGTGCTGTCTGTACAGAGTTTGTATGTTCTCCCCATGACCTGCGTGGTTTTCTCAGAGATCTTCAGTTTCCTCCCACACTCCAAAGACGTGCAGCTTTGTAGGTTAATTGGCATCAGTGAAAATTGTAAATTGTGTGTAGGATGGTGTTAGTGTGATTGCTGGTCAGCATGGACTCCGTGCCTCATCTCTAAACTAAATTCTAGAGTAGAAATATAAATGCAAGATGCCTGCAAAGTTGTCCTGACCTGTGCAACACAGCAGAGATGATGTGAATGGGATTCCTTCCAGGCGGATCCAGGCAGGTTGGAACAGGAGCGCCTGCATGTTAGTTTATGAGGCTGACTCCTGCAACAGTTGGAAACAGGTTATGTCTCCAATGTTCCCAAGAAGCTTGCTGGAGAAGATTTACTCTTTTTTATATTGTTTTCAAATGAGAGATTAGATGCCTCACATTAAGAAGGGCAAAGTTACTGAGAGTGTGTGCGCGCGTGAGCCTCCGCGACCAGCGTGAGTGCGTGTGCAGGAGATTTAAAGGCTAAAAAACTGGCAAAAGATTTCTTCAACCTGCAACCAGATAAAAGATCTGTAGAAGACAACTGGGTGTGGCTGAAAAACTCTTTAAATAACATTGTCACAAATCATGTTCCTCAAAAACTAATCAAGGGCCGTGTGCGTCCTCCTTGGCTTTCAGCAAAACTGAAACGTCTCTGCAGTAAGAAAGAGAAGTTTTATATCCATGCCAAAAAAGGGGGTACAAAATTGGACTGGGACAATTTTACTAGTGTGCGAAAGCAAGTCGATCGTGCAATTAGGAGTGCTCATAGACAACATGTTTCCTGTATTCTTGGGGGAGAACAACGCAAGGCTTTTTGGAGATATGTGAAATCCAGACGGACAGACAACACTGGTGTCCAGATGCTAAAAGTGAACAACTGCCTGATCACTGAGGACCAGGCGAAAGCACAAGCTCTTGCAAACCAATTCCAACACGTTTTCACCCAGGAAGATGTGGAGCTTTCATCATTTCCAGTCCTTCCGCCCAGCCCATATGCTGATATGCCTGCTATTAAAATTGAGGTTGAAGGTGTCAAAGAGTTATTGCTCAACATTAATACCACAAAAGCAATTGGACCAGATCAGATACAAAATCAAGCCCTCAAGATCGCAGCCGAAGAACTGGCTCCAGTTTTACAGTTCATTTTTCAACAATCGCTTGACTCGGGCGATGTACCGCTGGATTGGAGGAAGGCCAACATCACTCCTCTCTTTAAGAAGGGTTCAACCACCAACCCAGCGAATTATCGTCCTGTTTCACTAACAAGTACTTGCTGTAAATTGCTGGAGCATATCATTGATAGTAATCTGATGCGTCACGTGAGCAAACATACTATTCTTGCCGACAACCAACATGCATTTAGGAGGCATAGATCATGCGAGTCTCAGCTTATCCTGACAACAAATGGCCTGGCCAAGCACCTTGACAGTAACGTCACATGGATTTAGTTGTACTGGACTTTTCTAAAGCATTTGGTGTCATCCCACACCAGAGACTGCTTTGGAAGCTTGACTTCTACGGTATTCGTTCCAACACAAAACGATGGATTTCCAGTTTCCTGACAAAATGTCTTCAGCGCGTGTGCGTGAACGGAAAGAGCTCCAATTGGCACCCAGTGTTGAGTGGTACACCCCAGGGCACAGTACTTGGCCCACACCTATTTTTGCTTTACATCAATGACATCCATGAAAAAGTCGCAAGAACGACCAGACTATTCGCTGATGATTGTTTGCTGTACCGTCCAATTAAGTCAGCTGATGATGAGGATGCTCTCCAAAAGGATCTCAATATTATGGTCGAGTGGTCACAACAATGGGGCATGCAGTTCAACCCTTCCAAATGTGAAACCATGCGTGTCACCAGAAAGAGGAATCCAGGCGTCACATCTTACAACATACTTGGTGTCACCCTTGAAGAATCCAAACAAACCAAGTATCTTGGCATCAAATTGCAGAATGATCTACGTTGGAATGGTCAGACTCATCATGTAACAGTGAAAGCAACAGGTGTCCTAAACTTCCTGAGGCGCAACTTCCATCATTGTTCAGCTTCTGTCAAGGAGAAGCTGTATTTCACCCTCGTTAGACCTCATCTGGACTACGCAGTTGCAGCTTGGGACACATACACAGATAAAAACATTTCATCCATCGAACGTGTCCAAAGACAGGCCGCTCGATTTGTTACTAACACCTACGAGAGAGAAGCGAGTGTCACCAAACTTCTGAATTCTCTGGGGTGGAACCCTCTCCAAGACAGACGTGAAGCTCACCATTTGACCTGTTTTTACAAAATGTTAAATGGTCAGCTAGACATAGATCACAAGACCTACACCAACCCCAAACCAATTAGGAGCAGACGAGGGCATTCGATCCAATTTGTGGTCCCAGCCTCAAAGACAGATGTGTACAGCAATTCGTTCTTTCCACTATTAAAGCATGGAATAATCTCCACCAAGCCACGGTTGCCCAGCCAGATGCAACTACATTTAAAGTGGCACTTTCTTCCCAATAACCCTCTCTGGCTAAACCCCTCCCTTCACCACCTCCAGTTTAAATTCCAGTTGGAATATTTTGGAGGACCAAGTAACCAACAACCAAGATAGTTGCTCACACACACACTCCCTCTCACTCACACACACTCCCTCACACACTCCCACCCACACCCACACCCTCCCACCCACACCCACACCCTCCCACCCACACCCCCACCCCCACACCCCCACACACACCCACACCCCCACCCCCACACACACCCACACCCCCACCCCCACACACACACACTCCCTCTCACTCACACACACTCCCTCTCACTCACACACACTCCCTCACACACTCCCACCCACACCCACACCCTCCCACCCACACCCCCACCCCCACACATACACACACACAGAGATTACAGGAAGGGCTGGAGCACAAGGCAGGCTAACGCGCTTCCACAGGGGAGGGTTGGGGGGGGGGGGGGGTGTGGGTGTGGTCTTTCCGTCACTGCTGCCTGAGACCCTGCCAGGGACCTCCCCCTCCTCATTCCCAGCAGGCACTGACTCTTGTGTCCTGGCAGAGAGAGGGCATTTGTTCCCCCGTGTCCATGCCTCAGTGAGAAGTCCAACGATCACGCTTCACCATTTCATAGTTTTAGTTTAGAGATATAGCACGGTAGATGGCCCTTCGGCCCACCGGGTCCATGCCAACCAGCGATCACCCCGTACAATAACACTGTCCTACACGCTAGGTGCAATTTACATTTTTTACCAAAGCCAATTGACCTACAAACCTGCGCATCTTTGCAGCGTGAGAGGAAACCGGAGCACCCGGGGAAGAGCCGCGTGGTCACAGGGAGAACGTACAAACTCAGTACAGACAGCACCCGTAGTCAGGATCAAACTACGGTCTCTGGTGCCGTGAGGCAGCAACTCTACCGCTGCACCACCGTGCCGCACCCACTTTGGTGATGCTTCAGTGCACCTTGTGCCTGGGGCTCGTACTTCCTGAGGTTTTGTAACGACTGCAATAACAGAGGCAAAATATCATGAAGTAGAATTCCCCCAGTCTTAACTCAGACCTTCCCACCTGAACAATGAGGGGTAATTCAGAAACTCTTATAGATTGAGAGAAGCACACAGCACCGAAACAGGCCCTTCGGCCCACCAAGTCTATGCTGGCCATCTACCACCCATTCACATGAACCTTACACTTATTCATATTTTATGACACTGTTGGCTTTAAGCCATGGGGAGATAGTGAAAAGTGTGGGAAGATTGTATGCCTTGTACCCTGATGCTGTTAACATATTTACACAGGGATAATTAAACAGGAATGTCTCCACCACTAAACCCAAACTGATTTATTCAATGGATTCAGATCTGGAATTTTTACCAAAGAATAAGCATAACACACAAAAGCTCATTAGAATGGCACAGATCCAGTGACTGGATCGGCCAAAGTCAGCATGGATTTCGGAACCATGGGGAAATCATGCTTGACTAATCTTCTGGAATGTTTTGAGGGACTAACTCTACTCTAGTTACTGTACCACAATACCGCCCACAATATTTTATGATGGCAAAGAACATGTGATTCTGTTTGTAGTATGTTGGTTGGTTGGTTGGTTGGTTGTTTGTTTGTTTGTTTGTTTTTTGCACAAAGTCCGCAGGCACGGCCACTTTTCATTTCACTGCACATCCCGTATGTGTATGTGACGAATAAACTTGACTTGACTTGACTTCAAAAAGCCTTTGACAAGGCCCACACAAGAGATTAGTGGGCAAAATTAGAGCACATGGTATTGTGGGTAGGGTATTGACATTGACAGAGAACTGGTTGGCAGACAGGAAGCAAAGAGTAGGAATTAACGGGTCCTTTTCAGAATGGCAGACAGTGACTAGTGGGGTGCCACAAGGCTCGGTGCTGGGACCCCAGTATTTTACGATATATATTAACGATTTAGAAGTAGTAATTAAATGTAACATCTCCAAGTTTGTGGATGACACAAAGCTGGGTGGCAGTGTGAGCTGTGAGGAGGATGCTATGAGGCTGCAGGGTGGCTTGGACAGGTTGGGTGAGTGGGCAGATGCATGGCAGATGCAGTATAATGTGGGTAAATGTGAGGTTATCCAATTTGGTGGCAAGAACAGGAAGGCAGATTATCATCTGAATGGTGTCAGGTTAGGAAAAGGGGGGGGGGGGGGTGCAACGAGACCTGGGTGACCTTGTACATCAGTCACTGAAAGTTAAGCAAGCAAGTACAACAGGCTGTTAAGAAAGCTAATGGCATGTTGGCCTTCATAGCAAGAGGATTTGAGTATAGGAGCAAGGAAGTCGTACTGCAGTTTTACAAGGCCCTGGTGAGACCTGGAGTATTGTGTCCAGTTTTGGTCCCCTAATGTGCGTAAGGACATTCTTGCTATTGAGGGAGTGCAGTGTAGGTTCACCAGGTTAATTCCCAGGATGGCAGGACTGACATTAAAATGAAAGAATGGATCGACTGGGCATATATACATTGGAATTTAGGAGGAGTGGAGATCGTAAAGAAAAATAAAATTCTTAAGGGATTGGACGGGTTAGATGCAGGAACAATGTTGGGGGAGTCTAGATGTTGGTGGAGTCTAGGACCAGGGGTCACAGTTTAAAAATAAGGGGTCGGCCATTTAAGACTGAGGAGGAAAAACCTTTTCACTCAGAGAGTTGTGGATCTGTGGAATTCTCTGGCACAGAAGGCAGTGGAGGCCAATTCACTGGATGTTTTCAAGAGAGAGTTAGTTAGAGCTCTTAGGGCTAGCGGAATCAAGGAATATGGGGAGCAAGCAGGAACGGGGTACTGACTTTGGATGATCAGCCATGATGATTTTGGATGGTCAGCAGTGCGGGCTCAGAGGGCCGAAGGGCCTACTCCTGCACCTATTTTCGATGTTTCTTTGACACTTCCTCCCCTCTCCCATTTCCCCATCCATCCATCCATCCATCCATCCATCCATCCATCCATCCATCCATCCACCCACCCATCCATCCACCCATCCACCCATCCACCCATCCACCCATCCATCCATCCACCCATCCACCCATCCATCCACCCATCCACCCACCCACCCATCCACCCACCCATCCATCCATCCATCCATTCTACCTCTTACTGGCCTCCTGAATGTCACAGATGTTGGAGAAGAGGTGGTGGTGCTCTGTCGTGGTCATGGTCTTCTGCAGCTCCTTGGAGTTCTTGAACATATTGATGAGGACATTCAGGCTGTGCTGGTAGGAGAACTCTGACACGATTATCTCGAAGATGGCCTGGGGAGAGGGAGAGGAAGAACATTGGAGCTCAACACTTGGCCCACACAGCACAGCGCAGCACAGCTTGGGATCACTCACCTAGTGGCCTTACCTGGAGTGGGAGTGGCAGTGAAAGCAGGCTCATAAGTTCATTCAGGCTCATAACAGAATTAGGCCATTCGTTCCATCAAATCTACCCTGCCATTCAATCATCTATCTTTCTTTCTCAACCTCATTCTCCTGCCCTCTCCCCATAACCCCTGACACCCACACTAACCAAGTATCTGACAATCTCCACCTTGAAAATATCTATTGACGTAGCCTCCGCAGCCGACTGTGGCAATTAACTCCACAGATTCACCACCCTCTGACTGAAGACATTCCTCCTCATCTTCTTTCGAAAGGTAAGTCCTATTCTGAGGCTCGGGCCTCTGGCCCTAGACTCTCCCACTATTACACTGATCACCCTCACACTCCAATCCCTGGGAAACCAATCTTGCTTTTAGCAAAAGTCCAAACACACACTGTTTATTCCACGGCAGGAAGAAGAGGGCAGTGTTCAGTCACCCTCCAGGTTGGACACCCAGTAGTGACCCAGAGGACAGCTGCCCTCATTCACCGTGCAGTGCATGTGACAAAACAGTGAAAGATTCAACCACAATGTGGCCACGGTGGCGCAGCGGTAGAGTTGCTGCCTTACAGCGCATGCAGCGCCAGAGACCCGGGTTTGATCCCGACTACGGGTGCTGGCTGAACGGAGTGTGTACGTTCTCCCCGTGACCGCGTGGGTTTTCTCCGAGATCTTCGGTTTCCTCCCACACGCCACTGATGAACAGGTTTGTAGGTTAATTGGCTTGATGTATGTGTAAATTGTCCCTAGCCTGTGTAGGATAGTGTTAGTGTGCGGGGATCGCTGGTCGATGCGGTCTCGGTGAGCTGAAGGCCCTGTTTACCGCGCTGTATATTAGACACTGAAGAATTCTGTCCACACAATGCCCTTCACTTCCAATCACTCCTGCAGTGAAGGAAGGCTTTCTCCTAGGTGAGTAAAGTTCAGGAGGTTGAAAAAGAGCAGCAAGCAAGCGTCAGCCCGGGGCAATTACCTCGAAGGTCACAGAGGAGCAGCAGCTAGACCAGCAAGTGAGTGGATTGGCTGAGACATCCTAATTAGTTGAGTGGATAGTTGACTTGATGAGATCAAATTAAGTGCAGGTCTCGGGGAGTGGCCGTGGTGAGGGCAAGTGCCTTGGTGACATGAAGTGCGAGTCTTCGGCAAGGAGGCTACACTTAAATCGGTTCTGCATGTGTCCGATATTTAAACCTGTGACATACAACAGTGCAGAAGGAGGCTATCGGCAGCAGAGAAGGGATTAGGTTTCATTCAACTCTGAGTGTGTCTCATTCGAAATTTGTAATTGTAATCTCCACAGGCAAGTTGTCACAGTGTCTCTCTGCTGCAGGAAGTGGGAAGTCGGGGACACTGCTGGTGCTTCAGACAACAACACCTGCAGCAATTGTGTCAAGGTGCAGCTCCTGAAGGATCGTGTTGGGGAACGGGAGCTGCAGCTGGATGACCCCAGGACCATCCGGGAAAACAAGACTTTCCTGGATAAAACATACGGTGAGGTTGTCACACCGAGGATACGGGATGAGTGAAGGTGGGAGACAACAAGAAGTAAACATGGACTGCAGGAGCCCCTGCTGAAGGGGGTACACCCTCTTTGGAGCTGTCGGAGCAGACAACACGATAAGATTGAGTCTTGGTGCTTGAACCCTGGTGCTGAGGCTCAACGGGGACGAGTGACGACAGGCAGAGCCGTAGTGGTGGGGAACTCAACAGTCAGAGGTGCGGACAGGAGATTCTGTGGCAGCAGACGAGACTCCAGGATGATGTGTTGCCTCCTTGGTGCCAGGGTCCAGGATGTCTCGGAGTGGCTGCACGGCATCCTCAAGAGTGAGGGGGTGCAGCCGGACGATGTTGTGCATGTCGGCACAAATGATATAGGTCGAAAGAGGATGGAGGTTCTGCAACACAGGTTTATGGAATTGGGTAGAAGACTGTAAAGCAGGACCTGCAGGGTCGTGATCTCAGGATTGCTTCCAGTACCTCGTGCTAGTGAAGGTAAGAACAGGAAGATAGGGGAAATGAATGTGTGGCTGAGGAGTTGGTGCAGGGGTCAGGAATTCAGATTTCTGGATTATTGGGATCTCTTCTGGGGCAGGGGTGACCTGTACAAAAGGGACGGGTTGCACCTTAACTGGAGGGGGACAAACATCCTAGCGAGAAGGTTTGCTAATGCTACACAGGAGGGTTTAAACTAGACTGGCAGGGGGGTGGGATCTCGTGCAGGACAGAGGCACGTGAGAGGCTAGAGGTTGGTATGGAGGGTGGTGTGGGAAAGGGTAGTGGACAGAATAGGCCAGTGAAAGGTGGAGAGCGAGGAAGGAGGGTTGGTTCAAACTGCACGTATTTTAATACAAGGGGCCCGACGGGTAAGGCAGATGAGCTCAGGGCATGGATAGGTATGAGCGGCTGGGACGTTGTAGCCATGACTGAAACCTGGTTTAGGGAGGGGCAGGACTGGCAGCTCAATGTTCCGGGGTACAGGAGCTTCAGGAGAGGCCGGGGTGAGGAGGAGGGGTTGCATTGTTGGTGAAGGAGGATGTCACGGCTTTGTTCAGAGGTGACATTACGGACGGTTCGTTAGTGAGGCTATATGGGTGGAGCTGAGGAACTAGAAAGGGGCGATCACCTTGTTGGGGGTGTACTGCAGACCCCCAAATAGTCAACGGGAATTAGAAGAGCAAATATGCCGGGAGATTGCAGACAGCTGTAGGTCAAATAAGGTTGTTGTAGTGGGGGATTTTCCAATATAGACTGGGAAAACCATAGTGTGAAGGGTTTAGATGCAATTCCTCAAACATGTTCAGGAGAGTTTCCTTAAACAGTATGTGGAGGCCCCCACTCGTGAGAGGGCAACGCTGGGTCTAGTATTGGGAAATTGGGAAGGGCAAGTTAATGAAGTGTGTGTGGACGAGTGTGTGTTTTTGGGACCAGTGACCACAGTTCAATTAGGTTTAAGATGGTTATGGATCGGGACGGAGAGGATCCACGTGTTAAAATGCTCAACTGAAGGTATGAGAGAAGGTCTCGCTCAAGTTGACCGGAGCAGGTCAATTGAGGGGAAACTAACATCGGCCAAGTGGGATGTTTTTAAAAGAGTGCTGACAAAAGCTCAGGATGTGTACGTCTCCGTTAGAGTGAAGGGCAAAGCAGGCACACGTAAGGAAGCTTGGCTGACGAGGGAAATTGAGGCGTTAGTCAAAAACAAGAAGGATGCATGGGACAGGTATAGGACTGGGATCAGAAGGGCAAAAAGGGGCCAGGATACAGCTCTGGCGGGAGCATTAACGAGAATCCTAAAATAATCTATAAATACATAAGGGGGGAAAGGGTAACTAGAGAGAGTGGGATCTTTCAGGAATTAAAGCGGTCACCTCTGTGTGGAGCCACAGGAGATGGGCAAGGTCCTCAATGAGTAGTTCTCCTCTATATTTACCGAGGAGAAAGACAGTAGGACGGAGGAACTTGCGGCAGTCAATGGAAGAGGCTTGAGAGCAGTCAGTGTTATCGTCAAAGTAGTACTGAAGGCACTGGCCTGTGTGAAGGTAGACAAATCTCCAGGACCTGATCAGATATATCGGAGAACATTGTGGGAAACTAGAGACGAAATTGGTTGAAAGTTACAAGTCGCCTTTAAATACAGGAGAGGTGCCGGAAGACTGGAGGGTGGCAAATGTTGTGCCTCATTTCCAGAAGGGCTGCAGGGAAAATGCTGGGAACTATAGGCCGGTGAGCTTAATATCTGTAGTTGGAAAGTTACTGGAGAGTATTCTGAGGGATAGGATATACAGGCATTTGAATGGGAAGGGCTGATTAGGGACAGTCAGCATGGTTTTGTACGTGGGAGCTCGTGTCTCACAAATCTGATTATTTGGAGGACGTGACCAAAAAGATTGATGAGGGCAAGGGTGTAGATGTTGTGTACATGGACTTCAGCAAGGCGTTCGACAAGGTTCCGCATGGTAGTCTGCTCTGGAAGGTTAAATCTCATGGGATCCAAGGAGAGATAGCTGAATGGATAGCAATTTGGCTCCATGGAAGGAAGCAGAAGGTGATGGTGGAAGGTTGCTTCTCAGACTGGAGGCCTGTGACTAGTGGTGTGCCTCAGGGTTTGGTGCTGGGCCAGTTACTGTTTGTCATCTACATCAATGATTTGGATGAGAACATACAGGGCAAGATTAGCAAGTTTTGCTGATGATCCAAAAGTGAGTGGTTTTGCAGATAGTGAAGATGGTTGTGAAAGATTGCAGCAGAATCTGGATCGATTGGCCAGGTGGGCGGAGGAATGGTTGATGGAATTTAATACAGAGAAGTGTGAGGTGTTGCATTTTGGGACGTCAAACAAGGGCAGGACCTACACAGTAAATGGTAGACCTATGGGTGGTGTTGTAGAGCAGAGGGATCTAGGAGTACAGGTGCATGGTTCCTTGAAGGTTGAGTCGCAGTTACATAAAGCGGTCAAAAAGGCTTTTGGCACTTTAACCTGCATCAATCAGAGTATTGAATATAGAAGTTGGGAGGTCATGTTGCAGTTGTATAAGACGTTGGTGAGACTGCATTTAGAATATTGTGTTCAGTTCTGGGCACCATGTTATAGGAAAGATATTGTCAAGCTTGAAAGGGTGCAGACCAGATTTACAAGGATGTTGCCAGGACTAGAGGGTGTGAGCTATAGGGAGAAGTTGTTTAGGCTGGAGTGCAGGAGGATGAGGAGAGGTCTTATGGAGGTGTATAAAATCATGAGCAGAATAGATCGGGTAGATGCCAGAGTCTCTTACCCAGGGTTTGGGAATCGAGAACCATAGGGCATAGGTTCAAGGTAAAGAGGAAAAGATTTAATGGGAATCCGAGGGGTAACATTTTCACACAAAGGGTGGTGGGTGTATGGAACAATCTGCCAGAGGAAGTAGTTGAGGCTGGGACTATCCCATCGTTTAAGAAACAGTTAGACAGGTACATGGTTTGGATAGGTTTGGAGGGATATGGACAAAGCGCAGGCAAATGGAACTAGTGTAGCTGGGGCATTGTTGGCCAGTGTGGGCAAGTTGGGCCGAAGGGCCTGTTTCCATACTGTATCACTCTGTGACTCTATGAGTGACGGAATGATAATGCATGGAGGAGTTGTTCACCAGTATCAGCCCCACTAGGAAGGCAGAACACTTTGCTGCAATTAAGACAAGTGAATGTGAAGACAACGTTTTCTGGGATGTCCCCAGACCCGAGCAGTTCAAACATCAAATAAGCTAGAGTAGTCTGGGGGGGGGGCTCCTTTCTCAAGGAAAGGGAAGGTCACTTATGTCCCGCAGTGGACATAGAGAACATGTGAATTCAAAATCAGTGGTGGAAACTCCAACAGGACACTTAGAGAGAGGGATCACGCAGAGATGGATCAGGAAGGTCATAAGGAATAGGAGTAGAATTAGGCCATTCGGCCCATCAAGTCTACTCTGCCATTCAATCATTCTAACCCCATTCTCCTGCCTTCTCACCATATAACCTCTGAAGGGCTGAGCATGAATGGAATGAGGAAGCAGGCTAGATGGGTTGGTTCAGGAGGAGTGTGAGGTGGAGTGACAAGCTGGCAAGCCGATTGCTCAAATGGTCCCTGCCACTGCAGGCACCTGGTGTCGGTAAATACACCAGGCCTCCTGAAACGGAGCTTGCAGCAGCAACATATTGCACAATACACCCACAGATAGGAAGTATAAACTGGGGGAATGCAGAGCACTTGCAGGCAACAACATGTGCGGAGTGCTTACTCATGAACTTCTGCCACGGGAGACTTCACTCCTACTTTGTAAACCCAAATCCCAACCACATGTCACCAAACTATGTCCCCAGCAACACTGGTGCTCACCTCCTGCGTTCCTCAGTTGACACCCCGACCCAGTGCCGTTGCCCCAATCCCCTCACCTAACCCCCACAGTGAACACTCACTGATATTGCCCCCTGCTGTGGGCCCAATCCCCTCAATCCCCTCTCCCAGTGCTGTCCTGCTCTCCCTTCCAATGGTGATGCAAGTATCTGACTTTTAGTGGCTCCTTCATCTTTCAGTTGTACCTCTCCCCTCCCCCCTCTGTCCTTGCCAACGTCCCCATGTCCTCAGCAACACTGGTGCTCACCTCCTGCCTCTTGCGTTCCTCAGTTGACAGTGTGTGCAAGATTCCTCTCTCTACGACCTGCAACGGGAGGAAGCATTGGTGTCAGTACGTACTCAGCAGGGTGAGATATACAGTGTGCTACTCACTCGCACGCTATGGGTTAAGGAACTCGCAAACATGACGTACACTATAGCCAGTAATGTTGGCAAAGCTGTCAGTAACGTACAGCGCCTCACTACTGGCACACAAAGGGTTAACAAACTTGCAAACATGTTGCATCCACATGCTGCTTTTCACATCAGCACTGTGCAAGGTGGGTTACAACCTTTAGAACGGCCTTCACAGCATTTCTTTTACCAAAATAAATGTATTCAATTATTTACAATAATAATATTTACAAAACAAACAATACCAACACCATAATACAAGATTACCAAATATTCTTAATACTAAATATTAAATAATTATATTACAATCCTGGTCCCCGGCGGTGCCCAGCGGTCCCGGAATCCCCCAGGGTGCCTGCCCGTGGACAGCGCGGGTTCCTGAGGGACACCCGGGCGCGCACGTAAACCTGGACAAGGGGCAGGCGGTCGGCTCGGGTGGAGCCACCTTCGCTGTCGTGCCGGTCAACCTCCCTCACAGGAAGGTCCCGCGACCGGCAAAGACACAAAAGGCAGCTGATCGGTGCATGGTGGTGTGTGAAATGCAGTAGATGTTCAAACCCTTTGCCCAACAACACCGCCCCACACATATCATCCCTGCAGTCTGCAGAAATCTTCCAACTATCCACTCAATTCCTACTTATTCCTGAATTTAATTATTCCACTCTTGTCACAGACCCTGGCTCTAGAATTCCCATCCATCCGTTCCCCAGCTCTCCCAACATGTTAATGATCCATGCAACTCCTCTCCGTAACGAGCTAGGATGCACCTTTTGCTCCAAAAATGAAGGAAACAGCTTTATAGAGCCTTGGTTAGGACTCATTTGGAATATTGCACACAGTTCTGGTCACCAAATTACAGGAAGGATGTGGAGGCTTTACAGGAGAGGGTGCAGAGGAGGTTTACCAGAATGTTACCTGGATTAGAGGGTAACAGTTAGGAGAAATATGATGATTTTTTCTGGGACGTTGGAGGTTGAGGGGAGACCTGATAGACGTGTGCAATATTACACGAGGCATTGACAGGGCATTTAGTCACCTTTATCCGCAGGATGCTGAAGCTGAGGGAAGATACAATAGTGGTATTGAAGATAGGCACATGGATATTTTGGGAACAAGAGGGACACGACTCGCGTGCAGGCAGATAATGCAGTTTATCTTGGCTGAAGGGTCTGTTCCCATGCTGTGCTGTTAGTTGTTCTATGTAGATGCAAACACCTGGTGCGTGGATTTGAGGGATTAATGTTTTTCAAGACAAGAGGAAAAACCCGCTTGGGGTTTTTAAATAAAAAAGATGCCAAAAGGATGTTTAAGACTGGCTGGGGGGGGGGGGGGGGGGGGGGGGTGTTGGGACGTTGGGGGCTGTCGCATGTTGGCATGTTGGGGGCTGTGGCATGTTGGCGTGTTGGGGCTGTGGCGGGTTGGCGTGTTGGGGCTGTGGCGCGTTGGCGTGTTGGGGGCTGTGGCATGTTGAGGGCTGTGGCGTGTTGGGGGCTGTGGCATGTTGGCGTGTTGGGGGCTGTGGCGTGTTGGCATGTTGGGGGCTGTGGCGTGTTGGCGTGTTGGGGGCTGTGGCGTGTTGGCGAGTTGGGGGCTGTGGCGTGTTGGCGAGTTGGGGGCTGTGGCATGTTGAGGGCTGTGGCGTGTTGGGGGCTGTGGCATGTTGGTGTGTTGGGGGCTGTGGCGTGTTGGCGTGTTGGGGGCTGTGGCGTGTTGGGGGCTGTGGCGTGTTGGTGTGTTGGGGGCTGTGGCATGTTGGCGTGTTGGGGGCTGTGGCATGTTGGGGCTGTGGCGTGTTGGGGCTGTGGCATGTTGGCGTGTTGGGGCTGTGGCGTGTTGGGGCTGTGGCGTGTTGGGGCTGTGGCGTGTTGGGGCTGTGGCGTGTTGGGGCTGTGGCATGTTGGCGTGTTGGGGCTGTGGCATGTTGGCGTGTTGGGGTTGTGGCGTGTTGGGGCTGTGGCATGTTGGCGTGTTGGGGCTGTGGCGTGTTGGGGCTGTGGCGTGATGGCGTTTTGGGGCTGTGGCATGTTGGGGGCTGTGGCGTGTTGGCGTGTTTGGGCTGTGGCGTGTTGGGGCTGTGGCGTGTTGGGGCTGTGGCGTGTTAGCGTGTCGTGTTGCTCTTCCTCGGCGTGGAGCTAGCATGTTTGGACCGGACGTGGGCATGGCTGCATTGTTGACCCACAGACAGGAGCTACACGCACGGGGATGCAGAGCGCCTCCTAAACTCCGGGGCAGCGCACCGCATCGCCACACTCACCTGCGGCAACTGGCTCCAGGTCATCTGTGGCGGCCGGTAGTTCTGGACCACGATCTTGTCGTTGGATTCCCGGGATTCCAGGTGCTCCGTGTCCTCCAGCAGGTCGTCGTCGGACTCTGGGACCATGCCCAGCCCCCTCTCCCGCACCTCCTGGTACAGCCGCGGGTCTGAGGACAGGAGCCTGCTCAGGAACGAGCTGATCGCTTCATACAGAGTCCCCGGCTCAGCCCCACCAGCCCCCTGGTCGCCCAGGGTTACCTCTGCTCCCTGCTGCAACAAGCCCTCCCAGATGCCCAGGAGGGACAGGCGGCGCAGAGCACCCAGGATGGCGTTCTCAGCTGGCTGGCCCTCTGCCATGGCTGGTCGATAGCTACCTGGCTCTGACAGACCCACTCCTCCCCCCTCCTGCTCTCTCCCCCTCCTGCTCTCTCCCCCTCCTGCTCTCTCTCCGTCCCACACTCGGGGCCAGTCGGCGAGCTGACAGGGCGGTGGGGAATGTAACAGGTCTTCTCCAGGAGTTTGCTGAACTAATCTGAATTACAAATCAGCTGGTTAAAACCTCCTCACTGCATTGGGCCCAGAGCAGTTAATAACCAAATCCCACAGCCCCCAGCTACTGTGTGGTGCTGACATCGTTCTCTGATATACCGGTTTCACAGGCTCACATTCTGCGCTGCCTTCTGTTCAAAGTCCCAATGCTGTCGACGCTGTCCCTGCTCTCTCGCTCGAGCCCCCGACCCCCCGCCTCACTCTCACCGGGGTCACTATCACACTCCCCTCTTCCTCACCAAACACTCTGTGCCCACGCACTGCACCCCATGCACCGCACCCCACCCCACTCCCCAACGCATCCCCTGCTCATCCACACATTCAGACAGTGCCACAGACTGGCACAAAGCGTTGGAGTAACTCAGTGGATCGGGCAGCATCTCTGGAGAAAAAGGATAGGTGACGTTTTGGGTCAGGACCCTCCTTCGGACTCTTCAGTACCTGTTTGCTGGTACAGGGAGTTATGGATCAACTACAGAAATAGCAGTTGGAGTTTAATCCAAGCAAGTGCAAGATGTTGCACTTGGGAAGGTCAATTGTTGGGGGGAAATATGCAATCAATGGCGTGACCTCAATACCATTGATGTACGGAGGGATCTTGGGATCCAAGTCCAGAACTGCCAAAAAGCAGCAATTCTATTAGATCGAGTGGCAAAGATGGCATATGCTACGCTTACCATCATAGGTTGGGGCATTGAGCTTAAGTGCCAGGAACATGATGCAGCTTCACAGGACTCTGGCTGGACCACAGTTGGAATATTGCATGCAGTTCTGGTCACCCCATTACAAGAAGGATGCAGGGGCTTCAGATGCAGAGGTGGTTTACCGGAATGTTGCCTGGATTAGGGGGATATCAGTTGCAGAACGTGGTTGGAGTGACTTGAATTGTTTTATCCAGATCGCTAGAGGTTGTGTTGAGAAGTGTATATATACATTTATGAGATGCATAGATGGGGTCGACAGGGTGGAAAAATGAAATACCAGGTGGCATAGCTTTAAGGTGAGAGGGACAAAGTTTAACGAGAAGTGCAGGGCACACGCACACGTCTGGGACACACCGCGGGGGGTGGAGGTTGAGGCATATACGATAGAGGCATTCAAGAAACTTGTGCAGAGGCAAGTTGATATGCAGGAATTGGAGAGATATAGACTATGCACTAGTAGATAGGAGATGGTCACATGATGAATAGTCACATCATATCTGGCAGACATTATCGGCCGAAGACTCTGTTCTTGTGCTGTGCTCATGTTCTATGTTTATCTGTGTTTTTGCGGAGAACTTACACAAGGATGTTGCCAGGACTCGAGGGCTTGAGCTACAGAGAGAGGTTGGGTGGCCGGCTAGGACCATGTTCCTTAGAGCGCAGAATGATGAGGACTGATCTTGTAGCAGATCATGAGGGAAATAGACCAGTTCTTTTAGCCAGAGTAGGGGAATCAAGAACCTGAGGACATAGATTTAAGGTAAGAGGGGAAAGATTTAATAGGAATCCGAGGAGAAACATGTTCTACAGAGGATGGTGGGCGTGAGGAACTTGCTGCAGAGGAGGTAGTTGTGGCGGGTACTATAGTACCATTTAAAAGATATTTGGATAGATACATAGGAAATGTTTAGAGGAATATGGGGCAAATGTGGGCATGTGAGACTAGTGTAGATGGGGGATCTTGATCAGCATGCACAGCATAGACTCTATGTATGACTCTATAACCATCTAATTCCAGAGGCCTGGCCCATTCCCGGGAAAACACCGCTCCATTTGAAAATGTAGTTTCCAAACTGATCCCTCTCAAAAGCCTTAACGTCCCGCCGTTGTTGACCGGTTGGACGGGCTAGAGCTGAAGGGGCACGCTCCCTGCACACCCACACTCACCGTCCTTAAAGGAGCTCCGGTTCCGGGGGCCTTTCTTCCGTCCCAGTGTCCGCTGTAGAGGAGGGGCGTTAAAATAACAAACTCAGCAAAGCATCCAGAATACGGCACAAATCATATAAATACCTTCCCATTCCAGAGCTCAAGTTCTTACCTTAAACCACCGCGATACTTGTTTAATTAAATATCCACCTCGACCAGCCCCCCCGTCAATAAGCTCGGACGAGGTTACTGCCCCCCCCTCTTCCCCACCCCCAGCCGTTCGGCACTGGGGCTGCTCCAGCTCACCCCATCCCATCCCATCCCAACCCATCACTGGGCAGGGCAGCCTGAACTCCCCTCAGACACCTGACCCTTCACAAGTCTAGTCCCAGTACATGAAAATATAATTAAACGCCCAAATGCTGTAGATGTGAAATAAAACCAGAAAGCATTGGCAGACCAGGCAGCGATGGTGGAGGTTGAACGACAATGTGTTGGGGGGAGGTGATGGGAATGTGGGGAGAATACAACGGATGCCAGCCAGTGAGTGGTGGGCAAGGGGCCTGTTACTGAGCTGCATATGTGTCTGACTGCATCAACGCTGGGCTCTGGGTGAGGATGGCGGTGAAGAGCACCTTCCCTCCCGCAAGACCACAGAGTGTGGCTGAGACTGCCGCCCAGTGCAATCCCCCCCCCCCACCCCACCCCTAATCGCCTGCAATCCCACCCAGTGCCGTGGCCCCCAGCCCCATCACGGGTGCTCCAACTCCAAGCCCACCATGGTGCTGCCCCACATTGATCGCTGACCCCCCCCCCCAACCTCGCCCCCTCGCCCAGTGCCAACCACGCCCCCTCGCCCAGTGACCCCCCCAACCTAGCCCCCTCGCCCAGTGCTGACCGCCCCCTCACCCAGTGACCCCCCCAACCCCCAACCCCATGCTGCGAGTGCACGGTGCCCACCTTGCTCCTGCCGGGACTCCGCGCGGGCCTCGGCGCTGCCGTCTCCGGCACGGCCAGCAGCGTGGGCACGGGCAGTAGCTGATTGTCGTTGGTGAAGTCGGTGAAGCCGCCGGTGGCCACCTTGTAGGACTGGTTGCGCCGGTTGCGTTGCAGGGTGGAGCTCGGCTCCTTGCCGTCCAGGTAGCAGAGGTCGGAGGGGGGCATGCTGTGGACCTCCCTGCGCCCGCTGTCCCTGCGCCTCACGGGCGAGCTGCCCCGCTGCCACCTGCTGGGTCTGCTGGTCTCCGCCAGCTTGTTGGGGATCAGCTGCTGGTGGCCCAGCTTCAGGGCCGCTGCACTCTCCGTGCTCAACACCACCCGCGGCACCTCACACAGCGAGGGCATCGAGCTGGCACTGCACAGCCCCAGGTTGTCCAGTCCCAGACCCGCGCCCTCTGGCGACTGCTGCCCATCCACGCCAGAGCTGAACTGCAGGTCCGACCCAAACCTCGGCTCCAGCAGCAGAGCCTGGACTTTCTCCTCCAGGTCAGTGTCCGAGTGCCGCTGAGACTTGGCTCCAGCCCCGCGCTGAATCCCCGGCCTTCGCTGCTCGCCAGCCATCGGCTCTCACTCGCACGCTCAGCTCCTAAACCAGGGCAAACGGAACAATCAATGTCAACGTCACTGCTGCTGGCTCCAATGCACAGCCTTTTGTCAACAAAACCACTTCATTCTCCTCTGGTCCAGCAATCGTGGCACTTGTGTCGTCTCGGATACTCGTTACTTTAAAACTTACTTTAGAGATATAGCACGGAAACAGGCCCTTCAGCCCACAGAGCCCATGCTGACCAGCGATCACCGCACACTGACACTATCCCACACACACCAGGGACAACTTACAATCTTTACCAAAGCCCATTAACCGACAAACCTGCACGTCTTTGGAGTGTGGGAGGAAACCAAAGCACCTGGAGAAAACACAGACAGTCACAGGGAGACCGTACAAACTCCATACAGACAGCACCTAAAGTCAGGATTGAACCTGGGTCTCTGGCGCTGTGAGGCAGCAACTCTACCGCTCATTGTTGAAGGGCCCTCCCACAGACAACGTGAACAGCATCCAGCAACGCCATGGTCAGGACAGCACGCCCCCTCTAACCTCCCACCGTGTTCGGTCTACTCTTGCCCCAGGTGGCACAGTAGGGCAGCAGGTAATATACCTGCCTCACACCTCATGGGATGCACTGACGGTGTGGAGTTGGCATGTTCTCCCAGTAAGGGCCATATGCTCCCATATCCCAACAATGCGCTGCTGGATTAATTAGTTTGTTTAGTTTCGAGGTACAATATGGAAACAGACCCTTCGGCCCCGCGAGCCTACGCCAACCATCGATCGCCCAGTCACACTAGTTCTACGTTATTCCACTCTCCTATCAACTCCCTACACACTAGGGGTATTTTTTATTTACAGAGGCCAATTATCCTACATTCCCACCACACGTCTTTAAGAATGTGGGAGGAAACCGGAACACCTGGACAAAACCCACACGGTCACACGGGAAACATGCAAACTCCATACAGACAGCACCTGAGATCAAAATCGATCCTGGGCCACTAGTGCTGCAAGGCAGCAACTCTACTAATTAGTATTTATATTTTAGACCTACACTCCATGGACAAACAGTTTATATGACACATCCCTGCAGCTAAATGGAGAATAGATGTAATTGCCAAAAGGGAATGTGGAGGAATGGGACCAAGAGGCTTGCAGACAGCATGGTCAAGATGGGCTGAATGGTCTCATTGCAGGCAAGTGACAAGTAATGGGAGTTGTCTTGGCGTCATCATGTCCACCAGGAGCTCAGCACTAAAGCTCAGCTGCTGCTCAGCGCATCGTTCCCAAAGCACCAAGCACTGATTCAGGGCTAAAGGTTCTCCCATGCTGTTCCTGAACGGCCTGCATCTTCAGACTGAACCCACCATTAAACAGTGAATGGCAGCTGGCCTATAAACCGATTTTCAACAATTCAGCAGCTTTTCAACCAAAGACCGCAACGACGATGAGATCCATTCATGGAGGCGGCAAGTACAGCCGAGGCAATAAATGACTACCTCACCTGTCTTCTTCATGGAAAGGAAGACATAGTTGAGATAATAGATGAGGTAAACATTGAGAAGGAGAGGCAGATACAAAATTCCGGAGTAACTCAGCGGGTGAGGCAGCATCTCTGGAGAGAGGGAATGGGTGACGTTTCGGGTCGAGGCTCTTCTTCAGTCTGAAACGTCACCCATTCCTCCTAGCCTGAGATGCTGCCTGTCCCGCTGAGTTACTCCAGCTTTTTGTTTCATGTAACTGTGCTGTCTTTTACAGTTCGATAGGTGGCCAACACACACTGTCCAAGGTGCCACCCAGACATGACAGGTCAGCAGAGTGGCGCAGCAGTAGAGTTGCTACATTGCACCCCCCGGGACCAAACCTGACTATGGGTGCTGTCGGGAACTTGTACGGAACTTGCTCCAGGGGGACTCCCACACTCCAAAGACATACAGGTTTGTAAGTTAATTGGCTTTGGTAAGTTGTAAAATTGTCCCTGGTGTGTTGGATAATGCTAGCGAACGTGGTAATCACTGTTCGGCGCGGACCCGGTGGCCGAAAGGCCCGTTTCCACGCTGTATCTCTGAAGTCTGCAGGTACCAGCTCTGCACAGTGTGGAAGGAAGAGGAATCAGCCTTTGCATTAAACTAGTACCAGACTTGTTCAGCTCGCACCATGAGGTCCCCAACATGAGGACCCCAACATGAGGTCCCCAACATGAGGACCCCAACATGAGGACCCCAACATGAGGACCCCAACATGAGGACCCCAACATGAGGACCCCAACATGAGGTCCCCAACATGAGGACCCCAACATGAGGACCCCAACATGAGGACCCCAACATGAGGACCCCAACATGAGGACCCCAACATGAGGACCCCAACATGAGGACCCCAACATGAGGACCCCAACATGAGGACCACGTGGTCTTCACATTTGTCGTCACACCTGAAGGTGACCCAGACATGAAACTCGTCACCATTGGCGGCATGAGGCCCAGTCACTGCAATGTTGGCATGAGCCAAGCCTAGTGAGAATTATAGGAGCTGATGATTCCATTTAATCTTCATCTTTTATACAAGAAATATCTTGGATATAATACGGTTTAGAATATTTTGTTTTCTACAAAGCAGAACTTAACAATACAGGACAGAACATCACAGGAACATGCCCTTCAGCCCATCAAGTCTGTGCTGTCCAGGACAACAGTCTAAATCATCCTATCTACTTGCTCATGGTGTGGATCTCTCTAGGTCCTGCCTGTTTTTGTGCCTATTGAAATGTCTCTTAAACACTGCCACGTATCTGCTTGAGCCACCTCCACTGGCTGCGTGTTTGAAGTACAAAAGCTCACTGTGAAAACAGCTGGCCAAACAAACCTCCTCTAACATTCCCCCTCTCACCAGCCAATATTCCCCAGTATGTGGCATTCCCACCTGGAAGACTGAAATTCTATCCCATCTATGCCTCTCAGCATTTTATATTCTTCTATCAGGTCACCCGTCAGCCTCTCCCACTCACAACTGGTTGTTATCCCATTGGGAATTTTTAAATTTTTATTCAGACTCCTGTTGCAGGGCAGAAGGTTGTACTTGATGTGAACTTAATCAGCTTCACTTGAAGCCCAGTTATTCCACATACATAACTCCCGTAGTTTGGCCGGTGGGAAGGGGGCAGGTGTTAGACGGAGAGGTTGGGGTCTGTGGGAACAGTTATGGAGGGTGGAAGACAAGAGGCATGTCTCCAGTAGTTTATCGTAGACATCGTGCAAACAGGTCCATCAGCTCACCGAGCCCACACCAACCAATGATCACCCATGCAGTAGTGTTTAAGAAAGAACTGCAGATGCTGGAAAAAATTGAAGGTAGACAAAAAATGCTGGTGAAACTTAGCGGTGGAGGCAACATCTATGGAGCGAAGGAATAGGTAACGTTTCGGGTCTCAACCCAAAACGTCACCTATTCCTTCGCTCCATAGATGCTGCGTCACCCCTGAGTTTCACCAGCATTTTTGACTACCCATGCACTAGTTCTATGTTATCTTGGTCTTGCATCCCAAGACAGTTTTGGGTTTTTTTGCCAGAATGTTTACAATTTACAGAAGCCAATTTACCTACAAACCTGCATGTTTTCGGAGTGTGGGAGGAAACTGGAACACCCAGAGAAAATCCGCAGTCACATGGAAAGCGTACAAACTTTGCAGATATAATACTCGAGGTCAGGATGGAACCCAGGTCCCTGAAGCCGTGAGCTGGCAGCTCGGCCGTTGCACCACAGTGCCACACCTTAGCGACATAAGGAAGTTTCAACAGTGGACTAGCTCGAGGCAGGGATTAAGTGGATGATGATATTGGGGAGAGGATGAGGGAATGAGAGGTCTCAGGGTTAGATACAACCCCAGCAACACTCAGATACTTACCAGGGATGCCACAAATACATCAGTAAAAACACAACGTGGAAGCCCGTCTTACACAACTACTTTGCATAACCACAGCAACAACATTCCAAAACCACTTCCCTGACTATAAACAGGTCTGGGAAATACTGCTGGCATGATGCAAGTCTATCTATCGATTGTTTGCTGGTGGAGGTTGGCCCTTCCCAGGGATTGAGACGTGGGAATGATCAGTGTCTTGGTAATCGCGACGCAAGCTGTAACACGTAGAGCCGGTTTGGTCAGCGGAGTGTAGTTTTGCTTTCACAGTTCCTGTCTTCATGTGGCAGTCAGAGCGAGGGAGGTGTCGTCACAGCCCGCCCGCCCGCCCCAGACTTTGACCCCACATTTCACCATCCAAGCACCTTCCTGGTGACCTGGGTGGGGTTAGCAGGGAAAGTATCAGCTTGGTAAATGCAGCCTTTCAGACCACGTCACCGCCCAGAGAGCACGGGATGTGCTGTTCCTGTAACGATGCGGCAGATTTTATGCAAGGCACGTTCCCACTAAGAAGCAGCAATCAAATATATGTTGGTTACACAAAAAGCTGGAGAAACTCAGCGGGTGCAGCAGCATCTAAGGAGCGAAGGAGATAGGCGACGTTTCGGGTCGTGACCCTTCTTCCGCGCTGTATCTCCCAACTAAACTAAACACACTCTCGCTGTAGTTTACAAGGATGAGAGGGGAACTCATTAAAACTTACTGAGTAGTGAAGGGCCTGGATAGAGTGGATGTGGAGAAAATGTTGCCACTAATGGGAGAGTCTAGGACCAGAGGCCATAGCCTCAGACTAGAAGGGCATACCTTTAGAAAGATGAGGAAGGATTTCTTTAGTCAGAGGCTGGTGAATCTGTGGGATTCATTGCCACAGATGGCTGTGGAGGCCAAGTCAATGGATAATTTTTAAGGCAGAGATTGACAGATTTGTGATTAGTACAGGTGTCAGGGGTTATGGGGAGAAGGCAGGAGAATGGGGTTGATAGGGAAAGACGGATCAGCCATGATTGAGTGGCAGAGTGGACTTGATGGGCCGAATGGCCTAACTCTACTCCTAGAACTTGCAAAACAAGACATGACAGGGCAGAGTGGGGAGCTGATCCAGGTCATTGTTGGACCTTGGGCCGTGTGATTCTTCCTTCGTGCCAGCCCGTGTGATTGAACCCGCAACCTGTTGATCCAGAGGGCAAGGGTGCGACCGATCGAGTTACACCAGACTGGATTCAGCCACTGATTAAAAGCTCGCTTTACAAAGCCAGGGTGTGGCAAACCTGAGCTTTCATTTCAGTTTCATTCAAAGCACTGTAGCTCGTGAAAGCCAGCGATGGGGAACACAGGCGATTATCCAGCGGCTTTCCAGGGTCACTGTGCAAGGGCAGAGGCAGTACAACAATGTGGATGACATCTCCAACTACCGACATTGACCGCAGTTTACACATTCGCTCCAGTCTCAGAAGATCTCAATGGGGCGAGCGTTAAAGGTAGTCAAAGGGAATTCTTGTGTATGTTCCCATGCTGTGCTGCTGGGGAGATTCCAAGATGATCCAGTACAAGATCAGCAGGAAGGGGCTCGGGAACTTGCTTTCTCTTTGAGAGGCCTGTGCCTCGGCTAAGTGATCCGTGAGGTGAGAGTGCTGATACCAAGCCAAGGTTCAAATACCTTTGAAGGCAAGTCCCAAAACATCCCCAAAACATCCCCTGCCCATCCCCTCCAGAGATGCTGCCTGGTCCGCTCGGCCCAACTTGCCCACACCAACCAACGATCCATCTACACTAGTCCCACCTACCTGCGTTTGGCCCACATCCCTCTAAAACTATCCTATTAAATGTTTCCTAAACATTGTAGGATAGTATTAGTGCGCGGGAATCACTGGTCAGCATGGACTAAGTGGGCCAAAGGGCCTGTTTCCACAATATATCTGTAAAGTAAACCTCACTAGCAAGGACAATATTCATTGCCCTTAAAAAGAACTAACCTTTGAACAGCTGCGGTCCTTCAGACGAAGGGTTTTAGTTTAGTTTAGTTTAGATGTACAGCACAGATAAAGGCCCTTCGGCCCACCGGGTCCGCGCCGACTAGCGATCCCCGCACATTAACACTGTCCCAAGCCCACTATGGGCAATATTTACATTTACCGAGCCAATTAACCTACAAACTTGTACGTCTTGTGGAGTGTGGGAGGAAACCAAAGGTCTCGGAGAAAACCCACGCAGGTTACCGGGAGAACGCACAAACTTCGTACAGACCGTAGTCAGGATGGAACCCGGGTCTCCCATTGCTGTTGGGAAGGGAGTTCCACGATTCAAGCCCAGTGTTGAGGGAGCGGTCACAGCTCTTACAAGGTGACCATCTCCTGGACCCGTGACTTTGTAAACTTCACCATTCACCCTGGAACCACTGATAGCACTGATTTCTGGATTTTACTTGACAAACTGTGGATTTTTTTTACAAATGATTATTACATTAAGTTATATGTTACACAGATATGCCAGTGAGCAGACATCCAATTAGCAACAGGAGGCAAAGGTTCTACAACCCAAATATCATTGACGACTTCACCTTCAATCACAGATGAAGGCTCAGAGAACTGGAGCTACAGCTGGACAACCTCGTGATCATGTGGGAGGATGAGAGTTTCTTAAATATGACCCACAGTGAGTGAGGTGGTCATGCCTAGTGTACAGAGAGAGTAGGTGGTCATGCCTAGTGTACAGAGAGAGTAGGTGGGAGACCATGAGTAAAGGAGTAAAGGAGTGTCAGGCAGAGCAATAGTTGTAGAAGATTCACTAGTTAAGGGGGCAGACAGGAGATTCACTGGCTGTAAATAGGACTCCAGGATGTGTGACCTCCCTGGTGCCAGGGTCCAAGATGTCCCCGAGCTGCAGCATGATATAGAACTTAGGGATAACGGAATCAAGGGATATGAGGAGAAAGCAGGAACGGGATACTGATTTAGAATGATCAGCGTTGAATGGCGGTGCTGCCTCGAGTGGGACCGAGTGGCCTACTCCTGCACTTATTTTCTATGTTTCTACATTCTCAAGGGGGAGGGGGAGCATCCAAAAGTAATTGTGCATGTTGGCACAAATGAGAGAGGTAGGAAAAGGGAGGAGATTCTGCAAAATGATTATAGGGAATTCTGCAAAAGACTAAAATGAAGAACCTGCAGGATAGTGATCTTCATATCTCCCCCAGTGCCATGTGGTAGTGAGAATACAAATATAAAGATAAGATTCATTAATGAGTGGTTTAGGAATTGGTGCAGAGGGCAGGGATTCTGATTTTTGGACCATTGGGATGTCTCGTGGGACAGAAGTGACTTGTACAAGAGGGACGGGATGTACCGGAACTGAAGGGGATGGCAGGAGCACGATGGGGAATGAGGAAAGACTACTTCAAGTAGCCCTTGCTTTCCCTCTCTCTCCATCCCCTCCCCCTTCCCACCAGTCCTACTGTCTCCGGCTACATTCTATCTCTGTACCGCCCACTCCCGACATCAGTCTGAAGAAGGGTCTCGACCCGAAAAGTCACCCATTCATTCCTTCTCTCCAGAGATGCCGCCTGTCCCACTGAGATACTCTAGCATTTTGTGTTTACCTAGTGAGGAAGGAAGGGCTGTTGGATTGAATTGCACTCATTTTATTGCGAGAGGCCTGATGGGATGGGTAAGGTGGATGAACTCGGGGCATGGATAGGAACATACGACCGGGACATTGCAGTTATTGCCGAAACCTGGCTGAGCGAGGGACGTGACTGGCAGCTTAATGTTCCAAGTCACAGTGCTAATGGAGAGATAGCGGGGCAAAAGAGGGGGGTTGGGGGGAGTGGGTGTTGCTTCACAGCAGTGGTCCAGGATGGCATTAGTAATGGTTCATCCGTTCAGGTTATATTGGTGGAGCTGAGAAATAAAATGGGTTTGATCACCTCTATTGGGAGTGTACTAAAGGCTCCCAAACAGGAATTAGAAATATGGCAGGAGATTGCAGGCAGCTGCAAGACTAATAGAGTTGTCAGAGCAGAGGATTTTAACTTTTTCTAATGTAGACTGGGACTTTCGTAACGCCAAGGGCTTACAGAGTGGAAGTTGCCAAATGTGTTCAGCAAAGTTTCCTCAGGAAATATGTAGCGGGACCTACACATCTTGAGAGACAAAGCTTGATCCATTCCTGCGAATTTGGGACGGGCAAGTCATAAGGTCATAAGCGATAGGAGTAGAATTAGGCTATTCGGCCCATCAAGCCTACTCCGCCATTCAATCATGGCTGATCTATCTCTCCCTCCTAACCTCATTCTCCTGCCTTCTCCCCATAACCTCTGACACCCGGATTAATCAAGAATTTATCTCGGCCGTAAAAATATCCACTGACTGTGGCAAAGAATTCCATAAATTCACCACCTTCTGAATAAATACATTTCTCCTCATGTCCTTCCTAAAAGAACATCCTTTAATTCTGAGGCTATGACCTCTAGTCCTAGACTCACCAACATCAGTTGGTGGCCTCCCTCTGCAATTGGATCCTCGACTTCTTTTTCCACTTTAGTTTTTATTGCTTTTATGTATACACAAATAAAACACAAATATAACAATGAAACATACAACATTACAGTGAAACGTACAACAGTGCAGCGGGGGGTTCAGTTTACAATTAATGATGAGTATACAGAACTATTTTCATATTAAAACATTTTCCAATAACTTACATTATTGTCTATAAAATTATACAGTGTTGATGTCTTTATTTCTATACCTAATCCATTTTTCCCATTTTCTATTAAACTCGTCTTCTTTCACTCTTAGAGAATATGTAATTTTCTCCATGACAAATATTTCCTGTACTATGTCTAACCATTGTCTAAGTCTGGGCGTGTCCGCTCCAAGCCAGTTTCTTGTAATGGCCTTTCTGCCAGCTGTGAGTAGGATTTTAACCAAGTAATGGTCTTCCTTCAGCACCACTGTATTTATATTACCCAGGTATAAAATGGAACACTTCTTGCAGACTATATATCATAATACCTCCATTAATTCTGAATTCACTCTGTCCCAAAATGGTTCTATTTTTGGGCAACTCCAGAAGACATGTACATGATTTGCGTCTGTTTGACCACATTGCCTCCAGCATGTTTGCTGCCTTAGAATTTGCTTGTTTTTTATGTTAGGCGTAATAAAGAAACAAATCAAATTTTTCCAATTAGATTCTCTCCAATTTTGTGAATTAGTGGATGTCTGTAGTGTTTCACACATGTGATGCCATTCTTCTTCTGAGATTGTGATGTTCAATTCCTTTTCCTACTTATATTTTACATAAAATGTAGTTTTAGCGTGACATTCCATTAAACTATGATAAAGTTTAGAAATAACCCTTAATGTTTTTTGATGATACGCACTAACTATCACTTCTATCACTGGATTCTTTTCTTCTAGTGCCTCCCTTTTTACCTTTTTATTGTAATGATCTCTCAGTTGGAGGTATCTAAACAAGTCTTGGTTCCGAAGTGCAAATCTATCCTTCAAATCTTGAAAACTTCTTAGGTCTCCATTTTCAATAACAGTACAAAATGCAGTCATTCCTTTCTTCATCCCCTCTTTAAATGTTGAGTCATACATCCCTGGTTTAAATTCATTATCCAAAGCTATCCATCTTAAAACCTTTTGTCGTTTATTCAGTTTAAGTTGTCTGGTAAGAGTGAACCAGCTTTCTAAAGTAAATATCGTTATTGGATCGATTATACTCCTGATATGTCCAGGAAGCGCTTTTTCTCCCAATCCAGTGTTTGGATGTGGAAGTCAGGGATATATGTCTCAATCTCTTTCCACCTAGATATATAGCGGTCCTCACACCAGTTAATTAGTGGTCGAAGTTGGGCTGCATAGAAATATATTCTAAAATTTGGAAGTGCCATTCCACCTTTGTCCTTTGGCAACTGGAGTGTAGTGTATTGAATTCTGGTCTCCTTTCCTCCCCATATAAATCTAGATATTAATTTATCCCATTCCATGAATTGTTTTAATGGTACCTCAATAGGCAGAGATTGAAACAAGTACAATAGCCTTGACTAAATATTCATTTTCACCACATTTATCTTACTACTAAAATCCATTGGGTAGGTGGACCATCTTTCTATATCCTTTCTTATGTTTTGGTTGATGTGATTATAATTGGCCCCATACAACATTGATATATTTTTTGTTATATGTATCCCTAGGTATTTGATTGATTTTGAATCCCATTTAATATTATAATGGTGTTTGATTTCTTCTGGAGGAGGACAATTAAATAGGAGGATTTGAGTTTTTGAAATATTCACTTTATATCCTGCATAAAAATTAAATTCATCTATGATCCCCATCATCCTTGGAAATGAGGTGTTTACTTCCGTGAGATACATCATTACATCATCTGCAAAAAGGCCAATTTTATGTTCTCTGTCTCTTATAGTTACTCCCCTCAGTTCCCTATCTTGACGAATCGCTTGAGCCAATGGTTCAATATATATAGCAAACAGGGTAGGGCTAAGACAACATCCCTGTCTCGTTCCTCTTCCTAACACAAATCTCTCAGTTAAGGACCCATTCACCTTTACTCTTGCAGTAGGTTGCTGGTAAATTGCTTTAATAACTTGAATTGACTCTTCGGTAAAGCCAAATCTTTCTAGTGTTTGATGTAAGAATTCCCAATTAACCCCATCAAAAGCCTTTTCCGCGTCTAGACTTATCAGGACAGCACGCGTACTTTCCTTTTGAATCCTGTGTATTATATGTAGGGTTCTTCTAATGCTGTCCTGTGTTTGTCTGCCTATTATAAAACCAGTCTGGTCTTCATCAATTAAATCTGGCATGAACATTTCAAATTGTTTGGAGATAATTGAAGAATATAATTTATAGTCCACATTTAGAATTGATATTAGTCTGTAGTTGGTATAATTTTCCTTGTCTTTGTTCTCTTTGGGGATTAATGTTATAATTGCCTCTTTCCATGACGGGGGTGTCTTGCCTTCTTTGATAATCCAGTTAAAGGTTCTCAGAAGAAGTGGGTTCAGCTCATTCCGAAATATTTTATACCATTCTATAGGGAAACCGTCGCTGCCTGGGGCCTTGTTTGATTTCATCCTACCAATTGTCTTCTCTATCTCCTCCGGTGATATTTCTGCTGTGATTTCTGCTGTGATCCTCGACTTCATCATCCACAGACCACAGTCCATTCGAATTTGAGGAACCACTTCATCCTCAGTAACAATCAGCAAGGGAGCACCTCAAGGCTGCGTGCTCAGCCCCCTGCTGTACTCACTCTATACTCATGACTGTGTAGCCGGACATAGTGCGAACTCCATCATCAAGTTTGCCGACGACACCACTGTGGTTGGACGAATCACAGATGGGGACGAGTCAGAGTTTAGAAGTGAAATCGACCGACTGACCAAACAGTGCCACCACAACAACCTGGCTCTCAACATCAATAAGACCAAGGAACTGATTGTGGACTTTGGTAAGGGAAGGATGAGGACCCACAATCCTGTTTATATCAACTGACGGATAGTGGAGAGGGTCAAAAACTTCAAATTCCTGGGCGTGCATATTCCCTGCAATATTTCCTGGGCCCAGCACATCGATGCACTTGTAAAGAAGGCACATCAGCGACTTTACTTCCTGAGAAGATTACGGAGATTTGTCATGTCAAAGAGGATTCTCCTAAACTTCTACAGGCGCACGGTAGAGAGCATTCTGACTGGTTGCATCGTGGCCTGGTTCGGCAACTTGAGCGTCCAGGAGCGGAAAAGACTACAAAAAGTTGTGACCACTGCCCAGTCCATCACCGGCTTTGACCTCCTCACATCGAAGGGATTTATGGTAGTTGCTGCCTCAAAAAGGCAGCCAAAATCATCAAAGACCCACACCAACCTGGCCACACACTCATCTCACCACTGCCATCAGGAAGAAGGTACAGGAGCCTGAGACCTGTAACGTCCAGGCCCAGGAACAGCTTCTTCCCTACAGCCATCAGACTATGAAACACAACAATGACTAAGCTCTGAGTCTGAACTACAAAAGACTATATTATTATTGCACTATATTTGTTATTTATTGAACGTTTTTCTTGTTTTTCCCTTCCCCCGTTATGTACTATGTTTACATATTCACATATTCTGTTGTGCTGCAGCAAGTAAGAATTTCATTGTCCCGGCCGGGACACGACAATAAAACTCTCTTCACTCTCTTGACTCTCAAGTCTCTTGGAAACATCATCTCCACGTCAAGCCTTTTACTATTCTGTATGTTTCAATGAGGCCCTTCCTCATTCTTCTAAACTCCAGCATACACAGGCCCAGTGCTGACAAATGCTCATCATAGGTTAACCTATTAATTCCTGGGATCATTCTTGTAAACCTCCTCTGGACCCTCTCCAGAGCCAGCGCATCCTTCCTCAGATGTGGTGCCCATAATTGCTCAGAATGTGGCCTTCCCAGCACCTAATAGAGCCTCAGCGTTACATCCTTGTTTTTGTATACAAGCCCTCCTGAAATAAATGCATGAATTGAGTTTGCGCACTTTACTACCGACTACAGTGACTGAAGTGTATGCGAGTGAGTATTTTGGGACCAGCGACACCTGTTTTATTTGCTTTAAGATAGCTATGGATAATGACAGGGCGGGCCCACACCGTTCAAGTTCTGAATTGGGAGAAGGCCAACTTGATGGTATTAAAAAATAACTTTCTCAAGTTGATTGGAGTAGGCTCTTTGCAGGCAGAAGAGTGTCTGGAAGGTGGGATACTTTTACAAGTGTGATGACAAGCGTTGAGGGCATGTATGTTCCTTTCAGAGTGAAGCGGAAGGCAAGTGGGCATAAGGAACCTTGTATGACCAGAGAAATTGAGGCTCCGGATTGCAGGATATAGCTTTGGTCAAAAATATAATCACATTAAGGGAAAGAGTGACGAGAGAGAAATAGAGATCCTCCGAGAACACAGTGGTCATCTCTGTGTGGAGCCGGAGGACATGGGCAGGTCATTAACGCGTATTTCTCCTCTATTTTTATCATGGAGATAAACATGAAGATTGGGGAACCCGGAAGTGTCGAGGATAGTTAGTATTATGGTCGAGGAGGAGCTGAACGTCCAAAAGCTAATGAAGGTAGATAAATCTCCGGGGACTGATCAGAAATATCGTACAAAACAGTGGGAAGCTAGAGACATTTGAGATGCCCTAGCTGAGATGTACAGATCATCATTAGACACGGGTGTGGTGACAAAAGACTGGAGGGTGGTCAATGTCGAGCCTCTATTTAAGAAGAGACTAGACTAAGTGGAACCCATTGGGTCCCTGTCACACCTCCCCCACGCAAGATGTGAGTTTTAGTTATGTATAGATAGATGCCAAGGGAGGTAGTTGAGGCAGGTATTAAGACAACATTTATGACAATTGGACAGTGACATGGATGGGAAAGGTTTAGAGGGACTTGGGCCACAACAGGGCAGGTGGGACCAGTGTAGGTGGGGTATCTTAGTGTGTGTGGGTGAGTTGGGCTGAAGAGCCGTTTCCCTGCTGTTTGGCATGTCCAGATGATAAAATGATGACACCCCATGGCATGGCTAGTTGATAAAATTATATTTACCATAAATTTGGAAAATGTTCGGGAAATAAATCTGTAGTTAAGAAAACTTTGTTTGAAAGTCCAGAACAAATTTGGAAATAATATAAAACTAGCATTTTGGCCAGTTCTATCACCATTGGCTGTCATCAGCTGGAGAGTGAGAAATCGGTGCAAAATGCATTCAGCTGCTCACTTTCCATATCTTTCCATATCTTTCCATTCCTGAACCAAGCCTAATCCTGCATGTTGATACATTCCATAATATAGTGCGCCTTAGGCATGCCTGCCCAGTCTCACAACTCTTGTGTAAGGAATTAGTATTACAAGCTGCCCACTTTTAATTTTGTACCTGCCCTTCAAACTTCACCATCACTTCACCTATACTCCACGGGCAGCACGGTGGCGCAGCGATAGAGCTACTGCCTTATCGCACTCGAGACCCGGGTTCCATCCTGACTGCGGGTGCTGTCTATACGGAGTTTGTATGTTCTCCCTGTGACCTGTGTGGGTTTTGTCAGAGTTCTTAGGTTTCCTTTTACACTCCAAAGAGGTACAAGTTTGTAGGTTAATTGGCTTTGTACAGATGTGAAATGTAATGTGCGTAGGGTAGTGTTTAGGCACGGGGATCACTGGTCCGTGCGGACTCGGTGGGCCGAAGGGCCTATTCCCGCACGGTATCTGTGAACTACAGTGCAGGAAGTGGTGGCTTTCAGATGCAAAATTAAGCCCAGATCCATCTGCTCTCTCAAATACACATGAGAGTTGCCACAACACCTGATGACTGTGTTCTTCCTACAGGTAAAGATAATGTCCATTTTGTCACTGGTTATTCAGAACAGTTTTTCAACCATTGGGAGGAGGCAGTTGAAGAGCACTCTGGTGATGACAGTTCAATGGTGACCCCAGCTGCTATCTGTGTGAGTGTGCGTGTTCTCCCTGTGACCACATGGGTTTTCTTTGGGTAATTTCCGGTATCTTTCCACATCCCACAACACGCGGTTTTGTAGGTTAATCGGCCTTTGCAAATTGCCCCTAATGTGCAGGGAGTGGGTGTGAAAGTGGGAGAACGTAAAACTAGAGTGTTCAAGAAGGAACTGCAGATGCTGGAAAATCGAAGGTAGACAAAAATGCTGGAGAAACTCAGCGGGTGCGGCAGCATCTATGGAGCAAATATGCTGCCGCACCCGCTGAGTTTCTCCAGGATTTTTGTCTACCATAAAACTAGTGTGAACAGGTGATCAATAGTGCACGTGTTTCCATGTTCGGTGGGTCCTGTTTCCATGTTGTATCTCTAAACTCCATGAGAAGACTGGGAGTCAGCATCAACCATGCTAGGACCACACAGTGTCAAGCAAGGCTCCATTTTCAGCCAACACTTTTCTCAAGCACTCTCATTGTGATAATGCACCTTCAACCAACTTCCAGGTGTGAAGCTAAGCTGACGGACCAAGGGGAAGCTATTCAACCAACATTGCATCCATTCCTGAACCAGGATCATTCCAACTTCACTCATCAAACTGAGTGCACGGATTCTGCTTGTTCACTTCAGTTATTTTAGTTTTGGGAAACACCCCTGTCGGCTGACCGAGTCTATGCCGACTAGCGATCCCTGCACGCTAACACTATCCTACACACACTAGGGACAAATTACATTTATACCAAGCCAATTAACCTTAAACCTGTACGTCTTTGGAGTGTGGGAGGAACCCAGAGCACCAAGAGCAAACCCACACAGTTCATGGGAGGAACATACAAACTCCTTACAGACAGCACCCGTCGTCAGGATCGAACCCAGGTCTCTGACGCTGTAAGGCAGCAACATTCCCGCTGCGCCACCGTGCTGCCCCTTGGAGAATGAGCTTTCCACTCAACATCCACACAGGTTTCACTGAATGCCTGCTCCCACTTTAGAACACCACGTTCCCACAATAAAATCACCAAATGAGACCTTGGATAATGATTTCAGGAATCACCTCTCAATGAAGGCAGACACTCGCGATGCACGTCCACATTGCCATCGGTGTGTGAACACACCACTTGACTGCGTTAGGTGTGGGATGATAGAGATCTCAAAACTAGCACAAAATGTAGGTCTACAGAGCAGTGAGATTCCTCCCTTCCCACGTGCATCCGAGGCACGGCTTCCTTCGCGGGCAGCTCAAGCGAGTGGAGAGTACTAGCTGCACAAAATCTTCCAGTGCTAGTGGAAGAACAAAAATCATTGCCCGAGTCCAGGCCAACCTCCTAGTTACACTCACTCAGCTCGAGGGGCAGGCCCCCTCATTTGCATGCCCAGCCCTAGATTCCCAAAGTAGACAACCTTCTTCAAGTTCTGCCATGACGAGAGGCAACCAGATGGACGGGGAAACAGGTCCACAAGCTGAAGAGCCTCCTTGAACAAGTACAACATTCCCATTCACTCTTGAGAATCTCCGGTGTGTCTATTCCATTCCGGGACAGTGCGTTTGGGCTGAGATGAGGATGGGGTGTGTTGTGAGCACACAAAACCATGGTGCAAATGGCAGAGAGGGGGCATCGACTCCCAAGAAGAAGGAGATAGAAAGAAAGAAAGAAGAGAGAAGGGAAGAGAGACAAAGAGGGAGCACCTCCCTGTTAACTGTTTCCCTGCACAGGTTTGAGGAAGACCGGGTCACTGGGACACCTTCAGATCCACTTGTGGCAGGCTCGAGGAGACCCATGCTGGTCACAGTGAGGTCAGAGTGAGGGCAAATCAGACTCAGCCCTTGGGGGCAACTGAAGGACAGGAGATTTACCCTTAAACCAACACCAAATATTAAAAACAGAACAAGCTGGAAAGACACAGGAGGTCAGGCAGCATCTGTGGAGTGAGAAACAAGGTTCACATTTAGCTATGCCTCACGGGCCCCAGGGGTGGAAAACACAGCGGGGGGGGCAGAGGGTGGGGGACATCCCCCCCCCCGCCAAGTCTTTGTCATCCAGATTTTAAAATCCAGTGGAAGTGGTACTGCTGATTGAGGGCGCCGATTGGACGAGAGAGATGTCGCATGCGTGCGCGACCGCCAAAATATTGTGTCCCCCCTGCCCCTCCATATTTTGATAGCGCGTTCCGCTCTTGACGGGCCCTATCCCAAACTCTATCTCCACTACATCGGTGCTACCTCCTGCACCATGTAGAACTCATGGACTTTATTAACTTCACCACCAATGTCTATCCTGCCCTCAGATATACTTGGACCATCTCCAACACCTCTCTCCCCTTTCTTGATCTCACAATCTCCATCACAGGAAATAGATTACAGACTGCGTTCATTACAAAACCACTGACACCCATAACTATCTCGACTACACTTCTTCCCACCCTGCTTTTGGCAAAGACTCTATCCCCTACTCCCAATTCCTCCGTCTACACCACATCTACGCCCAATAATAGGTGTTCCATAGAAGGACATGCGAGATGTCCTCATCCTTTAAGGGACGGGGGTTCCCCTCTTCCATCAAAGATAAGGCCCTCACTTGCGTCTCCTCGATATCCCGCAGTTCCAGCCCTCGCTCCCCCTCCCCCAAGTCGCAACAGGAACAGTCCCCCTAGTCTTTACCTTTCACCCTATCAGCCGTCGCATACAACACATAATCCTCTGACATTTTAACCACCTCCAACGGGATCCCACCACTAGTCACATCTTCCCATCTCCACCCCTTTCCGCAGACACTGTTCCCTCCGCAACTCCCTGGTTAACTCACCCCCTCCCCCAGTACCTTCCCCTGCAGCCGGAGAAGTCGCAACACCTGCCCCCATACCTCCTCCCTTGACTCTGTCCAAGGACCCCAACATTTCTTTCAGGTTAGGCAGTGGTTCACTTGCACCTCCTCCAACCTCATCTACTGTATCCGTTGTTCAAGATGTGGACTCTCATACACAAACAAGACTAAGCGATTGTTTCGCTGAACACCTTCGCTCAGTCTGCCTGGATATACCTGATCTCCTGGTTGCCAAACACTTTAATTCCCCATCCCATACCCACACTGACCTTTCTGTCCTAGGTCTCCTCCATTGTCAGAGTGAGGTCCATCACAAATTGGAGGAACAGCATCTCATAGGACTGCGCAGACCAGCTGGCTGGAGTCTTCACGAGGATTTTTAACCAGTCTCTGGCCCAGTCCACTGCCCCACCCTGTCTGAAGTCCGCAACCATAGTCCCCTTGCCCAAAAAAACCCACATTGCCAGCCTCAATGACTACCGGCCAATCGCACTCACACCAGTGGTGATGAAGTGCTTTGAAAAACTGGTCCGGGGTCATATCACATCACTCCTGCCCCGAAGCTTTGACCCCCACCAGTTTGCGTACAGAGCGAATAGATCTACAGAGGACGCTGTAGCCACAGCTCTCCATGCTGCACTGTCCCACCTGGAGCAGCGGGGAAGCTATGTGCGAATGCTCTTTGTGGACTACAGCTCTGCTTTTAATACTATCCTTCCCCACAAACTGGTGGACAAACTGGGGGACTTGGGACTTCCACAATCCACCTGCATGTGGATAAATAGCTTCCTGTCGGGCCGCAGCCAGAGATTCAGAATGGGCCATCACACATCCACGGCCCTCAGCCTCAGTACCGGCTCTCCACAGGGCTGCGTGCTGAGCCCCCTGCTCTACACCATCTACACACATGACTGCACCTCCGCCCACCACAGCAACACCATTGTCAAATTTGCGGATGACACTATGGTGGTGGGGCTCATCTCCGGGGGGGACGAGTACGCCTATCGGGATGAGGTGGAGCAGCTGACAGTGTGGTGTGGAGAAAATAACCTGCTCCTGAACACCTTAAAGACCAAGGAGATAATAATAGACTTCAGGAAGAACAAAACAGAAATGGTACCACTAATCATCAGAGGGGACTGTGTGGAGAGGGTGGTGGATCTCCGCTTCCTGGGAATCCATATTGAGGAGGACCTGACGTGGAGCGTGAACACCTCTGCGCTGCTGAAAAAGGTCCAGCAGAGACTGCACTTCCTGAGGGTGCTCAGGAAGAATAACATCACACAGAGACTGCAGCTGTCCTTTTATCGGTGCTCCATTGAGAGCATCCTAACATACTGTGTATGCGTGTGGTACACCAGCTGCACAGCGGCTCAGAGGAAAGCACTCCAGAGGGCCATTGACAATGCCCAGAGGATTGTCGGCTGCCCTCTCCTTACCTTGGAGGACTTACACTGTTCCCGCTGCATCAAAAAATCCCAGAACATTATAAAGGAAATTTCCCACCCCGGACACTCCCTGTTTGAACTGTTGCCGTCAGGCAGACGGTACAGATCTACAAGGACAAAGACAAACAGACTTAAAAACAGTTTTTACCCCACTGCTATAAAGGCACTAAATGTAGCCGCCAAGGAACGCGGGGACTAAGGGACTGTGGTTGGTACACTGTGAAATCCACAGAAGGATGTAGGGTTGGATGTTTATGCGTGCTGTTTTCATATTCCATATTTATTTTAGTTGTTTATCTATTTTAATATTTTACCTTGTATGTATCGTTAGCTTTTATGGTTTGAATGGTGCACTGACTGGTTGACATTTTTAAATTTTGTTGTACATGGTTCATATTACAATGACAATAAAGAAACTATACTATATTTCACTTGGGCAGTTTACAACCCAGCGGTATGAATATTGATTTCTCCAACTTCAAGTAACCCCTGCATTCCTTCTCTCTCCATCCCTCCCCCACCCTAGTCACACCAGGTTCCCATTCTCACCCAGCAAACAGCTAACAATGGCCAGCTTCCTTTATCATTGTTACTTTTTTGCATATCTTTCATTCATTTATATCTCTCTACATCACTGAAGGGTCTCGTCCCAAAACATCACCCATTCCTTCTCTCCAGAGATGCTGTCTGTCCAGCTGAGTGACTCCAGCATTTTGTGTCTATCTTTGGTTCAAACCAGCATCTGCAGTTCCTTCCTGCACATAACATTTAGGTTAATACCCAACCTGCTGAAGACATCCAGCAATTTCTGTGTAATTGTCAGTAGCTTTTCCTTCACTAAAACATAAACTGGCATTTATAACTTCACTCCACAGATGAAGTCGTTGAGTCGGGTACAATAGCAACATTTAAAAGGAATTTGGACAGGTACATGGACAGGAGAGGTTACCTGGACAGAACCAGGTGCTGGAACCTTGAGTAAATCAGCGGGTCAGGCAGCATCTGTGGAGGCAAGAGATAGATGGTGTTTTGGGTCAGGATCCTTCTTCAGATCTATTATAGTGGTGAGGAGTAAACTGGAGGTTGGGGCAGGACTAAACCTAGCAAGTGATAGATGGATATGGGTCAGGGTGTTTGTTTAGCAGTGGAATGGATAAAGGCTAGAAATGAAATGGAGACCAAAGGATGTCAGATTAGGAGAGAAGAGGAGTGAAAGGTAAAGCCTCGATGAATTCAATGTTCATATCGGTGTTGTAAGCTTCCCAAACACAATATGAGCTGTTGTTTCTCCACTCTGTGTGTGGCCTCACTCTGGCGACGGAGGAGGCCCTGGGCACAGAGGTCAGTGTGGGAATGGGACGTTAAAATGGTTAGCAACGGGGGCTCCTATTGGCCTAGGCAGACCGAGTGCAAATGCCTGGCAAAATGAAGTAATGACGGCCACATCGGGATCACCAGATGCAGCAGATGAGGTTAGAGGAGGTGCATGTGATCCTCTGTCTCACCTGCAAGGAATGTTGGGGTCCCTGGATGGAGGGGACAGAGGATGTGTAGGGAACTGTGGTTGCATCTTGTGTGGTTGCAGAGTGGATGAGAAAACCAAGGAATTGTGGAGGGAGCGGTTTCTGCCTATCGAGTCCACACTGACCAGTGATCACCATTCACACTAGGTCTATCCTACACACTAGAGACAGTTTAATGAAGCTAATTAACCGACAAACCCATGTGTTGGGAAAGTGAGAGGTAACCGGAGCACCCGAGGAAAAGGCACACAGCCCCAGCACGGAGTCAGGATCAAACTCGGTCTCTGGAGCCGAGAGGCAGCAGCTCCAACGTAGCGCCATTGTGCAGCTCAAATCTACACCTTTAACTCGGAGAAAGTGAGAGGAGTGAAATGAGAAGTTGTTGAGGCCGAGGACAAGTTCTGCCAGGCAGAGGAGGATGTTAGTCATAGGGAACTGATTGGGTCTCGGCTCAAGGATCAGCCAGAGGGCCCTGTCACATTCTAGCTGGTGACTGGAGGTGAGGCAATACATTTAGAGTGATGTGGTCCAAATGTGAACAAATGGACATCTTGATAGTCATGGACAAGTTGGGCCAAAGAGCCCGTTTCTGTGCTGTGAGACTCCAAACATAGAATCATATAGCAGAGAATGTGCTGAATAATGACGCCAGGATCAGCTCACGTGATCCATATCCCTCCATGGCCATTTCTATTTGCCGATCTAAGCCGCTGAAATGCCACTATTATATCTGCCACCATCACCACCCCTGGCAGTGCGTTCCAGCCACTCACCACCCTGGGTGTAAGCACTCGCCTCACACATCCCCTTTAAACTTTGCCTCTCTCACTTTAAAGTGATGCACTCAAGTCCTTGATGTTTCCATCCTGGGACAATGGCTCTGACTCGACCTTACCCAGGTCTGTCATCAGTTGAAATACTTCCGTCAGGTCTTCCAGCAACTTCCAGCATTGCAGAGAAAACTATCCAAGTCTGTACAATATCTTCCTGTAGCTTATGCCCCTCTAGCCCTGTCCCACAGTGCAACTTCATTCCAAGAGCTCTCCTGAGTTTTAAAAAAATCAAACTCATTGTAAGAACAGAGAATGAACGTAGCAGGTACGCTGGAGCTCGGGGATGTCGCCTAGCGCTAATGGCAGGTACACGGGAAGCCTCGTGAAGATTTTTCAACCTGATGAAAAATGTCCACAAGAGCCCCGAGTACCCGCGAGTGGCCATTACCGTAAATCTCCGAGTAGGAATCAGGGCAAACTCGGGAGAATTCTTGGAATGAACTCATACCGTGGGACAGGGGTTTAAATCCAAGTAATGTTCTGGTAAACCTCCTTATCCCCCCCCGAACTGCAGCCAATTCTCCAAATGCGGCCTAACCACCGTCTGATGGAGCAGTATCATGACTTCCTGATGGTGAATGTCCCAGCTACTGAAGGCACACACACCAGGCACAATCCTCACCGCTCCAGCTGCCCGTGTTGCCACCTCCAGGCAGCACAAACATTAGCACAAGAAACCACCTCCAAAACGGTGAAAGGCGCGATAGATATCATTGCAGTTGTACTTTGTCTTTAAGATGTTTCCGTACATGGTCAACGGTTCACTCACCTGCGGGTCGCGGAGCCCCGGAGTCAGGTGTTGCTCGATAACTCTCCTGCCTGTGGAGTGGGTGCAATGTGAGGGGGGGGGAGGGAGGGAGACACACACACGGGTGGAAGCCAGGGGCTGCTGCACCTGGGGCCGGGGGCTGCTGTACCTGCGGCTGCTGCACCTGGGGCCGCCAACACCTTGTCCCAACCACAGTCAAACGCCGCAACTCTGAGGCAACTCTGCAATCTGTGATCAGCGTGACGGCGCTTCCGCTCAGCAACACCATGAAAGGTGAACTCACCTTTAGCGTCGAGCCGCCACTGACAAGTGCTTGTGTCTGACGGCGGGCTGGCGTTGGTTCGCGCTGTCCCGGGACCACGGCTACTCTCCCCCCCCCCCCCCCCCCCGGGACCCTGCCCTCTCCCTCTCCCCCCCGGGACCCTGCCCTCTCCCCCCCCCCCCCCCCGGGACCCTGCCCTCTCCCCCCCGGGACCCTGCCCTCTCTCCCCCCGGGACCCTGCCCTCTCTCCCCCCGGGACCCTGCCCTCTCTCCCCCCGGGACCCTGCCCTCTGTCCCCCCGGGACCCTGCCCTCTGTCCCCCCGGGACCCTGCCCTCTGTCCCCCCCGGGACCCTGCCCTCTGTCCCCCCGGGACCCTGCCCTCTCCCTCTCTCCCCCGGGACCCTACCCCCTCTCTCCCCGGGACCCTGCCCCCTCTCTCCCCGGGACCCTGCCCCCTCTCCCCCCGGGACCCTGCCCTCTCTCCCCCCGGGACCCTGCCCTCTCTCCCCCCGGGACCCTGCCCTCTCTCCCCCCGGGACCCTGCCCCCTCTCCCCCCGGGACCCTGCCCTCTCCCTCTCTCCCCCGGGACCCTACCCCCTCTCTCCCCGGGACCCTGCCCCCTCTCTCCCCGGGACCCTGCCCCCTCTCCCCCCGGGACCCTGCCCTCTCTCCCCGGGACGGGACACCAGCCAGTGGCCGGGCTGAGGGAGCAGTGGCGCCGGGTAGCTCGGCTCGGCGCAGATACTGCGGCACTTTAGCGGCTGACTCGAGGCCAGGTGCGGGTTGTGGCTGCGGAGAGCGGGGGCAACAACCCGCCAGCGGTGTCCCGCACCGCCACACAGCGGCTCCCCACAACACCCGCACACTGGGTGCCTCGGTAGAGTCAGAGAACACTTTCTAATCTAATACCTGGCAAGCAGCATGAAGGGAATAGATCGGGTAGATGCACAGAGTCTCTTGACCAGAGGACATGGGTTTAAGGTGAAGAGATTTAATTGGAAGCTGGGGGGTAACTTTTTCACACAGGGTGGATGTATGGAACAAGCTGCAGAGGAGGTAGCTGAGGCTGGGACTATCCCAACATTTAAGAAATAGGTACATGGATTGGACAGGTTTGGAGGGATGTGGACCAAATGCGGGCAGGTGGGACTAGTGTAGCTGGCACATGTGTGGGCAAGTTGGGCTGAAAATCCTGTTTCTATGCTGTATCACTCTGTCTCTAGAAGTATTACGCTATCATAGGCGGGCCGGGCCGGGCCGGGCCGGGCCAACCTCGTGTAGTTTGAGATATTGCATTGAAACGGCCCTTCGGTCCACTTTGACCAACCATTGACCATGTGTTCACACTAGTTCTATATTATTCCACTTTCCCATCCACTCGTACACACTAGGGGCAATTTACAGACATGCACGCCTTTGGAATGTTGGAAGCCCACGCGGTCACAGTGAGAGCGTGCAAACTCCAAACAGTGGTTAGGATTGAACCTGGGTCTGTGGCGCTGTGAGGCAGCCACTCCACCAGCTGTGCCACTGTTGCTTGCTATCCAATCAGATCATATAATACTATAGATAAAAACAATTAAACCAAACTCAAGTACAACAGGTGGAGCAAGAGGGAAGATACAAAGTGCAGGATATATTTCTCAACATTCTTGCACACCAGCTCCAGAGACAAAGTCCAATGTATACAATAGGATAGAGGTGAATTGGACAGTACCCTAGCTTATGGTGGGACTGTTCAGAAGCCTGGTAACAAAGGAGAAGACATTGTTGATAGACACAAAGCTGGAGTAACATAGAATCATAGAAAATAGGTGCAGGAGGAGGCCATTCGGCCCTTCAAGCCAACGCCACCATTCATTGTGATCATGGCTGATCATCCCAAATCAATAACCCGTGCCTGCCTTCTCCCCATATCCCTTGATTCCACTAGCCCCTAGAACTCCATCTAACTCTCTCTTAAATCCATCCAGTGATTTGGCCTCCACTGCCCTCTGTGGCAGGGAATTCCACAAATAACTCAGCGGCTCAGACAGCATCTCTGGCCAAAAGCTAGTTCAAGTTGACATTTGTTGCCACATCATTCTGAAGAAGGGTCTCGACCCGAAACGTCGCCTATTTCCTTCTCTCCACAGATGCTGCCTCACCCGCTGAGTTTCTCCAGCATGTTGGACTACCTTCGTTTCTCCAGCGTCTGCTGTTCTTTCCTAAACACGTTCACATTTATTGTCACGTGCACCAATTAAGGTTCAGAGGGATTTGAGCTGCCACACAAGTAAAAAGAGCACAATACACACATGAAATACAATTTGATGTAAACATCCACCACAGTGGAACCAACATTCCTCACTGTGATGGAAGGCAATAGAGTTCAGTCACCTTCCTCTTTGTTCACCGTGGGTGGGGCCTTGAACCCCCAGCACTCGCCGTTGCCAACGGTCCGATGTCCAGGACCTCTCGTCGTGATGATTGAAGCTCCAGCATCGGGACGGATTGGAACCCTCCGCGGCATGGAGCTCCCGAGTCGGCCATGGAGCTCCCGGTCCGGTCTCCAGGAAAGGCCACAAGTTGTTAGGCCACGGGGGGGATGGAAATGCGAAACGGAGAAAATTGCATCTCCGTCGAGGTAAGTGACAGAAAAAACGTTTCCCGCTATTCCCACCCCACCCCACCCCAGATAATCTAACCAAGAAACATTAAAACATACATTTAAGATATACTTAAAATAATAAAAACAGAGAAGGGATGCAACACTGTTGGCGAGTCACCCGGGGGTCAAACAGGTGACGTTTCGGAACTCGACCCGAAAAATCACCCATTCCTTCTCCCCAGATGCTGTCTGACCCGCTGAGTTACTCCAGTGTCAATCTTTGGTTTAAACCAGCAGCTGCAGTTCATTCTTACACAGAAAGAAACTATTCCCGACTCTGGTGGTGTGCACTTTTAAGCTCATGTGCCTTCTGCCAGATAGGAGTGAGCAGACGGAATAACTAGGCTGGGACATGTCTTTGATTATGTTGGCTGCTTTACCATGGCAGTGCAAACTATGGATGGATTCAATGGTGTGGAGGAAGGAACTGCAGATGTCCTGTTAGTTCCACTGTTCACATCCAATAACACCTCTCCAGAGATGCTGAGATACTCCCGCATGTTGTGTCTATCTTCACTGGTGACGAGTCAGGTCTGTGTGACGGATTGAGCGACATCTACAACTATCTGCAATTTCTTGGTGTCTTGGGCAGAGTTGTTCCCAAACCAAGCTGTGATGCAACCCGACAGTATGGTGCATCTGTAGAGGTTTGTGAGAGTCATGCTAAACATGGGACACATGACAAATGTCCTCTCTCTTAAGGAAGTGGAGGCAATGCTATGCCTTCTTGGCTGTTGTTTGAATATGCTTGGTCCACACCAGATCACTGGTAATATTGAATGAACCATTGATGCTGATTGGTACATGTACTCCTGAAGTTGACAACTAGCTACATCGTCTTGCTGACATTGAGGGAGAGGTTGATTAATGCTGGCTGTGTGGAGTTTGCATGTTTTCCCTGTGACCATTGGGTTTCTTCCAGCTGCTCCAATGTCCTCCCACCTCCCAGAGACAAGCCAGTTGGTGGATTACAAGCCAGTAGGGTGAACAGGTGATCAGCACTCGGTGGAGATTCGGCCGAAGGGCTGTTCCCATGCTGTATCTCTAAACAAACCTAGGTCTCAGCCCCTGAGTGTATGTGACAAGGTGGATGCAGAGAGGATGTTTCCATGTGAAAAACCAATTGGGGTCATTGCAGATAAGACCAAGGCGAGGCAACATTTTTCTCTTGAAAGGTTGTGAGTGTTTGTCTTTGTGGAAGACAACATTACCTCTTGATAAATGAAAATGCAAAATCACCAGGGGTGAATGGGAACGTGCAACAGAGATTACTGAGATCAGCTGTGATAATTAAATGGTTCATATGCAAATTCATAAGTGATAGACAATAGGTGCAGGAGTAGGCCATTCGGCCCTTCGAGCCAGCACCGCCATTCAATGTGATCATGGCTGATCATCCCCAATCAGTACCCCGTTCCTGCCTTCTCCCCATATCCCCTGACTCTGCCATTTTTAAGAGCCCTATCTAGCTCTCTCTTGAAAGCATCCAGAGAACCCGCCTCCACCGCCCTCTGAAGCAGAGAATTCCACAGACTCACCACTCTCTGTGAGAAAAAGTGTTTCCTCGTCTCTGTTCTAAATGGCTTACTCCTTACTCTTAAACTGTGGCCCCTGATAGGAGCAGACTTAGGTCATTAGGGCCATCAAGTGTACTTCGCCATTTAATCATGGCTGATCTATATTTCCCCTCAACTCCATTCTCCTGCCTTCTCCCCATTATCCCTGACACCCGTATTAATCAATGAATTCCACAGATTCACCACCCTCTGACTAAAGAAATTCCTCCCCTTTCTAAAGCCACATCCTTTTATTCTGAATGTTGGAGCAGGTCCATGCCTGCTGCTAATTTGCATGGTTACATGTAACTGACAAGCTGTGCTGGGAGCTGCTGGTTTCTGGGTGGCTGGTGGATGGAGCAGGGTGCTGGGAGCTGCTGGCTTCAGGGTGGCTGTGGGTACTGTGAGCTGGGTGCTGCTGAGTTTCTGCATGGGCTGTGGTGTGAGGGAATGCTCCTGCCAAGCTGTTTCGGAGGAGTTCGGACATTGGAATTGACACAATTGTGGACAATTATCCACTAGGCGGTGTCCACTTGGTGCTGGTGATGCTGATCTAACTATCGACCTATAAAATGGGAGCAGGGATCACTGCGCTCTCTGTCAGCACGGCAGTAACCCATTGGATAGGTTTGTGTTCTCTCAGGTAAACCCAGCCCGAGACACCCATCCCGATCCAAACAAGAATCAAAGGGCTGAACTCCAGGGATGGTGGTTTAGTCTCCTACATGCTCTATCATCCATCCTCCAGAGTGTGGACCACTCCTGTCAGGTTTCTGATCTGTGCGATCAAAGCAGCACAGTTGGTATCAGGTTCCTACTGATACTCCGTGTGAGGTGTCCCTGCACAGCCTTTGCCACCTGTCTGCTCCCCATGGTCAGTCCAGTGGCCTCCTGCCCCACGGGACTGCACACTGTCCCCCTATCCCCCTATCCCCCTGTCCCCCTGTCCCCCTGTCCCCCTGTCCCCCTGTCCCCCCCGTCCCCCCCGTCCCCCCGTCCCCCCCCGTCCCCCCGTCCCCCCCGTCCCCCCCGTCCCCCCCGTCCCCCCCGTCCCCCACGTCCCCCACGTCCCCCCGTCCCCCCATCCCCCCCGTCCCCATCACGGCTCCGCATCCTGAACTTGCCTCTCTCCCTCCGGTGCCCCCCAAGGATCCATCCATCACCTCCTCCCTGTTTCTGACCCACACGATGCCCCTTCAACTTTAACCTGGGCTCGAGGATGACTGGCATCCCCACCAGATCCACAGGGGCTGACATGAACGATGAGACCAAAGTGGAACTTGGAGGCTCTCCCACAGGTGGAGCAGGTGGGGTCGTGCAGCAAAGACCATCTTCGCCCATGATTCAGGTAGAGGTTCTTTGCCCACTGGGACGTGTGTCTGAGGAGTTCACTGCAGATCACATTCCCTGTCGCAGGCAGCAGAGACTGCTACAGTTACCACAAGAAATCCCAACGCTGCCTGCACTGATGTTCCCCAAGGATCCATCCTCGACCTTCTTTGGGTTCTCATCGGCATAGACATGGGTTTAAGGTGAAGGTGAAACAATTTAATAGGAACCTGAGGGGTAAGTTTTTCACGCAAAAGCTGGTGGGTGAATGTAACAAACTACCGGAGGATGTATTTAAGGCAGGGACTATCACAACGTTCAAGAAATCTTTGCACAGGCACATGGGGAGAACAGATTTAGAGGGATATGAGCCAGATGCAGGCAGGTGGGACGGGTAGATGGGACATGTTGGCCGGTGTGGGCAAGTTGGGCCGAGGGGTCTGTTTCTACTTTGTAAGATTCTGTGATTCTATGACTCTGTGACATGCTGCCCCTTGATAATATTAACCAAACATAGAGTCATACCACATGCAAACAGGCCCCACAGCCCAACTTGCACATACTGACAAACCAGCCCCATCTACATCAGTCCCACCTGCCCATGTTGGGCCCATATTCCTCTAAACCTTTCCTATCCATCTACCTGTCCAAATGTCTTTTAATCAAGATCCCGCTGCAATTTTTGACAACCATCTTCACTATCTAGTTCTCTCCCCGTTTAGAAAATAGTCTACGCCTTTATTCCTACTAATGCAAGACTCCACATTTTGCTATTCTGTATTCCATCTGCCACTGCTTGCTCACTCTCCCACCCAGTCGAAGTCCTTCTACAAAGTCCCTGCTTTCTCAACACTATCTGCCCCTCCACCTATCATCTCCAAACTTGGCTAGAAAACCTTCAATCCCCTCTTCCAAATCATTGATATACAATGTGATGAGCACCGGCCCCAGCACCAACCCATGCTGAACTCTGCGAGTCACTGGTAGCCAACCAGAAGAAGCCCCCTTTATTGCCGCTCTTTGTCTTCTGCCAACCTGCCATCCATGCTGGTATCTGCCCTTCGATATCATGGGCTCTCATCTTCCTTAGCAGTCTCACGTGTTGTCCTGACAATCCAGATAAACTACATCCACTAACTCTCCTTTGTCTGTTTTGCTATTTACTTCCTCAAAGAATTGCAGCAGATTCATCCGACAAGATCTCCCCTTCATGGCCTGTTTTATCAATAAGTACTAACAACTCAGTAACCTCATCCATTATAATGGATTCTAAATCTTATCAACTAGTGAAGTCAGGCTAACTGGTGGAAAACGTTGCCCCTCATGTTCCTATAAAATCATTCTCCTCCCACCTTAAGCCTATGCCGTCTGGTTCTTGATTCCACTACTCTGGATAAAAGACTGTGCATTGACCCTCTCTATTCCACTCCTGATCTTGTACCACTATAAGATCACTCCTCAGCCTCCTGTGCTCCAAGGAGTAAAGTCCTAGCCTGGCCAATCTCTCCCTATAGCTCAGGCCCTCAAGTCCTGGTAGCAGGAGTATTTTACATAGAGGGTGGTGAGTGCCTGGAACGTTCTGCCAGGGGTGGTGGTCGAAACAGGTAAGATAGTGGCATTTAAAGTACTCTTGGATAGGCAGATGGATGTGCAGGGAATGGGTTATTTGCAGGTGGATAAGTGATGGTCTTGGCATAATGTTCGGCACAGACATTGTGGGCTGAAGGTAGACACAAAGTGCTGGAGTAACTCAGCGGGTCTGGGTCGAAGGGCGTGTTCTTGTGCTCTACTGTTCTAAGTTCTAAAATCCTCATACATCTTCTCATCAGTCTTTCCAGCTTAACACCCTTCCCATAGCAGGATGTGCAGTGATTGTCTGTCCTTGCTGTCAGCGGCAGGACTCCACATCAATGGGTGATGCGGGAACCTGTTTAACCGGCTGCTCCATGTCAGATTGCCCACTTTACACCCACGCCCACAGTTCCAGTCGGCAATCGCATTCTCGGCCTACTACAGGTTAAAAAAGGTTTACTCGGCTTTTGTTTATTTGTGCTGTTTAAATTTCTAAAATCTTTTCACAACTGCCTAAAACTATTTAATCGTTAATCCTGTTGATATGTTTTACACAGCAAACGTACACAAACAGAAGCAAAACAAAGGAACAAATAGTTTTGAGTCCACACAGGGAACACTGCCGCCATTCACCTGTTGTCCCCGGCGATGTTTTGTTTTACTGTTTTCAAAGTTGGAGAGGGCTTTGGTCAACACGGTGAGGGCAGAGAGGTTGGCACGGTTACGCAGCGGTAGAGTTGCTGCCTTACTGCGCCAGAGACCCGGGTTTGATCCTGACTATGGGTGCTGTCTGTACGGAGTTTGTACGTTCTTCCTGTGACCTGCGTGGGTTTTCCAGTTTCCTCCCACACTCCAAAGACATGCAGGTTTAAGATTAATTGGCTTGGTACAAATGTAAATTGTCCCTAGTGTTGTAGGATGTGCGGGGATCGCTGGTTGGCATGGACTGGGTGGGCCGAAGGGCCTGTTTCCTCCATATTTCCACTCTATCTCTAAACTAAACTAAAAACAAAACACCTCTACCATTGTTACACTAGTGAGTCAGCCCGGTTTTGCTGGCTTTGTCTCATGGGTGGGACCTGAATCCACAAGCTCCTAATTTGGAGATCAGGGAGCAGCCATTAGGCCGAGGTTGGTCTTCACACACTGTTGAATAAACAGATTGTCAGTGGAGCTACAAAACACATGCACTGCTATTTGTAACTAATGCTAAATAAAGACAAATAAAGTTTTGGGAAGTGGAAAAACTTCAATAGCCTTTCCAAGTTAAATGCCTAAGGCATAATATAATTTGTCAGGCTGTGGAATTCAAGAATTCATCATCCACAGAAGCATTTTTGTACAATCTGCACTGTGAGAAAGTATTACTGGTGTGTTGTTTTTTAATGTGTGCAAGTCTGTACAAGTGATGTGACTCATTCTGGTATCTGTGTGCGTTAGTGTATCTGCGCCTGGTTTGTGTGTCAGTGTACACATAGTTAGTTTCTGTGGGCGTTTTATTCCGTTTATTTCAGAGTATTTGTGCTTCTCTATGTATAGATTGCACATGTGGGTCATATGTTGTGTATGACATGCATTTATATGAAAATATGCGTATACGTGCTTTGCATATGTTACATTTGCATGCAGCATTTATATGCGTTCCACAATTGTAGGAGGGTATGCATAATTAACTAGGTGCATGCTTTTTCCGTGTGTGCATATCTCTGTGCATATATGTACACAACATTGCCTATGTGTTTGTCCATGTGAAACTGTACAACGTGTATCTGGACATGCATATTTGTGCTTGATGGTGTGTGTTGTTCTACCATGTTTCTCTGCGTGAATTGCGTTTGAACATGCGTGCATTTCTGTTTTGTGTGCACGTGTGTGCGCATTGCAAGAGAATGTGTGCATATGCTTTGTATATCTGTGTGTCTTGTTTGATTTGGTTGTGTAAGCACGTTTGTGTTTCTACGTCCTTGTCTATGTATGCATTCTGAGTTTCACATTGTGCCTAGATCATGTACGTGTGTGTTTGTGCATGTGTGCAGTAATGTGTAAATGCTCGTGTATGCAAGTCAATTTTATGGAACCTGTGTCCATGCCCTCAACTGATCCACTATTCAAGGTAAAAGCTGTCCCAAATCAGCCTTGACAATAGGTGCAGGAGTAGGCCATTCGGCCCTTCGAGCCAGCAGCGCCATTCAATGTGATCATGGCTGATCATACCCAATCAGTACCCCGTTCCTGCCTTCTCCCCATATTCCCTGACTCCGCAATTTTTAAGAGCCCTATCTAGCTCTCTCTTGAAAGCATCCAGAGAACCGGCCTCCACCGCCCTCTGAGGCAGAGAATTGTTTCCTCGTCTCTATTCTAAATGGCTTACTCCTTATTCTTAGATGCTGAAGAATAGGTGTGTTAAAAGCTGCTGGCATGGTAGGACTTTGCAAAATAATTAGCCGTGACGGTGTGTAATTATACAGAAGGTCTGATTCCTATTGCTTATGCATATTAATCTCCATGTGCCTGTACAAAATCTGCCCACATCTTCCACAAAGCAAATTTATGGCACAGAGCTTCACGCTGGCAAACAATTCCTGCCGTGAGATGTTTGTTCTTGTGGTTGTTGTACACCAGATTACTTTTGTTATTTGCTGGTGACTGCAACCTTTGGGACATCAGCTCATCTTATGTCTAAACTTGGTTTGGCAAAGAGATCTAGCTTTGGATTTATTTGGTGTCATTTGTTGATTGAGATAACACAATCTCCAGAAACATTGCTTTTGCTTCTTGAACTGGAAGAGGAAGGAAATGATGCAACTGACCACCTGCACTCCAGGCTGCCTTGGGGAAGCAGCCAACATCATCAATGACTAATCCCACCCCGGACGTTCCTTCTTCCCTCCACTCCTGTGATACAGATGTTTGGGAGTGTGTACCACCAGTCTCAGGAACAGCTTCTTCCCCTCTGTCATCAGACTTCTGAATGGTCCTTCCATAAGCCAGGGTACTGTCCGATTCACCTCTACCCCATTGCAGACGTTAGATTTGTCTCGGGAACTAATGTGCTACAATGCTGAGAACTATATTCTGCACTCTGTACATTTCCATTTGCACTACCTATTGCACTGAGTTTGATGATTATATATATGTAGTGTTACATGATTTAATTGCATAGCATCTAAAGCAAAACTTTTCACAGTGTACACGTGACAATAATTAATCTAAGCTTAGACCAACTTGGATTTAGAGTCTTGGTCATGGCCATGATCTCCGTGATCATCCAGAAAACCTTGCAATGTAAACTACTGGATGTGAACATGTTCGTTCGGCCGTAACACAGGACACTTTGTACTTCTTCAAAAGTCATTAAACCCTTGCTGCTTCCTGTGTCAGGATAGAATGGTAGACGACTTACAGCAGAGTAGGAGGACATTCAGCCCTTTCGGTCCATGCCAGCTCTCTGTAAAAGGCAGGGCTGTCGATGAGATCGGGAAGCCGCCTGAAGGCTAGGCAGATGGCGTAACCGGGAGGGAGCAGGAGAGGCCGGGCACCAGGAGCAAGGGCCGGTAGGATGGTGAGCCGGGGTAATGCCACCAGCGCCTTCAACGTCGGCTGCAGGAGATGCCCCCGGGACACAAAGATGGCCGGGCAAGGAGAGGAGAGGGACATTGGTTCATGAGAACTGCTCAAGTATATCGATCACGCAGGCCGACTGGACTTTGGACTTTCAATAATGGCGCCAAAAATGGTGGTGCCTGCATGTGCAAAAAGAATCAGACTGTGCAGTTATAATTGTGATAAATAAAGCTCTATTGACACTTGTTTCCCCAGTCACTTTCATTCTATGTCCCCAGCTCATCAACCTTTCACCTACAGAACCACAGGTGCTCTGTCCGCACGCTCTCTGTGTGCCTTTCATGATTTTAAACACTTTCATCGGATCTCTTCACGTCTTGTCTATTCCCAGCATTGACAGATTCTGCATCTCCAGTGTAAGTTTAGTAAATCACTTACTCTAAGCCTTGCCCGTCGTTTCAAGTTTGGGTCTGGGACGAATGCAAGGTTCCATTTGTGTCTGTGCCAAAGATCGATGACGATGTGTTTGCTTCTGTGCACTGTGCATTAATTTGTAAAGCCCAGGCTCCCTGATACTTTAACCAATTTTTCAACATGCCTGCCACTTGTATGACCTTTGCCCACATACCTCCAGTTCGCTGTTTAGTTTAGAGATGCAAGCATGGGAAAAAATCGAATTCTAAAGAGGATAGCGTTAAGGCACGAGGAACAAAGATTAAAGGAGATATGCATAAGAGTCATAGTCACACAGTGTGGAAACAATGTCCTGCAAACCAACTGCCCACTCTGACCAACATGTCCCATCTACACTAGTCCCACCTGCCTGCATTTGGCCTATATCCCTCTAAACCTATCCTATCCATGTACCTGTCTAAATGTTTCTTAAATGTTGTGATAGTTCCTGTCTCAACTACCTCCTCCAGCAGTTCATGCCAAGCATCCACCACCCTTTGTGTGAAGGGCAAGTGTTTTAACCAGAGGATGGTGAGTGCCTGGAATGCACTGCCAGGAGTGGTGGTTGAAGCAGATTTGTTAGTGGCATTTAAAAAACCTTTGGACAGGCACATGGATAGGCAGGGAATGGAGGGATATATATTATATATGCAGCATCTCTGGAGAGAAGGAATGGGTGACGTTCCAGGTTGAGACCCCTCTTCAGACACGACCCAAAATTTCATCCATTCCTTCTCTCCAGAGATGCTGCCTGTCCCGCTAAGTTGCTCCAGCATTTTGTGTTTATCTTTGCACATGTTATGTTACAGTTGTACAAGATGATGGTGAGGCCATATTTGGAGAATTGTGCGTAGACATAAGTGCTGGAGAAACTCAGCGGGTGCGGCAGCATCTGTGGAGCGAAGGAAATAGGCAACGTTTCGGGCCAAAACCCTTCTTCAGGCTGATGTAGGGTGGGGGGGGGGGGGGCGGGAAGAAGAAAGCAAGAGGAGGAGCCAGAGGGCTGAGGGAGAGCTGAGAAGGGGAGGAGACAGTGAGGGTTACCAGAAATTGGAGAAGTCAATGCCGCTGGGGTATAAAGTGCCCAGCCGGAATATGAGGTGCTGCTCCTCCAATTTCCGGTGGTCCTCACTCTGGCCATGGAGGAGGCCCAGGAAAGAGAGGTCGGATTCGGAATGGGAGGGGGAGTTGAAGTGCTGAGCCACCGGGAGATCAGGTTGGTTAATGTGGACCGAGCGGAAATAAGGGAAGGTATCCCATGCCGTGGGGCCACATGAGTGGCACGGGTGGGGGATCGATTCGCGAAATTTGAGCAATGTATATAGACTGTATGAAACAATTTGTGTAGCCTCCGAAAATGTCGGATGGATTTTTCGCACGGTTGATGTATTGTATAAAGTCTATTTTGAAATATTAAAAAAAAGGACCGAGCGGAGATGTTTGGCAAAGCGATCGCCAAGCCAACGCTTGGTCTCACCGATATAGATCAGCTGACATCTAAAGCAGCGGATGCAATAGATGAGGTTGGAGGAGGTGCAGGTGAACCTCTGCCGCACCTGGAACGACTGCTTGGGGGGGAGGTAAAGCGACAAGTGTAGCATCTCCTGCGGTTGCAAGGGAAAGTGCCTGGGGAGGGGGTGGTGCGGGTGGGAAGGGAAGAATTGATCAGGGAGTTATGGAGGGAGCGGTCTTTGTGGAAATCGGACAGGGGGAGATGGGAAGATGTGGCGAGTGGTGGTGTCACGTTGGAGGTGGCGAAACTGATGGAGGATTATTTGTTGTATGTGACGGCTAGTAGGGTGGAAGGTGAGGACTAGGGGGACTCTTCCCTTGTTACGAGGTGGGGGGATGGGGAGAGAGCAGTGTTGCGGGGTATTGAAGAGACCCTGGTGAGAGCCTCATCTATAGTAGGGGAGGGGAATCCCTGTTCCCTCAAGAATGAGGACATTTGTGATGCCCTGGTGTGGAACACATCATCCTGGGAGCACATGCGGCGTCGACGGAGGAGTGGGAGTAGGGGATGGAGTCCTTGCAGGAAGCAGGGTGGGAGGAATAGTAGTCCAGATAGCTGTGGGAGTCAGTCGGGTTTCTAGTCGATGTTGGTCAGATGTCTATCACCTACGATGGAGATAGTGAGGTCAAGAAATGGTAAGGAAATGTCGGAAATGGTCCAGATGTATTTGAGTGCCGGATGGAAGTTACTGGTGAAATGGATGAAGTCAGTGACTTGTGTGTGGGTGCAGGAGGTAGCACCAAAGCAGTCGTCGATGTAACGGAGGTAGAGGTTGGGGATGGGGCCATGGTACATCTCGAACAAGGTCTATTCGACGTACCCGACAAAGAGGCAGGCATTGCTGGGGCCCACGCGTGTGCCCATAGCTACGCCTTGTATTTGGAGAAAATGGGAGGAGTCAAACGAAAAGTTATTGAGGATTTTGGAGAATTTTGATTCAGTTTTGATCACCCTGCCAAAGGAAAAGTGGTGTTAAGTTGGAGCTTAAGCTCGAGCTAACAGCAGTGGTTGAGCAGGCCAGGGCTCCATTCCTTGGAGCATTGGAGGACGAGTGGTGATCTTATACAGGTAAATAAGGTCATGAGGGGAATAGATGGGGTAGATGCACAGATGCTTTTACCCAGAGTAACGGGATCAAGAACCAGAGAACATAGGTTTATGGTGAGAGGGATAAGATTTAATAGAAATTTGAGGGGCATATTTTTCACAATGAGGATAGTGGGTATGAGCTGCCAGAGGGGGTGGTTGAGGCAGGTATTACCACAACATTTAAAGCATATTTGGACAGCTACATAGATATGATAGGTCCAGGGGATATGGGGTTGATGCAAGCAGGTGGGGCTAGTACAGGTGGGGCATCTTGGTTGGCATGGGCAAGTTTCTATGCTGTATGACTCTGTGACTATGACCCTTCTTTGAATAAGGTTGTAAAACTTGAAATTCTCCACTCCTCTGGTTCCACCCTTGAAGTTGTAGATGTGTGGGTGACTATGACCAGGGCATCCACAATCCCCTCCCTTGCCCCTCTCACCAACCATGGCTGTGTTCCACCTCAACCAGGTCATTTACTCATTATAAAATCATCCAGCCTATCTGGTACTTCCTCTTTATCTATTGTTATCCCATCCTCTATCTTAACAATGTCTTCCTTTGCTCAGACATAAATCAGCAGCATCCCCTCTGAAAACTTCATCCATGAATAAATTACCTTTTTCAGTTCTGATTCCCACCTCTCATCTTGGAAATATTTCCACATGTGTTGAAGGGCTTTGGCTTCTGTTTTCTGTTTATGGCCAGTCTATCCTCATGCCCTCTCATTCCTCCCTTATTTCCTTTAATTTGACCCCTGAAATGTAGTCTGCCAAATTCTCTTTTTCTGCACTCTTATATCTTGTTGATTGTTCACATAGTTCTGGGTATAATTTCCCCTCCCATCACTCGAAAGAGAATATATTTGGACTGCTACTGCAACACTGCTGATTTAGTTTAGTTTAGTATGGAGATACTGTGCGGAAAGGGCCTCGGTGAGGGCCGAGAGGCCTACACATGCACCGATTGTCTATTGCCTATTGTCTATTATAGTTAACCAACACAAAATCTATATTATCATGTTACAATTGCCTTTTCTCTAACTGACCATTTTAATCATATATATCCATATCCATTTCATGGTGATTAAAAGCCTTATAGCGATCACTGATCGCGAGATGTTCCCCCATTGATACTTGCTCATTTCCCAGAAATGCTGCCTTCCTCAATGGGTCAGATCACAACACCTTTCCCAAACACACTTCAGAAACTTCTCCTTCACTTTGTTTAATTCTATTCAAATTTAAATCTGGGTAGTTGATGTCCAATGTGGCCACTCCTCCATGGCTTTCAATGTCATGGCAACTTCCTTGCAAGCTTGCTCCTCCATATCTTTCCCCCTAATTGCCATCCATTAGAATAGCCCCAGCAGTGTAATCATTTCAGGATATCGAGTACTGTAGTACAGTAAGCCCTAGTTTTTCTGGACCTCCTTATAACACATAGAGTCAAAAGTCATACAGCGTGGAAACAAGCCAATTGCCCCAATTTGCCCACACCGACCATCATGTGCCAACTACACTATTCCCATCTAGCCTCACTTGCCCCATATGCCTCTAAACCTGCCCGATCTAAATGTTTCCTAAATGTTGGCAGCTCATTCCATATATCCACCACCCTTTGTGTAGAAAAAGTTACCCGTTTGGTTCCTATTAAATCTTTCCTCCCTCTCCTTAAACCTATATCCTCTGGTTTTTAATTCCCCTACTCTGGGCAAGAAACTTTCTGCATTTACCAGGTCTATCCCTCTCACGATTTTGTACACTCCAATAAGATCACCCTCATCCTCCTGCTGTCTAAGGAATAGAATCCCATAGGATTCTATTCCTGCTCAACCACTCGCTGTAGCTCAGGCCCTTGATTCCTGGCAACATCCTCACAAATCTTCTCTGCATCCTTTCCAGCCTGACACCATTTTTTACCTATAACATGGCGCCCAAAACTACACACAATACTCCAAGTGCAACATGACCTCCCAACTTTTATACTCAACACTCTGACTATCTACCTTTGATGCCACTTTCAAGGAACTATGTATTTGCACTCCTAGATCCCTCTGCTCTACAACACTTCCCAGAGCCCTACCATTTACTGCCCATGTTACACTTTGGGTTTCAGCCCGTAATGTCATCTATTCCCTTTGCTCCATGGATGCTGCCGCACCCGCTGGTTTCTCCAGCAATTTAGTCTACCTTAGACTTCTTAAAATGCACCACCTCACATTTCACTGCATTAATTGCTACCTCTGGGCCTCATTGTCTCCCTAGCCGCATCCAGGCCAGACTTGCTGCCACCACCAGCACCACCATCACTGACCCTCACCTGCACTCCGGCTGCCCGCCGGCCACAACCATTGACTCCGCTGATCCTCACCTCTCCCCCGGCACCCTGCAGGCCAGGGCCGTCAACTCACCTGGATTCCAGGCCCCGTTCCAGACCGAGAGTCTGACGAAGGGTCTCAACCCGAATCATCACTGATCCACGTTCTCCAGCGATACTGTCTGATCCGCTGAGTTACACCAGCACTTTGTGTCCTTTTGTGGATTAGCCAGCAACTGCAGTCGTTTGTTTCTACTAATACAAATATCATCGCTCACTCGAGTATAGTGGACAATCAGCAATAATTAACACAATTTCCCTCCCTATGGTCCATTACAACAAGGGTTTACTGTACTTTCCTGAGTTTAGGCGGGTTTTACCTGGAACTCATTCCCACTTCATCCTTGAGGGTGCTGCAAACATTATAGTCTCCTGTGTTTGCAGTTAATACATTAACCTTCATGCAAGCCGACGCATGCTTGCACCGATAAACAGACACCAGGGTGTTCAGTCATCAGTGCACTCACTGCACATCATTTGCACCACATCTGGCTTCACTATTTGCAGTTCAATAACTTCTCTCAAGTTTAGTTTAGTTTAGTTTAGAGATACAGCACGGAAACAGGCCCTTCGGCCCATCGAGTCTGCACCCACCAGCGATCCCCACACATTAACACTACCCTACACATACTGGGGACAATCTACAATTATATCAAGCCAAGTAACCTACAAAGCTGCACGTCTTTGGAGAGTGGGATGAAACTGAAATTCTCAGAGAAAACCCACACAGGTCATGTATAAACTCTATACAGACTTCAGATAGTTTCTCCCTCCTTCCCCTCCCCTTACCAGCTCTCCCACAGCCCACTGTCTCCACCTCTTCCTTTCTTCTTCTGCCCCCCCCCCTCCCCCCACCTCCACATCAGTCTGAAGAAGGGTCTCGACCCGAAACGTCATCTATTCCTTCGCTCCATAGATGCTGCCTCACCCGCTGAGTTTCTCCAGCATTTTTGTTTACCTTCAAACAGCACCTGTAGTCAGGATCGAACCCAGGTCTCAGGTGCTGGAAGGCAGCATCTCTATCGCTGTGCCACCATGCTATGAAGTATGTTGGTGAGGTTCCTACCTGTCTGTGTTCTTCAGGGTGTCCAACGGGTTAGCTCTCCAAGTGGCAGGGACACCGGTAGCGTGTTTGTATAAAACATTCTTTGGTTAACACATTGTCAGCCCACTTTTTCAAACAAAGTCACAAATTGTCAAAATAATGCACAAAGAAAGTTTATGTGGAGCATAACAACTGCCACCAGCAGGGAAATACATTTGCACAGCTTTAGAATGATCACCCTCTGGTGGAGAACGGGAACACGAATGACAGCCAACTTAATAAAACATTTATCAATGATCCACACACCTTACCTTAGAAGGGCAGTAAGTTCTGCATCTTTAATGCTTGTTGTTATATCTTGCAGGAACTCCCTGAGGTACTTCACCATGGATGGGATTGCTGGTAATGATAGTTACCATTGTTTTGTATATACAAATAATGCAGACATTTGCACTTGGAGTGGAGCAGTGATAAATGATCAGGCAGCCCGAGGTGTTTTGGTGATATTGGTTGAGGGATAAATAATAGCCAAGGAGCTGAGGAAAACTTCCTTGCTCTTCTTCAAATGATCCAGAGAGACTTGAGGACAGAAGTGCCCTCACTTTAAGGCCAGTTGTAGCACAACTCTGCCGATAATGCAGCTCTCTCTTGCTTCAATAATACACCCTCTAAACATGGGTCGACTGGCCTTGTATTCACTGGGATTTAGAAGGATGAGAGGGGATCTTATAGAAACATATACCATTCTTAAAGGATTGGATGGGCTAGATGCAGGAAAAATGTTCCTGATGTTGGGGGAGTACAGAACCAGGGGTCACAGTTTAAGAATAAGGGGTAGGCCATTTAGGACTGCGATGAGGAAAAACTTCTTCACCCAGAGTTGTGAATCTGTGGAATTCTCTGTCACAGAAAGAAGCGGAGGCCAATTCACTGGATGTTTTCAAGAGAGAGTTAGATTTAGCTCTTTGGGCTGCTCAAGGGATATGGGGGAAAAGCAGGAACTGGGTACTGACTTTAAATAATCAGCCATGATGATATTGAATGGCGGTGCTGGCCCGAATGGCCAAATGGCCTAATCCTGCACCTAGTTTTCTATGTTTCTATGTTTCTAAACAAGGTGCTGTGATGGGAAAGGATGAAGCAAGAGGCTGAGAAACAGAGTTTGTGATGCAGACAATGATGTTTGGGCAGTGTAGGAAGGAACTGCAGGGGCTGCTTTAAACTGAAGATAGACACAAAAAGCTGGAGTAACTCAGAGGGTCAGACAGCATTTCTGGGGAAAAAGGGACTCGCCCGAAACGTCACCTGTTCCTTTTCTCCAGAGATGCTGTCTGACCCGCTGAGTTACTCCAGATTTTTGTGTCTATCTTAAGAGGTTTTGGTCTTCCTGATATATTGAGGATTTTTCTGCTCATTCATCGTTGGATATTGGACACGCAGCAGGATTAATTCAAGTGGTGCAGGAGACTAGAGATGATGAGGTGAAGTGAAGGTGAATGCACACAACCTCAAGGAGATATTGGAGGGTCTGAGTGCAGAGCACTGTAGTGATTACACCACAGGAGGGATTAAATGCCTCCCAGACTGCAGCAATCAACAGGAATTCCTTCAGGAATTGTGTACAGATGCTGAATGAAACCTGGATCTGGTCGTGAACCTCGTTAGGTGAGTTGGGGATTTGGGTTCCAGTTCTAAAGGGGAATGCTTGAATCATTTCCATTCTTCTCACTTTGGAAACGTCAAGAAACAGGTCCTTTGGACCAAATTGCCCACACCAACCACCATGCCCCATTGACACTAGTCCCACCTGCCTGCTTTTGGCCCATATCTCTCTAAACCTGCCCTATCCATACACCTGTCTAAATGTTTCTTAAACATTTTGATAGTCCCTGCCTGAACAACCTCCTCAGGCAGCTCATTCCATGCACTCACCACCCTTTGTGTGAATAAGATACCCCTCTAGTTCCCATTTAATCTTTCCACCTCACCTTAAACTTATGTCCTCTGATTCTCCATTCCCCTAATCTGGCCAATAGAGTCTGAGCATCTGTCAGATCTATTCCTCTCATGATCTTGTACCTCTCTAAGATCACCCTGCGCTCCAAGTAATAAAGCCCTAGCCTGCATAATATTTGTAGGGTAGAAGGAATACCATGCAATGAGACCTTGATCTTTTGTACTGCTACGGTCAACAATGGTCGGTTAATGTAAAGGAATAAGAAATAAGAAGTTCTGCCATTCAGAGATTTCTAATTTAGGCCTTCTTCCCCAATCCTTGTAATTTACATAATACAGAGCCATCATAGGAAATGTTGGTGCTCTTAGAGCAAGACGATGAAATTAGCCAGTGTCCTAGTATTAGCAATAATGTGGCTGGAAAATATGTCATAATCCCCTTAATTTAAAAGACATTGGGACTGTTACATGGATAGGAAAGGTTTAGAGAGCTATAGACCAAGCATGGGCAGGTGGGACTACTGTGGATGGGGCAATGCCCGTATGGGCAAGTTGGGCCAAATGGCCTGCGTTTGTGCTGTGGGACTCGGTGACGCAGCGGTAGAGTTGCTGCCTTACAGTGCCAAAGACCCAGGTTCGATCCTGACTACGGGTGCTGTCTGTATGGAGTTTGGACGTTCTCCCATGACTGCGCGGGTTCCCTCTGGGTGCTCTTGTTTCCTCCCAGACTCCAAAGGCGAGCGGGTTTGTAAATTAATTGGCTTCTTGAATTGTAAATTGTCTCTAGTGTGTAGGGTTGTGCCAGTGTACAGGGCGATCGATCGCTGGTTGCCGTGGACTCAGTGGGCCCTAGGCCTGCTTCCGTGCTGCATCTCAAAAGTCTAAAGCTATTTCCAGAAAGCTCATGTTCAACAATCCAATAGTTATGAAAAACACACTGGAGCCCTTTAATATAAAAAGCACACAGGTTTATTGCATATCAATCTTGTGTATAAATTCATTGTAGCATTTTGAAAGATTACATTTGGTATACATTCCTACTCTACATCATTAACATAGGAATCAGGTTGGATTTTATTCTCATTTCTCCAGGTACTAACTGTATCACAAGCATCAAAATGAATGGATTTATTTTTCCTGTGAATCACTTATTTTCATTTTACTAAACTCTTTCGACTCTCCGGCAAGCAAAGATTTGTGTGTGTGTGAGAATTTGTGTGTGTGTGTGTGAGTATTTTGTGTTAAACTATTCAGCTTATTAACAAAGCGCCCCTTTGTATCTGGGCAATTAAAGACTCCTAACTTTGGACAATGCCTAACCACATATACAAGTAAGTGCATCCCTACAGTATTTTCATCACGAGAAACACACCAACAGCTAAACACAAGCCATGCACAGCCATTTTTTCAGATTTTTTTTTCTTAAAGATTTTGTTTTTTTTAAAACATTTTTAAGCAATATACAATTCAAACAGAAAGGAAACAAGCATCGTCTTTGTAATCTTCAAACATTTCTGGTTAATGAATTCTAACCACTTACAATAACTATCTTTTTTAAACACCACACAGTTTGTCAAAACCAAGGAAAAAAACGCGCAAATGATGTATTGGGAAGCATATGGAAAAACCTAGGACATAAATAGAAGTTGAGGCTTAGTCGCAGAGGGAGGAGTGGGGTGGGGGTGACACAGTTTAGCTGTTTCCTTCACGTCAGGCCTACCAGGGCTCAAATGACCAAGTGCAAATAGACAGTATAACTGTGTATCGTGTGACCTAGTTGTGAACAACACAACTTGTGCCTGCGTCTCTCGCTCCCATGTCAAAACGTCATCCTGCTGCAGAACTGTGGTACATCTTATGTTAATCCATTTATGGTCATCAGTCCCCCCCCCCCCCCCCCCCCCTCCTTTCTGTTACCCCAACTATTAAAATTACATGGGAGATTTGGAGAGTTGAGAAAGAATTCCAGGATATGTGTGGATTTCTTGACTGGAATGATCTCACTCTGTTAACCAGCAATCCTTCATGCAAGGGGAGACTATCTCAGTGCATCAGGTGTACAGGAAATCTTAGATCCATTCTTTAAGAACGCACAAGATTCTTGTAGACCTGACGCTTAGAACAGCTTTCCCCCCTGAGAAAGACAAAGAGTTGCTTGATGCATGAGTAGAGGAACTCATTGTAGTCCAGGGTAATGGATTGCCTTTTGTACCCTTCCCACCAGCTCCTCCACCCCTCCCTCACCTTCAGTGCAAGGAACTCACAAATGCATCTCACTGTAGTTGATAGAAACTTCACTTAACAGCAGTGACAGTTTTCATTGGAAATGTTCACGTCCCCTGTGTCAAAAATACTTCTTGGGTTTAACAATATTGTTTCAAACAATGAAACAATGAAGTGACATGGTAAAAGTCAAGACTAGAAGAGTTCTCACATGGGATCACGTTATTGTAAAATCCAATGCGATCAACAACAATCAAACAGTTGTTAATATTATGAACCCACATCACAGATGTAATTAAAAGGCAAATTGAACCCGAGATTGTGTTTACTAGCATGGACCTTGTAGGAGACCTTGTATCCATATTCTGGAATCAAAGCAATAAATAAGATTGAAAAAGGGGAGCAGAATGGGACCGAGGGAACGTCTAACAGGATTATCTTGAAACATGCAAGACTTTGTAAATGTGAGCACACAGCAACGCTGGGAGAGAACTGGCTATTGGCAATGGGAATGAAACCTGAGAGCACAGTAAACTCCTGCTATTGATTCATAATCCCCAGTTTTACCAAAAAACAAATGACCCCCTAGGAAATCAATACATAACAGGAGCTATGAATGACCAAATCCTCCTCATGTCTGATTCTCTAAGGTCCAATGCACATTGTTTTTAATGAATTTTGGCCTTGCTTATTTAAGCTGCTTTCATTAGCCAGCCATGTTCAAGTGAAAGTTCGTTCCTACGCCAGGAGAGATAATGTCTCCGTCTCCCTGGGATGACACCTCCAGACCTGTCTATTGAGGCTTTACTATTGTGTTGCATAACAGTTTGCCAGGACATGGAGTAGCTGCATTAACTTCACCTACACTCCCAGCCTGAAATACCTTTACCGACTTTGACAGTGAGATGAACATCTCAGATTCCTGAAGGTTTGTCCTCCTGTTAACCCGTCTTCCCAGTGAAAGAATCAAAAATGATTGGTTATGAGGGAATGTGCAGTGGAATGTCAGACCCTCACATTCTAAGTGCTATTTATCTTTCAATAGAGTTAATAAATAGGGCGGATGGAGGAATGACGTGTAAAACCGAAATTGGCCGACCAGCAGCTCCAGTTCCCACTGGTCAGGAACTTCTACACTGCAATGGTAACCTGAAATATTACCCAACAATTCTAGTGGGTATTTTTACTGGGACAGCAAATTATAAACTGGGAGGATCTAAACTCTGCTAATATGGCTCTTCATTCAAGTGCAGGCTGTATGATAGGAAGAGGCAGCACGGGGGATAAATTAGAAACAGGCTAGTTATTTGTCATTTGCCAATGAAATCATGGCTGATGTATCATCCAGCTCTACATACCAATCATAGATAGACGCAAAAAGCTGGAGTAACTCAGCGGGTCAGGCAGTATCTCTGGTAAAAAAGGTGATGTTGAGAGATATAGAACAAATGAATGAAAGATATGCAAAAAAGTAATAATGATAAAGAAACAGGCCTTTGTTAGCTGTTTGCTGGGTGAGAACGAGTACAGTGAGACTCTACAATATACCCATTATCCCCCTGCTGGTCTTCAAAGCTTTGGTTAATAAAAATGCATCCATTTATAATTTGAACTGAGCAACTGATAGAGGATCAGTTGTTATTTGTGTAAAAGAATTCCAATCTTTTGTTTTAACCATTTGTTGCATTAAAGTGTTTCTAAGTCTTAGTCTCTTCAACATCCAGATAGAGTTTATTTTTATTCATCCCATATGTTTATTTCAGTATTGTGAACAAATCACCCATCACCTGCTAAATTCCAGGAAGCCTTATCCCAGTTAGAGCAATCATTGATTGTGCTTGAGCTTGCTGAGTCTAGGTATAATTCTTGACAATCTACACTGCACTTCGTCCAAGCCAATAAGTGCTTTGCTACTCCCCGTATGACAATAGACAATAGATAATATGCAATAGGTGCAGGAGTAGGTCATTTGGCCCTTTGAGCCAGCACCACCATTCAATGTGATCATGGCTGATCATCCCCAATCAGTACCCCGTTCCTGCCTTCTCCCCATATCCCCTGACTATTTTTAAGAGCCCCATCTAGCTCTCTCTTGAAATCATCCAGATAACCTGCCTCCACCTCCCTCTGAGGCAGAGAATTCCACAGACTCACCACTCTCTGTGAGAAAAAGTGTTTCCTCGTCTCTGTTCTAAATGGCTTACTCCTTATTCTTAAACTGTGGCCCCTGGTTCTTGACTCCCCCAACATTGGGAACATGTTTCCTGCCTCTAGCGCGTCCAAGCCCTGAACAATCTTATATGTTTCAATGAGATCCCCTCTCATCCTTCTAAACTCCAGAGTGTACAAGCCCAGCTGCTCCATTCTCTCAGCATATGACAGTCCCGCCATCCCAGGAATTAACCTTGTAAACCTATGCTGCACTCCCTCAATAGCAAGAATGTCCTTCCTCAAATTAGGGGACCAGAACTGCACACAATACTCCAGGTGTGGTCTCACTAGGGCTCTGTACAACTGCAGAAGGACCTCTTTGCTCCTATATTCGATTCCTCTTGTTATAAAGGCCAACATGCCATTCGCTTTCTTCACTGCCTGCTGTACCTGCATGCTTACTTTCATAGACTGTTACAAGGACCCCCAGATCCCGTTGTAATTCCCCCTTTCCCAACTTGACGCCATTTAGATACAATGCTAGGTGTGGACTTACCAGAGTTTTATTTAACTGCAATATAATTCCTACCTCAAGTAACCTAGATATCTAGTCAGCTATCACTTTAATTTGCCTTTTGTTTTTGCTTCAATGTCGTCAGCATTTAGAAAGTACTCACTTCTTTCTTTTCAGGTTTAAAGTGGAAAACCTCCTGTTTGTCCATATTTAATCTCATTTGTCCAGTTTTGTCTCATTCATTAATACACTGCTATATCTTGGTAGCCCCATAATTCCCTGTACATGGCCTGCTTTGTGGCCAACACATTTGGAAATGTGGCTTCCGGTCTCATAACCAAGTTCTTTGTAAAAATGGTAAGTAAAGAAATGAAGGTGAAAATGAGAAATGGGGGTTGGGATGAAGCATGGAGACTGGGAAAAGAAAGTAGGATGAGATGAGAATTGGGATGAAGAGCTGCACAGTGGCGCAGTGGTAGAGTTGCTGCCTTGTAGCGACAGAGACCCCAGTTCGATCCTGACTACGGGTGCTGTCTGTACGGAGTTTGTACGTTCTCCATGTGACCACGTGGGTTTTCTCCAGGTACTCCTGTTTGAGAATTGTGTAGGTTAATTGGCTTGGATAATTGCTAAAATTGTACATTGTCCCTAGTAGTGTTAGTGTGTGGGGATAGCTGGTGGATGTGGAATCGGTGGGCCGAAGGGCCTGTTCGAAGGGCACTGTATCTCTTAATTAAACGACAGTAAAAATGAAGATTGAAGATTCAAAGAAGAATGAAAGCTGGAATAAGGAATTGAGGTTGAAATGAGGGAAGAGGCTGAAGATTTTGAATGGCCGTGAAAATAAATGGCAGGACCTGAGATGGAATAGACCATAAACAGTGGCCAGGAAAGCTTATCCAGTTAGATAGGCAATCAACAGCGTGGGGAGGAGCTGGCTTCATCAATCACAGGCCTGTTCAGGACAGGAAAATCATTTTGCCAGAGACAATTTTGCCTTTAATTGTTAATTGGAAAGATCTTCCCATAAGTTTAATAAATCTCAATCAAAACTGGTGTAACTAAAACTGCTTGCATGTCGTTGGGCTGCAGGAAAACATTTGACTAAAAGATCATTGAGTCTTGTTGGACATTTTGCATGTATGAATATGACATACACAAGTGGGGAGAGAGCTGAGCACTGATCTCGCTTCCTGATGGTCACTTATTACACATTATCACTCTCTTATTGATGGCCACTGGACCTGTCCATGAGCAGTGACTCATTGGGAGAGAGAGCAGAGGGTAAACAGTGTCTGTGGAACCATATCCCTCGTGGTTTCAGTCTCTGGTGGGTGGATGGATGCCATCATCGCAGAATCATCTCCATTTTGAAACGTGATGAATGTGGAGCAGGATATCACGTTGGAGTTTAAACGGAGTGACTGCTACATAGTGCCATTTACTTTCTATCGTGACATGGGGACTTTTATGTAAAGTGAAGATTGGTAGATTTTTGATTAGTAAGGGTGTCAGGGGTTTTGGGGAGAAGGCAGGAGAATGGGATTGAGAGGGAGAGATAGATCAGCCATGAAAGGCTTGATGGGCTGAATGGCCTAATTCTGCTCCTAGAACTTATGAATGTCTGCCATCATTCCAGTCAATGACACATGTATGACTGACTCGAGGGGATTGATTACCAGATACATCACAGTCAAGGATAGGTGGGAACAATATGTACAGGCCATTAAGGCTCTTACTTGGACTATTGTTATGGAGAGGAAAAAGATGGAGGCTCTCACATTTCCCTAAAAGAACTTCAGGGGACTTTTTCCTACAAGTGAGCTGAAGAGGTCCATGGTAAAACTGATCATCAGAGTGCGGCTTCTCCAAACAGAAGCTGTAAGTTGCTTCCAGTCGGGACTCGCTGGCACGAGGCCGCACTCCCCTCATGCCCGGGCTCTCCAGTGCTGGTTCTCCAGGCTATGCCCAGCTGCTGCGTGAATTCATCTCCCAGCTCTGTGGAAGTCAGTGGGAAAGCAGGACCTTCCCCAGGTCAGGGTGCAAGATCCCCACAGGGTTTGGTTTCAGGGAAAGGCCGGTGTGCCTCGCACCGTAAAAAGAAAGTGAAAGATGGCAAGGATCAAAAAGTAACTGACTAGGAGTGTCATGCTGACAAAAGTGCTGCAACTTGCCTAATGATCCGATGATTCAAAAGAGAAACAAATATATACTTTAAACCTCCCCCACCCAAGTTTTTTCTAAAAAAACATTTAGACTGCTGGCTTGCTTCATTGTTCAAAGAAAATCCGAGGGACATGTGACACCTGTGCAAAGCAGTAACTGCGTGGAATCAATAAGCACCTCGATGACTGGACTCCACAATCTGAGAGGAAACAGCAGTCACAGCACCAAACCGAGTCACTCCAGGGGAACAAAGGAAATTTCTGCCGTTTATATATGTATTTACAGGAGCTTTCTCAAAGCAAAGGCTTCTTTATTCTTCTAATTTTGCTCTATAATTATTTACCGCGGGAAGGGCATCCACTGACGCCCCGGCTTCCACTGGCGCCCCGGCTTCCACTGGCTCTCGTCAAATTGAAATCGAACAACAGGACCCACTCTTAAATTAAAATACTGAGTTCAAACAAAATCAAACCCCTCCCGCCCTCCTCTTCCCCACGGCTTGGCACTTCCACAATGCACGCCACGCAACTGGAAAACCTTCATGTCAAAGAAATTCACATTGGTTTTATGGACTACATTATTTTGTTTGAAGTAGGGCGTCGGCGAGGACATTATCTAAGGAATAAATAGACAGGGCATAAACACTAATGGATGGGTAGAAATTCAATACAGCCTAAACTAAATAAAATAACCAATAGAAACAAATGTTGATTGTCTGGGGGTCAGCTTCTAGAAGGACAAACTATGTTATTTGGCACAAGGAACTCTCCCTATTTGACAATTATTGTACAACATCGTTACATAACTTTTGGTCCTTCTCTAGGTAATTATATTAACATTTTTAAATCACTCTCGTGACAGCTAAGAGTACAAGACACAATACTGTTTCTTACAGAAAAAGATACAATGCCTAGGAGAGAGATATTTTGGATGCAGCAGGGGAGGGAGAGAGAGAACGTAGGCTAATATATACATGTTGATTATTGCAAAATTGTCTGCCCTGCTTATTTCTCAAATAAGTTAAAATTACAATCGTACAGGATGATGTACGGGCAAGGGTGAACACGCAGGCAAACTGTCTTCTGTGGCCTACACCAGTTCTCCTGCAGCTTAATTGGCCCCTTTGTATTTAACAATGTTTCAACTCCTATCTCAGCTGAAGCCCCAATGGTATATCTGTGCAAAACAATATTATGTAACAGGAATAAATATCTCGTGGAATTTAAGGTCAGCAACACAATACAGTTGTGACCGCAAGAAAGAACGTTGTGTAAGGCCTCCTTAGCTTGGCGGACAGTGGTGGGGGGGAAATGGGTGGGGCGCTGGGATCTGCTTTGCGTAGCTTTGTCCTGACACCAGCTTCCCCCAACTCCTGAACCATCACAGTTGGCCACCCATCACTGTCCTTCGCAAATACATCAGGGCCATATCTCGCTCTCTGCTTTCTCTCTCTCTGTCTCTCTCTGTCTCTCTCTGTCTCTCTCTCTCTCTCTCTCCCCCTCCCCCTCCCCCCCCCCCCCTCTCCCTCACACATGGTTGATTGGGTGAAAGGTCCCTGTTTCTGGCGTTGCTCCTGCTATGTTCAGCCAGGCGTCCAGAGAGCTCTGGGATGTTGGATGGAGAGAAGTATTCTCAGAGAATGAGAGCATCATGGCATAAGTCTGCAACGTTTGTTTACGGGGGGGGGGGGGGGAGAAAAAAACATCGCATTAATATTCACTTTCACAATAACAGTGATGCATTCAATACATAACATTATTGAAAGAACATTCAATCTGGTAGTTCTAGGCTTGAGTTTGGTTTAGTTTATTGTCACGTGTACTGAGGTACAGTGAAAAGCTTTTGTGTTGAGTTAACCAGTCAGCAGAAAGACAATACCTGATTACAATCGAGCCATCCACAGTGTAGAGATTAAGGTTAAAGTCATGAATGTTGCAGTCTGAGTGGAGATTTAAACGAGTGGAATGACTGTGGCGTGTGGTGGCAGATCCACGTCTGTGGCAAACACACACAGACTCGCCTGGGCAGTTCACAGAGCGGGCGTCATGGCCGCACTACCTCCGTCTGCGCTGCTACATGAAGCGTTTAAATGTTGAGGGGAATGATCTGATTGCTGTATGGATGCGGGCAGAGGCGTCTCCACAGTGAGGGGCTACAGGTTGTAGTCGGGACTGTGAAACCCCCTGCAGCCCTGTAGCTCTTGCTTCCCTTCATTAATAACTAAAGAGGCAGCTCACTCCCTGGAACAATGGTGCTATTAGATCAGGATTAATCATTTCAACGTGTCTCGTTTACCAGTTTTGCCAGTTTTCTTTGGTTTAGTTGAGTGTAATTTAGGGACAGGTCCGTCAGCCCACCGAGTCCACTACGACCAACAATCCCCCTGTACACTAGTTCTACCCTGCACACTCAGGACAATTGACACAGAACCAATTAACCTACAAACCTGCGCGTCTTTGGAGTGTGGGAGGAAACCGGAGCACCTGGGGAAAACCCACGCAGTTACAGGGAGAACGTACAAACTCCGTACAGACAGCACCCGTGATCAGGCTTGAAACTGGGTCTCTGGCGCTGTAAGGCAGCAACTCTACTGCTATCAAAACTGCCTCTTTGTCGGGTACGTCGAACAATCCTTGTTCAAGGCGTACCAGGGCCCCATCCCCGACCTCTACCTCCGTTACATCGACGACTGCTTTGGTGCCACCTCCTGCACCCACACACAACTGACTGACTTCATCCATTTCACCACTAACGTCCATCCGGCACTCAAATGCACCTGGACCATTTCTGACACTTCCCTACCATTCCTTGACCTCACTATCTCCATCGCAGGTGATAGACTCCTGACCGACATCCACTACAAACCCACTGACTCCCACGGCTATCTGGACTACTCTTCCTCCCACCCCGCTTCCTGTAAGGACTCCATCCCCTATTCCCAATTCCTCCGTCTACGCCGCATCTGCTCCCAGGATGAGGTGTGCCACCCCAGGGCATCACAAATGTCCTAATTCTTCAGGGAATGGGGATTCCCCTCCCCCACTATAGATGAGGCTCGCATCAGGGTCTCTTCCATACTCCACAACACTGCCCTCTCTCCCCATTCCCCCACTCGCAACAAGGGCCGAGTCCCCCTGGTCCTCACCTTTCACCCCACCAGTCGGCACATACACCACATAGTCCTCCGCCAGTTTCACCACCTTCAACGTGACCCCACAACTCGCCACATCTTCCCATCTCCCCCCCTGTCTGCCTTCCGCAAAGACCGCTCCCTCCGCAACTCGCTTGTCAATTCTTCCCTTCCCTCCCGCTCCACCCCTTCCCCGGGCACTTTCCCTTGCAACCGCAAGAGATGCTACACTTGTCCCTTTACCTCCCCCTCCACTCCATTCAAGGACACAAGCAGTCATTCCAGGTCCGACAGAGGTTCACCTGCACCTCCTCCAACCTCATCTATTGCATCCGCTGCTCTAGATGCCAGCTGATCTATATTGGTGAGACCAAGCGGAGGCTTGGCGATCGTTTAGCCGAACACCTTCGCTCGGTCCGCATTAACCAACCCGACCTCCCGGTGGTTCAGCACTTCAACTCCCCCTCTCATTCCATATCCGACCTCTCTGTCCTGGGCCTCCTCCACGGCCAGAGTGAGCAACACCGCAAATTGGAGGAACAGCACCTCATATTCCGCTTGGGAAGTCTGCATCCTCTTGGCATGAACATCAAATTCTCTCAATTCTGTTAACCGTTGCTGTCTCCTCCCCTACCCACCTCTCCCTCAGCCCTCGGGCTCCTCCTCCTCCTTTTTTCTTTCTTCCCCCCACCTCCCCCCACCCCCATCAGTCTGAAGAAGGGTTTTGGCCCGAAACATTGCCTATCTCCTTCTCTCCATAGATTCTGCTGCATCCGCTGAGTTGCTCCAGCATTTTGTGTACCATCACCTAGCCATGTTCTCCAGAGATGCTGCCTGACCCATTGAGTTACTCCAGCACTTTGTGAAACGTCACCTATCCATGTTCTCCACAGATGCTGCCTGACCCGCTGAGTTACTCCGGCACTGTGTGTCCTTTTAAGACAATGTGATATTATTCATCAGTTGCTAAGTGTATCCTCCTCACTGCCGACGATACCGCCAATTATTGTGTCATCTACACATTTACTAATCATATTTCCCACATTTGTATCCAAATCATGAATGCATATAACAAACAGTACCTATCCCAGACCTACGTGTCCCTGTGATACACCACAGGTTACAAATTTCAATCTTAAACGCAACCCTTGTCCATCACCCTCGGCCTCCTCCAAACCTATAGTCCATTTGCTGTTGCTGTGGATTGCATGAACTTTAACACCCGTCTCCCGGAACCTTGTCAAAGGCCTTTCTGCAGCCCAGGTGCATCAGCCACACTGCCCTCATCAATACATGTTGTTACTTTTTCCAAAATTTCCATCAGATCGGTCAGAGAGTATCTCTCTTTCTCCCTCTTTGATTCATTCCTGCCTTTCCAACTGTGAATTAACCCTACCCCTCAGAACTTATTGCACCAACTACTATTCCGTGGATGTGACACATTTAGGCATCTCCCTGCTACCCTTCTTGAATGACCCTAACCTGGACCCTCACCTGTGGCCAGCAAAGATCTAAAACATCTGTCATAGTTCCAGCAATCTCCTCCCTGGCTTTCCATAGCAGCCCGAGACACATCTCATTGGCCCCTGAGGATCCAGCTACCTTTTAGCTTGCTAAGACAGCTAAGACCTTTAGTCAGAGGGTGGTGAATCTGGGGAATTCATTGCCACAGAAGGCTGTTGGGGCCAAGTCAATGGATATTTTTAAGGTGGAGATTGATAGATTCTTGGTTAGTACGGGTGTCATGGGTTATGGGGAGAAGGCAGGAGAATGGCGTTGAAAGATAGGTCAGCCATGATTGAATGGCAGGGTAGACTTGAAGGGCCGAATGGCCTAATTCTGCTACGATCGCTTGTGAGCTGATGAACCTTTGGTTTTAATGATAGCACTCAGCCCCACCATTTCCAACATGGAGACGTAGTTTTGGAGTGAGATACATCACATGCTGCGGTTTCCCACACTAGCCACCTGCCTCCCTCCCTCTGCCCACTGGTCACCTGTACCTGCTTGCCTCTTGCTTCACAGTTTATGCGGTACTTGATCACACTGATATGTCAAACTGCTTTGCCATGGTAGACATCACACTATCCATAACACTGTGCTCTGCGCACCTCTGGCAGAACTGTTACTCCATACAGCATACTGTTACAGCTATGTTGCCACAGGGTCCTATCTGACACAGTATAGGTTGTACTCCTCCAACGGAACTCACAATCAATTATCTGTGTTCTGTCACCGTTCGTGCCCTACTATCAGTCTTCTGACCACATGTGTAGGAAAGAAGTGCAGATGCTGGAGTAGGTCGAAGGTGGACACAAGATGCTGGAGAAACTCAGCGGGACAGGCAGCATCTCTGGAGAGAAGGAATGGGTGACGTTTCGGGTCGAGACCCTTCTTCAGACAGATGTCCACATGTCACACTGCCCCATTAATGCAGAGTGTACCCCAGTAAGACAGGGTACATCACAAATCCTCACCACAGTATACATTATCATGGTGTATATACTGTATCACTGCTCCATCAGTGATCTTTTTACTGCAGCGTCACAGCATATGTTGTACAGATCTTTTATAAAGTATGCAGACTGTTTTGTACCCGTGTGTGACATACTGCGCTGTCCAGATGCGTGTGTGTGTGAGATGTACTCTCTGTCACTGTGGAAGGACATTCTTGCTATTGAGGGAGTGCAGCGTAGGTTCACTAGGTTAATTCCTGGGATGGCGGGACTGTCATATGCTGAGAGAATGGAGCGGCTGGGCTTGTACACTCTGGAGTTTAGAAGGATGAGAGGGGATCTTATTGAAACATATGAGATTATTAAGGGTTTGGACACGCTAGAGGCAGGAAACATGTTCCTGATGTTGGGGGAGTTCAAAACCAGTGGCCACAGTTTAAGAATAAGGGGTAAGCCATTTAGAACGGAGAAGAGGAAACACTTCTTCACACAGAGAGTTGTGAGTGTGGAATTCTCTGCCTCAGAGGGCGGTGGAGACCGGTTCTCTGGATACTTTCAAGAGAGAGCTAAATCGGGCTCTTGATGTTAGCGGTGTGTGTGTGCATGTGCATGTATGTATGTGCGTGCATGTGCGTGCATGTGTGCGTGCATGCATGCGTGTGTATATATGTGGTGTGCATGTGTGCCTGCGTGTGTGTGTGCGTGCTTGCATGTGTGCATGCATGTGTGCGTGCATGCGTGCGTATGTGTGTGATGTTCATGTGTGTATGTGTGTGTGCGTGCGTGTGTGTGTATGTGTGTGTGTGCGTGTGTGTGTGTGTGTATGCGTGTGTGTGTGTGTGTGTATGTGTGTGTGCGTGTGTGTGTGTGTATGTGCGTGTGTGTGTGCGTGTGTGTGTGTATGTGTGTGTGTGTATGTGTGTATGCGTGTGTGTGTGCGTGTGCGTGTGTATGTGTGCACGCATGTGTGTGGTGTGTATGTGTATGCGTGTGTGTGTGTGCGTGTGTGTGGTGTGTGCGTGTGTGTGACATACTCTCTGTCATACTGCAGTTTGATGGAGTCTATCATATTGCAGAGTGGTATAATGAAGATTGCCAGTGTGGATGGTGCAGGTGTGGCAGTGTCTGTGCCACTCTCTGTCACACAGTATGCCATTACACACAATGGCTCCATCAGTGAAGGACATGGCTGCATCAGTGAAGGACCTGCATTCACTATATGGCCTTTTACAATCAAGATGACAGGTTGTGAAATACACATATTGAACAAGAGTGTGCTGTTGGTGCGGTGTACCATACACACATATTCAACAAGAGTGTGCTGTTGGTGCGGTGTACCATACACACATATTCAACAAGAGTGTGCTGTTGGTGCGGTGTACCATACACACATATTCAACAAGAGTGTGCTGTTGGTGCGGTGTACCATACACACATATTCAACAAGAGTGTGCTGTTGGTGCGGTGTACCATACCTGCGTTTTAGCCTGCCTGTACAGTGTCTCTGTTATTGCGTTGGAGTCTAAGGTGGCATTAAAGACTGCGGCCTCTTTCACCTTGTCCTGCTCCTCTGCTGCTTTACGCAGGTCCAGCCCCTTTGTGAAATTCGCTATCTGGTCCAAGGCCACGAGGCCAGCTTCATCCTCAGCCAGACACCTGTGCCAATGATCAGGGGAGGGGCGACGCTGTTATCCCAGCTGGCCTTACATTGCTCAGCCATCAGAGTGCATTCTGACGGCAGGGTGATTGCATGCACATGCAAGGACTGCACATCACAAACCACCTCCACTGCACAATGATGGGAAGGAGGGCTGCAGAGTGGAGAGAGCCAAGCATGATGGGATGGGATGGGATGTGGCAACAAGATGAGACGCGCAGGTGAATGAAACATCAACAGGAGGAACTTTACTGCACTTGCTTCATTTTAAACTCCTCAACAATTGCACAACACGTTGTATCAAGGAGTCAGTCCCATGAGTCTGTCTGTTTCTATTAACAGCAGTCTTCCTGTGCCATACACAAGGCTTTCAACATAGGGGCTGTTTTGCAAAAAACACTGCAATTACACTTGGAGTAACGCTGCATGGAAACAGGCCCTTCGGCCCAACTTGCCCCTGCCGAACAACATGCCCCATCTATGCCAGATCTCAGTGCCTAGTTCCACCTGCCTGCATTTGGCCCATATCCCTCTAAACCTTCCCTATCCACGTTCCTGTGCACTAGAGTTGGACAGCACTGATGCAGGAATAGATGGAAGGGTTGGAAGTCGATAGTTTGACAGTATTTGGGGTGCGTAGACTGGGCCGGTGCACTGGGAAGGATGGAGCCCATTAGGATTGTGCTTAACGGCTCCAGGCTTGCTGTACACTTGTAGTATGAGTGTGTGAAAGATAATTGGCTCTTCAGTGAATGAGTGTGGCTGGACTCCTTGGCTCCTTACATAATGGAGGTGATTGCAATGTGATTGGGCATCTATTAATGAGTATGTGAAAGCGCTGAGCTTTTGTGTTTGCCAATGAAAGAGAGAGTCCATTAGATTAAGCCTCCCCCCCCCCTCCCCACTCCTCCCCACACCGAAAATATAAACCCCACAAATGGCAGCCCACATACTGAACACTGCCTGTGCCATTCAGATGAAAATAGCAATATAATGCAAAAAATGTTTTTTTATATCTTATACCACGAGAACCCCTGTTTAATTTAATTGAATTCTGCAAGACAATTGTTTGAATGAAATGTTTCAGTATTCAAAGCCTAGTTTCAGCACAATTGGCAACAAATTGCAGAGGTAATTGTGATTGCAACAGTCTCCCATCACCCTGCAGTACCCAACCCCTCTGGTGATACTCTTGGTACTTAATCTTAAGGACATAGATGTGACAGGCCAATTTAAATCTGTCGGCTTGATGGCATAAGGTAGAGTCCACAGAGTATAACAAACAGTCTGTAGATTCTAATTTAGCTAATGTATGTCACCAGAGTGTTGTGCTGAGAATGAAGTCTCCCCAATAACTTCTGAAGTTGAGTGTGTGCGTGTAAGTGAATGTGAGTGAGAGTGTGAGTGTGACTGTGTGTGAGAGTGTGTGTGTGGATGTGTGTGTTGGTGTGTGTGTTGGTGTGTGTGTGAGTGTGTGTGAGAGTGTGTGTGTTGGTGTGAGTGAGAGTTAAAGTCAAAGTCAAAAGAGTTTATTGTCATGTGTCCCTGACAGGACAATGACATTCTTTCTTTGCTTAGCACAACAGAACATAGTAGCATGTGTGTTTTTGTGTGAGTGAGATCGTGTGTGTGAGTGTGTGTGAGAGCGTGTGTGTGAGTGTGTGTGAGAGCGTGTGTGTGTGTGCCTTGCGTGTGTGTGTATGTGTGGGTATGAGTGAGAACGTGTCTGTGTGTGTGTTGGTGTGAGTGAGAGCGTGTCTATGCGTGTGTGTGTTGGTGTGTGTGAGCGTGTCTATGCGTGTGTGTGTTGGTGTGAGTGAGAACGTGTCTGTGTGTGTGTGTTGGTGTGACTGAGAGCGTGTCTATGCGTGTGTGTGTTGGTGTGAGTGAGAGCGTGTCTATGCGTGTGTGTGTTGGTGTGAGTGAGAGCGTGTCTATGCGTGTGTGTGTTGGTATGACTGAGAGCGTGTCTATGCGTGTGTGTGTTGGTGTGAGTGAGAGCGTGTCTATGCGTGTGTGTGTGAGAGTGTGTCTGTGCATGTGTTAAGGGCCTGTCCCACTGCGGCGACCTAATCCGCGAGTTCAGAAGAGTTTGCCCTCGACTCAGGCTCGCAGCATAGTCGACACAAGGTCTGAGGAGGTCTTTGCAACTCTCCTTCATGCTCGAGAGTAGTCCCCGCATACTCGAGGCCTCAGCTAAGTCGCGCCGTATTTTTCAACATGCTGAAAAGTGCCCGCGAGTAAAAAAAGGTCGCCATGGAAAAAATTGATATTTTTTTTTACTCGTAGGTTTAGTCGAAGTAGGCCGTAGTAGGTTGGCATGTTAGTCATAGGTAATCGAGGGTAGTCAAAGGTAATCAAAGGTAGTCGTAGATAGTCTTCCATAGTCGAAGGGAAGTCGAAAGGAGGTCGAAGGAGGTCTTCAAAATGACACTTTTTCAAACTCTCCTAAACTCTTCTAAACTCGCCAATTAGGTCGCCATAGTTGGACAGCCCCTTTAGAGTTAGTGAGAGCATGTGTGAGAGTGTGTGTGTTAGTGTAAATTAGTGTATGCGAGAGTATGAATATTTGTGTGTGTGTGAAAGAATATGTGTCTGTGTGTTTGTATGTGATAATGTGTGTGTGTGAAAGAGAGAGTGAGTGAGTGGGTGAGAGAGAGGGGGAGAGAGAGAGTGAGACTGGGGGTGTATGCCATGTTGTGTGTCTGTGGGAGTGTCTGTGCAGATTTGTGTGATAGTGCATGTGTGCATGTGTGAGAGCATGGAGAGTCAACGTGTGTGAGAGAAAGTGGCCATGATTGTGCACGTTCCTGTGTCTGCATGTGTGCGAGTAGGTGTGAGCGAAAGTGTGTGTTGTGTAGAAGAGTGTCTCTGTGCGCACACACACACACACACACACACACACACACACACACACACACACACACACACACACACACACACACACACACACACACACACACACACACACACACACACACACACACACACACACACACACACACACACACACACACACACACACACACACACACCCCCCCCCCCCCTCTAACTTGGTGGAGGCAAGACCAGTACAAGGGAAGACTTGGTAGTGACCAGAATGAGATGCAGCATGTGGTATGACTCTGTCTACTATGTGGTGTTACTCCAGTTGTAACTGTCACTATTGCATTTGACATCTCCAAAAGCTTGTTCTGTTTATTGCTAGAGTTGGGTAGCAAGGGAATTAAATCTTGTACTAGAACCAGAGTTGACAGAGGGATGTGCCGGTGAGCTGAAGCCTCCTCTACTCTCCACTGAATTATACTGCATATGGTGTGTGATGGGGTAACAGCAACTCGTACCGTTCCATACAGTTTACTAAACAAAGTGGAATGAAACGGCCAGATTTAAATCAAGTACGATTCCAATGGAAACAGCACCCTATGAGATGGCCCCACCACCATGTGGACCTTCTCAGTCCATACGTGTTACACCAAGCATTCGTGGGGAAGGGCAGCATGCTTTGTCATGAGGGGGTTGTGTGAGACATGTCTGGGTGATACCCACCGGTGGGTCTGCTCGTACGCCAGGGCAAGCGGGGACGGCCGTTCCTCTTCACTCTCGCGGAAAGAGACGATGGGATCAGTCTTCGGTGAAACCGGGTCGTCCTGGGACTTCTCTGTCATGCTCTCATCCTCCTCCTCCTCCTCTTCCTCCAGCTCCTCCTCTTCATCCTCATCGTCAGCCTCCTCCATTTTCTGGTTGGTCAGCGGATGACTAGCCTGCTGGTGACCACCTTGCACCTCGTGCCTGTAGATGGGAGACAGACATCAGCAAACTGTTAGAGGACTCGGTGTTTGATAAAGTTGCACTTGGATTCATGCTCATTCCATAGTTTACTGTATGCTCAGTGAACAATAGCATCACTGCATGTGTGAAAACTAGAAACACCAACAAAATCTGCTTCATGTTTCAAAGGACTACTGAGCCATTTGTAAGGTTAACACGACAGCCTTCACAAGCTGCGTAGCCTGTGCATTAACGTTGCATTGCCATCGCCACCATGGCAGAGACTGTTTCCCCCTGCTGGTTAAACCGTTCCATGTTCACAGTTAACTGTTGGCTGACAATTCATCCTTTGCCTGTTGGAAATGGCGATGGACCTGTCCCACTCGCGCAATGTTTCCAGCGACTTGCCGGCACCCATCATCGTCGCAGCAGGTTGCCGCAAATTTTCAACATGTTGAAAATCCAGCAGGTTGCCGAAAATCCAGCGGCGACCAGAAACGGGTATGATTCTTTGGGCCATACAGGCGTCACGTGTCGACATGTGTCGACAAATGGGGTGATGCCTATTTGGTGGTGAGTAGTCGCCCAAAAAGTCGTACCTATTTCTGGTTGCCGCTGGATTTTGAACATGTTGAACATTTTCCGTAACCTGCTGCCCTTCAAGCTGCCACAATTTGTACCATCTTTAGTTCGCTTTGATCTTTAGACACACCCTTTTCAATTGCCTCATGCGTCCTTTCCTGACCTCTTCACTCCTTCCATCTGATCACCAGCCTTCCCCTTGGTTCTTACTTTTTCCCATCTCTGCCCCTTAGACAACTTTATCCAATTCTGATAAGCGGTCAGATTTTTTTGCCAATGTTGTTTTTCTTTCAATTGATGCTGTCTGGCCTTTGGAGTGACTCAAAGGCACCATTTCCCCCTTTGTCTAATTCAGATTTCTGCAATATTTTACTTTGGACCACAACAGTGGTTGGCACTTGCTGCCAGTGTGAGTGAGAGAGGCCATGTGAGTGGGAAATGAACATACTGTCAAGGCAAATCTATTCGTCACATACCCATACGGGATGTGCAGTGAAATGAAAAGTGGCAATGCTCGCGGACTTTGTGCAAAAAACAAACAAACAAACAACAGAATGGAACAGAATCACATATTACATATTGTGGGAGCAAGAAAAAAGGAAAAACAAAAATACTGTGGCAACGAGGAGCAGTGAGCGTTCGATACCATACCATCGAACTTTATTTATCCCAGGAGGGAAATTGATCTGCCAACAGTCATAAAACACAACATACATGAAACATGAGATTAAAGTGACAAGTGGTAAGGATTGGGGATGTGCAAAGATTGGTGGGGTGGTTGTGGAGGGGGCGGGGGCGGGGGGGGGGGGGGGGGGGGGGGGCGAGAGTCAGTCTACCCCATGACAGAAGGGGAAGGAGTTGGACAGTTTGAAGAAAGATCTCCTGTGGCGTTCTATCCTGCAACTTGGTGGAGCCAGTCTGTTGCTGAAGGTGCTCCTCAGGTTGACCAGTGTGTCATGGAGGGGGTGAGGTTTGGGTTGGACCCAGTAAATACATTTGATCTCCAGGTTGCCCCCCTGTGTTTGGGGGTGGGCTACTTGATACTTACAATTGCTCATTCAAACAGGTAAACCTGTATGCTCCCAATGTGAACTTCCATTCAACACAGAATTTACCAGAGAGAACCATGAAAGATGGAGGATATTGTGCCACAAAGTCTCATGGGCCCAATACTAGCCTCTTCTCCTTGCTCCCATTCCCACCCTCAGGAGCTGTATCACTTGGGATGGTAGAACCCCTCTCAAACCCGACCTAGTTATTAACAAAGAAACACAGAACTAGATACATTTACCCCCTCAACACTCTACCACCATTCAATTTGGCTTTCATCTGTGACTTAATTATGTTGACCCACTCATGGACTATAATCCTGTTATTTTAGTTGCCAGAACACCAGGGTGGAACAGTGGCGCAGCGGTAGAAATGCTGTCTTATAGCGGCAGGGACCCAGGTTCGATCCTGACTACGGGTGCTGCCTGTATGGAGTTTGTACGTTCTCCCCATGGCCTGCGTGAATTTTCTCAGAGATCTTCAGTTTCTTATTACAATCCAAAGATGTACAGGTTTGTATGTTAATTGGCATGGTATAAATGTAAATTGTCCCTAGTGTGTGTTGGATAGTGTTAGTGTGCGGGGATCGCTGGTCGGCACGAACCCGTTGGGCCGAAGGGCCTGTTTCCGCGCTGTATCTCTAAACTGAACTAAAACAAAATAATCTATCAGCCTACACAGTTAAAATGAACATGACATTGGTTGAGAGTTGTGGAGGTGTGGGGTTCAGGCCTACAGCCCTGGTGCCTGATGAGACAACGCACAACACTCTGTGTCAATCAAGGCTTTGTACTGGGACCCGCTCAAGCAATGTTTCACAGCACATGTGACACTTGGCATGGTACACTACACATAGGGCCTTGAACACCTTGCATTTGTTTAGTTCAGTTTAGCTTCGATATACAGCGTGGAACTAGGCCCTCTGGCCCACCCAGTCCACGGGGTCCAGCGATCACCCACACACTAGTTCTATGTTATCCCAGTTTTGCATCCTACACACAAGGGGCAAGTTATAGAAGCCAATAAGCCTAAATTTCTGCACGTTTTTGGAATGTGGGAGTAAACGGGAGCACCCGGAGAAAACCCACTATGTCACAGGCATCAAACTGCACAGACAGCACCCATAGTCAGGAACAAACCCGGGTCTCTGGGGCTGTAAGGCAGCAACTCTGCCACTGCGCCACTATGGAAGGCCTTATGTTCTGTGTGAATGGCTGTTACAGGATAATAATCAACATATAATCAATAATATTTTATTATTATTATTATTATTATTAATAATGTTTTATTTATCATTCTTAACTGTCACTGTATGTCATGATGTCATGTGGGCGGAGCACCAAGGCAAATTCCTTGTATGTGAATACTTGGCCAATAAGCGCATTCATTCATTCATTCATCCATCTTCTGGTGCCTTTTGTATAAGTGCATTAAGGGTCAATAACACAATGTTAAATAAAATTCTGTCAGGTTTGTCAGACATGTTCTACCTTTTACAAAAATGTGTTGGTTTTCTTCAAACAGCTAAAGATTTTACAAATGCTCACTCACTCTGTTCTTGTTTGGAGATTGACATATTTCTATGACCAAAGGTCTACAATGCCCTGGTTTTGTTCTCTCTGCTTGCCCAAGGAAGGGCAGGACATGCTCAGTGTTCAGGTCTAAAGGACTGGTTCAAGAATCAAGAAACTTTGGAAAATAATTATTTACAGCGATTCGTCCTCATTCATTTCAACCCCTCGGATGGACAGCAACTGTTACTTAATGCCCATTATTTTGCTCCAGACCGGACTACTGCTGCTGCTCACCACTGACTGGTAACTCCCTCAACAGTATCCAAAGGAACATACCTTTTGGTGAGGAAAATGTCCTCAGGGCATTCCTGCGCTCTCTCCTCATGCTCATCTGTCTATTAGATGTGACCCCCTCACTGTAACTCCTGTATATGAAGCTCTCAGTCTCTAGGATGCTCCTGAGGTCTTCCAGTTCCCTCACGTGGTCAGTCAGGAGATGCAGAAGATGCACTGTCCACATGTCTAATCCTCCCGGACACTGGAGCTCTCCCTGACTCCCAACTTTGTTCAGGGGGAGCAGACACTGCCACAACTGCAACATGCACTGCACTACCATTGGCAACCTCCCCTTATTTTACACTCAGACTCCACACTGCAGCATCACCGGCAAATCCTCAGCACTTGTCCTCAGCATCTTGGCATTTCCAGAACGCTGTTAGCCAGGGACCTCCATGACTGTGGGTCATTCATGATGAAGGAACTGCACTCCAAGTCCAAGTCAGGATGGTTAACATCCCAAGGCTACTTTGACAATACTTGGCGAAGAATGGTGGTGCAGGGGTAGAGTTGCTGCCTCACAGCGCCAGAGACCCAGGTTCCATCCTGACTCAGGAGCTGTCTGTACAGAGTTTGTACGTTCTCCGAGTGCAATGGTTTCTTCCCACATTCCAAAGTCGTACAGGTTTGTAAGTTCTTAAGACCTTTTTTTCACCCAGTTTTATTCCACCAGGGAGGTCTTACCTTCCACTACCTGCAACCTCCGGCAACCACCTTCAACTAGCATCACAACCGGCTTCGACTAAACAATTACCGATTTTTAAAACGGCAACCTATTTTTATTCGCGGCCAGTTTTGAATTTTTTTAAATAATCGCCGGAACATAGAAGAAGCGGAAACCACTTTCGACCATTAAGGAGACTGACAAAAACCTCCGGGAACCGCACAGAAACCTTGGGTGGGGCGCAAAGTCTCCAGAGGTTTCCGTTCAGGTTTCCTAAGTGGGACAGGGGCATAAAGGACCTACATTTGTCTTCACTAATCTTTTCCTTTTTACATATCTAAAGAAGCTTTTAGAGTCAGTTTTTATAATCCCCGCAAGTTTTCTTTCATGTTCTTGTTCCTCCTCTTAATTAACCCCTTTGTCCCCCTCTGTTGATGTATACATTTCTCCCAGTTCTCCGGTTTGCTGCTTCCTCTGGCCAATTTATATGCCTTTTCCTTGGAATGAACACTTTCCTTTATTTACCCCATTAGTCACATTTTAGCCGCCTTCCCCGTTTTAATTTTTCGCCAATGAACAATTTCTGGAGTTCATCCATGCTGTCTTTAAATCTTTGCCATTGCGTCTCCACCGTCAATCCTTTAAGTATTATTGGCCAGTCTATCCAAGCCAATTCCCGTCTCATACCTTCAAAGTCTCCTTTCTTTAAATTCAGGACCCTAGTCTCTGAATTAACCATGTCACTTTCCATCCTTATGCAGAATTCCACCATATTATGGTCACTATTATCGCCCAAGGGACAACAAGATCACTGACTATTCTTACATATTCTGTTGTGCTCCAAGTAAGAATGTCTAGGACATATGACAATAAGACACTCTTTACTCTTTTAAATGGCCTCTGCACATTGCCTCTAGTGCGCAGGATGTTAAAATGGCATAACATAGAACCAGTGTACTATGGTTGAGTGATGGTTGACTTGGTCTTGTTGGGCTTGTTTCCACAATGTATATCTGAAACTAAAACTGAAAACACTTCTAAATTCTCCAATCTCCTTGTCTTCAATGACAATGATAGAAGATGCTTTAGAATGCCATCTTTTCCAGACACCCTGGGAGGTTACATAACTGTTTCTTCATTGTTGCTGGGTTAGAATTCTGGAGCTTCCAACACATCAGCAGTGTGTGAGTACATGACCCTCAACACAGAGGGCCCAGCCATAACTTCTCAATATGCAAGACTACAGGCCTTGCCTGCCTCCCACTTATTCTGAGGAAAATGAATTAAAAAGTCTGAGAAAGGGTCATGACCCAAATCGTGGCCTACCCATTCCCTCCCCAGATGCTGCCTGACCTGTTGAGTTGCTCCAGCACTTGGTGTGGTACTCCAGAATAAATCATTGGTACTCCAGAATAAACCATTTACACTTATTTCAGTGACGGAGAGCAACAAAACGTTGAAAAATGGACTAATGACTGAACTGTGAGTGAATTAAAGGCAGAAATGGGTAAATAGGAAGATTAGGGGGTTACACAAAAAGATGGAGAAACTCAGCGGGTGCAGCAGCATCTAAGGGGCGAAGGAGATAGGCGACGTTTCGGGTCGAGACCCTTCTTCAGACTGGGCAGGGATCAGGGAAACGAGAGATATAAACAGTGATGTGGAGGGATAAAGAACAATGAATGAAAGATATGCAAAAAAGTATTGATGATAAGGGAAACAGGCCATTGTAAGCTGTTTGTGGTGTGAAAATGAGAAGCTAGTGCGACTGGGGAGGGGGGGGGGGGGGAGATGGAGAAGGAATGTCAGGGCCCGAGGGCTGAGGGGGAGGTGGGGAGGGGTGGGGGCAGTCTGGGTTGACAGAATTGAGAAAATTCAATGTTTAAGCCCAGAGGATGCAGACTCCCCAAGCGGAATATGAGGTGCTGTTCCTCCAACTTGCGGTGTTGCTCACTCTGGCCGTGGAGGAGGCCCAGGACCGAGAGGTCGGATGCGGAATGGGAGGGGGAGTTGAAGTGCTGAGCCACCGGGAGGTCGGGTTGTTTATTGCGGACCGAGCGGAGGTGTTCGGCGAAACGATCGCCCAGCCTCCGCTTGGTCTCACCGATGTAGATCAGCTGGCATCTGGAGCAACGGATGCAGTAGATGAGGTTGGAGGAGGTGCAGGTGAACCTCTGTCGGACTTGGAATGACTGCTTGGGTCCCTGAAAGGAGTGGATGGGGGAGGTGAAGGGACAGGTGTAGCATCTCTTGCGGTTGCAAGGGAAAGTGCCCGGGGAAGGAGTGGAGCGGGAGGGAAGGGAAGAATTGACGAGGGAGTTGCGGAGGGAGCGGTCTTTGAGGAAGGCAGATGGGGGGGGAGATGGGAAGATGTGGCGAGTGGAGGGGTCACGTTGGAGGTGGCGAAACTGGCGGAGGACTATCTGTTGTATGCACTGGCTGGTGGGGTGAAAGGTGCGGACCAGGGGGACTCGGCCCTTGTTGTGAGTGGGGGAATGGGGAGAGAGGGCAGTGTTGCGGGGTATGGAGGAGACCCTGGTGCGAGCCTCATTTATAGTGGGGGAGGGGAAACTCCGTTCTCTGAAGAACGAGGACATTTGGGATGACCTGGTGTGGAACACGTCATCCTGGGAGCAGATGCGGCGTAGACGGAGGAATTGGGAATAGGGGATGGAGTCCTTACAGGAAGCAGGGTGGGAGGAAGAGTAGTCCAGGTAGCTGTGGGAGTCAGTTGGTTTGTAGTGAATGTCAGTCAGGAGTGTATCACCTGCAATAGAGATGGTGAGGTCAAGGAATGGTAGGGAAATGTCGGAAATGGTCCAAGTATATTTGAGTGCCGGATGGAAGTTGGTGGTGAAATGGATGAAGTCAGTAAATGGATGAAATAGGAAGATTAAACCGGTGATTAAATTATTTTGGGGTTAGAGGGACCACAAAGGTGGAATAAACTAGATAACAAGTGACTGAAGGTCATTAGGCCATCAGTGTTAGGCCATTCGGCCCATCAAGTCTACTCGGCCATTCAATCATGGCAGATCTATCTCTCCCTCCTAATCCCATTCTTTTACCTTTTCCCCCATAACCTCTGACACCTGTACTAATCACAAATCTATCTATCCTGCCCAAAAGTACAAATTGTCTGAAGTATAATTGTATTGGAATGGAGGAACAATGAACAATCAGGGCGTTGTCCACGGACTCCCACGGCTATCTGGACTACACCTCTTCCCACACTGCTTCCTGTAAGGACTCTATCCCCTACTCCCAATTCCACCACATCTGCTCCCAGGATGAGGTGTTCCACACCAGGGTGAGGTGTTCCACACCAGGGCATCAGAGATGTCCTCATTCTTCAGGGAACATGGGTTCCCCTGTTCTACTATAGATGAGGCTCTCACCAGGGTCTCCTCTATATCCCGTAGCTCCGCTCTCACTCCCCATCCCCCCACTCATAACAAGGGCAGAGTCCCCCTTGTCCTCACCTTCCACCCTACCAGCCGTCACAGACAACAGATAATCCTCCGACATTTTCGCCACGTGCAACGGGATCCCACCACTGGCCATATCTTCCCATCTCCTCCCCTGTGTGTTTCCGCAGAGACCGCTCCCTCCATAACTTCCTGGTCAATTCGGCCCTTCCCACCCAAACCACCCCCTCCCCGGGTACTTTCCCTTGCAACCGCAGGAAATGCTACACTTGTCGCTTTACCTCCCCCCTCGATCCATCCAAGGACCCAAGCAGTCTTTTCACCTGCACCTCCTCCAACCTCATCTATTGCATCCGCTGTTCTCGGTGTGAACATCGGTGAGACCAAGCGTAGGCTTGGTGATCGCTTCGCCCAACACCTCCACACAGTTCGCATTAACCAACCTGATCTCCCGGTGGCTCAGCACTTCAACTCCACCTCCCATTCTGAATCCAACCTTTCTGCCCTAGGCCTCCTCCATGGCCAGAGTGAGTCCCACTGCAAATTAGATGAGCAGCACCTCATATTTCACTTGGGTAGTTTACACCCCAGCGGTATGAACATTGACTTCTCCAATTTCAGGTAGTCCTTGCTTTCTCCCTCCTTTCCCTCCCCTTCCCAGCTCTCCCACAGCCCACTGCCTCTGCCTCTTCCTTTCTACTTCCTGCCCCCCCCCACCCCCCCCTCACATCAGTCTCTGGAAGTGTCTCGAACCGAAACGTCACCTATTCCTTCGCTCCACAGATGCTGCGTCAGCCGCTGAGTTTCTCCAGCGTTTTGGTCTACCTCGTATGTTGACCAAGCTCCCTTTGGGTTTATGGCTAGAGAGCTTGCAGAAAGTGGTGCTTCTTGCACTTTGGGGCCTTATTCATGGGTCAGCTTTTCACTCGCCCACATCATTGGGATGTGGCCAGATCCCCCTCTAACCCTGCTGAACAAACACGAAACTCACCCAAACCTCAGCTAGTCTGCTCTTGGATGGATACCACATCTGAGTGTTTTTTTAAAATACTATGATGCCCGGTTTCAGGGGCAGGGGTGCACCACAGATGCCGGGCTAAGTAAGAGTAAAGAAGCATATTTTAGTTGGAAGTGACGGCAGCTTAATACATACTCCAGATGCGTGGTTATACGAGGCAAGAGTTTCTTTATTTGGATTGCATCGACTGGCGAAAGCCACTCTAGAATTTCGACTCAATGCTCTTTCCCACTACTCCCCCAAGTCTTTAGGGATTGGATGCATTTATGTGTAGGCCTTTATTCACAGTTGGCACCCTTTACCTTGTTAAAACGCTTTGACCAGCAAAGCAGAAGCTTTCTCAGCGAGGACTGAAGGTTGGCGAACAATCATATAATGTGATACATCCTGATCCCTTCCAACTCAGCCGCTGCTCTTTGCTCAGTGCCGGCAACCAATGGCCAGCAGGGCCATCTGGGGCCATGTTTGAGGTGTCCGACACTGTAGGCACAGCTCCACTACAGAGTGTCAAAGGATGGCTACCATTTACAGCAGATTCAATGCTTTTCCCCAAAGTATTACAATTCTACGTTAGTACAAGTAGCTGGGGCATCACTTCACGTCACTAACACCTTTCAGCATGGTGGTGCAGCTGGGAGAGTTGCAGCCTCACCTCCAACCACCCGGCTTCCATCCTCATCTCTGCCACTGTCTGTGTGCTGTTTACAAATTCACAAATCGGTGTCCTCTGAGTGCTCTGGTTTCCTCCCACATCCTAAACAGGCGCTGGTTGCTAGGTTAATTGTTCTCTGTAAATTGGTGTTAGAGTCTGGATGAGTTCTTGGGAAAGTGGGGTGATTAAAATGCAAAGAGTATAAATGGGTAGTTTAGTTTAGAGATACAGTGCTGTCAAACTGCAAGGGTCGTACTGGATCTGCCTGCAAGGTTTGGTAGTGAGTAGTGGTTTGGCCACATCTGTCATCACAAAAGCTGAACAGTTTAGCCCAATATTCCAGTGAGCTATTAGAACGGGTTTCAGGCCATTTACAAAACTATTTTAGTCAGTTGTGGAAATACCTGAAAAACAGCCTTAAAAATCCCTTCCTGCGGCTTCACATCCACTCCTCGCCCCTCCTTATCTGCCGTCCAGCTGTACCCACCTATCACTCACCAGGCTTTGTCCTGCCCGACTATCTTCCAGCTTTCTCCCCTCCCACTACAATCAGTCTGAACAACAGTTCTGACCTCACTTGTTCTCTGGAGATGCTGCCTGGCACACTGAGTGTGTTCTTTTTGTTTTGTAATCCAGCATCTGCAGTTCCTTGAGTCTCCTACATTCCTGATTGTTGAAGCAAAGAATGCAGATGCTGGTTTATAAAAAAAAAGACACAAAGTGCTGGAGTAACTCAGTGGGTACACTGCCCACGAGTCGTCAGACTACCAGGGTGTTAGGTCATTACTGGTCTTTGAAATTGTCGCTTGTTCTGTCTATATTACAGCTATAATTTGTAGGCATCTCTCGAAGGAGACACCACTCCATTACAGCAGCCTGTCGGCCTGAGCAGTCTTGGCCAGTTAGATTGATACCCAGCCCCGCGTATTATCAAAACTCCTTAGTTTAGCGACTTTTTGTCGTTTTATTTTGAACCTATTGAGAGTAGAATATGTGGTAACCTGCGTGGATTTGAGCCACAAGCAGCCAGTTGTGCTGTGGTGTTTGAGGAAGCAGCCTGCCTTTGTTCTTGCCCCTGTGCGACTCGCAAGACCCGGATCCCGACAAAGGAAACGGCAATCTTGTTGCTAATTATAAGTGGCGTATGAAAGTCATTTATTCCAAACACAACACTTGGTAGAGACGGCACGGTGACGCAGCGGTAGAGTTGCTGCCTCACAGCGTCACAGACCCAGGTCCATCCTGACTATGTGCTGTCTGGATGGAGTTTGCACGTTCTCCCCGTGGCCATGTGGGTTTTCTCCAAGTGCTCCAGTTTCCTCCCACATTCCAAAGACATGCAGAATTGTCGGTTCATTGGCTTCTGTAAATTGTCTCTAGAGTGTAGGATAGAACTAGTGTTTGATGGTACACAAGGACTCAGAAGGGCCTGATTCCACAATGTAACTCCAAACTAAACTAAACTAAACTGTAACTACACTGCTGCATCACAAGTGCCAGCTATAATTCAGCTATCAGTACTCACTGTGATGGGGCGTCATGGTTAGCATGGATGAGTTGGGCTGAAGGGCCAGTGTCCGTGCTATATTACTCTATGATCTTGCCCCTGAGACAGATGTTTCTGGGACCAAGCCCCACTTTGGAGCCTCAGCCATGCTGATCCTCCAGTGCACTGCGCATTACATACAAATCAGCTTGACAATGGAGATGTTGAAAGCTGCATAGCACCTCGTTCCCATTGCTCACCAGCCACGACATCTCTGAAGAGACTACCGAGTGCAGCAAATCGCATCTTCTAAAAGAAAAATAACGGTCAACAAAATGGAAATGCGGTCCACTGCAAGGCTGGCGAGGGGTATGGAAGGAGTGTGACCTAAAAACCCATGGTAAATAAACCAATTCCCAAACTGCGGTTGAAGCAAAGGTTCAGCTTAGCTCATGCCGTGCAAGACCCCGAGTTTGCAACTTAGCTCAGGGACAGGCGATTGAAACAAAGTTGTGCATTTATTAGGATGTTCGACTGTCCAAGTCGACAGCAACACCTGGCTCCAACCCCCTGCCGCCACAAACACTCGCTTTCGAGTGTCCTGGGTAAACACACACTTCAGTCATCGCTGATCAATATTATTCCTCGGCACAAATATTACTGGGCAGCGCAGGAAAGGAGCGGAGAAGGAGAAATCTCTGTCTCCTGCTCGAGGAGGGCTCGGAAGCTGATGTGCACTTGGAGAACAGAGCTCCATTTACAGCACACGTGCAACGTATTCAGTTTTTTTGTACAAATAAATCTGATCCCAAGACAGGTCCAGAGCGAAAAAAAACATCAAAACTTTCTCCATAGACAGGAGCTCAGTTTATGGCACAGACCACTCGATTCTATTTCAATCCAGATTAAATAACTCATGAGCCAAGTCAGCTTTTAATTAAAATATGTATAAACCTCCACCCATGTTGGTACTAGATTTCAGGGCTCTACGTCCATTAGTCTGCACATGTCAACTAGTGTTTGTGTTAAGCCTTTTAATCATTTTTTCCCCTGTGGGTATATATATGTATTCGGTCAGGTCTCCTCACTGGGTCAACCACACCAAGCCTTCCAGGCATTTTCTCTTGTACAAACTAGGCCCCAATCTGAACTTCCCTGGAGCGCTGAGGAAAAGACCATTACGACTTTCCTTTATTCCACAAAAGACAATCCCGATTGTCCCAACCTACCCCCCCGTTCAGCAACCGACTAAAGTGAAACATCATCCGATGTTCCCCTTCTGCTAGTTGCTTTATTTTCAGCCTCTTGTAGGATTGTTAAAGGCTTGGCAGCAGAGCGAGAGTGGCATTTAATCGCAGTGCTGATGGAAAACTGTCTTGCTTCGGCCCCTAAGAAAAGCAAACAGTGGATAAAGTTGGTCGGACCTGATTTCAGATAGAACAACATTCCCCTTCATTTTCTTTTTTTAAGAAGCTCTGTTCTTTCATCTGTTGAGTTAGCAGCTTGGGTGTCAAGGGACCGGCGTCTGGTCGGGCAGGCTACCTTGTCTTGTAGCAGGAAAAGGGTCATTTGCTCTGTCGTCTGGGGACAAAGGGGGAAGTGGGGGGGTGGAGGTGGGGGGGGGGGGGGGGGGGGGGGCTTGGTAATTAGTGCGGTCCTGATTCCACTGCCTCCAAACAGAAAGAGTTCTTAACTCTTAAAATAACCCTCCTCAGCTGGGTAACTTAGCAGTAAACATCGCAAGTTCTACAAACTAATAGATCATTTACAAAGCTAACATGTAATATTTTAAAAAGTGCAGAGATCCTGCCCGTTCACCACAGCTTAAACAAGACATGACCATGATATTCTGAAATGACACTTCTGGCTACATTAAGGCTAACGTTAGTCATCCACAACAACTCTACACAACTGTGCAGCTTGTTAGACCAGTTCTGTGGCTCTTAAGCCTGGAGTCACAAATTGACCAGCGAGGTAGGTAGACTTCTGAAAAAGACACCGATGAACAGTTGGATTTTTAATGACAATTTGACTGATTTATGAACACTTTTTTACTGAAAGTGTTTTTTTATTTCCAGAGTTTTGGAACTAAATTGAAATAGTTGGTCCAGGCCTTTGGATTGCTAGTCTATCCGGTCTCCCCTCAACCTCTGGCATTCTGGAGAAAACAATCCAAGTTTGACCAACCTCTCCCTGTAGCTAACACCCCCTCATCCATGCATCATTCTGAAGAAGAGTCTCGACCCAAAACGTCACCCATTCCTTCTCTTCAGAGATGCTGCCTGTCCCGCTGAGTTACTCCAGCTTTTTGTGTCCATCATTCTGGTAAACCTCCTCTGCACCCTCTCCAAAGCCTCCACATCCATACTTTAATGGGGTGACCAGAACTACACACAATACTCCAAATACATTGTAACCAAGATCTTATAGGGCTGCATCATGGCTTGCTGACCCATACTCAATGTCCCGACCAATGAGTGTGAGCATTCTATCACCCTTCATTACTATATTAGTCAGTGTTTATTGGTGAAATGAAGTCATGACTGCTCACTCAGTGCAGAATTCCATGCAAGTGTGGCATTAAATAAAAAATGAAAAGTTGGTGTAAAGTGGGGAACTAATGACATGCGTGGAAGAAACTATTGTTCTCTGTCACACACAAACTAACATTTCCAGTGTCAGATATGAGTGTCTAGAAATGACTGTCTGACTGGTTTTCAATTACCACAATTAATGGAATCCCATTACAAAGGTCGATGGTTAACGTGAAATTGATAGACTTGGTTCCACAATCGTTGAACGACACTTTGTCTTTCTGAATGTTGTAAACAGTGTCCTCACAGGTCCAAGCCTGGAGCCCTGTCTATGCACGAACAATGCATGGACATTGACAGCTTCTCAGGGGTTTGGGTTAACAAAGTTTGAATCTCTTTATGTAGTGTTAGTGCCTTTGGGCTGCGACTAATTTTTGAGTGTAGAAATTCCTCATCTCCATCTTAAGTGGCAACATTTTATTCTGAAACAATGCTTGCTCGTTCCAAATATCCTCACTAGGGAAACATACTGGCAGGCATCAACCTCATCAATTTCCTCAGAATATTATGTGCTCTAGTAGATCACCTCTCATTCTTTCACATTTCGATAAGCAGAGGTCTAGCATGCGCAGCCCCTGTTAATACGGCAGCACCTCAACCAAGCGAACCTTTGCTGCTCTGAATCATAAGTGCTAGTTCATTAAACCGAAGCCTTTGTTAATTAAACAGTAATAAAGGTTCATGTTAATTATACCGTAATCAAGATTAATGTAACTCTGGGGTAGACAAAAGTGCTGGAGAAACTCAGTGGGTGCAGCAGTGTCCATGGAGCGAAGGAAATAGGCAACATGGAACTCTGGGACTGGTTTCATTCAGCATTCTCTTTGGTTTGCTTGCTTTGATTGGTCAGGGCATCGAATACAAGAGTCAGGAAGTGATGATGCAGCTTTATAGGCCTTTAGTTAGGCTGCATGTACAGTGTGTGTGTAGTTTACGTCCCCCCATTACAGGAAGCATGGGGATTCTTTTGAATGGGTGCAGAGGAGGTTTACCAGAGTGATGCCTGGAATCGGGAGTAGCTACAAGGAGAGGTTGGGCAGACAGACGAGGTTGAGGGGGGACCTGATGGAAGTATATCAAATTGTGAGAGGCACAGATAGTCAGAATCTTTTTCCCAGGATTGTAAAATCAAATACTAGAAGGCTTAGGTTTAAGGTGAGAGGGGCAAAGTTTAAATTAGATGTGTGGCAAGTATTTTACACAGAGGGCAGTGAGTGCCTGGAATGTGTTGTGCCTGGAATGTGCCTCAAAGCCAGCCTCCCCCCCACATTGGACTCCCACCAATTCGCCTACCGGACAAACAGGTCTACAGAGGACGCCATATCGGCGGCCCTACACTCTGCCCTGACCCACCTGGACAGCAACAACACCTACATCAGGCTGCTGTTTATTGACTTCAGCTCCGCCTTTAACACTGTCATACTCGCTAGCTTGATCACCAAACTTAGCGGTCTTGGCATCTCCACCTCCCTCTGAAATTGGACACTGGATTTCCTCACTAACAGACCACAGTCTGTTAGGGTCAACAACCTCACCTCCTCCACTATAACACTGAACACCGGCGTGCCACAGGGCTGTGTGCTCAGCCCTCTCCTCTACTCCCTCTTCACGCATGACTGCATCCCCAAATATGGCTCCAACGCCATCATAAAATTTGCCGACGACACCACGGTGGTTGGACTGATCAGTGACAATGACGAATCAGCCTACAGGGAGGAGGTCCAGCACCTGACTACCTGGTGTGCCAACAATAACCTCGTCCTCAACTCCCAGAAGACGATGGAAATCATTGTTGAATTTAGAAAGAACAGAGGGGGCAGACACACCCCCATCCATATAAACGGGACTGAGGTGGAGCGGGTCTCCAACTACAAATTCCTCGGGGTACACATCTCGGAGGATCTGTCCTGGTCCCTCAACACCTCAAAGCTAATCAAAAAGGCACAGCAGCGCCTTTACTTTCTGAGGAGGCTCAAAAAAGCCCACCTGTCCCCCCCAGATCCTGACGAACTTCTACCGCTGCACCATCGAAAGCATCCTGACCACCTGCTTTACGGTATGGTACAGCAGTTGCACCGTGGCAGACAGGAAGGCACTACAACGGGTGGTGAAAACCGCCCAGTACATCATCGGTGCCCCGCTCCCTGCCTTGGATGCCCTCCACCGAAAACGGTGCCTGAAGCGGGCCGGGAAGATCATCAAGGACCCCTCACACCCTAACCATGGACTGTTTGCCCTCCTCCCATCAGGGAGGCGGTACAGGAGCCTCAGGTCCCGCACCAGTAGGACGAAGAACAGCTTCTTCAACTACACCATCAGACTGCTGAACTCGGAGCCCAGCTGATAGACTTGTCTGTACCCTGCATTTATTTATTTTCCATACTGCTACCACTGCACTCTGTATTTATTTTTCTATATCGCTATCACTAAGAATGACGCTAAACTGCATTTCGTTGTACCTATACTTGTATTTGTGCAATGACATTAAACTTGAATTGAATTGAATTGAATTGAATTGAATTGAATTGAATTGAATTGAATTGAATTGTCAGCAGTGTTTGTTGAAGTAACTACATTAGTGGTATTGAAAAGACTTGTATAGGCATATGGATATGCAGGGAATGAAGGGGTAAGGGTGATGTGCAGACGTTTCAGCACAGATGTTGTGGGCTGAAGGGCCTGATCTTGTGCTGTCCTGACCTATGTTCCAGTACTTAAAGCAGTAAAAAGATATGGTCTTCCAAAATAGTCCGATAGCTTGTTACACATGCATGGGACAGCTTGGTGCAGTTGCAGTACCTTGTCTGAGACACTGGAGGTCAGTGGAGGTGGGAATATGAAGCTGAATTCTGGATAACTCCCACGGCTAAAACCACAGCAACTTTGTTCAGGGGCTTTGAGAATTGCATTTTGTTCTTAACGTGTAATGTTTTTTTATCCTCTCCTTCCCTCCATTGTACCTTTCTCAGGTACTGAAGATCTTCTGGTCCCTCTCCCAATCCTCACTGTGAGAAGTTCTCCAATGTTACTGAAGGGAGAGTTAGGATGGTAATGGATGATAGAAGAGGGCCTGCCTCCATCTGCAGCTGCTCAAGGCACAAGGCCAGGGCGGGCAATGCCCAGATATGATGTCCCTCACAAGGTGGCACACTTCCAACAGTCCTAACGGTGGATAGACAGAGAGGCACAAAGTGCTGGTGTAACTCAGCGGGACAGGCAAGCCCCCAGCTTCCCAAAGGAGTGGAGGGAAACTAAAGAAAGACAAAAGTGGGTGAATGTGGGCTAGTGACTAGGGGGCAGTACATGCAAAACGGATTTTCAAAAGCAGGCAACGTTTTTGTAAGGCTGTATTGATTGTAAATGTCCACAACTCACAGCTCTGCAGTAAAGCAACACATGATTCCATAGACATGGGTGTACTCTCCCTTCCGATATGTCTAACTTTGTGGAGCAACTTAGATGTCATCAGCTTCCACTCCAGGAATCACTTCACTTGTACGGTTGTCAAATCTAATGAAAAGTTAATGTGGTAATTGGTGATGGAGGTAGGGGGTGGGGGGGTGGGGGAGGTCTAATTTTGGACAAAGACTGTAGTTTCACTTGCACAGAAGAAATTGATTAAGACAGATAGATAAATAAGATAGACTGTGCACAACTAGGACAGTTCACACGCCTTGAGTCAGAAGACCATGAGTTGAAGCCCCTCCACGCAAATCTCAGCTCATTATTTAGACCAACGAGGTAATGCGCTGTTAGAGGTCTTCTGGATGTGATATTAAACAATGTGCCCGCTCGCGTGGATGTAAAAAGTTCCACAACGCAGCTGAAGAAGAGCAAAGCATCAATCCGTGATACATTTCTATACTTCATCCACCATTAATGCAGCCGCTCATCTGGTCATTGTCGTCCTCGTGTTCAACAAAGCTCATTGTGAGGCTGGTATTGAATTCTCCGTAAAGAACTGTCCTAATTGAAGGTCGACTCAAATTGCTGGAGTAACTCAGCGGGACAGGCAGCATCTCTGGAGAGAAGGAATAGGTGATGTTTTGGGTTGAGACCACTCTTCAGACTGTTTGAAGAATGGTCTCGAACGAAACGTCACCCATTCCTTCTCTCCAGATATGCTGCCTGTCCCGCTGAGTTACTCCAGCTTTTTGTGTCTATCTACCTTCAATTTAAACCAGCATCTGCAGTTCCTTCCTACACATTTTGTCCTAATTTAAAACCAACTCTTAAGGTGTTTTAGATGTGATGAACTTGTGAGGAACACTGTAAACGGGCTTCGTTTTTTCCCCTTTTATAAAACTCCCTCTGTGCCTACATCTGGTTTTTGGGAGAAAGAATTTCTTACAAGAATACTGCAGAGTGCAAGAAGCCGGGAGGAAGGTGAGCATGTGTGAGCTGTAGTGTGGATAAGAATATGAGATCTGACAGTAATTGATTCACTGATGAAGTAATTTGTTGTCATTATAAAGGTCTGGCAAGATTGGAATTCAGCAAGAAAACTTGACAGAAAGCAAAATAAATAACTCTAATGCACACTCAGGCTCCTGATACTCTCCCCTTCTCTGTCTGCATTTCTTATCCCAGAAACATTTTAATAGGTGGTTTTGCACGCTGATGTATACCATCAATTTGTGTTAGGAATCAAAAGCTGGTTCTGACACAAGGCTGTTTATTTATGGGAGAATATGTACATGAGGAAAGTTCACTGTCAAATGTCAGTGCTTACGTTTTAGTAGAGAGGTTAGGGATTACTTAACAAATGAATTGACAAGCAAGTGCAACCTTTTATGCTCCAATTGAAAATTACTGTATCAACCGATCAGAAAAAAATATAGAGGTTATATAGAAAATGACCAGACAGGGCCCACTTCAGGGATTAGCCGGGAGGCTGCATGAATATGATGCAGTTTACAGGTCTATGGGTATAAAAGCCAAAGTAAATGGTTCTGTTCTGCATGGATATATCTGAAAAGCCTTCCGTTGTGAGGCTTTCACTGCACCCCAGTACACATGACAATAAACTAAACTAAACTGGCCATAACATTGCACATGTTGGTGGCTCCTTGAAGGGTTAAAAACCTGAAGAAGACAACCTGCCAAGCTGCAAAACGTCCTCATCAAGAGGCATAAGAGCAGCCAACTCCAGCGACGTGCTCCTCATGGTCACCGACCCCGTCGGCCTGCAGAGGAAGCGTGAGTGCCAACGGGTCTTCTCGGCCGCCTCCTCTGCCAGGATCAACTGGGGGAAATGTTCTGGACTCTTGGTGGGTCCCTGGCAGGTGGACTCCCTCCCGGAGGAGATGAGGTCTTTCACGTGGAGTACCACGCACCTCCTCTACCTGGGAGTCTACCTGAGTCCCGGTGCGGAGACCTGGCTGGCGAACTGGCAGGAGTTGGAGATGAAAGTGGTCGCCCAGTTGGGGCGCTGGGCGGGTCTCCTCAGAGTGCTTTCCTACCGGGGCAGGGAGTTGGTCATTAACCAACTCGTGGCCTCCATGCTCTGGTACAGATAGACCACATTGGTCCCATCAGCCACCTTTGCTGGGATCATCCAGAAGAAGTTGGTGGACTTCTTCTGGGGCAACGGAAAACACTGGGTCTCTGCAGCGGTCCTGAGTCTCCCGATTGAGGAGGGTGGTCAGGCTCTGGTGTACATTGGCACCAAGTTAGCGGCTCTCCGCCTCAGGACCGTGCAGAGATACCTGTACTCAGGGCATCCTCCCAGGTGGCACGTGCTGATGGGGATGCCCGGCTTCTACAGGGACTTGGTGAGAGTCTGGAACCTGGTTGCCGTCGACTGGGCCCCTCCTCCCGGGCGTGAGAGCAGCCGGCCCTTGTCCCGCCCCACCGGGTGTCGGGGGGGCTCGAACGTGTGGAGTACTTGCGGTTGAGCAAACCCCCGCTCAGCCGGAAATACTCGTCGGACCCAGGCGCCATAATCCATCCCGGGAGCCGGTCCCACACAACTTCAGCCGCCTTTCCTCAACACCCTTCATCTCCCTCCGAGAAGCAGGGAGGCGTGTCCTGTACGGGCTCCTCCTCCACACCCTGCACTTCCTCGCACTGGTCCACCGTCCGGACACTAGGTGGCGGTCGGTGTTGCATTCCGGTCGTGCGGGGGGCCCCCGGTGGGGGTCCCTCTACGCAGGGATTCTCTCCCTCTACATCGGGGACCTGGGGTGGAGGCTACTGCACCGAGGTGTTCCCTGCAACCTGTTTCTCTCGCGGTTCACAGACTCGTCAGCCGCCTGCCACTGTTGCGGGCTGGAAGAGTCTGTGTTCCATGTGTACATGGAGTGCGTGAGGCTGCTGCCACTGTTCCATTATCTAAAGGGGCTGCTCCTTGCCTTCCAGCTGCATTTCTCACCCACCATCCTCATCTTCGGACACCCTGTGCATAGGGGAGAGGGTAGGGCTGAGGATGTCCTGGTTGGGTTGCTCCTGGGCCTGGCCAAGCTGGCCATCCCCGAGTCACGGTGCCGGGCGGAAGAGGGCTCTGCCCGAGCCGGCTGCCTGCCCCATTTCCGGGGCTACGTCCGTGAGGTACTGGAGAGGGACTACGCGCTGTCCATGGGCATGGGGGGATTTCCGGGACCGCTGGGCACGGCGGGGGGTGGAAGTCATCCTCGATGGGGATTGTTATGCAGTTGTATAGGAGTTTATTTAGTACATTTGTTTCACGTGTATTATGGTGGTGGGTTTTGTTTCGTTTTATATTGTATTGTAAATATTATTTTTAATAATTGATTACATTATCTTTGGTTCAAAAAAATTAAAACAAGGAGGAATAAGAGCGTGACTGCCTCACAACAGTGTTTAGTCACAGCAGTTAGACGTTGCAACCTTAGCAGGGACCGGCAGTTAAGCTACCTCTCCACCTGATCGCATCACACAATGTGAATGTTTGTGTCGAAGGAACTGCAAATGCTGGTTTAAACCGAAGATAGACACAAAGAATAAAGAGATAGTTAGATATAGCTCAGAGGGTTAACGGAATCAAGCGATATGGGGAGAAAGCAGGAACGGGGTACTGATTTTGAATGATCAGCCGTGATCATATTGAATGGCCTACTCCTGCACCTATTTTCTACGTTTCTATGTTAAGTGCTGGAGTAACTCAGCGGGCCAGGGAGCATCACTGGAGAGAAGGAATGGGTGTCGTTTTGGGTCGAAACCCTTCTTCAGACAGATGGTATTAAACTGCTTACCATCTAATTCAGTCTGAAGAAGGGTCTCGACCTGAAACGTCACCTATTCCTTCGCTCCATAGTTGCTGCCTAGCCCGCTGAGTTTCTCCAGCATTTTTGTCTACCATCTAATTCAAAGTGAACACTGCTACAGGCTTACAAAGTTATATCCTTGCTGGTATATAGTCTTGTTGCCCTGTTTGATGGTTTTTAACCACTGTTTAGAGAGTGCTAATGTGCATTTTCAAAATGGCTGTCTTTTCCAGGTCTCTTGCCGTGTGGTGAGGCGTGAGTGCGGTCACATGTGCCGGGGGCTCATGGTGTGTTGCACTTCCATTTCATTACCTCATTGGAGAAGGGGGCGATGGCTTGACCAGAACCACAACACAAAGCTGGCAACCACAAATGTCCTGGAGTGCGTGACAAGTTCATAAGGTCATAAGTGATAGGAGCAGAATTAGGCCATTCGTCCCATCAGTTTTACCCCGCCATTCAATCATGGCTGATCTATGTCTGCCTCCTAACCCCATTCTCCTGCCTTCCCCAATCACCTCTGACACCTGTACTAATCAAGAATCTATCGACAGTATCTCTGCCTTAAAAATATCCATTGGCGTGGCCTCCACAGCCGTCTGCGGCAATGAACTTCACAGATTCACCACCCACTGATTAAAGAAATTCTGCCTCATCTCCTCCTTTAACGTCCTTAAACATCCTTTAATTTGGTGGCTATGCCCTCTAGTCCCAGACTCTCCCACCCATGGAAACAACCTCTCCACATCCACTCTATCCTGGCCTATGAAGTACAAATATATTATGTAACATCTGTCAGATATGTTTAAGCCTTCAAGAACAATGTGTTGAATAGAGTGGTCTGCCAACAACCCAGCCCCCTTGCTGCCAAGCCTCCGTTATAGGACTGTCCCACCCATGGCAGTCTGATATTTCCATGTTGGACTATTCAGCCACCCCATAGCAGCGCATTGTCACCAACCTGTGTACAAAACCTTGCCCTGCATACCTCCTTTACACTTTGCCCCTCTCACCTTAAAGCTGTGGCCTCTGGGATTTTATATTTCTATGCTGGAAAAAGGTTCTGACTGTCGACCCTACGCATGCCTCTCATCATTTGATATACTTCTGTCAGGTCTCCCCAAAACATCGGGTGTAGGAAGGAACTGCAGATGCTGGTTTAAATCGAAGATAGACATCAAATGCTGGAGTAACTCAGTGGGACAGGCAGCATCCCATTCCTTCACTTCCAGAGATGCTGCCTGAGCCGCTGAGTTACTCCAGCATTTTGTGTCCATCCACAACCTCAGGTGTTCCAGATAAACCAAGCGAGTCTGTGCAACCTCTCCCTGCAGCTAATGCATGTACGCACATTATGGAAATGTCTGCTCATATTTGCATCCCTATAATTGGCGATTACTTTTTGAATGGTGATCCAAGACTCACACTACAGTCGTAAATGGCCACATTCCTCTTCACAAGATGTTCTCCTGGCTGCGTACAGGGATAACATTAGAATATAGACTGGAGGTGACTGGGCCATTTCCCTTTCAAACTGCTGTAAGTACTAACATTGATTTTATGCACTAATTTGTATGTATCTTCAATCATGCATTTATCTGGAGAAATGACCCTGTTTTGATTGGGAACAGTTGTCCCAGTTTCTCTTTCCTCCACTCTTTAAACAGACTCTGTTTTCTGAGTAAATTGACTCTGCTTGCTGTACAATAAGTGCTTGTCCACCCACCGACTGTTGCCAATAAAGACTCTTTTTTTTGGAGGAACCTCAAGATTATTGAAGCACATTTAGGGAAAGATCTATTTTTTCATGATCAGCTTCCGTATTCAGTTGTCATTTTAGGCTGGGGAATAGATGGGGTTGGGCAGGAATGGCTAGCGGTGCAGAAATAAAGACCTGATGTTGGTCTGTGCAGAGAAATACTTCACGGCCAGTGTCAAGCTAGAATGGGTTCAAGGAAGATGTGTGAGGATGTTGCCAGGACCAGAGGGTGTGGGCTATAGGGAGAGGTCGAGTAGGCTGGGTCTCTATTCCTTGGAATGCAGGAGGATGAGGGGTGGTCTTATAGAGGTGCACAGAATCATGAGAGGAATAGATCGGGTAGATGCACAGAGTCTTTTGCCCAGAGTAGGGGGATTAAGGACCAGAGGACACAGGTTCAAGGTGAAGGGGAAAAGATTTAATTGGAATCTGAGAGGTGATTTTTTTACACAAAGGCTGGTGGGTGTGTGGAACAAACTGCCAGAGGAGGTAGTTGAGGCTGGGGTTATCCCATCATTGAAGAAACAATTAGACAGGTACATAGACAGAACTGACTCACGCTTTGGCTCCACGCATTGTGTGAAGCTTACAACAGTGCTTATTATAGTCACCTTTTGTCTGCTGAACTGGAAGCCTGGCTGAGGTCATTGTTCCCAATGAAATTCCGGATTTCCGAGAAGTACGATTCCTCCTTCTCTTCCAAAAGTGCAGTGTTGTCTAACTCGGAGTTGGGGGAAAATGCACTGGTGCCCAGGTGATTGGATGAGACCCCAGACTGTTGGCTCACTGCAAAGAAAGAGGAGAGGATGAGGATCACTGTCCACAGGAACCGTGAAACACCAGGTGCAATCTACACTCCGCACTCCCTTCTCATCGACCATTCATAAAACAGCATCTGATGCGGATATTTGTTGTTGACTGCATGGTCACGCTCACAATCAGTTTTGAGTCTGTACTTGAGCAAGAACCTCGATACAAAAGATCAGTGGTGAGAAGTACTTCAGTGTTTATCTTCAAAGGAGGGTCAGAGAGTAAATCATACAACACCCAGGTACCAAACAATACAAGTCATGGTCTCTGATCCCAAGGACTAGGTTCACTTGGCTACAAGAGAGAAATTGGAGATTATGCTGATCTTCTTCTTTCCTTGTGACCCATTTTTCTAGGTAGCACGCAACACACAAAAGATTAAAGAAAGCCTCAAGACAATGGTCAAGACAGCTGGGTACATGGGGCAGGTCACATGGAACGGCTATCTCTTGTACGCCATCTGCTTTTGTGTGCTGTATGTGTAATGAACTGCACTGATAAAGGCTCTGATGGATTTTATACTCTGCTGCAGGTCGCCCTGCCTGGGTGGACCAATTTAACGGTGGCGCAGCTGGTAGTGCTGCTGCCTCACTGCGCCACGGACCTGGGTTCAATTCTGACCGCGGGTGCTGTCTGTGTGGAGTTTGCGTGTTTTCCCTGTGACTGGGTTTCCACCGGGTTCTCATGTTTCTTCCTACATCCCAAGGCAGGCGGGTTTGCAGGTTCATTGTCCTCTGCCACGAGTGTGCAGGGAGTGGATGTGAAAGATGGATAACATTGAACTATTGTGAATGGGTGATCAGTGGGATGAAGGGTCTGTTTCCATGCTGTACCTTTCAATCAATCAATGGATTCAAAAGGGCAGAACCTGTACACGTTGGTACATGAGCAATAGGCAAAATAATGGCGATAATAATAAAGACTTGGACTAAAATATATCACCGTGATTCACAGGGTTTGGAACAGAGAGGGGAGCGAGAGAATGTTTAAAAAAATAAGTCAGCGAATAGAAATTGGGCGGATTTATACAAAAGGCGACTGTAGTCACCCAGTTGGACTTTAGCAACAGTGTGACTGCTTCATAGTCACTTCTGTGAAAACACACTTTTATTTCAGGATTTTGTGAAACTGCATTTGATTTTGTAAATTGGCCGGAGCGGGCTTATGTCAAAGCCCTGGCTCACCATCTACCAACATAACTACAGTACCGCTGTGTCCAGGAATGTTCCTTTGAGCAGAGGCCCTGCCAATAGTGAGAGAGAGAGTGACCTTGCCTTACCTGGAATGCTCTCATTCTCGTGTTTCTTGAGGTGGCGATCCAGATTGGTCTGCTGCCCAAAGCAACGGTTGCACAAGTGGCATTTGAATGGCTTCTCTTTATTGTGGATGTTGCGAACATGCCTTTGCAGGTTTGACGAGATGCTGAATGACCTGTCACAGTACTTACACCTAGACGTATAAGCAAACAGTTAGGAGGGAGGCAATGGACAACTGAGTATTCCACTCAAACCTCTTCCAACCTGGAAGCATATTAATGCTCTTGTCAATTTATGATAATGTTGGAAATTATACACCCTGAAAAAAAGCAATATGCCCAAGCACGTCATTGTTCTTCCGTTCAGTTCTTGCAATCATTATTTCAAATCCTCGCTTAAAGAGAGGGCCATGTGAAAACTGAACAAAGATCTCTAAATTATGTAGCGAATCAAAAAGTAAATGTAGAGAAGATGTTTCCACACAGGGGAAGTTTAAATTAAAATGTTTTATTTTTAGTTTAGTAACTGGCTAATGTAGTAGCATGTGATGTTAATAAGATGGAGAAGAGTTATAGATGGAGGAATTTAAAGACTAAACACAGGCGTGGATCAGATAGATTGTAGAGACTGTGTCTATGCTGTGAATACTGTTCCGTTATAAATGGCCAATGTGAGTGATCATCTTTGTTACGGTGTTGATTGTGGGATGTATTCAAAGCCGAATCAATCATCATTTGCAGCTTCTGAAAGTGCTGAAAGTAGAATAACCTAATACCTTGGATTAAGGAAAATGGACATGTGGAAAGTGAGGATATTTTCCTGTGCGATACAAGTCAGTCGTATTATCATTTCTCATAGATTATGGGCTCTTGTGTCACGGTTTCATAAATTTTAAGTTAACTCAATAGAACAAGCAGCTATCTCATCTGACATAACTTTCATTCATTTGTTCTATATCTCTCCATATAGAGGTTATGGGGACAAGGCAGGAAAATGGGGTTAGTAGGGAGAGATAGATCAGCCATGGTTGAATGGTGGAGTAGAATTGATGGACCGAATGGCCTAATTCTGCTCCTTTCCTTCTGACCTTATGATCAGCGTCATTATCTCTTGTTTCCCTTTCCACTGACTCTCAGTCTGAAGAACGGTCTCGACCGAAACGTCACCTATTCCTTCTCTCCAGAGATGCTGTCTGACCCGCTGAGTTACTCCAGCTTTTTGTGTCTATCTCGTCTGACAATACAGATTAATGTGGATGACGTGATTATGACTAGCTGGGGCTTGCCTGCTGGCACTCGCACTGACACTGACACAGACTGGACAGCTGAGGCACAACACAAAAGGGGATTCCATGGGACTACCATCCCTTGCCTCAACCTCAGTGAGCATGGCCTGGGTGAAAGGAGAACTTGGGGAAAAGGCTCGGGGCTCCAAAGAGTTAACACATGGTGAACAGAACACACAGTGCAGTCTGTGAGCCGTTCCCTGGGGTTTATTGATAGAATTGATAGACCACAATTTTACATTGCTGTACAAACAGCAGATTTCCACTTGCGCTGCTAATTGTGCTGGGAAAATTACTGGGCATCAAAAGTTTTAATCAGATGAATCCTTTTATGTTCAGCCTAAAAAATGCCTGCTGCTAATTTAAGACCCTGGTACGGCATGGGTCAGAGGCAATTGTCAAATGGCGAGAAAGCTTGAGTGTTTAGTTTAGTGCACCAGGGACCAAGAGTTACTTCATCTGGAGCGTCTGGTCATCAGCACAGTGCCCGGATCATTGGCTCCAAAGCTGAGGTCTTCCAGCGGTCACTCTTCATCAGACGATCTCCTTGCACAATCTGATAATCGCTGTGCGAGTGAAGTGCTCCACACCGTGAACCGTGAAGGGCTTTAAAACAAAGCCTCGGCTCACTATCCACTGTGCCGCATGTTTACCTCAAAGTCAACTTGAAAAGTTGCAGGGAAAATGATCCCAGTCATTTGTTAGGGCAAATTGTTTCTAAATGACCTAAGCATACGGAAAGAAAGAGAGGGAGAACAAAAAAAAAGGAGCTGACAAAGCTAAAACATCATCCTCAGGGGATTTTCAATCGGTAATTGAGGCGGCAAACAGGGGAATGAGAAAGTGACGTCTGCAATCAGCAAAGATTTAAACAGCATCAATCTTCTTTCTTTGCACTTCTGAAATTCCTTAAACTGCCAGTTGCAGTTTCTCAGGATTGATCCAGTAGACTGGGAACAACAGCAAGGCCTTGTGCACCCCTCTCCTGCATTCTTCCTGAGTGACAGAGTTACGGTGGTGGGAGTTGTTGGCAGGAGGGGAAGAAGCCCAACTATTCGTTATTTTGACAGCCACAAGGTGGGACTGAGTGAAGAGAGTCAAAGAGTGATACAGTGTGGAAACAGACCCTTCAGCCCAACTCACCCACACCAGCCAACAATGTCCCATCTACACTAGTCCCACCTGCCTGTGTTTGGCCCATATCCCTCTAAGCCTGTCCTATCCGTGTACCTGTCTAAATGATAAAGGAAGGAATAGGTGATGGACGAGTGGGCTGTTAGCTTCCAGGTCTTTCTCTGCCCGATCATGTTTGTCACCTAGTCAGCGCTCCCATCTTGGCTGATACAGTCTGGCCAACCAGCAGGTAAGGACAGTCTAAATCAACAAGTTCACTTCTAGTACTGAAAGCAAATCCAACCATCTGTCCTCTCTGGTGACATAACAGATCCTGGAAGAAAATATGTGCGTTCTTTGTGGATAGACTAACATTTATCCTTCAACTAACAACTACAAACACTAAAACCAGTCATTACATTAGTTCAGTAAAATCTTAATAGAAATTCAGTTTTGGGTTCCTCAGTCCCATCCACTGCTTGCATTTGTTCTGTGTGCTAAACCTGCAGCCACTTAAATACTGCAGCACCCACAGGATACTTTGACTGGAGACTTCATTACTGTGGCCCTTTCAAGAGACTAGTGAGGCTTCAAGTAACACTTAGGCCTCAGGCAGTGAAACCTGTGGCCCAGAATCCAGCTCGCTGCTTTCAAAGGTACCTGGTCTCAAATGTCCCTAGTACGTTTAAATTATTTACCAACAGTTTACATGTATTTAAGTAATTAGGGGCAATGGAAATTATTTAAAAATCATTAACATCAAAACCTGATATATTTAATTTGAAATGCACAGTGGCACAGCGGTAGAGTGGCTACCTCACAGCACCAGAGACCAGGGCATCCTGACTACAGGTGCTGTCTGGTCGGCACGGACTCAGTGGGCCGAATGGCCTGTTTCCATGCCGTATCTCTAAACCAAACTAAGCTAAAGTGAAGGCTGAAATATGACCGAGATTTGAGTGGCAGTATAACTCTGATCTATATTCTTGTCTTTTGCCAGTATCGGAGTAATATGCCTGGTACAAGTTCAAATGGAGAGCAGTTAGCATCGCATGGGAACAGGGAATGCCTTCTATTTTATTGGAGGGGTGTCCATTTTGTAGATCGTTTTGGCTCGGCCTATTTAAATGACCCTGAGTTATATAACTAAATAAACAAGAGTTCTTTGCATGATTTTAAATGAAGCACGTGTGAATTCTGCCCGATCTGCATGTCCCCACTGGCTCCTTGCACAGCACATTCCCTGCACACTGGTAAATAAACAGCAGCATCTGGTTAGGATGATGAAATGACCAGCAGAGTGAAGGCTAATGCAGTTAAACCCTTACGTCTCGTTCACACGAACGGGCAGGGGAATTATTTCATTGCTTTTCCAACAAGTATCATTTTACGATTTAATCCCATTTTTCATGAAGGAATCATCACTTGTTAAAACATGTTGTTTTATTTATTATTGTTGTGTGTCTGCTGTTTACTCTGTGGGCTTCATGTGAACAAGGGATTTTATACACCCTGGTGTATTTGATAATAAACTAAACTAACATTCATCCTCAATCAAATTAACAGCCACAAATATTTATCTTAAACGCTGCAGAAAGCTTTTCCAAAAAGGCCTGTCCTACTTACGCGATTTTTGCGACGACTGCCAGCACCCGTGATGGTCGCAGCAGGTTGCTGAAAATGTTCAACATGTTGAAAATCCAGCGGTGACCAGAACAAGGCGACTACTCACCACTAAACAGGCGTCACCAAACATGTCGATACGTCACGCCTGTATGGTCGTGAGTACTCGCCCAAAGAGTCGTACCTTGTTCTGGTCGCCGCTGGATTTTCAACACGTTGAAAACTTTCGGCAACCTGCTGCGACCATGACGGGTGGCTGGCAGTCGCCGAAAAAAACGGGAAAATGAGACAGGCCCTTTAATTATAGTTGACCTTTCAACTGTATAATTTCTAGAACCTGTTTTTGAACCATCTCAACCCAGTCCCCCATACTTACTCATCAATGACGTGGAGGTATTTTCCAAAAGGGTTGTGTTGGGATCAGTGTGGATTCCACCCCTCTCTTTTCCTGAACATTATTGATTTATGCCAACATCAAAATAAAATGGCCATGGGCAGCACGGTGGCGCAGCGGTAGAGTTGCTGCCTTACAGCGCCAGAGACCCAGGTTCGATACCGACTACGGGTGTTGTCTGTAGGGAATTTGTACGTTCTCCCCGTGACCTGCGTGGGTTTTCTCTGAGATCTTCAGTTTCCACCCACACTCCAAAGACGTACAGGTTTGTAGGTTAATCGGATTGGTATAAATGTAAAATTATCCCTAGTGTGTGTAGGTCAGTGGTCGGTGCAGACCCAGTGGGCCGATGGGCCTGTGTCTGCACTGCATCTCTAAAACTAAATCTACGATCTGCACCAAAGGCTACAAAAATGACCGAGGGCCAAACATGGGAATGGACCGTTTTCATTCCGGATAATTAACGTGCTGTGCAACTATGATGGAATGTTCACATTTAGTTTTCTCGTTGATTCTCCATGGCATCAGGTGAGGTTGTGATCTGTAGCTGTTAACATCGAGTTATGCTTATATCTAAGCCTCGCGATTTAAATAACCTGTTCATGTGCTAATCTTCAGAGAAATAGTCTAACAAGGTAAATCTGGGGAAATGATGTTGCTTGCAACTCCTAAGGGCAGTTTTAATTGCTTGCAAATTTCTAGCTGCAGTTCAGAAATGAAATGGCTAACTTCATTTTCTTCATAACACAAATCCTTTGAAGCACTGTGTACATGTTCGGCACGAGCAGATAGTGTTTTCTGAATTAGTAGCGCGGGGCCACATGCAGATGGGACGTGGCCAGCATATTGGCCGCTCGCTCGTTGCGGACTGATGGCGGTGGTCCCGCCGGTAGTCCCGGCTCACCCACTGCAGACTCCGAACTTGGCCCCAAGCCACCGGCTTCGACAGGACCCCCCCCCCACTGTGAGCCGCTACCGAGGGGGACCGGCGAGAGCAAGGGAGACCTATGCCACCGAGAGCCATAAGGACCACCTAGATCAAAGAGCCGTCGGGAACAAAGGAGGCCCCAGCGGGCAGAAGATAGGAATGTTCAGTAAACTTGTGTAACTTTGTCCACATTACACACCTGGCGACACTTGTGTACTGCCGAGGTGAGGTCCACTGTATGATTCTACCGGGCTGAATGCAAGAACAAAGCATTTCACTGTACCTGACTACATGTGACAGTAAAGAATCATTGAATCATTGAAGGAACCGTAGCATGTAAGATGTGCCACTTCCTCCACACCTGCGTTGTGGGTCGGAGGTTGGGGACGGGCTGTGCCATCTGATCACACCGACTCACGATCATCGCTGGCCAAAGTAAGAGAAGCACTTTGCACATCGACCCTTGCATTTATACCGAGGGTAGCTGGCTCACAAACTGTGCACCAATTAACTCCAATAGTTACACACTTTAAAACATGGCTCAGGTGATATTTACAAGCCATCCTATTTCACCATGTTGTAAAATGAACAAACTGCAAATTAATGTTTAATTTTTTTGTTTATTTCAGAGATACAGCGTGGAAACAGACGTTTTGGCCTCCGAGTCCAAACCGCCCAACAATCACCAGCACACCAGTTCTATCCGACACACTAGGGACGATTTACAGAAACCTATTAACCTACAAACTTGCACGTCCTTGGATGTGGGAGGAAACCGGAGCACCCAGAGAAAACCCACATGGTCACAGGGACAACGTACAAACGCAAAACAGACAACATCCGTAGTCAGGGTCAAACCCGGGCTTCTAGCGCTGTACGGCAATTAAATATATCATGTTTTGATGTTAATGATTTTTAAATAATTTCCAATTTACCTAATTACTTAAATATGTTTAAACTGTTGGCAAATAATAAGTAAACATATGTAAACATACTAAGGACATTTGAGCCCGGTTCTAGAAGCCTTTGAAAGCAGCCAGCTGGATTCAGGGCCACAGGTTTTACTGCCTGAGGCCTAGTTGTTACTTGAAGCCTCACTGGATTCCTGAAAGGGCCACAATAGTGAAAGCTCCAGTACATGAATCCTGTGGGTTGCAGGTTTAGCACACAGACCAAATGCAAGTCATGAGAACCTCATTAGTATCTTTCCAGCATAAGACATACAGTAGCATGCTGAGTATACAGGATTACATGGTTTACTGGAGACCGGGCCTGAATAATACTGAACCATTGTGGGCCTGATTCGTACCTGTAAGGCTGCTCTCCTGTGTGCGTTCTGAGATGCCGAGTAAGATTTGCTGATCTTGGAAAGATCTTCCCACAGTATCTGAAGGGGAAAATTACTATTAGAACTGGACAAGCAATTCTCTTGCTATCAATTGTAATTTCTGAGACACACATATATCCAAGGTTGATGTACTTTCTGCGTGGGGTCTATCTGTGATGGTGTGAGTCAAGTAACCACCGTAAGGTGATTAATGTTCGTTACTTGCGTTAAGGCGAGTAGTGATGATCACATATCTTAAATTTGACAGAAGACTTACTGCAAGTTTTATTTTAGTGACATTTGCATGTAATTTTGATTTCAAATGGCTTCACTGTCCACAGTTAGTGATGGATGCCAGAAACCCGAGCTTTGAGCTTCTTGTTTAACTGAAGGAAACTGCAGCTTATTCATGAGTCAAACTCAGGCAAACAATCTGACTGGGTCGGGGGTGAATGGTGTTGGTGGATAAGAGGAAGCGGCCCATGCTGTACTTTATGTCAGTGAGGGAGAGGAGTGAGCTACCTCTTCAGGAGATTCCCCGATCGGCATATGAGGGAGAATACGTTGCAGGGCACAGGGGAATGAGGGGAACATCCGTCAGTAACAATGAATTCCATGAGCCCCGTGACTTATCCTCTACAATTACTATGTGCATCTGAACCATATAACCATATAACCATATAACAATTACAGCACGGAAACAGGCCTTCTCGGTCCTTCTAGTCCGTGCCGACCATTTATTTTCCCCTAGTCCCATCTACCTGCACTCAGACCATACCCCTCCATTCCCTTCCCATCCATATACCTATCCACTTTACTTTTAAATGTTAAAATCGGTCCTGCCTCCACCACTTCTGCTGGAAGATCATTCCACATAGCCACCACTCTCTGAGTAAAGAAGTTCCCCCTCATGTTACCCCTAAATTTCTGTCCCTTAATTCTCATGTCATGCCCTCTTGTTTGAATCTTCCCTACCCTCAATGGGAAAAGCTTATCCATGTCAACTCTGTCTATCCCATTCATCATTTTAAAGACTTCAATCAAGTCCCCCCTTAACCTTCTGCACTCCAAAGAATAAAGGCCTATCACACCATCACAACACAAGGCAGTGCGGCAGATGACACTTCCTGGAAATTTGTCAATGCTCTTGTACAGAAGTAGTCCTTCACTGTGTGACTGGGAACACTGACTAGGCCTCAGGCTTCAGAATTTGCCGCAGGACTCCTGCTACATAAAGGCCCCGTTTAAGAGCTACACTTCCAGAGCAACATCTCCCCCTCATCTCAGGCCCCTCACCATTCCACATTGCTTCCTGGGAACCACCTCTTCATCAGTTGGTGGCACCCTGCTCATGCCCACCTCACTCAGCAGCAAACCTTCCAACAATCCCTGACAGCTGTGTTCCCACTTCAACCTTTGGTCCCCACCATCTTGGTTTCTGTTCTCTTACCAAACACGGCCACTGTTTCCACCAGTTATCTCCAATCCTCTCCTCGCCCCCAGCAGTCCCTCTCCTCCTACTGCTCCCATCCGACATACAGCGCAGATTGACAGATGGGGTTAGGAAGCTAGCTGGCCTTGGGTCTCGTCCTGACAAATGTGACAGCAATGGACCCGGAGGAAACTATTGTCAGATTGTTCTGCTCCATCCACTCGTCACTTTAATTTCATGTTTCATGTATCTTGTTGTGTTGTATGATTGTTGCCAGATCAATGTCCCTCCTGGGATAATTAAAGTTCTACCATATCGTATCATATGGTTCTATCGTATCGTCTCAGATGGTTTTGGCTGCAGGAAGGTAAGAACTAAAGCCATGAACCTGCAATTAATAAATCCAGTTAAAATTGCAGGGGAACCTCTTCACCCAAAGAAATGTTCTATTATTGAGGGAATGACAGATCCACAGGGGATCTGCTCCAGTTCTAGGAGCAGAATTAGGACATTTGGCCCATCAAGTCTACTCTGCCATTCTTTCCCTCACAACCCCATTCTCCTGTCTTTTCCCAATAACCCCTGACACCCATTCTAATCAAGAACCTGTCAATCTCCATGTTAAAAATATCCATTGATTTGGCCTCCACAGCTGTCTGTGGCAAATAATTCCACAGATTCACTACCCTCTGAAGAAATTTTGTTCTCATCTCCTTTCTAATGGTAAGTCCTTTTATTCTGAGGCTGTGGCCTCTGGTCCTAGACTCTCCCACTAGTGGAAACATCCTCTCCACATCCACTCTATTCAGGCCTTTCACCATTGAGTAAGTTTCAATGAGACCCCCCCCCCCCCCTCTAAACTCCAGCGAGTCGAGGCCAGTGCTGTCAAACGCTCATCATATGTTAACCCACTCATTCCTAAACATCCTCTGGACCCTCTCCAACACCAGCACATCCCTCCTCAGAAATGATGTCCAAAACTGTTCACAGCCAAGTGTGCAGGAGGAATGGATGTATGGACAGATATGCTTACAGGAGGCACTGATGTAGTTTGGATGGAAGCGCATGTGGTACATGTGCACGGGATAGATGGGCCATGGGTGCTGACTGAATAACTTGATGAAATGCATCCCAAATGTGCAGGTTGGGAAGTTAATAGCTCATCATGAAATGGCCCCTCATGTGCAGGTGAGTGGGCTTGTGGGCGCGATCAAGTGGGATTCATGTAGGATTAGTGTGAACATGTGTTTGATGGACATTGCTGACGTGGGCAGAAGGGGCTGTATCCATACATGACTACATGAAACTTTATGTCAGAGGTGATTTCTGCAGGTTATGGGTAGACACTTTGGCCGGTCTGCACAGGTCCCTCTCCAAGGCGTAGTGTGTCGGCTGGGAGCCTCTAACCTGCACGTGTAACGCTCCTTCCCTTTGCGGAGAATGGCATCTGAGATGGTGGATGGGGGCGATCGGAAGTTGAAGCCATGGTGTGGAGAGGGTTGCAGAGCACCCATGGTGTCCATTTTCAATGTACCAAAACTCTCCAACTTCTCCGTCATGGTCTCCATAGCAGCCATCTGTAAAAGATCACAACATAATTTCCAAACTTCCAAGCAGGAAGGAAAGGCACGAGAAATAACAAATTAGAGCTGTCCTTACCCGATAGGTTTATTCAGTTCAATTCAATCTTTAATTGTCATTGTGCAGTGTAAAATACAGAGACAACGAAATGCAGTTGGTATCTCCGAAGGGCGAACTTACAAATAAACAAGTAATTGCGCAGTAGTATGAGTTAATATACATATACAGTGTCCGGGGGGGATGGGTGGAGACAGGCAGTCATTGAGGTGCAGCGTTGAGAAGTGTGACAGCCGCAGGGAAGAAGCTGTTCTTGAGCCTGCTGGTCCGGCAGCGGAGGGACCTGTAGCGTCTCCCGGATGGGAGGAGGGTAAACAGTCTATGGTTGGGGTGTGAGCTGTCCCTGGCGATGCTGTGCGCCCTGCGCAGGCATCGTTTACTATGGACAGACTCAATGGAGGGGAGTGAGCAGTCTGTGATGCGTTGGGCGATCTTCACCACCCTCTGCAGAGCTTTCCGGTCGGCATGGTTTATTAGGTTTATTAATGTCACGTGCACTGAGGTACAGTGAAAGGCTTTGTTTTGCACGCTATCTATTCAGATCAGATAATACTACACATAAATACAATCAAGTCAATAGGTAGAGCAAGGGGGAAGCTAGAGAGTGCAGAGTATAGTTCTCAGCATTGTAGAGTATCAGTTCCAGAGACAGAGTCCAGTGTCTGCAATGGGGGAGAGATGAATTGGACAGAGTCCTAACTTATGGAAGGACCATTCATAATCCACGAGCAGAGGGGAAGAAGCTGCTCCTCAATCTGGTGGTGCACACTTTCTGTACCTTCAGCCCAACGGGAGCAGGGAAAAGAAGGAATGACCAGGTCTTTGATTATGATGGAAGTGTGCTGTAAGTGGAGTCAGCGGTGGGAGGTCATGTCTGTGTGCTAGACTGGGCTACATCCAAAGCTCTCTGCAATTCTTTGTGGTCTTGATACACCAGCACAAATACATGTTAATATAATTATAGCAAAGGGAACAGACCATTATGTCCCTCAAACCTGCACTGCCATTCAATGTAACCGTGGATGATACATGGCAGGACCCCTTTACCCATCTTTCTGCATGTTGCTGATCGCCCTTTAGAACCAAGGTGTCAGGGGTTATGAGGAGAAGGCAGGAGAATGGGGTTGAGAGTGAAAGATAGATAACTTTATCTTTCTACTCCGAAACTTGAAATTTTGAAATCTACTTGAAATCTACTCCGCATGATTGAATGGCGGAGTAGATTTCATGGGGAGAATGGAATAATTGTGCTTCTCGATTTCCTTCACACGTAGATCGAATCTAATTTTACAATATTACATTTCTCAATCGAGATTTTCTCAGAAAAGGAAATTGCTTTTTAAATCTAGACTATTGAATTAGTCAAGAGCATGACCAATCTTGGTTGATAACCAGGTGATCCCATGTCAGTGGACTACCTCACAAACCGGGTGTGATATTGCACTGAATCAACAATCTGAAGCTTGGAAGATTGTCTACACCCCTCCTGCTTCACGCCTGTCTGCAATCAGATGGGGCCTAGACTCCTCTAGCATTGGAGTGAAAGAGCCTGTCCCACCAGCATCCGACTCCATGCGATGAGCACGATCAAACTAGAAGCGGGGGCCGCACGGAGGTCGGGCGATCCCCTGTACAGGGCCGTTCCCACCAGCATGCGCCTGCATGCGGCAAGCGCAACCAAACCTGTAGCGAGGGCCGCGCGGAGGTCGGGTGAGTGGCGCAACGCGGCGTAAAGTGAGGCGAACTTGGAGCGAAGTCTTAAAGGTAAGTTCGCCAGGACAGAGAGGGGCACACAGAGAGGGGCACGGAGGCACACACACAGAGGGCCATGGAGCCACACACAGAGAGGGTCACGGAGGCACCTACATAGAGGGTCACGGAGGCACCTACAGATAGGTTCACGGAGGCACGATGGTGAGGCGGTGTGTAATGCGTTGAAGCGACTGCGAGCCGACAAGCCGTTGCCGCGCGGAATTTTTGAACAGTCAGTTTTTCGGAGCCCCGCGCGGTGTCGGGACGAACGCCGCACAATTCCGCACGGCTCCGGCGATCGAAGTGGGACCGGCCCCGCGACGCCGGACGGCTCAAGCGACCACGTTAGGTCGCGCTCATCGCATAGAGTTGCATGCTTGTAGGACAGGCCCTTAAAACTGCCCGTGACTGTGATATTCCTCCAGTATTGAGGTGCCCCGATTCATGGCTTGCCAGTTCTTAATGCTGACTGTCTCAGGCAAAGAGAACTTCACCACACCCTCAACTCTAGCCCACTAGTCCCAAGTGATCCTGGGTGGTGAGTGCCAGAGATTGTTCACTGACCTACACACTGATCAATGTGAACCCACACAGACCCACACTGCAGAGACACCCAGAGCACAATGACACACAGCCCCATCCTATCTGGAGGGACAAACAGTACAAACACAATGTGCATGTATATTTGTACAATATACATGTCAGATTGTGATTAAACGTCATGGGTATCTTAGCTAAAGTCTTTATTCACAAAACATGATGCATAAAATAAATACTGCCTTAATTGTTTAGGGAGTGTTTGCAAACAAAAATCCCGATAAAAGCAGAAACTAGTAGACAACCAGGAAAACATTCCGAAACTAAGGAATGACTAAGAAAATGGAAACAATGCGGCTGGAAATGACTGTATTAGTGGATTAATCTTGAACCTGTTCACATGAAATGCTTCTCAGCCTTAGCTCTGTAAGTCACACTCCCAGCTCCGAGTCAGGAGGTTATGGGTTTAAGTCCCACCTCAGAAATCGAGCACATAATTTGGCATGACACTCCAACACTGTTTCAGAGGTGCTGCCTTTCAACCGAGACCTCAAACCCCGTGCCTGTTCAAGTGGATGTAAACATTCCCACAGCACTATTCAAAGTAACAACATTCTCCTGGTGCCTTGGCCAACGTTATCCTACACAGTTATTTACTTCTATCTGTGGGACCTACTGTGGCAAATTGGCTGCTGTGTTGCTTACGTAACGAATGTAAGCAAACTTGAAGGAAAATGGGCATCCTTGATGCAAAAGGGGATGTAAAATGGTCATCATCACTGCAAGACTTTTGCATCATCCCATGCCGCCTTCCTTTTAGTTTAAGGAAGACTCAAAATGCCGGAGTAACTCAGCGGGACAGGCTGCATCTCTGGAGAGATGGAATCGATGACGTTTCGGGTCGACACCCTTCTTCAGACTCGAGCCAAACATCACCCATTCCTTCTCTCCAGAGATGCTGCCTGTCCCGTTGAGTTACTCCAGCATTTTGTGTCTACCTTCAATTTAAACCAGCACCTGCAGTTCCTTCCTACACCTCCTTTCAGTTTAGTTCAGAGAAACAACGCGGAAACAGGCCCTTCGGCCCACCGACCAGCAATCCCCGCACACTAGCACTATCCTACACAAACTAGGGGACATTTTACAATCATACCAGGCCAAAAAGCCCACAAACTTATACGTCTTTGGAGTGTGGGAAGGAACCGGAGATCCCGGAGAAAACCCACACAGGTCACAGGGAGAACGTACAAACGCCATCCAGTCAGAACCTGTAGTCAGAATCGAACCTGGGTCTCTGGCACTGTGAGGCAGCAACTCTACCGCTGTGCCACTGTGCCACCCTAGTGCCAGGATATCACTGAGCAGCTGGAGGAAGGAACAAACAGCTGGAGGTGTGTGGGAAGGAACTGCAGATGCAGGTTCATGCCAAAGATAGATACAATGTGCTGGAGTAACTCAGTGGGACAGGCAGCATCTCTGGAGATAAGGAACAGGTGATGTTTTGAGTTGGGACCTTCTTCAGACTGTGATAGTGGTGGAGCTGGAGATGAAAGTCCATTGTGTTTCCAATATAGGTAACAGAATGAAATGCCTGTACTCAGTTTTCACAGGCATTTTACAGGCACAGCAGGATTTTGAAGTTAGTAACTCTACACTACTCCTGGTGCTGTGTGCCGGCAGCTATAACACAGGGGGAAGCCCAGGTGAATGTATGGCTGGACATTCCAGTTTCCTGGGTATTTTGGCCAACTCTGGGCTGGTTGTACTTGTGCCGGCCACACACATTGCACTTCCACAAGGATGGGACTTTCAGAAAGCATTTGATAAAGTCCCACATAGGAGATTAGTGGGCAAAATTAGGGCACATGGTATTGTGGGTAGAGTGCTGACATGGATAAAAAAAATGGTTGGCAGACAGGAAACAAAGAGTAGGGATTAACGGTTCCCTTTCAGAATGGCAGGCAGTGACTAGTGGGGTACCGCAAGGCTCGGTGCTGGGACCGCAGCTATTTACTATATATATAAATTATTTAGATGAAGGGATTCAAAGTGACATTAGGGAATTTGCAGATGACACAAAGCTGGGTGGCAGTGTGAACTGTGAGGAGGGTGTTCTGAGAATGCAGGTTGACTTGGACAAGTTGGGGGAGTGGACAGATGCATGGCAGATGAAATTTAATGCGGATAAATGTGAGGTTATCCACTTTGGTAGCAAAAACAGGAAGGCAGATTACTATCTAAATGGCGTCAAGTTGGGAAAAGGGGAATTTCAACGGGATCTGGGGGTCCTTGTTCATCAGTCTATGAAAGTAAGCATGCAGGTACAGCAGGCAGTGAAGAAAGTGAATGGCATGTTGGCCTTTATAACAAGAGGAATTGAGTATAGGAGCAAAGAGGTCCTTCTGCAGTTGTTTAGGGCCCTAGCGAGACCACACCTGGAGTATTGTGTGCAGTTTTGGTCCCCTAATTTGAGGAAGGACATTCTTGCTATTGAGGGAGTGCAGTGCCGGGATGGCGGGACTGTCATACGCTGAGAGAATGGAGCAGCTGGGCTTGTACACTCTGGATTTTAGAAGGATGAGAGGGGATCTTATTGAAACATTTAAGATTATTAAGGGTTTGGACACTCTAGAGGCAGGCAACATGTTCCCGATGTTGGGGGATTCCAGAAGCAGGGGCACAGTTTAAGAATAAGGGGTAAGCCATTTAGAACGGAGATGAGGAAACACTTTTTCTCACAAAGAATTGTGAGTCTGTGGAATTCTCTGCCTCAGAGGGCGGTGGAGGCAGGTTCTCTGGATGCTTTCAAGAGAGAGCTAGATAGGACTCTTAAAGATAGCGGAGTCAGGGGATATGCAGAGAAGGCAGGAACGGAGTACTGATTGGGGATGATCAGCCATGATCACATTGAATGGCGGTGCTGGCTTGAAGGGCAGAATGGGCCACTCCTGCACCTATTGTCTATTGTCTATCATGGATTTGTCTATCAGCCTCCAAAGGAGTGACACTTCTGCAAGCTGAGCAAAGATTCTGATGGGAGAAAAACATTTGTGGCAAGCCAGAAAATAAATGAGAGAGCTTATAAAATGTATTTTTTTTCTAACTTTTGCCTTCATTGCCATTCAAACTCTGTAATTTTCTGCCTTCCATTTATGCATTCTCAGAGAGAGAGAGAGAGAGAGAGAGAGAGAGATATGTTGAGGCAGAACCCCCATTTAATCTGCAGAATGGGTTGAATGGCCTACTTTGTGCTGTGATTTTTCCATGAATCCATGACTCCACTGTTTACTGCATTTCAAGAAGTAATTGTTTTGTAAAGTACTTCAAGATGCTCGATACTTTGATAAGACTCAGTGTTGCCATTGCATTTCCACTTATACAAACATGGGAATAAATGTGGGCCACTTAGACGTTAACTTGTTTACAGTCCTGCCACTTTTTTCTTTTTAACCCCAACAAGTCCTTTCTCATATTGTTTGCAACCTAAGATTAGATAACACTCTCCATTCTAAACACATTGACTTTAACTGGTTGAGAACTTTCCCAAAGCCACCATTTCAATCCAGTTCACTCATTTTGTTGGCCCTAGTCACTGCTTGAAGTGACATTCCTTCAAAGCCCAAAACACATCAGCCTGCCATTTCATTTCGGAGTCACGTGAGTGACTTCGTGAAGAGCCCGCCGGCGCGCATGCTCGACATATCGTCGTAACGCGTTGCTGCGACGGCTGGCGGTGGAGCGCGCTCCTCGCCAGCCCTTCATAAGGGGCCACGGAGGTGAGTATTCTACCTTTAGTTGGTGGTCCTTGTTGTCTGATTATGTCTTGCAGCAAGGACATGGATGGGAGTTCGAAGGGCCGGAGGACGTCAGGACGAGTTCGCCGGTCAACAGTTCCGGGGCCTTTACCATCGGCAATACCTGCAGCGCAGGCCGGGACTCAAGCGGAGATGTGGGTAAGCCCTGTGATTACAGGTCCAGGTCCGCCAGCACACCACAGCTCGGAGGAGTTCGACGAGGAGGAGTGTGGTGTGCCGCCAGAGCAGGGGGACCCTGCCATGGCAGTCAGGTCGTCAGCGGGCTCGCTGGCGACCTCGAGCAGAGCACGTGCCGTTGCACGGTCTGTTCCACTCAGCCCTCCGAGAAGGGGGAGGGCAGGAGCCCAGAAGCCTAACCCTGTTAGGGCTAAGGCATTGCCTATCGCGGAGGAGCGGTCAGGTTCCAGGGCGAGACCCGGGGCGGCTGTGAGGTCCAGCCGGCACACCCCGACTCTCGACGCCGGGACGGGTCGGTCGAGTCGGGTCTCGTCACGGTCGCCGAGCCCCCCATGGATGGGTGGGCGAGACCATGCGTCGGCAACGTCCACGATGTGGGCAGCCGGCAAGACTGCGCGGGCCCCAGGCAGCCATGCTTCGGCTGGTGCCGACACCTCGCCGCAAGTGCCCTTAGTGGCAGCGGCTTCAGCTCTCGCTAAACGGAGGCGATTGAACACGCCCGCGCAGGAATCGCGCAGTTTCGCCTCGGCGGCTGTTAGCGACAACTACCGGCACCGGCAGGGCCTCGACGAGGTGCGGGCCGATGACAGGAGCCCGGTTTTCTTTTCAGAGCCGGAGGACTCCGACCACCTGAGTGTTCAGGGTGAAGGGCGTATTGACCGTATGGAGCGGCTGCTGGAGCTCCTGCTTCAACGTCAACAACAGCAGGGCAGCAACAGGCACAGGGCGTCTTCACCAACATCAGCCTGGAGCAGCAGGAGGAGGAGGTTCTGGTGGATCCCGTACCAACTCCGTTGGAGGTGCCAGCGGAAGAACTCTTGGATGTGGCGACCAAATTTGCGGCCCCACATACGGCTGGTCTTCCTCTAAATACAAAGCTGGCAGCCACAGTGGACTTTCTTAATAATCAGGTGCTGCAGGAAGAAGTCCTCATCCAGGCTATGAGCCGGCACAAGGCTCCATCAAACTGCAACTCCCTCAACGTGCCTGTGGTCAATACGCCAATATGGGGCAACATCAGTGCGGCTATCCGTCAACAGGAGCTAAAATTGCAGCGGATCCTGGAACTCCTCACGGCCGGTATTACCGCCTTTGCGCGGTCGGTGGACGGGGACGAACTGAATTTGGACCAGGAAGATGCTCTGGCCTTATTGTGCGCGACCCAGCACGAAATCAACGGGTTTCGCAAAAACAGCATCCGCCCAGCACTCAACCCGAAGTTTGCAGGATTGTGCAAACCACCGCCGCCGCCGCCGCCCCGTCAGCTCTTTGGTGAGGACCTCTCGAAGAGAGTCAAAGAGCTTGACGAACAAGCCAAAACGGTGGGGATCATGCGCTCTCAGAGTGCCCCCACACCGTCAGGGTCGGCTGGTGCCTCGACGAGGACTCGCCCTCTAGCTCCACAACGACAACAGCACCAGAACCAGCACCAAGGGTCTTTTTTAGGACAGGGTCGGCAGAGACCTTTGTGGAAATCGAAGACGCCGCGCCCTCAAGCCAACCCAGCACCTCCACGGCCACCCACACGTGTCAAGGACCGCCGGTAACCACGGAGGTGAGGGGGTCTGGTTCTCTTTTTTCTCTCTGTTTAACTTCCCATGTTGGTGGTCGTTTACGGTTGTTTTTGGATGCGTGGGGTAATTTTACTGGTGATGAGTATGTGTTGCGGAATATTCAGGGGCATAAAATTGAGTTTATTAATGGCGACATTCCTCCATCCCAGCACATGCCTGGTCGTACGTTCAAATTGTCTGCTGCAGAACAGGCAGCAGGTTACAAGGAAATTTTAAGTCTGGAACAGAAGGGTGTGATTGAGAAAACGGTGCATGAGCCAATTGAATTTGTTTCGAACATATTTACTAGACCTAAGAAGGATGGAGGCTGTCGTGTCATTATTGATCTAACCCGTTTGAATACGTTTGTAACATATACTCATTTTAAAATGGATACGTTTGAAACAGCCAAATCATTGATTTCTCATGGCTGCTTTATGGCATGCATTGATTTGAGGGATGCATATTATTCAGTATCCATCCAGAAAGATGATAGAAGGTTTTTGAAATTTATCTGGATGGGGCAACTTTGGCAGTATAAGGCTTTGCCTAATGGGCTTACTACAGCCCCTAGATTGTTCACTAAATTGGTGAAGCCAATCATGGCTTATTTGAGACAACGACATCATATAGTTATGGCCTATTTAGATGATGTCTTTATTGTGGGCCACACCCTGCAATTGGCTGAACAGGGTGTTGCAGCTGCTGTCAATATATTTCAACAATTAGGATTCATTGTCCATCCAGAGAAATCGAAGTTCTGCCCTGCCCAGGTAATTAATTACCTAGGGTTCACGGTGAACTCTATGAGCATGAGGATAACTATACCAATTAACAAAATTGAGGAAGTCACTAAGGTGTGCAGAGATTTAATTGGCACCAATATACCACCGATTCGGCATACAGCCACAGTAATTGGCAAGTTAGTGGCTTTGTTTCCGGCAGCACGATATGGACCTTTGCATTATCAGAATTTGCAAAGAGCTAAAATTACTGCGTTAAAACGGAACGCTGGTCATTACGATCGATCAATGCAGCTGTCGTCCGAAGCGATAACTGAGTTGCAATGGTGGGTGTGTCACATTAGCAACTCATTTAAGCCTGTCAGGGAGGCTAATCCGGTGGTATATTTACAGACTGATGCAAGCTCCTATGGCTGGGGAGCTACTGATAATTGCTCTAGTTGTGGGGGTAGATGGGACACTCTTGAGGCATCGATGTTGTTGACTCAAGGGATTAACTATTTGGAGTTGCTGGCAGCATTCCACGGACTTCGTGCATATTGTTCCAAGCTTGTTGGAGCACACGTCCGTCTCCAAATAGACAACACCACAGCTGTGGCATATTTAAACCATATGGGTGGTACCAGGTCAGTTTCGTGTGACAAATTGGCTAACTCAATTTGGCTCTGGTGTATTCAAAGAGACATTTGGATTTCAGCTACCTATTTGCCAGGTGAGGTTAATACTGTGGCGGACACCAGGTCACGCAAATTTAATGACAACATTGAATGGATGTTGCATCCTGAGATTTTTTCTAAAGTCACAGCCAAATTTGGTAAACCGGACATTGACCTTTTTGCGTCACGGTTGAACCATCAGGTACCAGCCTACGTTTCATGGGAACCAGATCCTGGGGCAATAGCGCTAGATGCATTCTCGCTGGACTGGGGGAATTGGTTTTTCTATGCCTTCCCTCCGTTTTGCCTCATCAGTCGGGTATTGCGAAAGATTCAGGCAGATGCTGCCAAGGGCATCCTTATTATACCCAACTGCCCCACACAGCCTTGGTATCCGGTGGTCTTTGACATGCTCAACGAACCTTGGGTCCTTTTGAAGGGTTGCCCACAATTGGTTACTCACCCTGTGTCAGGGGAGCCACATCCCTGCCATGGCTATTTAAATTTGTTGGCTTGCAGGTTCTGAACAGGCCGTTAGTCCAATACGGCCTCTCGGCTCGGACCATGGATACCATCGGGGCGTCGTGTCGAGAGTCCACAAGGCGAAGATACCGCTCGCATATTAAGAAGTGGGAAGCCTACTGCAGCCGCTCTCGCATCACGTACGATGACGTGACAATAACCGACGTCCTGGAATTCCTCGCGGGGTTGCACCATGATGAACACTTACGTTACAGTGCCATCAGCAGCGCCAGAAGTGCGCTATCATTCTACCTCAAGATTGGGGTAGGATCCAACAGGCTAGTGTCCAGACTCATGCGGGGTATATTCAATATGAATCCGCCTACACCACGCTATAATATCACCTGGGATGTCAGGGACGTATTAACCCTGCTCAGGACGTGGTCTCCCATGGAAGGGCTCCAACTGGACCAACTCACCATGAAGCTGGTGATGTTACTAGTGCTGACTTCAGCTTAGAGGGTACAGACACTACACAAACTGCGTGTCGACAGAATGACATCTACCCCTACAGAAGTAGTCTTTTTCGTTGACGAGCTACTAAAGCAGCATAGACCTGGGTGCACAGGGCTGCAGCTGAAGTTCCCGGCATACCCCGCAGATGCTAGGCTATGTTTAGCCTCACATATCCGCCACTATGTCAAAGTGACGGCACGCATCAGAGGAATGGAGAGATACCTGCTTGTCACTCATAAGAGACCTCATCATCGAGTGACAGTCCAGACGATATCCAGGTGGCTTCGAGTCGTCTTGGGTAAGTCAGGTATCGACATTAATGTGTTCAAGTCTCATTCCACCAGGGCTGCATCGACGTCAGCGGCGAGGGTCATGGAGGTGCCCATGGACCAAATTCTCGCCACAGCAGGATGGGCGAATGAAGCTGTGTTCCAGCGTTTTTATAACAAGCCTGTTGCTGCTCCTCTACAGTTCGCAGAAGCCGTGCTGAATGCAGGTCAAGAATGTGGAGATGTCCCCGCTTGAGGGGTTTTGATTTGTTGTTAATAAATATGCTCTTGTTTTGCAGTATGAACTAGTGAGCAAGTTTGTTCCTCCCATCCATCCCTGGTAGTGGTGTGTCAGCATGGACGTGGTCCAGGGCGTGTAATCACAGAAGCTTTGAAGTCTTCACGAAGTCACTCACGTGACTCCGAAATGAAATAGTAAGATTGAACGAGAACTTACCAGTTCGAAGGTTGATCTTTATTTTATGAGGAGTCGAAGTGAGGGATTTTGTGCCCTCCTCGCCCAACCCTCAATCATCTTCATCTGGTAATCTTAGTCAATTCAATCATACTATGCGAAGTCATTTCTATTGTTGGTTTCTGTGATTCCACGCCGCTACTTTGAAGTATGTCGAGCATGCGCGCCGGCGGGCTCTTCACGAAATCCCTCACTTCGACTCCTCATAAAATAAAGATCAACCTTCGAACTGGTAAGTTCTCGTTCAATCTTACTATTCCTTCCAATGCAGTTAAAAGGCTACTCTGCATGCCATTGTGCCCCATGCCAATGCTTATTGCAGTTTTGAGGCTATGTGCGATTTAATGGGGCTCTGTTGCTCTGCAATCCCCCCACACCACATCAAACCCAACATAGAGTCATGGGCTGGGGCTGTCCTGGTTTGTGTGGAGGAGGAAAGAGAGTTGGTGGTTTCGTTGTTTATTTGGAGCTGGGGAGCTGATGAGGTTGAGGTCGCGTGGCCTGGATATTCATGACTGGATTAGGACTTGGGGAATGTTGACATAATTGGGGAAAGAATTAGAAGGGGTCGAGTTTTTACCCAAAGTGTGCGAGGGGGCTGGAGACTACTGGCTTGTAGGGGATTTGAGGGAGCAAACCTCATCACAATAAAACAGTGATCTGCAGGACCACACAGCTGCTGCTGGCAGGTGGGATAATGCTGCAGGGCTCTTTGTTGACCAGCCATTGAATGGCCTTTCTGTGTTGTTAGTTTTCTACTCTTAAATCTTTCCTCGTAAAATTATACCAGAGACCACTCACTCTCAATTTCAGTCTCCACATCGTATGTCATACAGCGTGGAAACAGGCCCTTCGGCCCAACTTGTCCATGTTGACCAACATGTCTCATCTACAGTAGTCCCACCTGCCTGCGTTTGGCCCATATCACTTCTAACCTATCCTCTCCATGTATCTGTCTAAATGCATCTTAAACATTGCGCTAGTACCTGCCTCAACTACCTCCTCCAGCAGCTCATTCCATAAACACACCACCCTCTGTATAAAAAACGTTACTCCTCGGGTTCCTATTAAATCTCTCCACATTCACCTTACACCTATTTCCTCCCCTACTCTGGGCAAGAGAATCAGTGCATTTACCCAATCTAATCCTTTTATGATCTTGTACACCTTTAATATTTCACCCCTCATCCCCCTGCGCTCTGAGGGATATAGTCCTAGCCTGCTTACCCTCTCCCTATAGCTCAGGCCCTCGTGTCCTGGCAACATCCACGTAAACTGTCTCTGCACTCTTTCCAGCTCGACAACATATTTCCTTATAATATGGTGCCCAGAACTGAGCACAAGACTGTAAATGTGGCCTCACCAAACTCTTATACAACTGCAACGTGACCCCCCCTCCCCCGCCCCCCCCACCCCATGTAAGGTCTTCATAGGAGAATGACTGACAGAAACCTTAGGACCGGTGCTAGCTTTAGAAGCATTCATCTGAATTATTTTACCTTTTTTCCCCTATCCTTAGAAATTAACTGCTATTTTCAACAATTACATTTCAGAAATATTGCCAAATTCCTGAAGAGCTTTTGACATATGAGGGACTGCAGATGGTGACATCTCGAGCAAGTAAAGGATATTTGCTGGAAGACAACATCTGTGGAGGAATGTGAACAGCGCTCTTAAAGGATCCCGGCACAAAACATAAAGGATCCCGACACAAAACATCTCCTGTCCATTTTTCTCTCCACAGATGCTGCCTGACCCGATGAGTTCTTCCAGCCACTCCCTCTTTATTGCTTCTAACTTTTCATGTATTATTCTTGATGATTCTCTCACTAAATTTCACCAAATAAAATACTTTGCAAACAGGATGGTTGATTACATATTTGCAACAATTTCCAGATGTTTTCAACTCGTTATCTGCCGACGGCGTTGATCTAGCTACTGAAGAAATCTAAGGGGCCACAGCCTCTAAATCAGAGCTGGATCATGAAGAGGATTAGCAATCACTTATTTTCGGAATGGCTGATAGATACGAGTTCTTCTGAATAAAAAGCAATGAATAGCATTTGAATTAATTTTAAATCAAAGGTTGGTAGATTTAATTAACAGGGTCATGAGGAATGGAGCCAAGGCAGCTGCATGGAAATAGACCTCGAATCAAACATGATCTTGTGACCTGCATGGTGCAACAGGTTCAAGAGGCTGAGCGATTGCCTGTTCGTATGTTCCTATACGGAGGGTCATAGTCAGGCCCGACACAGTTCCTACCTGATAGCCACACATATGTTGACCCTTAAAAAGGAATGGGAAAACACTCACTACATTGGGCGGCATGGAGGAGCATTGGCAGTTATGCTGCCTTGCAGCGCCAGAGACCTGGGTTCAATCCTGACTACAGGGATTATCTATATGGAGTTTGTACGTTCTCCCCGTGACCTGCATGGGTTTTCTCCGGGTGCTCCAGTTTCCTCCAACACTCCAAAGACGTACAGGTTTGTAAGCTTATTTGCTCGGTAAAATTGTAAATTGTCCCTAGTGTGTGGGATAGTGTTAGTGTGCGGGAATCACCTGTCAGCACGGACTTGATGGGCCGAGGGGCCTGTTTCCACACTGTATTGCTAAACTAAACTAAATTAAACATTCTCGGCATGTCCCAAAACACTTTACAACCAATGAATCTGCTTCTGATTTGAAGTGCAGCTCCTATCAGATGAATGAGCAACTGTGCTGCTGGGATTGAGTGTGTGATGAATGCTGTCCCGACCACATCCCTGCTGTTATCTGAACAATGTCTCCTGCATGGGGGCACCTCACCCAGAGTGCAGCGTGCAGTACTAAACTGGGACTGCCGAGATATTGTGGAAAGGTTCTGCAGCAGCAGAGCTCAGGCCCTCAGCCTTTGTACTGAGAGGTGACACTGCCACCATGTGAGGGCAAGGCTGCGTTAACAAGTGGCAGCTCCTGCTGATCTTCACCCTTCCTATCCCAGGAGAGTTGGACAAATTGCCCACTTCCCGTCACTGGGAAACGAGCCAATGCTAAATAATTGGATTTATTTTTGCACAAAGGTGATTAAATGGTGGCAAGAATAGAAACAAACGTCTTCAAGGCTGGTAGAACCAACACGTAAAGGAACACCCTCCCTGTTCCAGAGCCCTGTCTCACTCAGATTACCAACTTCATTTGTTTATGGTCTAAGACAAGTGCAGACAGATCCATCATCAAATAGGGCTGCAATCAACAGTCACTTCTTGACTTTCTTCCAAAATAAAGCAAATGGAAATTAAGATAACAGTTGAGAATAGTTTGCTCAAGCTGCACGGAGAGTGTTGGATTTTAAATGAATAGGATTAGCACTGAGATAAGATGTTAAATCAAATGGAGAGTATTAGAAAAGGATTTGTAGGTGGGTCCCTCCCTTGCACCTACTCCGAGTGTACAAAGTTCCAGTCAGGCAACATTGTGGACTGTATGCCCAATCTCAATGACACAATTCTTGTTCTTGATTAGTAAATGTGTCAGGGAGATGGCAGGAGAATGGGGTTAGGAGGGAGAGATAGAACAGCCATGATTGAATGGCAGACTTGATGGGCTGAATGGCCTAATTCTACTCCTATTACTTATGACCTTATGACAATTGGGATCTTCAGCCTCTAGAAGAAGTGAAAAGCCTGGGTAGAGTGGATGTGGAGAGGATGTTTCCACTAGTGGGAGAGTCTAGGACCAGAGGCCATAGCCTCAGAATAAAATTACATACCTTTAGGAAGAAGATGAGCAGGAATGTCTTTAGTCAGAGGGTGGAGAACCTGTAGAATTAATTGCCACAAAAGGCTGTGGAGTCTAAGTCATAGAGTGATAGTGTTGAAACAGGCCCTGCGGCCCAACTCGCCCACACCGGCCAACATGTCCCAGCTGCACTAGTTCCACCTGCCAGCATTTGGTCCACATCCCTCCAAACCTGTCCTATCCATGAACCTGTCTAACTGCTTCTTAAATGTTGGGATAGTCCCAGCCTGAATTACCTCCTCCTATTACATCCGCTGCTCTAGATGCCAACTGATCTATATCGGTGAGACCAAGCGGAGGCTTGGCGATCGTTTCGCCGAACACCTCCGCTCGGTCCACATTAACCAACCCGACCTCCCGGTGGCTCAGCACTTCAACTCCCCCTCCTATTCAGTATCCGACCTCTCTGTCCTGGGCCTCCTCCACAGCCAGAGTGAGCAACACCGCAAATTGGAGGAACAGCACCTCATATTCCGCTTGGGAAGTCTGCATCCTCTTGGCATGAACATCGAATTCTCTCAATTCTGTTAACCCTTGTTGTCTCCTCCCATTCCCACCTCTCCCTCAGCCCTTGGGCTCCTCCTCCTCCTTTTTCCTTTCTTCCCCCCCGCCTCCCCCCACCCCCCATCAGTCTGAAGAAGGGTTTTGGCCCAAAACGTTACCTATCTCCTTCGCTCCTTAGATGCTGCTGCACCCACTGAGTTTCTCCAGCATTTTGTGTACCCTCTACCTCCTCTGTCAGCTTGTTCCATACATCCACCGCCCTTTGTGTGAAAAAGTTTCCCTCAGATTCCTATTAAATGCTTTCCCATTCACCTTAAACCGGCATCCTCTGGTCCTCGATTCATCTACTCTGGGCAAGAGACTCTGTGCATCTACCCGATCTATTCCTCTCATGATCTTATACACTTCTATAAGATTACCCCTCATCCTTCTGCGCACCAAGGAATAGAGTCCCAACCTACTCAACCTTTGCCTATAGCTTACACCCTCTAGTCTTGGCAACATCCTCGTAAATCTGTTCTGTACCCTTTCCACCATGACAACATATTTCCTATAACATGGTGCCCAGAACCGAACACAGTCCTCTAAATGTGGCCTCACAAAGTCTTATATAACTGCAACATGACCTCCTAACTAGACTCAGTACTGTGGCTGATGAAGGCCACTTGTTGACCACCTGATCTCTCTACGTCTCCACCTTCAGGGAGACCACCCACACTCCTGGATCCGTCTGCTCTACAACACTACCCAGAGCCCCACCATTCACTGTGTTGGTCCTGCCCATGTTAGACTTCCCAAAATGCAACAGCTCACATTTTTCTGCATTATATTCCATCAACCATTCCTCTGCCCACCTGGCCAATCAATTGAGATCCTGGTGCAATTTTTCACAACCATCTCCACTGTCTGCAAAACCACCCAATTTTGTATCATCTAGTCAATGGATATTTTTAAGGCAGAGATTGACAGATTCTTGATTAGAAAGTGTGTTAGGGTTAACAGGAGAAGGCAGGAGCGTGGCATTGAGAGGGAAAGGTAGATCAGCCATGACCGAATGGCGGAGACTTGATGGACCGAATAGTCTAATTCTGCTCCTATCACTTATGAACATGAACTATTATATAAATGCTTAATGATTATCCGAGAACAAACCTCATGCCCCAGTAGCCCTCATTCCTGCAAACCTCCCCCGACTGCCAGTCCCTTCTGACTTACAAAATACAAATGCTGCCTGCGTATATATTCAGGTTACACCACCTAGTTATACCCTTAGCCCACAATGCCCCAGACCTCTTGACCATAATCCTGATGTTTTCCTCTCCCAGCTAAGATCTCCCAATTGGCCAGACAAAGCCATCTGAAGAGCAAGACTGGATGAAAACATCAGTTGAATAAACACTCCTATCTCCCAGCCCAGGTACTGGCACTTGAGAAACTGTACAGGGTAACGTGGAGGATGGAACCTGTGAGTCACTGGCTACAACCAGCCCATCGTAAACGGTAACTTAGATATCAGCTTCCCAAATGGCCATGTGAGGGTTCCAAAGTGGACTGCATTGGAACTGCCAACTGAACAAATGTACACGGTGTGATCTCTGGTGTATCGAGTGACCAGTGAGAGAGCCTGCATTTAACGTTAAGGAGCAAGATATTGCCCTGATTCCCAGCAAAAACTTCACTCATCTCTCTAACATCATTCTGCAATAACTCAATGGCATTATGTTCTTGACCCCTTTAAATGTATGTATGTATGTATGTATGTATGTATGTATGTATGTATGTATGTATGTATGTATGTATGTATGTATGTATGAATGTATGTATGTATGTGTGTATGTATGTATGTATGCATGTGTGTATGGATATATATAAGTATGTATGTGTATGTATATATGTGTGTTTAGCAAGCAATTGCAGATGTTGGTTTAAACTGAAGATAGATACAAAATGCTGGAGTAACTCAGCGGAACAGGCAGCATCTCTGAAGAGAAGGAACGGGTGACGTTTTGAGTCAAGACCCTTCTTCAGTCTGAAGAAGGGTCTCGACCCAAAATGTCGAGTATTGGGTTTATATGTGTGTGTGTGTGTGTGTGTGTGCATATCTATATCTATATATTTAAATAGATACACACACGCACACACATATATATATATATATATATATATTTTGATAAGTATGGAATTTGATAGGTACGGAAAGGTTGGACCGAAGGGCCTGTTTCTGTGCTCTATGGCTCTCTGCCATGTTAAAATGGACACTGGCAATGTGCAATAAATGCTGCAATTATAAAAAACATGGTTCCAAAATTGCCTCCATTTAGCTGCCTTAGTATGGTCCTGATTTGTCCTTCTGACAAAGCGAGAGACTGTTCAAGGATTGAGCCTATGATGACTCTGGGAGAAATCCCTTTCCCCCTTTACCTCACAGCAACCTGTTCTCTCTCACAACCTCCCCCTCACCTACAATTTAGGTGATTCACCCATGATCGCAATGAATGGCGGTGCTAGCTCGAAGGGCCAAATGGCCTCCTCCTGCACCTATTTTCTATGCTTCTATATTTTACAGAAGCTGTTTCATCTATCAAGATGAGAGGTGAAACTGGAGCACCTGAGGTAAATAAATCCAAGCAGTCACAGGGAACAAGGGCAAGCAGCAGGCAGACAGCACTGGAGGCCATGATCAAAACCCTGTTACCAGACCTGCATTACTCTGACCCTATCTACCTACCTCGAGTAACAATTTTGGACAAGCCAACTCTCAATGAAAATGCGCAGGAAGAAACTGAAGATACAAAAAGCTGCAGTAACTTAGTGGGTCAGTTAGTTGAGACCCTTCTCCAGACTGAGGGCATGACTGTAGACTTAGTCTACATGGACTTCAGCAAAGCCTTTGACAAGGTTTTGCGTGATAGGTTGCTCTGGAAATGTAGATCACAAGGGATCCAGAAAGAGTTAGCTAACTGGATACAGAATTAGCTTAATGACAGGAAACAGAGGGTGATGGTGGAAGGTTGTTTTTGGACTGGAGGCCTTTGACTAGTGATGTGCCTCAGGGGTGGTTGCTGGGCCCATTGATGGACCCCTCATCCTCATCTCCTCTGTGACTCCTCCTAAGGCGAGAGGGTAAACCAGAGGTATGTAAGTGTTTAGAACAAATCAGAGCTGCCAACGATGACCAAGGAAAAGTGGAGCCCACAATGGTCCATTGTTGGCTGTGCAAGAGGTGACAATGAAGGGATATGTGATGTAAAGTCACCTATTGCTTTTCTCCAAAGATGCTGCCTGACCCGCTGAGTTACCCTGCCATTTTGGGTCTATCCTCCCAATAAAAACTTTACTTGCCAAATAAAATAGGAAAGAGATGCAGAAAGGAGTCATTTCATGGAAAGTGAACAAATAAATTAAAAATCAAGAACTACGTTTGAGGCAAACTGATCACCTTCAACAGCTGGATCCACAAAGTAGTTTGTTGCAAGAAAAACATGCTTGGATCGCTGTTAGTGATAACATTGGAAGGGAAGTGGTGGGGAAACAAACATCAAGGAGCAGAGAAATTAAACATTGCCCCTTTTGAGAACAGAATTGTGTGAGTGTGGGTCAAACTCAAAGTGTGCCACCTTTTGAATTGAATAGCTTCTTAGAATGCACAATGGCCGATAGGCTAAACACTTCCTTCAAAGATCGGTACATGACATCATCTCCCTATAGCAGGAAAGCTGTAGGAAGCCATATATTAACTATTATATTTTCTACAGTACAAATATGAGTAACCTTTCTCAGCCCTTTGCATGCTGTACAGCTATTAAACAGGCTCTGGGGAATACAGTGCCACAAAACTGTTCCAAAGTTGTTATTTGATCAACATGTAGTGTGATGAAGTGCCGTTTGTGGAAACATAGACTCTTCTTTGATATTTCCTTCGCTTTATTATTTTTTACCAGCAAAATATTTTAAGCACAAAAAATAAAGACTAAATACACTTTGCTGCACGAAAAAACAAACAGGGTAATTTGTGTATCCACTTCCAGAAGGGGCTGCCAGGATCAAGGAATCAGAAAGATAACATTCACCAGCTTCTTGTTCATTGCAAGTTTCAACGTAACAAATGAAGAATGGATTGCAGAGTGAATGCGGATCACATTTACACAGCGATTTTTAGATATGGTCACCAACCTTTGTGGATTGAAAGATTCGGTGCTCCTAGATTATCAGAATGATGCCTGGATTAGGGGATATTAGTGACAGGCAGGAGGTCGGACAGGCCCAAGCGGACAATTAGAAAGGCTAAAAGAGGACACAAAATGGCTTTGGCAAGTCCCATTAAGGCAAACCCCAAAAGTTTTTATACGGATATCAGAAACAAAAGGGTAATCAGGGAGAAGGTAGGGCTGCTGTGTATAACGGTAGGAATTTGTACTTGGTGTCTGGGGTTGAGGTACGACGGTACTTTGTACCTGATTTCGCCAAGGTAAAGTGCATGGAGGAGAGTGAGATCAGTGTGGAGAATACTAGCATGGGGTGGGTATTTGAGATTACAAAAGAGGTGGTGTTGGGGTTCTTGAAGAGCATTAAAATGGATAAATCCCCAGGTCACGATGAAATCTATCTCAGGTCACTGACAGAGACAAGAGAGGAGATTGCGAGAGCCTTGACAAAGATCTTAGTCCCATCTCTAGCTACAGGTGAGGTCCCAGAGGACTGGAGAGCAGCTAATGTCGTTCTGTTATTGAAGAAGGGGAGAAGAGGGAATCCATTTGATTATAGGCCGGTGAGCCTCAAGTCAGTGGTAGCTATTGGAGAGAAATTTTGGAAGTGAATGGGTTAATTAGGGACAGTCAGCATGGGTTTGTACAAGGCAAAGTTGAGACTTGATCGTGCTTTTTGAGGGTGATGAAGGTGATGGGTGAGGGTAGGGTGGCGGATGTTGTCTATGTGGATTTTAGTAAGGCATTTGATGAAGTGCCCCGTAGTCGGCTGATCCAGAAGATTAAGATGCACGGGATTAACAGTGACTTAGTTGTATGTGTACATAACTGCCTTAATGATAGAAGACAGAGAATGGTGGTGGAAGGACAATATTCAGCTGGCAGTCTATGACCAGTGGAGTTCCTTAGGGATCTGTAATGGGACTTCTGCCGTTGGTGACAAATATAAATGACTTGGAGGATTACGTAGATGGGCTGGTTATTAAGTTTACAGATAACACCAAGGTTGCTGGTGTCACGGAGTGTGAGGAAGTCTGCCAGTATATACAGTGGGATAAAGAACAGCTACAGAAATGGGCAGAGAAATGGCAGATAGACTTTAATGCAAACAAGTGTGAGGTATTGCACTTTGGGAGGCCAAATGCACATGGAAAATATACAATTAATGGCAAGACTCTTATTAACATTGATGTACAGAGGGATCCTGGGATCCAACTTCATAACTCCCTGAAAAAGGCAAAAGAAGTAGATAGTGGTAAAGGAGGCATACGAGATACTTCCCTTCATTGGTCCGTGCATTGTGTATAAGAGTCAGGAAGTTATGATGTGGCTTTATAGGACTGATTCGGCCACATGAGGAGTAATGCATGCAGTTCTGGTCGCCCCATTGCCGGGGGGAGGAGGAGGCTTGGGAGAGGGTCCAGAGGAGGTTTACCAGAATGATGCCTGGATTAGGGGCCATTAGCTCCAGGGAGCGATTGGACACATATTGTTTTCCCTGGAATGCCGGAGGTTGCAGGGAGACCTGGTGGAAGTATAGAAAATGGAGAGAGGCATAGATAGGATTGCCAGTCAAAACCTTCTTTTCCAGGATTGGAAAAGCAAATACTAGCGATCAAAGCTTTAAGGTGAGATGGGCAAGTGTCTTTACACGGGAGGTGCCTGGAATGCATTGCCGGAGGTGGTGGTTGAGGCAGATATGATAGAGGCATTTATGAGACTTTTGGATAGGCAAATGGATATGCACGAAATGGAGAGATAAGGATTACATAAGAGTTGGTCTTGGCGTCATGTGCGATGAAGGGCCTGCTCATGTGCCGTGCTATGTTCTATGTTCCTCTAGAACAACACTAATGGGGTCCGTCCCATCAAAGTACAATCCCTGTACAGTGGGATGCATCGGTTATCTCTCTTGCGACGCTCAGCTTTGGTTTAGAAGTTCTTTGAGCCCTGGCTTCACTTCTTTACTGAATGCTTATTAATCTAGAATTAGGTATGTTTTAAAGTTAATGGAAAGGCAAATACAAGAGATGAAAATCAGAAAATGAATATTAAAACACTGCAGATGCTGGAAATTTGAAATAAAAGCATGAAATGGTGTAAACCCCAAGCAGATCAGGCAGCATCTGTGGAATGTGAAAAAGAGTTAACCTTCCAGGTTGAGGAGACTTCATCAGGACCAAGGGAATTCTCTTTCCAATGTTGTCACTCCGAATTCATTGTTTTCTTTCTTTCCCAATTCTTTATCTTCCAAATAATTAACTGTTTCCATTCAGTGATCTTCTTAAAGGGTTCCTTTTAAATTCATCTCCTGATACTAGAGAATCACCTTGTACATTTCTCTATGTTCAACCAGAATTTTAAAGTCTTCTCGTGTTGGCATTATGACAAATGAGTGTCTAACATGGCATCGGGGATGATTTCACAGAGGAATATTTCCAGAAATGAAGGTGTGATCCAACACCCCCCGGCAGAAGACAGCCAGTGTTGTTTCCCACTTTGATAATGACTGCAAGAATGCTCTGAAGTTGACTTTCTATGACAACTGGGTGAGATATGACCACATACCCAACTTATCTTAGAGTGACACCCGACCATGTGGTAACCTTCAAAGCACACTGAATGAATGCAGATGACCCGATTCAGAAGCTGCCATGCACCAGCTGACGAGCACAAAGGTGTGTGCTGCAGACATCAGCAACTACCCACTAGCTGCCAATATTGCTCTGCTATGGACCAGATTAAGTTGTACCCAGCTTGATCGGTCAAAGTCAGCATGGATTTTTGAAGGGGAAATCTTGCCCATTTTGAAAGGAGAATCACGCAGTATAATGTGGATAAATGTGAGGTTACCATCTTTGGTGGCAAGAACAAGAAGGCAGATTATTGTCTAAATGGTGTCAGATTATGAAAAGGGGAGGTGCAACGAGACCTGGGTGTGCTTGTACATCAGTCACTGAAAGTAAACATGCAGGTACAGCAGGCAGTGAAAAAAGTTAATGGCATGTTGGCCTTCATTGCGAGAGGATTTGAGTTTAGGAGCAAGGTCCTACTGCAGTTGTACAGGGCCCTGGTGAGACTGCACCTGGAGTATTGTGTGCAGTTTTGGTCTCCTAATTTGGGGAAGGACATTATAGCTCTTGAGGGAGTGCAGAGAGGGTTAATTCCCGGGCTGGCGGGACAGTCATATGATGAAAGAATGGGTCGAATGGGCTTGTATTCGCTGGAATTTGGAAGGAAGAGAGGGGATCTTATAGAAACATAAAGGATTGGACAGGCTAGATGCAGGAAAAATGTTCCCGATGTTGGGGGAGTCCAGAACCAGGGGTCACATAGTTTAAGAATAATGGGTGGGCCATTTAGGACTGAGATGAGAAAAAAACGTCTTTACGCTGAGAGTTGTGAATCTGCAGATTTCTCTGCCACAGAAGGCAGTGGAGGCCAATTCACTAGATGTTTTCAAGGGAGTTAGATTGAGCTCTTAGGTCTAAAGGAATCAAGGGATATGGGGAAAAAGCAGGAACGAGGTACTGATTTTAGTTGATTGCCGATGATAATATTGAATGGCGGTGCCGGCTCAAAGTGCCGAATGGCATACTCCTGCATCTATGTGTCTATGTGTGCATGGTTCTATGGGTCTGTGATGTCTAACTGAACAGTGTAATGAGTGTGTTGTGTCACTGATCTCTTAACCACTTCAATTATTCCTCCCCATCCACCCTTCAAGTTGCTGCCTCCATTCACTAAATCTAGCACTGAGAAAATAAACATCTGTGAAGAGAGGTCCATGTCCTGCAGCGATGCTGCCTGACCCACTGAGTTACTTTGTGTAAGATTCCAGCATCTGCAGTTCCTTCCGTCTCCCTCCCTATTCATCGGATGAATAATGTTTGAACTTGATCAAACTATCCTTGGTCTACACACCAATTTCAACTCTTGTCGGACTTGGAAAGGCAAAGTCAAATAGATGAGATACAATAAGACCGTAGCTTTGATCTTCCACGTATGTTCTGGAACTATCTACTATTTTTGCATCAACCAAGATAGAATTTAACTTTAGACTTTAGTGATACAGCGTGGAAACAGGCCCTTCGGCCCACCGAGTCCATGCCGACCAACGATCACCCCATACACTACCGCTATCCCACACACTAAGGACGATTTATAATTTTTTTACTGAAGCCAATTAATCTTCAAACCTGTACGTCTTTGGAATGTGGGAGACCACCAGGGGCGCCGCATGATTGGCAGCCCCGCCAACAGTCTGCTTGGTTTTTCATCTTTTAAAAATGTTTTAGTGTGTGTTAAAGGTTTGTGTAAATGATCTTCCCGTTTGTTTTATGTGGGGAGAGGGGGAGGGGGTCGGGGGAAACAATTTTTTCAGTTTCTTATCTTGCCGGAGATGCCATTACTTTCCGGATTGCATTCTTCAGCCGCTCTGCGGCCTACCATCGATGGAGCTTCAGGCCTCCTTGGACTGACCTTGGGCCCCACCGCGGGGCGTGGACTTACATCAGAGTCGATCCCTTGCCTGGAATGGCTCCAACCGTGGCCTGCGGACTTTACGTCGGGAGCTCGCAGTCTCGAGAGAGAGAGGCCGTAGAGGCTTGAGGCCCCCGACCGCAGGAGAGCAAACGTTGAACTTTTTTCGCCTTCCATCACAGTGAGGAATGTGGAGGAGTCACTGTGGTGGATGTTTATGCTAAAATGTGTTTTGTGTGTTCCATTGCTTTCTATTTGTATGACTGACTTGGCAAATGAAATTCCTCGTATGTTGCAAAACATACTTGGCTAATAAAGTATGATTATGAGTATGATTGTGTGATTGTGGAAACCGGAGCACCCGGAGAAAACTCAAGCAGTCACAGGGAGAACGTACAAACTCCACACAGGCAGCACCCAGAGTCAGGACTGAACCCAGGTCTCTGGCACTGCACTAGAGCAGCAACTCTACCACTGGGCCACCGTGCTGCCATAGATAGTTACGGATACGATGCACAAACTGGAAATAAAACATCTAAAGAATGCAGTAACCAGCAGCAGAAAATGCAGTACATGACAATCATTGCCTGATCCACAGACTTGATGGAAGTATCATGGTGACCCCGCTGCCACCAGTGAATACCGACATGGAAACGTATCTCAGTTGCTCAGAGTTCCACCAGCCACGTGAACACCACTGACCCAGCACCAACATCTTTCTTTATGTCTCTTTTACCCAGTTAAAGTAACATCAAGTGTTGGAACCGTGAAGGTGATCTCCCCTCTCTGATTCACGACTATTCCAGACATTGAACAAGCGGCAGCCACTCCATGACTTTAAAATCAGCTTCTTTGTTTTTTATTGTTAAAGAAGGAACTGCAGATGCTGGAAAATCGAGCAAAGTACACAAAATGCTGGAGAAACTCAGCGGGTGGTTGGGGGGAGGTGGGGGGAAGAAAGGAAAAAGGAGGAGGAGGAGCCCGAGGGCTGAGGGAGACGTAGGAAGGGGAGGAGACAGCAAGGGTTAATAGAATCTTTGTTTTTTATATCCTTCCACAGAGGGTGGTACGGTGGCGCAGCAGTAGAGTTGCTGCCTAACAGCATCATAGACCGGGGTTAAATCGCAACTGCGGGTGCTGTCTGTACGGAGTTTGTACGTTCTCCCCGTGACTGTGTGAGTTTTCTCCGGGTGCTCCAGTCTCCTCCCACACTCCAAAGACCTGCAGTTTTGTACGTTAATTGGCTTCGGTCTATTGCCTCTAGTGTGCAGGATGGAACTAGTCCTTGGGTGATCAATGGTTGATGTGGACTTGATGGGCCGAAGGGCCTGTTTCCATGCTGTATCTCTAAAACTAAAACTAAAGGCTCTTCCCTAAATGTGCCTTCTCTCCTTTCGTAATAACTGTACTCTCGTTCTAGTTACTTGATCAACAACCAATGTAATGGCTCTACTATTGGCAGCAGTGCTTTTATTTACCCAAACTCCAAGCAAAATAACGTTTCTCCATCTGGCTTTCTATCTCCACCAAACACATCTCTCAAAGCAAACTTTTGGTCATCTGCCCAGATCGCCCCGTATATGGCTCTGCATCAAATGTTATTTCATAATTCTCTGTGAAGTTCTATGGATTATTTTACTGGTTTAACGTCACTACATTAATACGTTGTTGCAATTGAGTCAGGACCAACTGAAATTAAACATAATATCTTGCTGGTTAATGCGCTTCAGTGTTCACTGCTATGTTTACCCTCAAAAGTGCATTTATGTAGCATCTTTGATGCAGCAAATATGGCAATTGGCAGACAAGATCAGACCATGTGATATGTAAGTAGATGTCAGGATACTTGGTTAGTGAGGCAACTTCAAGGAGTTTCGTACATGGTGGTAGAGTGAGGGAAGTTGGAGCAGGGGAGGAAGGGTGGAGGATTCCATAACCTGTTCTCTTGGCAGCTAATGAGACTGCCAACAGGAATCAAAGAGAAAATCATGATTTCACTTGAGACATGAATTAGATGGGCGCAGGGATTGGAGATTTATAGAACTGAAAATGGATCTACAGAAAGGGAGAGATGATGCTGTGGAGGGATTTGAAAATAAGGATCGAGTTCTAAAATGAGAGAAAAACTTGAGAGTAACTCTGGTTCACCACCGGCCGCATGCTTGGGTGCTTCAATCATGCAACTCGGATGCCAGACCGCGTAACCCACTGCGTGGAGATGGTGCCAAAGTGACATTCCAGGGCCAACAGAGATAACAAATATGGGAAAGTGGAGAGGGAGAGAAAGCTGCACTGGGTGAGTTTCTACATGAGTTTCGCTTGTGTCAGGCTGGGATTACAATGGAGGCAGCACACAGCTGTTTACCTCTTTCCCCCGCAGCTCCTTTCTCACAATTGCTGAGAGCCCAGCCTCTCTCTCCTGTGTCCGTATCTCATCACTCCCTGTGTGCACTCCATTCTAAGCCACACAAACACAGGATCTTCCTGCCAGACAGGACCCTTCTGTCAGCCGGCCCCTCCACTAAAATCGAGGGAAGTTATTAAAGCGACAGACTGGGAGGTAGAACAATGAGCGGACTAAGTTTAGCTGTGAAACCTGGCCTCTGACAAAAGCTCCCTTGTGTTATTTATTGGAGCTGGGAAAATAATAAATAATATTGTACATTTAGGTGCTATGAGTTACCATGAAAAATGCCATTTAAAGTGGCAGATGAAGTCAAGAGGTCTCCCTGAACGATGATTAGAGGGTAACATCAGAAAGTAACTGTCAGAGTGCAGGACTTGATTCACAGCTGTAAACCGCTCCATGAAAGAGCCTCACTATTCAACCAATTCAAACAAAAAGACTACACACCATTCTGAGATTAGGAACCGTGACTATAAGGGAAGTCTTGAAAATCAAATGCGGTCCATTGGAACTGAGAAGTTCCAGTTTAGTTTAGTGACACAGCGTGGACACAGCACCTTCGGCCCACCGAGACCCCACCGACCAGTGATCCCTGCACACTAACACTATTCTACACACGAGGGACAACTTACAATCTTTACTGAAGCCAATTAACCTGCAAACCTGTGCGGCTTTGGAGTGCGGGAGGAAACCGGAGCACCCGGGGAAAACCCACGCGGTCACGGGGAGAACGTACAAACTCCGTACAGACAGCACCCATAGATCGAACCCGGGACTCTGGCGCTGTGAGGCAGCAATTATACCGCTGAGCCACCATGCCACCTGGTGTGCATGAACGGGAGAGATTTCTAGCCGGCAGGCAGAGTCAGTGGTTAGCGGTAGTCTGCCCATCTTCTCAACCCCCCCTCCCCTCCCCCCCCTTCCATATTTCCTCCACCCACACGTCCACAAGTTGTGCAAAGAATTCATGTGAGAAGAGCAATGAGATTGAAGCCATCAGTTGTGCAGTTTTCCTTCTATCCACCGGGCAAGGTTTCCAATGCACCCTTGCAATTGGTTTCTCATATATACTGTCATGCCCCTTCAGGATGTATCGTTGTCATGAGACCCATATCCAGCTCTCTGGACCCAATGCAGAACTCTCAGATGCCTCCCTCCTTCAAATATCCTGCCATCACCTCTGTCCTCAAAAGATACATCCCATCATCACCCTCACGTTATTCATCAAAGTTTTTAAATCAATTTAAGTTTCAAATTTGTCGGCCTCACCCAGAACTCCATATTTAAATGCTTCGAGTGGCTTAAACTGCCACAATACTAAAACCACTCATATCAATACTTCTCCGTGGAGTGTCACCTTGTCGTGGTGGAGAAGCTTGTGTGGTCCTGAGAGCGATGCCGTCTGCAGCTATGCTCCTGGTAGGGTCACCCATGGCGGTAAGGTCGACGGGGGAGCTCTGGCAAACAGCAATCCAACCAAGACCTCAATGGTAGAACAGGCGGAGGATGATGGCCTGGCTTAGCGGAGCGTCACGATGGCTGGGAAGGCGGATAAAGGCTGCAGCAGAAAAAGGTCTCCGGTCGTCTCATCAACTTCTGAAGCCATCATCCTTGTCTTGGTTACTTTTAACCTTGGATATTTCACCACAGAGCTCCCTTGCCATCTACCACCCAGTGGCTCTTGTTCTGATATGCACAGTTTCTCTTTCACAGCCTCTGTGCTTTCTGATTTACATTGAGGTAAGGTTTAAGAGCAATGCCAGTAGGTTAACGCTGCACCCAGCATACATAAGAGTCACAGAATCATACAGCACAGAAACAGGCCCTTTGGTCAAACATGACTATGCTAACCAAGATGCCGCATCTAAACTAGTCCCACTTGCCCACGTTTGGCCCGTATCCCTCCAAACCTCTCCTATCCATGTACCTAAGGCCAAGTTACGGAGTTTGTACGTTCTCCCCGTGACCACCTTGGTTTTCTCTGAGGTCTGCGGTTTCCTCCCACATTCCAAAGATGTTCAGACTTGTCGGTTAATTGGCTTGGTATAAGTGGAAATTGTCCCTAGTGTGTGTAGGATAGTGTTAATGTGCGGGGATCACTGGTTGGTGCGGACTCGGTGGGCCGAATGGCCTGTTTCCCCGTTGCATCTATAAACTAAACTAAAAAACGAAACTAAACCACGTTTAGGGAGCCGTGGATTTGTACTTTGAGATCCCTCTGCTCTGCAACACTCTCTAGTGCCCTACAATCCACTGCCCCTGTTTGACTTCCCAAAACGCAAAACCTTACACTTATCTGAATTAAAATCATTTGTCATTCCTCAGCCCACATGCCCAGCTGATAAAAACCTGATGTCAGTCTTGATAACCTTATTCATTGCAACGATAGTACACACTTTGTAGTCATCTGCAAACTTACATTCTAATCCCAAATCGTTGAAGTGGATGACAAACAGCAACGGGTTCACCACTGAGCCCTGACGTACAACACTAGTCAAAGGCCTCCTGCAGCAACCGCAATGAAGTTCACTGATTTGTGACATTACCATTTGGGAAAAGATCAAGATGATTCCTATTGTGGTGTCCCACCTGAATGTTCATTCTTCTTCATTTCACCCTGCATGTTAAATCCTGCAGCTGTTTGGTGCAGGCAACCATGTTTGGTGCGTGCCCCACGCCCCTAACACATACGTTTGCCAGCCACGCCAGCAGAGGCAACAAGACCGTGATATTTTCTACCTTCCCTGGCTCATGGAGTAATTTGTAGAAAGCCAACAATCCTCCCAAGGCTGAGATCTGACAACTCATCATGAGTTGCAACATTAAGCAGGGAACCTTAACGTTCAACCTCCTTTAAGAGATCCAGGACTTTCACCGGAGAAGGCCTGTTTTTTATGGAATACAATAGCGATGAACATAAAATCTAAAGCTGAAACCCAGTGAAACAAAAAACAATATTCTAGTGTCTTTAACAATACACCTGCTGCTTAATGAACACAATCAACATCAATAATGTTCTATGGAGACTCCAATAACTGTTGCTACACTGATCCACTCTGGAGAACATTAACAATCAACGCGTATGTTTCAGGTAAATTCCTGAAGAGACATGCAGATGGTGACTGAGTGTACCTGAGGGTGGAACAGCAGTGGGTTTGGCCGCAGATACTTCTCCTTCAATGAGTTCAGAGGATCCATCACTTTCCTTTTCTCCACCCTGCTGGACCGAGAAGTAAAGAGTTAAATCAGCGCTCAGCAATTCCCAAACAAAATCCTACCTCTCACAGAGCCACTTGGGAACAATGTTAAGGAAAGATGCACACTTACGCTGTATATTGCAGGTGGTTCCAGCTGAAAGAGAAAAGCAAAGGTTGGGATGAAATCCTGGCTGTGGCATCTTCTGTGTAATGTAGGTCAGGACTGCAGTTCCCTTTCACCTGATCAGCAGTGGGATTGGTGGGACTCTGCTTCTCAATCCCACACTTGGCAGGTGTCACCATTAACATGCGAGCAGAGATTCACACCTTTTCAACCAGAAGCCTACAGTTTGTGCAAAATGAGTGACAGGTAAGTCTGCATTTGCTGCACATCTTGAACTGCTCTCATTTGTCCAGAGTCAAGATGACTACAATGAACTGGAGTCACAGGTAAGGCTCGGCTCGGCTCGGCGAAAGATCATTCTTGGGTTTTGTAGTAAATGTCAACTTGCATGGCTATCAATTGCCTATTATTATTACATTAGTGACCTGATCTATTGAAATATGAAATTTTGAAATCTGCGATCTGCGATCTCACGGTAATGACAAGAACTAAGAAATAGGAGCAGGGATGGACAGTTCAGCCGTTTGCACCTCCTTCACATGTGAATAGCTGAGTGCCACTTTACTGCATTAACCCCACATTCCTTGCTGCACAACACCATTAAATAGCATTCACTCTGGCTTGGCTTTAACAGTGCATTTTGGAATAAAACCTTTGCATTACTTGAGTTTGTTAGTGCCAAAGTGGTTTTGATCTCAGAATCTCTCCTCATCTTGTCCTGTAATCACCACACTACCTTGCCAGCATCTTGAACAATAAGACCAGAACGTTTCTGTAGAATGGTGGAGTTTTTCTACAGGCTAGCTCAGCTTTCAGTAGGAAATATATCTTACTAACTTTATTTTTAATTCCTTTTCCTGAAGGCAATGGTACTTGCACGAGTACACCGCGATCGGCACCCTTCCAGTGCCTATCCCATTCCTCATGTTTAACACTCCAAAGCATCACAGCCAAGCCTGGTCCCATTGACAAACATGTCCCATCGAGGATCACTGGACAGTAACGAGGAATTGGAGTCATGCAGTGTGGAAACAGGCCCTTCGGCCCAACTTGACCATACTGAATTGTACTGCAGAATGATTTCTTCTCCATCAATCCTGATTACCATGACCCAATCCAGCCCGAGCTGAGATCAACTATATATTAACATAAACCAGGAGCAGAAATAGAAAACGTTGTGATCTATCCAGCTCGACAGAGGTAAGGAATATGAAATCATCCAAATATTCAACATATAGATTCCACTATTGCTGTACATGTATTGCAGTGTGTTGGTTGTCATCTAACTTGCAACTTCTTTCATAAGATATCAATTTTATTATAATTTGGTTATAATGTTGCAAGCTCATGTCAATTAGCAATTAATATGCTTATTATTCCATCTCTTGTTGGAGTCTCTCATCCACATCATTATTAACAGATGTACAGAGTGTGTTGGCAAGACAGATAATCCAGCGTTGATGCTTACATGAGCCCAATCCTCTGCTGCTTTCTTGCAACAAACTGATTTTTGCAAAACCATCAAATTCTTTCTATTATTCAAATCAAATGGGGCTCCAAGGACTACTGGGACCCACATGGACTCTACACATGTGTAGTGCACTACGCATGTTAGCAAGTTACTGGAGGGCATTGCAAGGTGATGTGGACAGGTGCACAGGTGTGCATGTGTTCATTGACTACACCAACACACACTTATACAAACAGCCACAAAATGCAAAATTGACATGGTTTATAACCTGGTCAATTCATCCATTTTGTGTAGTATGCCGTAACTGAAATATTTCCAGTACTATATTGGTGCATTGGCCTATGCACAGTACCACTCTGTGGATTAAGTAGAACAATTTGCACAGTTCACATAAATATCACCACGTTGGACAATGGAATATTTGCGACACTTCGTATTCGAAATAACAACAGGGTTCATTAATTTTGGCATTTCTCTTCAGTTTTCACATCTCAATTCCTGGTCAGAAGGTGGAAGAGTGACATAGGGAGTGGAGAACACTGGTACTCTCACCGAGTGACAGTCACTAACCTCCAAGACCAATTGTCCTGCTGTGAGCAACATAACAGCCAATGTGATGCAAACTTCCTGTGGACAATGAAGGCATACTCCTCGTCACCGTCAGCACGGTGGCATAGCCGTAGAGTTGCTGCCTTACAGCCCCAGAGACCCGGGTTTGATCCTGACTACAGGTGCTGTCTGTACGGAGCTTGTACCTTCTCTCTGTGGCCTGTGTGGGTTTTCCCTGGGTGCTCCGGTTTCCTCCCACTCCAAAGATGTACAGGTTAGTAGGTTATTTGGCTTGGTAAAATTGTAAATTGTACCTAGTATGTGTAGGATAGTGTTAATATGCGGGGATCGCTGGTCAGCGCAGGCTCGTGGGCCAAAGAACCTGTTTCCGTGCCATATCTCTAAACTTAAACTGAACCTAACATTTAGGTGGTGAGGTGGGTGGGTGGGGTGGGGGAGAAGAGGTGCGGCAAAGTGGAGGACAGCCTGGGAACTTCTCACAGCTTAAGAGAAGGAATGAAGAACATTTAAGGTTGGCTCAGAGCTTCAGGCAACGGAAGGAAAATTTCTACAAACATTGCACAAGACACTTTTTGGCTTAAAGGAAACAGTTCAATCCGAAGCAGAGGTTTCCTATGAAGGAAGATTGAATGTGTACTATAGGATCAATGAATACCTGTAGATGGGATCCATGAAAAAGGGCGATGGCTTGGCGTAATGGAAGGGCTGCTGATGCGGCACCTTGGGGAGCTCATCATTGACCATCATTTTGCGTTCACCAAACACGTGGTTCTTCCTGGGCTCCCCTGGGCCGTTTTGACTGACCCGGCTGCGTCCACTGATGCTCAGGTCCAAGGGCTGCTCCTCTCCAGATAGCGTGGACACTATAAGCTTAGACGCGGGGAGGAGCTTTGCCTCTTTCCGTTTGGTGGTAAGGTCAAAGGGCGACTCGGAGCTGGCGTTGCCACTTTTCTGGTGTTCTCTCGGCGACTTTGGCTCATTTTTCACCAGGAGATTGGGATTAAGATTTCGGTCCGTGAAAGGATATATGGAATGTGGGAAGTTCGGGAAGAGCTGGAACGGAAACATGGAGTGGTATGGAAGTGATCCCATTTTCTTCTCTTGCATCCCCATGAAACCAGTGCCAAAGTATTTCTCCGCAATGGAAGCGATAGCTTTAATGGAATCGTTAGCAGCGCTGGTCGGGAGGCTCTGTTCATCGGGAGGGGGGAAGAAGGAATGTTGGGACGGAAGGTACTGCGTCTGTTCATCGATTTCGTTGTTCGTGTTGAGGGAGACCGAAGTAACTTTCTCCGTTCCTTTGGCTGACAGACTGGCCTTTTCCTTCTTTTTATCTCCTTCGCTCTCTACATCACTGTCCAAATCAGACCCTGTGCCTGTCGTCGTTTCCAGGTCAGTCCCACTCGTTGTGTTGATGTCTTCAAAGTCACTACCTTCCGATAAGTCAGTGTTTTTTACCTTGTTTTTCTCAGTGAAACAATTGTCTGATCGAACGTTGTTTTTCCCTTCTAAAGGGGCGTCCCTGTCATTGAAGGAAGACACCAAGGACGATGCTTGTGATACGGAGGGGTTTCCCATGTGGCTCTGGACACTTGCATCAATATCGTGATTTAAGCAGCCTTTCAACAACGCGTTGCTTGGTAGCACAGGAGCTCGGGGATAGAGCGAGTGGGGGAAAAGGCCCGGGAAGCCTGGAGCTAGAGCTGGAAACGTGGCTGAGGGCGAGAAGGGCAATCCCGTTGGGTGTTGGCGTGAGGGGAAATAATCATTGAAGCCCAGGGAAGCGTGGTTGAGAGAGGATGTAGGCTTGGACTTGTCCAGCATGGCACTCGGAGTGAGTGGTAGACCTTGATGAAACATTGGACTGGGGTTATAATGGTTCTTGCCCTCACAAAACCTACGGTGCTTGTTCAGCGAGGAGGTGGTGCTGAACATCTGACCACAGTCTTTGCACTTTATTTGTGTCCGACAATCAGCGTGCATTCTTTTATGTCGACAGAGGTTGGAGAACTGGGTGTAGGATTTGTGACAGACCTCACCTGCAATTAAACACAAAGGGGAAATGGAACATCAATCTTCTCACATCTCATTCTAATAATACAGACAAAGAAGCAGACAGGATTTAGGTGCCCCAACAGTAATATTAACAGCTACCTAGACAAGCCGTTTACATGGATAGGAGTTTAGTCAGGCCACAAACCAAATGGTATATGTCCTTGAATTTCTCTACACAAGCACCCATTATCGGAGATAAGCTGAAAGGTCACTTGCCACTATGGATCACTTCAAGTGAGCATAAGACACAACTGCTGCTTTTAATTTTGTTTTTAAATAATACATATTCATTTACCCACTCACACAGGAATGTGAATATTGTAAAGTAATTGGAAAACATCCTGTGTTTTTTTGGGCTGCCCTTAACAAGGGGCAAAGGAGACCTGGGATATGTCGGAAGGTCGTGGTAAAGACTAAATTGAATCATCCCAAAGAAGAGTAAAAAAAGACTTGGCCAACTGTGAAAAGCCTTTGTGCTGTCCTGGGCCTCCTCCACTGTCAGAGTGAGGCCAAACGCAAATTGGAGGAACAGCACCTCATATTTCGCTTGGGCAGCTTACAACCGAGTGGTATGAATATTGCTTCCTCTAACTTCAAGTGACTCTTGCATCCCCTTTCTCTCTGTCCCTCCCCCACCCTAGTCGACCTACTAGTTTCACTGTCATCCTGCTGAGTTTCACTGTTTGTATCACTCATTATCACCTTCCCCACAGCCAACAACGCACCATTGTGGGCTCTACCTTTCTTTGATCAACGTTGCTGCCTTTGATTTGTCACTTTGCCTATCATTCATTTACTTTCTGTAACTTTTCATCATCTCTCATTTCCCTTTCCCCTGACTCTCTGTCTGAAAAAGGGTCTCGACCCAAAACTTCACCTATTCCTTCTCTCCAGAGATACTGCCTGTCCTACTGAGTTACTCCAGCTTTTTGTGTCTACCTTTGGTGGAAAGAGCCTTTGCTGTATTTGCAAAGATAGTTCCCATGTAACACAAAATCCAATGAAAACAATTATACTTCAGCGCTCCACCAGTCATTTTACTTTATTGATTTATTTTTTATGTTACATTCCGTTACCAAATGCAAGTGAATCCTACGGGATATTATTTTGCCTGTTAATGCTTAGTGCATTGATTGATGTGCCAATGTGTTGTCTAAAGAATTTACTGCCTGTAATGGAGCTGATGGGAGAGATCATTCAGTTTTTCATTGTCCCTTGTCCCTCTCTGACATCAGTGCATCAAATAATGTACAAAGGAAGGCAACCAGAGCAAATTAACTAACATATCAAAATTGTTACCAAATAAAATCCTTCCACAACTAGGCATACTAAGACGTGCAGGGAAGAGCGAGGCATCTCACATCCTCAAATTAAAATTAGTTTTCTTGTTTTCTGAGGGCAAATGGAACATGGCAGCCTTCATTTTAGAAAAGACCAGGATTAAAATGAGTGAGAAGGAACTGCAGATGGTTAACGCTGAAGACAGACACAAAATGCTGGAGTAACTCAGTGGGATAGTCAGTATCTCTGGAGAAAAGGAATAGGTGACGTTTTGGGTCGAGACCTTTCTTCAGACTGCAGATGTTGCCTGACCCACTGAGTTTACTCCAGAATGTTGTGTCTATTTTAGGCTTAAAATGAGTGAGTGACTGAGTGACAATTGGTTATTGGGGACAATACACTCCTGAGCTTCAACAGCTGTACAAAAAAAGATTTCTTACCATCACTCTGTGTCCATGCTTGTCCCTGCCTCCTATCTGTCAATATTATACAGATAAATAAAATTACAATATCATCAAACCAATTCTAAATCCTCTCATACTAACTTATACTAAGCAGTGTCACAGTGAGAGATCAACTGCTCGGACTTGTGGCTGCACGATGGGATATGTTGACCACCTCCACCCACACATCCACCTCACTCCCTCTCCAACTGATTACAACTGCCCTTGGCCACCCAACTGGTTGACTGCAGGTTGCTTTGCCATGCTTGGTGATGGTCCAGCTCGTGATTGGGGTTGTCCTCTCTACTTTTCAATGTTTTACCTTCCTTCCCCAAGATGGAGATGCCCAAGCCCTGTCGCTCAGTGAGTGGAGTATTGACAAGCTCAAATAAAATGCCTGGGGATTCAATGGGATCCTCGAAATCTAACCAACGTTCCATTGCTAAAACTAAACAGCAAAACTGAAGAGCGGTACCATTTGCAACAAATGAATAGAATTATAGAAAGTAAAGGCCCAGGAGATTCAGCCCATCAAACGTATGGCCAATGCACTGGTCCTCAAACTTATGGCCAATGCACCGGTCCACAGCTTTGTCAATTGCTGCACATTAAATGACATCCACGTCATTTTTAAATGTGCAGGAATTTTACACCTCAACCACCTTATCTGGGGGTGACTTGTGAAGGTTCACTGCACCCGGATAGAAGTACTGTTCCTTCAAATCCTTTTTAAAGTCATCTCTCTGAACTCAGTGAAGTGTGAGCTTTGTCTCAACCTGCCTGGATCTCTTCTAGCTATATTCTTGAATGAATTCACCTCAACCTCCTCTGTTCCTAGCCTAGTCAAGCCTTCCTGCAGAATTAAATCTCTCCAGCCTGGCAACATCCTCATAAATCTCCTCGGCATTCTCTCAGAGTAGCGTGATCACATCTTTCCTATAACATGGCGACCAGAATGAAGGAAAAATTCGTAGCTTTAACCCCAAGTGATGACGTGTATCTGAAGCATGACATTCCTTGCTATGTTTCAGCCAATAACGAAAGGTATTGCTTGTAACAAACTTTCCATCATCCAGTCACCCGGCTATTTTCAGGAATCAGTCTACATACCTTCCAAGATGGACAGGATCCCTGATAATAGCAGAGTAGGTAAATCTGGTGGAGCCAGTAATGCTTCTCATAAGGAATTATTGCTGTGCACGCCCTGTTCGTGTTTCTTCTCTCTCCAAATAGATTCTCTTACATTTCTCCAGAGTTAAATTTATTTGCTACTTCTCCTTCCCCCGTGATGTAGCGGGATAATTGTACACACTTGCTTTTCTGATTCTGGATGTTGCTAATGAATGGAAAATAGTTGGATCCGCGTCTGGAAATTCTAATAGTTTCACCTTGAAACTAGGAATGACACAAATAACTGCTCCATTTTCTAAACTACTTACCCCATTTTTCTTTAGTGTAGAATATTCCTGAAGTCTAATCCACTTGTAACAGTGTTTGTGCCAATCAAAATCTTATTAGAGAGATACAGCATGGAAAAAAGCCCTTCGGCCCACCTTGCCCACACCGGCCAACATGTACCAACTACACTAGTCCCACATGCCTGCGTTTGGCCAGTATCCCACCAAATCTGTTCTATCCTTGCACCTGTCTAACTGTTTCTTAAATGTTGGGATGGCCCCTGCCTCAACAATCTCCACTTGCAGCTTGTTCCATACACCCACCACCCTTTGTGTGAAAAAGTGATCTCTCAGATTCTTATTGAATCTTTTCCCCTTCACCTTAAACCTATGTCCTCTGGTCATCAGTTTACGTACTCTGGGCAAGAGACTCTGTGCATCTACCTGACCTATTCCTCTCATTATTTTATTAATCTCACTAAAAACACCCACTTTTGTATCATCTTCAACTTGCTAATCTTGCCATGTTTGTTCTCATCCAAATCATTGATATAGATGACAAACAGTAACGGGCCCAGCACTGATCCCTGAGGCACACCACTCGCCACAGGCCTTCAGTCTGAGAAGCAACCTTCCACCATCACCCCTCTGCTTCCTTCCATGAAGTCGATTTTCTATCCATTCAGCTATCTCTCCTTGGATCCCATGCAATCTAGCCTTCCAGAGCAGCCTACCATGTGGAACCTGGACGAATGCTTTGCCTTATATAGTCCATAAAGTCCATATATAAAACATCTACAGCTCTGCCCTCGTCGACATTTTTGATTATGTCTTCAAAAAACTAAAGTATTATGTAAATACTGAAGTGATATCCCTTCAAAGGTGGTCATTGCTAATTTGCCATTGTACATTGGGCACTTTCACATGAGGAGGAACATAATTCGAACAGGACTCGCTAAAACGACCCTCTCCTGTGTCCCACTCTTAGCACAGAGGCAGAAACTCCACACATTGCTACATCTAGATTCTGAAAGAAATTGTAGATAAACTTCCCATGTTTTCACTTCAATTGACTTTCAATAAAACCTAACATTTAATTTGTCCTTCTAGCAATTATATTTGCGCATTAAAGTTCTGCATATCTTAAACTAGCACACTAAAATCACTTGGTTCATCAGCATTTACTATTTCCTCACTATTTAAAAATATTCTGTGTTTCTATTTTGTTCCAACCAAAATGAATTATCTCCCAACTCCATGTCCAATGGTTTAACTTGACAATATCCACTTGCAGCTAAACAAAGGCAAGTTCAGGACACCCAATGAGCAGCATTGAAGCATCCTGTTAAATTAGGCACAGTACACATGCGGGGATTGCACAAATCAAATTTAGCTGAAAGATTTGCCGCTTTTTTTCTGGAAAAATCAGGTTTGAACAGGGATTTGGGAGAATGTAGGCCTTCAAAAAAAAAGGTTTTATGATGGCATTTGAACATGTGAAGTTTTGTTTCATGTTTAGTATGGACATTTTAGTTATTGAATGGGAAAATAATAGAAAGAAGAAACATTTCAGGAGGCACTTTGAGCTATTTGGGGGACTGAAGAATGATGGTAATGATGCAGCACACATGACAGTGTAGTCGGGGCAGTTCAGTGACCTCTCAACTTACCAATAGTTGGGGATCAGAGCATGAACTTTCAAGAAAATACATTACAAAATACATTATAAATGTGAACATATTAATTTATAATGGAAAATTATGCAACAACAATGTGAGAACTGCAAGTTTAACTTCAGCGATAGGAGGTGTATGCAAATGTTAAGAGCTTTATGAGACAGGTATAATTCAATAAGATAGATATAACTCAATGGATGAACTTTGAGATGATCTCCAACTAGTACTTGAATGTCCCACTTTCTCCGCAAGTTAACTCCCACAATCATTTACACAACTTGAGATGGTAATCTCCTGGTGCATTCTGGGCTAAGGGAGTGAAGAGAGTTCTGTGGGCCAAGACCTGAATCACGCAGAAAATAAAATGGACTGCCGATCCCTGACTGCTCATTTGAGGTGCTGCAAGACGTGAATCTAGCTTGTGATATATTCTCATGATAACTGAAAGGCGAAAAGAACATAATCCCCAGCTACAGATGTTGCTGCTTGAACAGTTCTCAATTTATGGGTACTTATGAAAACCTTCTTATTATTTTGTGTTTACTGCCTGTGACATTCAGTTAGCAAGACAGGCCATTGGAGAATAAGGACACATTTTAGTGTCCTCCCTTGGCCTTCTAATAGTGAAAACTACCGGCTGAAGCTGAAACAGTTTCCTGGTGGCAAGGAGGGTGAACGGATGTTTTAGAATGTGAACACTTACAGATCTCACACATGCATGCTCATCCCATGCAGCATTGACAACAGATCTACACATCGGCACAACTCAATGGTACCACCCGTATACCGGAGGTCCTTAGATAAGTCAGTTCAGACGTAAGCACACCAGAAAGTGAAACCAGCAGTGACCACTCAGCTTATCAGGTGTAGATTATACTAGTGTGTTCCATTCCTTCATCCATCACCACTTCTGGACTCATTTGCTATTCAATTTTTTCAGCATAATTCCTATCGATCCAATCAGTTGAGTAATATAACTAGCCACATTAAAGCACTTGGTGAATATATTTCACAGCAACGCCAAGGAAATAAGTCATTTATTTGGAGTGTATTTGGATTTTCTTTTAAAAGCCATAATAGTGTGGAAGTTAGTTGATGGTTTATAGTTTGCTGTGATTTGTACATAGTTTACATAGCATCAAATATTGAACACACAGTCAGGTTATTGCTTGCAATACACTGGTGAAGGATTTTGAGGATAGGGTGAGTGTGTAAATGGTGGTGAAGGAACATTATTGGGCCAAAGTAAACACTATTTGATTTTTTACATAGAGCCATATAGCAGGGAAACAGGCCCTTCAGCCCAGCTTACCCATGTCGACCAAAATGCCCCATCTACGCTAGTCCCACCTACCTGCGTTTGGCCCTCAGATTCCTAGTGAACTTTTTCCCTCTTACTTTAAATCTATGTCCTCTGGTTCTTGATTGCCATACAATGGCAAAAAGACTGTGCATTTACTCCACTTATCCCCTCGTGATCCTATACACCTCTATAAGATCACCACTTATCCTCCAGCACTCCAAAAGATAAACTCCTAGCCTGTCCCACTTCTCCCTGTAGCTCATGCCCTCGAGTCTTGGCAACATGTTTAGAAATCTTCACTGCACCTTATCCAGCTTAACAACATCTTTCCTGGAACAGGAATGGCAAAACTGAACATAGTACTCCAAATGTAGCCTCACCAATGTCTCATACAACTGTAACATCCTAACATCTATACTCCACACTCTGACTGATGAAGGCCAATGTGCCAAAAGCCTTATTGACGACCCTGTGATTCAACTTTCAAGGAACTACTTACCTGCACTCCTTGAACCCTCTGCTCTACAACACTCCCCTGAGCCCTGCCATTCACCATGAAGGTCCTGCCCTGCTTTGACTTCCCAAAATGTAACACCTCGCACTTGTCTGTATTAAATTCCATTAACAAGTCCCCAGCCCACCTGCCCAACCTGCTGTAATGTTAGATAACCATCTTCACTATCTACAATGCCACCCACTTTTGTGTCATCTGTAAATTTACTAATCGTGCCTTGTACATTCTCATCCAAATCGGCGATATAAATATGGGTTATGGTATTCCCGCTTTGAGATGCCCAGTAATGCACAAGGTGATCAAATGTTTCATTGCTTCAACTTTGATATCCTCAAAATTGGATGCCAATATCGGCCAGCCAGACACAAAATAGCTGAAGTTACAGAAAGCAAGATGGAATACCTACCCAAGAGGAAATACATTCTGTGATATTTATGTTCTGAACTATTGATCCAAAATAGTAAAAATGAAATGAAACCGTTACTTCCATAAAAATGAACGTGGTAGAATGCAGGAGATCAAATTGAGGAGGCCGTCTCATCTCTAATCATTACTAGACATTTCTCTATATTCAGCCACATGATACATAACCAGAGTTGGTGCAATTAGAGCACCCATTGAGTAGCTGACACTTTAAGATTAAAACTGGGGATGTCACTGTCAGTGTCCCAATAAATGGAGACGATCCTAAAGGCTTGTGATCAATACGGCCAGTATTGGCAGGGCATCTGTAAGCTCACCAATGTTTATCAGGTCTCCCACACAGAAAGGTTATAAACCCCAGACACTGAAAGAGAGTTTATGATTTGTGGGGAACTGTGTTTTCATAGTCTATGTCTCTCTTAAAAAACAGAGCTGAATGAACAGAAAACAGGGGGAAGGAATAAAGAGCTCGATGTTTTGATATGAGGGGAATCAAGGGACATTGGTTAGTGTAGAGAGGTAGGAATGAGGTAAGTATATTGAATGGCAAAGTGGGTTTAACAGGGAAAATAGCCAACATTTCTATTTTTATAGTCTTATTTCCTTAAAAGAGTATAAAAAACAAGGATAGGAGCAGATGTATGGATCATTATCCCTACTCTTAAATAAGATCATAAATGATTAGATTTCAACTGAGGCAATTAACTTTTCCTCTATAACTCATGTTAACCCTGTAGATAAAAATCTATCTCTGCCTTGGACATAATCATTTATGCAGTCTCCAAATTCTCTGTGTTAAAGATATCTCATATTTTCAGTTCGGATAGCTACCCAGGTTTTACAATGACATTTATAGTCCATGTATGTGGTCAAACCTGCTATCATCATCCCAGGCCATCCAGTTTCCCATCACCCAGCAGCTCCTGATCCACTTTAACTCCTCAATTTGTCCAGTGTGTTTTCTGGTCTCATGCTTATCTCTCAAATGCCCATTAGCTAAGTTCTATCGTACCACTGGTGCAGTGATGAACAACTTGTATGGGATGGGTTCCCAGCTGACTTAGACATGAGAAGGATTCCCACAGAAACGCAATCTAAATCTTAACCATGTTTTAAACCATCACATGGCCATGGAGGGTGCTTGGTGGTTTGTAGACCAAAGCAACTGGCTAGATCACTTCCCAGTAGCAGCAACAAGCAGGAAGGTCTCACACACCCATTACTTGGCAGGTGAACATGATGGAACAATAAGTGGGCTTCACTATCCCTCATCTTGGAGAATGAACAGGTAGGACATCAGTTGGCAGTGGTGAAATCAAATGTTAATGAGAGGGTGGAATCAGCGGAAATATTAACATTGAGGTTATGGGGTTAACATAGGCAGGAGTATGGGGCTGAGAGGGAAAGATAGTTCAGCCATGATTGAATGGCAGAGTAGACTTGATGGGCCGAATGGCCTAATTCTGCTTCTTTTAAGTTATGAAAGTCAAGAGGAGCTGCAATTGGCAGTGTTCAATCCTTGCTGCCACAGACATAGCCAGCATCTGCTTTTATTCCCTCCTCGACGTGGGAGGATGTTACCTCAGGCCAGTGACACCAGGCTCTGTTTGCTTGAAGGAACGGTGACAGATTCTATATATTTAGTTCAATTCTAGAGAGCTATTTTGTGTCCCCAGGAGGGTGCGACTAACACAAATGCCCAGGTTTGGAACATTTTTTCATTAAGTGTTCAGGCTGTGGCTGACGTGTCAGCCTATCGTGCGAATTATCACTCCGAGCACAAATGAATCCTCAGATTTTCAGTGCATGACCAGCTGAGTGCCGCTGAAGTAAGTGGCAAATCTTATGGAAACTTTTGCAAAGAATCTTATCACTGAGAACTAATGGGTTCAAGATAGCTAACAGGCCAATTATCAGAAAATCCATTTAATTTCCAATTTGTAATGGCTAGAGCAGAAATCTGTGCCGAAAAGAGTCTATTAGGTCAACTCACTGTAAATAATGAGCTGTGTGTAATGGGTGGCTGGCACTAGATCACAGATCTGATGGACCACATTGGTTTTAAGAATGCAGCTAAACCACATATATTTCAAAGAAGGACTTTATACTTGGGCAGTTAACTTGACGATATGAACAAGAAAGTTAAAGCTACATTTATACATTTTTGAGTTGGCCATGTCGTTACTTTTTCCCCCTGAAAAGATGGCGCCTACCCAGGGGACTATTTGGGAGCAAGCCGCAGAAGCAGATCAGCTTTAATCACAAAGTCAAACCTGCCATTTTGCTATCGTGGGCGGTAATTCACAGCCTCGTGGGTACAAAGTGCAACCCTAGTCTAAACCTACCCCGGCCTGTAGGGGAACATCTTCAGGCTCTATGCAGACCCCAATATGAGTCAAACCTCTATGGAGGGGGAAAGGTTGTGTGTGGGAGGAGGTGTTGAGGATCGTTTGGGGGGCCAAAAGATGTGGAATTGTTGGGGTCATGAGACAGACACTTCACAGGAGGTTTGCAAATCTGCCAGAGCAGTAATCGCGAAGAATTTCAAGGGGTAACAGAGGAGCAAGGCGGTAAGGGAGAGGTTTCTGAACCAGTGGACTTCATGAAAAAACTGGAGCTGATGGGAATGTTGATGAAGAATCAAACAGAGAGCGGTGGTAGGACTGCATGACGCACTTGAACTCAGTCACTCATAAGACTAAGGAGAATGATTGGATATCTGAAAACACAGGACACCTGCAATTACACATTACGTCAAGACAGATGCGGCAACTCACAGGTGAATGGTTTAACGCTGCTGTGAATGTGCTTGTGCTGCTTTAATCCAGAAGACGTGGCAAAGGTTTTTCCACAGTCAGGGCAAGCGTGCGCCCGTGCTCCCACATGCTGAGATCTGATGTGCCGCTGGAGGTTGCTTGGATCGGTGAACACCTGATGGACAGGAAGGAGAGGAAGTCATTGGAAACAGTGACAGGTTGTGATCACCTGTAGCAGAGATCTCTTTATCGTAACTGCAATTTCCACAATGGAAGTCTAAATATATTGATAGCAATAACACATAGCACCGTGGCATAGAATCAGAGAGTGGGAGAAACTGGTGTCACTTTATCACACTGACAGACACAATGGCCCACATCACCTGCTGTGATAAACAGGTAAGATTCCATCTTTTGCTTTTTTCATATTTTGCTTCAGCAGCTTACAACCCAATATTGATCTCTCCATCCATCCCCCACCCAAGTTGCACCAGCTTCTCGGTCTCACCTAGCAAACACATAACAATGGCCTGCTTCCTTTAGATCGTCTAGATCTCTTGTTTTCCTTTCTCCTGACTTGGTCTGAGGAAGGGACTCGACCCAACAAGTCACCCACTCCTTCTCTCCAGAGATGCTCCCTGTCCCGCTGAGTTACTCCAGCAATCTGTGTCTGTCTTCGGTTTAAACCAGCGTCTGCAGTTCCTTCCCTCACAAGATTCTATGTTCTATCTGCATTGGCATTTAATGTACAACGTTTTGCCAGGATCATGAAGTTGTTTTGCATAAATCGTTTGAATTCTAATTGAGTGTTTTATTTTGGGACCTTGATCTTGGAGAAAAGGCAGCAACCTTCTATACATCCAGTGGCTGGTACAATGTACTACCCAGGCCGTGCTGGCACATGCAGTCGGTCTATGTCTGTTGGATCAGCAGGAGTGAGTGACAGCAATTTTTCCAGTTAGTCTTTTTTTTTAAAGCAGACTGCAAGGCAGCTCATGACTGCACTTGTTGGGAACTGCAACACATAACCTCATAGATCACATGAAAATGAAGTTCCCCTCAGCATCAGTGCAGCCTCAATTCCCAGTCAACATGCAGGGTGATGGCCATTAGTGAGGCTTCACTGATAGAGGAATGGTGTCTCAGTCTCTCTGTGATTGGCCAGCAATCACTCTTCATTATCGTACCTGACTTTAATCAATGGAATCCATTGCCAGCTGAGTCTAAAGTGGAGTTTAGCTTTGAGATACAGCGCGGAAACGGGCCCTTGGGCCCACTGAGTCCACGCCGGCTAGCCATCCCCATAGAATTTACACTAGGGACAATTTACAATTTTTTTTACCGATGCCAATTAGCCTACAAACCTGTACATCTTTCGAGTGCGAGAGGAAAACAGAGTCCCGGAGAAAACCCACGCAGGATTACGGGGAGAACGTACAAACTCCATACAGACAGCTCCAGTAGTCAAATTGAACCCGGGTCTCTGGCTCAGTAAGGCAGTAGCTCTACCACTCTGCCACTGTGCTCTTCCCAAAGTTCAAACAATAGCACAAGTCCCCAAATTCCCACGATGCAACAGTTGAAAGCTGCACAGGATATGGACTATGTCTCACCACATATACAAGTAACAATTATATAATGTGTTTTATATAGCTAAATATTCCAAGCCGCCAGCCATTTTTGAAGACACTGCAGATGCCCAAACTATTCGGACCAAATGTTTCAACAAACAAAGGAGAGGTAGAAAAGTAGATTTATGGGGTGGCTGCGGGGTGGCTGCGGGGTGGCTGCGGGGTGGCTGCGGGGTGGCTGCAGGGTGCTAGTGGAAGTGTGATTGAAGCGAGATGTCTGAGAGGCCAGAGTTAGAAGCCAGAAATAGAAGGGTGGCACAGTGGCGCAACGATATAGTTGCTGCCTCACAGTGCCAGAGACCCGGGTTCGATCCTGACTACAGGTGCTGTCTATATGGAGCTTGTACCTTTCACCCGTGACCTGCGTGGGTTTTCTCCGGGTGCTCCGGTTTCTGCCTACACTCCAAAGACGTCCAGGTTTGTTGGTTAGTTTGCTTTGGGAGATTTGTAAATTATCCCAATTGCATGTCGAACAGTGTTAGTGAGCAGGGATTACTGCTCAACATGGACTCGATGGGCCAAAGGACCTGTTTTAACGCTGTATGTCCAAACTAAACTAAATCTCAAAGCCTTGTAGAAATGGAAGAAATAATAGTTTTCAATGAATGAATTTTCAATGAAATTGTAAACAGAGATAAGAATGATGAGAGGTCATCAGACGTGCTGCCAAATTCACCCAGTGCTCTGCTATTTGGTGAATGGAAGCCTGATGCAGTCAACAAAGGTTCGGAAAAGCACAAGTTTATACTGGGTGGAAGATGGAAGGCCGGTGTGGAGAACATTGGAATGATTCATTCTAGAGGGAATAAGGATTTGGAAGTAAACCTGTGTGGCAGATGAACCAAGGCTGGGTTACCGCTGGGCAGTGCTATGGATGTGGACCTGTTCCTTGGGGTGATGATGCAGTGCTCATGTTAGAGTCAGCAATATTACCAAGACAGTGAACTGTGGCTCATGCTTAGACAATTGACAGAGACGATGAAGGTGTTGAGTGAATGTAGTTTGTGGAAGGGAACAAATACAATAGCTTCAGTCTTCCCAAAAGTCTAATTGGAAGACATTTGTGTGCTTCTGACATTGAATGTAAGATGAGCAGTGTAACAAATCTTAGAGTCGTACAGCACAGACACAGGCCTTTTGGCCCACATGTCCATGCCGACCTTTTTGTCCATCTACATTATTATGGCAAACCTAATATGTTTTTTGATGATGTCAGCATTGAAATGAGGGCTGGAAAGGTGCCCAGGATAGAAGCCACTGGTTCATAATGAAATCAAGAAAAATGGTTCTCTGGCCGCAAATATAACTGGTAAGAGTCACAAATCTAGCCTTTTCAGGGTAAGAGATAACTACAAGGGTATGAATAAAGAATGTTACAAAATCTGGTCAAGTATCGGCAAGGTCTGTCTTGTTTGTACGGAGTTTGTACGTTCTCCCCGTGACCTGTGTGGGTTTTCTCCGATATCTTCATTTTCCTCCCACACGCCAAAGACATACAGGTTTGTAGGTTAGTTGGCTTGGTAAATGTAAAAATTGTCCCTAGTGTGTGTGGGATAGTGTTAATGTGTGGTGAATGCTGGTCGGGACGGACCCGGTGGGCCGAAGGGCCTGTTTCCGCGGTGTATATCTAAACTAAGGTTGTTTTTGGTCAGGATTAAAATAAGACGAGTTGGGAGAGAGACACCAGTCATTTGGCCCCCAGAAACAGTGTCACGTGGCTGCTGTGACCGTTGACATAGCAATTTATAATGCAAAATGTTGAGAAAAGAGAGTTGACCAAAATTTATAAGGACAGTTGGCAAAACATCTAGACAGGACAGAGGCACCAAGAAATACTCTCTGTAAACATTTGATTTATGGACAGGATGATAATTTGTGCATAAACATGAAATAAATCATCGACTGGGCATATTTCCCTCTCTTTATTCAGCGTGCACAAATACTTGTGTTTAGTGTGCCATTACCTGAGAAAGTATTAGCGCAGTGAACTACGTTCTCACAACAAATCATAAGAAACTGGGGTTAACAATAAATTGTTGCCCTTGCATTTTAAATGGAACTAATCTATTATATGATTGCCTCGTTGAAACCACGGTCATAACTCCATTGCTGCTCGTGTGCTTTCACAAGTGCTTAACGCACTGGAAAGTGCCTTGGCATGGCCTGAGGTTGTGGTAGGTGCTATAAAAATCCAAGCCCTTTTCCTTCTGTGTGTAGACAGTGCAGTTCCATTGGGGCATATTATTTAGCAGATCAAGGTCAAAGGACACTTTGTGATTTCAGGCACTCCCACCTAAGGCAACAAAGAACCTCCCTCCCTGTTATTCAACAGAAAGAAGCCACTATCTTAAGCTTTGCTCCTTACACCAGCTGATAAAACTACACTAGAAACTCAAACAGCTTTGAAAGCACTTTGTTTTATTAAAATCCCAGAAGTGGCTTTTTGTTTGCTCATCATTCATCTCCTCCGCCTTGGCATCAGCCCAGTCCATGTGTCCCAAAGCCTACGTGATGTACTAGAAACCTTATGATATTTAGGTGACCCGGTTGCTGCCTCACAGCGCCAGCTTCTAGTCTCTTCGGAGTTTGTACGTTCTCCCGTCACCTGCGTAACTTTTTCCGGAATATCTGGTTTCCTCCTACACTCCAAAAACGTACAGGTTTGTTGGCTAATTGGCTTGGTATAATTGTAAATTGTCCCTAGTGTGTGTAGGATACTGTAAGTATGTGGGGATTGCTGGTCGGCGAGGACAAGGTGGACCGAAGGGCCTGTTTCCATTCTGTATCTCTAAACTAAACTTAAGATAGCGGAGTCAAGGGATATGGGGAGAAGGCAGGAACAGGGTACTGATTGGGGATGATCAGCCTTGATCACAGTGAATGGCGGTGCTGGCTCGAAGGGCCGAATGGCCTCCTCCTGCATTGTTATCTATTGTCTACTGTCTAAACTAAACTAACTAAACTGAAGAAGGGTCTCGACCCGAAATGTCGCCTATTCCTTCGCTCCATAGATGCTGCCTCACCCGCTGAGTTCCTCCAGCATTTTTGTCTACCTTCGATTTTCCAGCATCTGCAGTTCCTTCTTGAAAATAATTTGTTTGGGAATTATTTAAATGTATTTGAATTGTTGCAGAGATTGTCCAGAACTTAGTTTTGCTCTCACTGATATGATAAGAGAGCTCGAGGCAGTGTTGCAATGTGCCAATGCCACAACTAATTCAGATCTGGGCGCAACTTTGCAAAGCATTGTCCTTTTACTGAACATCAGTGCAAATACACGTACAGGCAGCAACAGGCATGTTGATTTCATTCTAGACACTCATCATAAATTACTCGCCTTAGAGACATAAATGATGACTATAGCATACGAGCGAGCCCTTCAGCCCATCTTGTCCATGCCGACCAGGCTGCTGATCCAAGCTTGTCCCATTTACCCGTGCCTGACCAATATCCCTCTGAACCCTTCCTTCCATCTATCTATCCAAGTGTCTTTTCAATATTGTTATTCTACTTGCCTCAACTAGTTCATCCGGCACCTCGTTTCATATTCACAGTACCCTCTGAGAGAAAGATTAGCCCCTCAGGTTCCTATTAAATCTTCCAACCCTCAACTTAAATCTATGTTTGGAGTGCAATTTGGTCTCCCCATTGAAGGAAGGGTGTGAAGGCTTTGAAGAGGGTGCAGAGGTTTACCAGAATGCTGCCTGGATTAGAGGCTTTCAGCTGCAGGGAGAGGTTGGATCAACTTGCATTGTTTTCTCTGACACGTCAAAGGTTGAGGGGAGACCGATTGAAGTATGTGACATTATGAAAGGCAGAGATAGGGTAAACAGTCAGAACTATTTTCCCCAGGTGGAAATGTCAAAGATTAGAAGGAATAGCTTAGAGGTCAGAGGAAGCTATTAAAGGTGATGTGTGGAACAAGCTTTTTTACGGGCAGATATACAGGTAGGTGAGATGAGTACAACTTGGCCTCATGTTCGCCCATCAACATTGTGCCCAAAGGGCTCGTTCCTGTGCTGCTCACTTCTATGTCCATGCCCCCCTAGAGTTGATTCCAACACTGAGTAAAAGATCCTGTGCATTCACCCGATATAGTCACCTCATTATTTTATATACCCCTATAAGATCAGCCCACAGCCTCCTGAGCTCCAGATATAAGGCCCTGGTCTGTCCAACCTCTGCTTGTAGTTCAGGCCCTTGCATCCTGGCAACATCCTTGTCAAAGAAAAGGTCATAAAGTGCAGGAGTAACTCAACGGCTCAGGCAGCATCTCTGGAGAACATGACTAGGTGACTGATTGTGGGGAGGAGAATTAGGTGTGAGTCCAGGTGGGGCATGTGGTGGGGAGAGAAGCGGGGGGGAGCGGGGGTGGTGTAGGGGATAAAGAGGAGGTGAATGGGGGTGGTTGTAGGGAATACATAACATTGGAGAATTGCTTGTGGCCTCCCTCTGGTGATGGAGGATGCCTGGACAGAAAAGTCACTTGTGCCAATGGGAAGGGGAGTTAAAATGTTTGGCAACCGGGAAATCCAGTAGGCCTTGGTGTTTGGCGAAACAGTGGTCAAGTTTAGGCTTGGTCTTGCCAATGTACAGGAAGCCACATTGGCAACACCAGATGCGGCAGATCAAGTTAGAAGAGGTGCACGTGAATCTCTGTCACATATGGAAGAGCTGTGGTGGACCAAAGATGAAAGTGAGGGAGGGAGTGTTGCATCTCCTGCGGTTGCAGGGGCAGGTGCGTTGGGAGGGGGTGGTTTGGGTGGAAAGCGATGAGGGCACCAAGGAGTTGAGGAGGGAGCAGTCTCTGCAGAAGGCAGAAAGGGGGTAGAGGTGGGAAGAAATGAGTGGTGCTGGGATCTTGTTCGAGGCGATGGAAATGTTGCAGGATGATATGTTGGATGCAGTGAGGACCGGGAAACTCTATCCTTGTTCAATCTTCAGGGAGGGAGAGTGAGAGAGGAACTAGGAGACACAGAGGAGATGAGGGTGAGGGATCCATCAATGGGCCCAGTACCAATCACTGAGGCACATCACTAGTCAAAGGCCTCCAGTCCTAAACAACCTTCCACCATCACCCTCTGTTTCCTATCATTAAGCTAATTCTTTATCCAGTTAGCTAGCTCTCCCTGGATCCCTTGCGATCTACACTTCCAGAGCAGCCTATCATGCAGAACCTTATCAAAGGCTTTGCTGAAGTCCATGTGGACTAAGTCTAGTCCTGCCCTCAGTCTGAAGAAGGGTCTTGACCCGAAACATCACCCATTCCTTTTCTCCAGAGATACTGCCTGTCCCGCTGAGTTACTCCAGCTTCTGTGTCAACCTTCAAAAAACCCATTGAAATTCGTGAAGCAAGGCTGTTTGGAACAGTACCGTCAGATTTCTAATTGTGAGTCAATATATTACCTCAGTGCTTTATTGCACATTTTCTAAAATTATCCAAACTACATAGTACAAAATCTGAGCTCTGTGGCACAATGGACATCTGGCTGATTGCAGGGTCACAGTGGATATAAAATATAACCTTTGTCAGATTATTTCTATTGAACTGTTTGGATTTCAATGGTTTTACAAGATGAAATAGTGAGTGACATTCATAATGATCTGAATTCCACTTGACCAGTATCCCTATTAAACGGAACTCCAATGTGCAAAACATCCAGTTCCATTGCACCACTTTAACTCAAGCCGCCAAGCAATTCTCTTAACAATATGAGCAATGAGACAATGAAAGTTTGGAGTCTTCTTACCTTCAACCTTACCTTATCACAATTTTCACACTCAAAGCGTTTTCCGCTGTCATGTGACATTTGATGGCGAATAAGGTTTGACTTCCAATTGAAGGCCTTCGGACATTGGTCACACTTATATTCACGTTCTTCACTGTGAATGATCATGTGTTGTTCTAGGCTGCACAAACAGGAATAATGAGACAAAGAACCTTTAACTCTGAGGTAAGTCCGCACTTTACAAGGTCGGACACGACTTATTTCACAGCAGCAGGTATCGGCCTCACCCTTTGTGATGCGTGGAGCTGAGAATCCTAGGATGAACACTCAGATGCTGAGCATTTGGGGTATTGAAGATAGTATTGTGTAGGAAGGAACTGCTGGTTCACACCAAAGATAGACACAAAAAGCTGGAGTAACTCAGCGGGTCAGGCAGAAAAGGAATAGGTGATGTTTTGGATCGAGACCCATCCTCAGGACAGAGGCAGATAGTCTTGCTAGTCCAGAGCTACACATTCACCAGAGCCAACTAGGAAGTGCGTTAGTTGGTGGCCTAGGCTGGGCAGTAGCGTTGCTCAGTGTTGCCAGTGAAGGTATCACTGGGTAGTGGTGTGTGGTTCAACACTCAATAATGGTGCTGGGTGGGATGAGGAGAGCAGGGGAAGGGAATCATGTGTGAGTTGGGGAGAAAAAAAAATAGCGGGGAACAAAAATAAAAGGTCATGCCAGAGAACAACATTCGAGGGAAGAAAATCAGAAAGTCGACAACAAAAAGAGCGCAAGTTTAGAGTCAAATAATGACCAAATAAGGAGGGATTGTATTAGCCTCACTACAATCAGTGACTAACAGACTGGGAACTGCAATCTGAGAACAATCCATTTGCAAATGTGCTACAGGCTGCATTTATACACGACTGTATCATTCACTTCAATAATATATTCTCATTATTAACTATTATAGCCGAACAGACTTTCAGGAAATGACTGTAAGTACATTGCAGCTTCTATAAACACTACCCATTTACAAATGACTTCCCTTCTATTCCCCCTCCCCCCAAATCCACTTGAAAGAGAATGGCAAACAAAAACTTCATCTTGCTAAATTACTGGAAGTTTCAGCAGGGAGGGACTGAACCTTTTCAAATTAATCCCAGAGGCACGGAGAAACCATAATTAATGCACGTCTAATAGAACTAATGAATGAGCAGTTTGCACTTAAATTGCACCAAGTGATAAGGACATTGTTCACTTCAAACACATTCTGAACATCGGTATTTTTAACTAGAGAAATTGCTTTTGCCTCTGTTGTATTTGCCACTCAGTTTTAACATCTGTGCTAAAATAGCAGAGCGTGGAATTAGGTCCAAAAGCTTTGAATGGGTGAACACTCATGACACAGACTCTATCTGCCCTGTAATGCATTAAAATGCTGCGCTCCTCCTAATCCATTCTTTCTGTCAAGTAATTGATCAACGAGGCAGTAAAATGATATCTATGAGTTAAAGAATAGACATGTGTCAAAGGAGACACAGGGTCAAAGTCTAAGTGATAGCTTCTTCACAAGAAATAGGCTTCCCAGAGAATTATTGGAAGTATGAACCCTGGAACTGTTCAGGAAGCATTTGAATGCCCCATGGGGACATGTGAGGTATTTCTACATGGATTGGTTAGGAATGATCAGCCCAACCTTATGATAAAGTTGCTGTGGGTACTGGTACAAATCCTTGTGTAAACTCTGTCACTGTAGACAGCAAGCTTATCTTTCTTGTGTCTGGCCCCTGTTGCTAAAGACAAATGCCCAGAATGTTCAATTAACGTGTAAAAAAGGCAAATAAATCAGAATTTATGCAAATAATTAAAAAGAAGTTGGGACATCTTTTGTTCAAAACAATTCTGAATACTGGCAACCTGATGCAGAGGCCAATTGTCTGTCTTAAAGCTCCACCTGTTTGAGCAGCTGTGTGCTTGGAGAGATGTCTATCTTGGACAAGGATGCAGCTGCTCTTTATACACTGCAACAAGTGGCAGCATCAGTGGCGCTGGCGGTGAGGGGGTTAAACCTCCCCCACCCCCCCCCCCCCGCCCCGCCTCTCCCCACCCCGTCCCTCTCTCCACCACCCCCCCCCACCCCACCCCATCCCTCCCGACCCGCCTCTCCCCACCCCGTCCCTCTCTCTACCACCCCCCCCACCCCACCCATCCCTCCCTCCACCTACACCTTACTCGTGAGCCGGCCAGGCAGACCTACCTGTATTCGTTGGGGAATATGCGGTCACAGTCCTTGCACTCGTGCAGCTGCCCGTCGTCCAGCTGGCCCTGTTTGAACTCCTCGTTGATGGTGGTGAAGATGGCGTTGGCGTTGTTGCAGGCGTACGCCTGGTGCCGCCGCAAGGCCACCTTCGAGCGGAACAGCTCGTCACAGTCCCCACAGCGGTACCTCTGCTCCTCTGCCAAGGTCACCCGCCCAGGGGAGCAAGCAGGCGCGGGGGGAGATTCAGAAATGAGGCAAAGTGTTTAGCTGGGAGCCAGATAAAGCCATGCAGAAAACTGTGCAGGCTGATTGCAACACAGGCCTGTACTGTACAAGCATAAATTACTGCAGTCCAAGTTCAAACAAATTAAAGAAAGGGAGCAGCTATTATTGAGCTTATGAGGAAGCATCCTGATGCCTGTGCCAAGTCAAACAATCCTCTGGATGCTGTAAATTTTCCAGAATAACAACTGGTGTGAAGGGGTCACGTCTGCCCCAGCTCTGCTCCTACACTTGTTGCTTCAACAGTAGCCTGACCAGTGTAGCACTCCCCCCCCCACCACCACCATCTCCCCCTCCCCACAATCTCCCCCTCTCCTCCCCCACTATCCCCTCTGACACATTGCCTGACTATCTCGACTTTTCTTAACAGCACTTGGGACAAAAGAGGAATGTGAGTTAAAAAAATAAATCAGGTCTTAATGGGTTTTTTTTTAAACGGAGTGTAAAAGAGCAGAGTTGTGTGTTGATTGTACTCTGATCTATGAAGCCAGTTCCTCCAGGGACTGGACTCTGTGCAGGTTATTCAAACTTCACTGTCTGCTTCTCTTCTTGTTCTATACTATGTTCCCTTGTACTGCCCGAGACTTCTCTTGTAGTCCTGATGTTCTTCCCTCATGAGATAAGGCAGCTGACTGCTGACCCCGTCAACATTCTGAAGCATACATGAGCCTTGACCGTGTGTTGTGGCATTGCAACTCCGGTCCCTCTCCACACTCTGCACCACCCAGAGTAGGCTATTGGAGCAAAGTCTTGCAGAGATCTCCCTTTGCTCTCCCACTCCTCTTTCTCCCCACCCCAACCACAGTATGGTGAAACTGTCAAATTCAATACCACAGACGGCTGTAGAGGCCAAATCATTGGGTATTTTTAAGTTGGAGATTGACCGGTTTTGATTAGTACAGGTGTCAGGGGTTATGGGGAGAAGGCAGGAGAATGGGGGTGAGTGGGAGAGATAGATCAGTCATGATTGAATGGCGGAGTAGACACAATGGGCCGAATAGCCTACTTCTGCTCCTATGACTTATGAACTGATGAACAACTTTGCTTCCTCCATCTGGGATCAACCAGTTCCTCACTGACAGAAGGAGACAAAAGGGTCTACAGGTTTGTACAGAGTGATTAAACAATGAAGTACCATTGAACTGTAGATGGTTCTGGCCTCAAACACAGTGGGACTAAAACCCTCAAGGTTCAAACTTGATAAGGTTCAGCTAGACATGGATGTAGCTTTATGGAATTTAGATGTCAAACCTAAACCAGTAAGGAAGTGAACAGTCACAATGGTGCAGCTATAGTTCCACTACAAACATTACTTCACTGGCTGCACAAGGTTTAAAACACTTTGTGTCGTTGCACATTGTCCTTCATCCTTGGTGAGTTAAAATTATGAGGTCAGGGAGGAGAAAACGGAAATGAGCAAAAAATAAGTTGGAATGAACTATTGTGCAGTGAGTTGGCCCTGAGTAAGCTTTCATTGCAAGAGCTTCACCAGCCGTGCATTGGATGTGTTGGTCAGGTACCCAGGCAGGTGCCAGGAACCCATCAACTGATGCCTCCTCCATTGTCTAGAAGAACTTTGAGCTTTGAGCATCTTCTCAGGAGATGGGCAGGCATCCATTTGGGGACTCTGGGGCTGAGAAACAAAGGTGTGGACCTCAGTGAGTCCTGGCCACAAGGGCACAATCAGTAAGAGAGTCAGTGCACCACCTCTTGGTACCAGTGTACCAAGGGCACAATCTGTTGAAGAGGTCTCACTGCAACCAGACATTAGAAAACTCAAATCATCCCACTTTAATGAGACACAATTGGAATTATTAACCCATCTTACCATCAAGATTTGGTGGCATTGTCCCATCAGGATAGACACCGTCCTTCATAAAAACAAGAAGTTCATCACCCGATTTAACCTCTTTAATTACTTTATAGTAAATCTAGAAACAGAATTAAAGATTAAGTTATCTATTTTGCTGAATATACAAAGGACTGTCAAGTAAATAAAGTAAATAGCGAATTATTCCTTGATCAGAAGAATGAAAAGGGATCCCATAGATTTGTGGGATTCCGATTACTCCTGCAGCCCAGTGCTATGACTTCCCTTTACAAGACTCCTTACAGGCCAATCGTAGTTCTGGATATCATTCCGAATCACGTGCACAATTGAGTTCATACCCAAAGTGGACGATCCTTTTAACTCCGCTGAATGTTTAAAATGCAGAAAGGTTGACAGAATTCTGCAATCCAGAAAGAGAACAACCAGTTTCCATGCTTTGCACAAGACTGGTTGGGACAGTATTTAGTCCAAAGCTCATGAACAGGTCTTGAGTTGTCATCCAGTACAATGGTAACTAAAGGGCCTGTCCCACTTGGCCATTATTTATGCGACAGGCCGGTAGTGACTGACATGTGACAGTCGCGCGACGGTCGCTCGCATCATCATGCGTGCGCACAGCCATGACATCATTTGAAGAGAGACACAAAATGCAGGAGTAACTCAGTGGGACCGACAGCATCTCTGGAGAGAAGCAATGGGTGGCGTTTCGGGTCCAGAGTCTTCTTCAGACTGAGTAAATAGTCTCGACCCGAAACATCACCCATTCCTTCTCTCCAGAGATGCTGCTGGTCCCGCTGAGTTACTGCTGCATTTTGTGTCTATCTTCAATCGTCTTGTCCCCACTCTGGGAGTAGGAGTGGGGGCAGATCCGGACCACAACAGCCGTGAGCCCCAGGCCGAGCTCGGCGATCGTTTGCCTGCTTCTGCTGCTGTTGGAGGTGAGACGTTCCTCTGCGCCAGGGTGTCCCACTTGGCCATAATTTTCGCGACAGGCCGGTGGCGCACGAAGAAATTGTGCAGAACTAAATCCTGGAGCGCTGCGCGATACCGCGTGCAACTCCATACTCCTCCACGCCACTGCATGCGTCCATCCCGCGCTACCCACACGCTACCCACATGCTCCCCACACGCTACCAGGTCGCGTAAATGGCGCGCAAATGACGGCCAAGTGGGACAGGCCCTTTGCTCTCTGCTAGAGGCTAGATCCCTCGCTGTCATGTTGAAGCATCAAGGTTCTCAATTTGCCCCGTAAAGTTATGGTTGAGTTCAGTCAAACATCCTTTGTCATATTATCCATCCTGTCAAATCTAAAATGGCCATTCCAACTAACACAGACCAGGGATGGACTCCATATGGGTAACACATGGGTATCACAGAGAGGGGTCAGATACCAAGGCTTCTGTTCAATCCGTAAACGCTTCTTACACTTTGATACATGCAGTGCAGCTTTCATGAAGAACCTACAGAATTGCATTATTATGTATGAAATATACCACAGCAAGTCATTGCGTGATTACTGACATGCTTTCAAGCAAAGGGAATCCCAGTACAAACTCTCTGCTTGATGAGTATATAGACAGTAACCATGGTCCTATTAAGATGTAGACACAAGGAACTGCAGATATTGAACCATCCTATCACCAACTAGAGAGCAGTCCTGGGCTACCATCTGCTACATTGGAGATCCTTGGACTATCTTTAATCGGACTGAAGGGACTCGACCTGAAACATCACCCATTCCTTCTCTCCAGAGATGCTGCCTGTCCCGCTGAGTTACTCCAGCATTTTGTGTCAACCTTACTGGATTTTATCTTGAACTAAACGTTATTCTCTTTATCCTGTATCCGTAGACATCTTTTCACGAGCATGCACCAAATAAGCTTTTCGCTGTACATATGATAATAAGTTAAACTACTGTAAACTAACTCAGGAGATTAGGCAGCATTTCTGAAGAACATGGATAGGTGAATCCATGGTCTCAAGAAATGTTGCATGTCCCGCTGAGTTACTCCAGAACAATGTGGCTTTTTTGTGACCCAACACTTGCAGTTCCCAGTTTCTCCGCCATTTTGGAGATTGGGTTAGGTGTTCCAGCAACAAAGCCTCTGCGATGGAATATTTTGAAGAGCATTCAGACCAAGTGTATAATCATGTTGACGAGATTCTGCCTGACCCGCTGAGTTACTCCAGCACGCTGCGTTTGCAAAAGACAGTTACTTGAATGAAAATTATTACTATCATAGAAAAGTACTTTGGATTAGTCTGTTCAACACAAATAGTGCAAACAGAATTCAACAGGTACAGAAATTTGATAGGAGTTGAACTGAAATGTGTTGACCCCCTAAACACCCAGTGACCTGCAGCCCTCTCGATGCAATGCCATGAGGTCAAAGCCACAGTCTGAAGGTTCGAGTCTAGAGGCAAAAATGGTCAGGAAAAGAAAAGAAAAAGTAACTGAAGTCAAAACAATTACATCAGCGGCTAAGTGTTAACAGAGCTTATTTTTGCCCTTGGGATTAGCGTTGAGTATTTGTTGGGGGAAAATAAATGGAAAGTGTTTCACTCTGGTCTGCACAAGACAAGAACATTGAACAATACACACAACACAAACCACATGCCCCTGCCCACAATCCTTGCACTCCTCCCACACCCACAAATATGGCAACATCTACATTCAGTGGCAGCAAGCAGCAGGCACCGGGCTCCGGGCTCCGGGCACCGGGCACCGGGCACTGGGCACCGGGCACCGGGCTCCAGGCACCGGGCACCGGGCACCAGGCACCGGGCACCAGACACCGGGCACCAGGCACCAGGCACCGGGCTCCGGGCACCGGGCACCAGACACCGGGCACCAGACACCGGGCACCGGGCACCGGGCACCGGGCACCAGGCACCAGACACCAGGCACCGGGCACCGGGCACTGGGCACCGGGCACCGGGCTCTGGGCACCGGGCACCGGGCACCGGGCACCGGGCACCGGGCACCATGCACCGGGCACTGGGCACCGGGCACCGGGCACCGGGCTCCAGGCACCGGGCACCGGGCACCGGGCGCCGGGCACCAGGCACCGGGCACCGGGCACCGGGCTCCAGGCACTGGGCACCGGGCACCAGACACCAGACACCGGGCACCGGGCTCCAGGCACCAGGCACCGGGCACCGGGCACCAGACACCAGACACCAGACACCGGGCACCGGGCTCCAGGCACCGGGCACCGGGCAGAGTCTGACAATCAAAGTCGTGTCGGCTGGAAATAAACAGAGTTGCTGATTTGCTTTTTGCTTAATTGCGATCGGGCTGACGTCTATACCATCTCCCTCACACGTCCATCACGTGACATGTACACGCACAAAGCACAAACATTACGTGCACTTATACAAACACACAGACATGAAAAACAATGAGCAATGAGCACAAGTTGCAGCTGGAGTTACTTGGAAGGGCCGGTGCCAAAGACTCCGTGTCTGGGGGAGATCTGGGCAGACAAATCTCTTGCATGTTCAACAGAGATCAAATGGCAACAAACATCTCTTGGACCACAAAAGAGAAACAGAATCCTCCTTGGAATTAACCCTGGGGTGCGGGAGGAGGCAGCATAGGTGAGGACGCAGTGGCTCGGGGAACAGCCACTTAAAAGAATACATCTCTGATAAAAATGTATCTGAATACTTGGCCAATAAACTTACTAACTTACTTTACTTAAAAGCAGGGAATGCTGTGAAAATTCAACAGGTCAGACAGCAGCTGTGGAAGAGTTAACATTTCTGGTCAAAGACCAAACATCACGACTGAGAGAGATAGAAAGCCAGTTAGTTCAAGTAGCAGAAAAAGTGGAGGAGGGCAGTGGATGGAACAGAGAGAATACCTGTAATATGGTGAAATGATGTACTCATTGAATAGACAGTTCTGTTTGTATAATGTTGTTAATGGTGTGAAGTCTGGGTGATGAAGAATCTAGCTATGAACGTGGTCTAGCTATGTACATGGACGTGAGAAGGATAGAACAAATGTTTATATTATTTGTCTGTGGGTTGTGGGTAGAGCTGCGTTTATTGCCCTTATGTGGCTTGGGTGAGCGACCAGTCAGCAGTAGGCTGTGCAAGGGAGTCACATGAAGGCCTGTGGGGAATGAGAGGAGCCTGCACTCCCTTCAACCTTCAATGGCACGAGGTGAGGACAGGAACTCACTCTGACAATCAGCCCCAATTGGCACCAGGGTCAAGGGCACCAAAGAGAAACAATGTCAGGAGAGGAAGCACAGGTGAGCACACACTCTGGAGTTTTCACCCCAGCGAGAGGCAACAGAGACAGAGGGATTAGTTCAGGGGTGGGGAACCTGCGGCCTTAAGGCTGCATCTGGCCTTCTAGGCCATTAAGTGCGGCCTTTTGAATGAATCCAAATTTTGTAGAACAAACCTTTTTATTATTATTAATGTTTTTGCTTATCTTTTATTATTTTTATTTTAATCTTAAAGTGAACGTATTTAAAATACCAAAGAGTAAAAGAAGATTCAACGCAATAATCCCCCCTGACTGACGGCCACAATTCAAACATCAGTAAATCATGAGGGCTATTTTAACAAAATAATGTACATTTTGAAGTGTATCTCATTCTTGGCTGCGGCCTTATTAGATTACAGCCCAATTCATTGCGTTCAAAGCTGCCCCAGCACTGCTCCCTTCCATCTGACCCTCCTGTTACCAAGACAACAAAATTATTTAATGTCCAGTACATTTGTGCTAATGGATCCAGATCATTAACTCCAATGGTTGAGGACTCAGATCTCATTGAAAGGCAGCAAACTCTGGCCATGGTTGGACAGACGAGACATACAATGACTATGGAGGTACCTGCATCTTTGCAATAGCTCAAGAGGGGAGTGGATCAGCCTCCTTTTCATGTACTGCTTACTGCAGAAGCTATCAGCTGGTCAAACTAACTTCAGACTACACTTCAGAACGCGTTTAACTTTGTTGTGAAGAGCTGCAAGTTCGGGCTGTTTTCTCTCATCCAAAATTCAAAGATAGAAGTGACAGATCAAAGTCTTTGTGACTGGTTAATTCAGTTTACAGTCCACAGCCCTGTGTGTTACTAGAGACCCACATTCAGCAGGAATGGGATTAAAGTGTTTATGCTTTGGTTGCAAGTATTGATTGTGTCCACTAGGAGGCCCCCTTGTCTAGCACTGGAGGCATTGGCCCGAGTGTCCCCATGCACACAGTTCCTTCGCTTGGTCTTTCAAACTATCTCAAGAGAAAGGAAAAGAACGATTGGCTCAGGACTATTTTCACATTATAATACTTTTTCACATTTCATAAACAGATTATTTTCCTCAGCATTTACTATATTCAATATTTAAAATGCTAAAAGCAAACCTCGCAGTGATAAATATAAAACAAACAAAGTTTACTGAAGTGTTCAGGTCAGAACAATAAATGAAGCTTGTGATAGTGACGTGTTCAGACGGAGACCTCACAATCATTGCTGCGATGGTGTCAAGGCACCACTGCAACGGGCCTCTGACCTTTCCTCAAACAGTTAGTTCCTCGCTTTGCGTTACAATTAAATTATGCAGCTTCTCCAGATGTCAGGATGAACATCTTTGGCTGCCCATTAGTTAATTTACCTGCATTTCCAGTATGAAACTAGTCTTTGTTTCGTCTTAATCGCTGTATCTCGCTGCACATGACTATAATAGACCAACGCCGACAGTCTCCATCTTACTTGCATCTCCTACGCCTTGAATGTCCTTGACAGTGTGGGATTGGTACCTGACCCATGTTGATGTTTGCCTAACCACCCAGTATCTCTGTTGCACCCACCAAGGATACTTCCTCTCCTTATCCATGCAAGGACCAGCTATAAATCTTCAAGTGGAACGTGGAAAGTAAACTTAAAGCACGGCCCCCTTTCAGACGTGAGTGACCACAATTTATCCTCTGAATGTCGGGTGGTCCTTCCTTGCTCACTGATGCCCCATCTTGGAATGCTCACGTGGACAATCTACGTCAGGTCTGGCCAGGCCATTACTAACAATTCACAGAGAGCCTAAATTGGCAGGGCATTGCCGTTATGCTAGCTTATGCCTGGAGCCTCAGTGTAGAACGAGGAGAGAACTAATTGTGTACTATTGTGGTTTGACATTTGGGACCAGACAGGTTCCTGGAAGCCATCAAAAATAAAAGCAATAAAGCAAAAAAAAACCATTCATTAAAGAGTTAAAGTGCCTCAATCACCATTAAATCCTTGCATACTGAACTGCCATATCAGAAGATAAATCTCAGTTTCTCTTTTCTCAGTTTTTATAATTAATTTTGTAATTTGTAAAAGAAAGTGAAATAAAAGCACAAGGAACTGCTTAAAATGACACATGAGCGACATTCGATTCTCCCTCAAGTAATACTGAGAATAAAATCAGAAAGTGCTGACCTGTGATTGTGCTTAAAGTTGTGGAACTCTCTTACTGTGGGCCTCAAGTCCTGGACTTGTTTGAATTGTCTCCAAATGGATAACTTGCAAACTACTGTAAAGCGTGCAGCAGTGCTAGGCTGTGTGTGTTCGACAACAGAGGCAGAGCCTTCTGCCCCCTTGACCACATCTTCATCCCTTGCTTTCCCTGCGCTGGTGAAACTCTATCTCCCTCTCCCTTCACTCCGAGCTCCGTCGAGTGGTTTGAAAGCGCTTTCTGTCACTCCCACTAATCACATCAGCCAGGCTTGACCTCTGAACCTTCCTCACATTGTGTCTCTATTACAAGTGATTTCGACACCGTGGCCATTCATAAGAGCAGCAAGTTTAAATGGGCACATCAGTCCTGGCACCAAAAACCAAAGGCCTTCTCCGTGGCTCTTAACAAGTCAGCTCCATCATGAACTAAATCCAAGCTTTAAACCAAAAGTGTGCAGTACTCAGTTTGTTAAATTCAGTTTAAAACAATGACTATTTCAGCACTCAACAAAAGACACAATAATAAAGCTCGTCTCCTGAAGAGTTTTTAAGACACAAGCACTGTTACCAGCGCTAAACAGTGGAAATAACGTGCCTGTGATACAGTGGATCAGGCCGGAGCTGAGATTCTTTCAAGTGTCGAGAGTAAAGATTGTTTTATTGTCATATGTCCCAGATAGAACAATGAAATTCTTACTTGCAGCAGCGCAACAGAACGTGTTTAGTACACTGCAAACAATATAATAAACACGAATAAACAGTTCAGTGTATATATATATATATATATACTCACACACACACACACACACATATAGAAATATATATATATATATACGTACACCAGTACACATGCAAACGATAAACAAACAATAATAGTGCAATAATAACCATAATAGTCTATGCAGTTCAGAGCTTATTGGAAGTTGTGGGGTTTAATAACCTGATGGCTGTCGGGAAGAAGCTGTTCCTAAACCTAGACGTTACAATCATCACGCATCCTACTCGTGTGATCACATGTACAACATGGATAAAACCGCTGGGTGTTGATGTATGTAACGTGATCCGTATGGAATTGCTGAGATAAAGAAGCACAGAGGTTCCTGACTGCAGCCTGCTCCTGTGCAGACAGACAGACGTTCGGTTCTCTGCAGTGCAGTGCAATGTTCACTGCATGGTCTTGTTTGCCTGAAGACCCCGTTCCCAGGTCCCTGCAGAGTTCATTACAAATACATTCTGCCATTGACCTGGTGATCCAGTCACACACACACATGGAGACACAGGGCGTGTCCTCCTTGTACTCCTTGACGGAGAATCTAATGTCGCCCCTGTGTCATTTTAAGCATTTCCTTGCCTTATTATTTCACTTTCTTTTACAAATTACAAAATTCATTTTAAAAACTAAGGAAAGAGAAACAGAGATGTATCTTCTGATATGATCATTCATATCAAGGAATTAATGGTGATATTAACCTTAACTATGATGTGTTTTTTTATTTACTGCTTTTATTTGTGCTGACTTCTAGTAACCAGTCCCGCCCCAATGTCAAGCAGCAATAGTACACAACAGGACATGAAGGACAGGGGATGTGTGTGGGAGCAAGGGCAGCCCTGGAGCATGCGGGGCTGTAGATTGCTACTCCTCAATCCCCATACAGAGTAGAAGTGGCTTGAAGATGAGAGAACACCAAACATTCACCTGTGCCAGATCTCCGAGCATTTACCCGTCTGGTTAACCAGGACACAGTGACCGCTCAGCACCCGGCGTGGAGGCAAGCAGTAGCAATTATACATTTGCCAGCATATCCACCTGTCTGGTTTTCTTTCTAACCCCCCCCCCACCACACTTTTATGCTCAGTCTTCAAAATCAAATTTCACTCTCTCGTTCCCTCATGAAAATGGGTCTCAACAAAAGAAAGGACGGCACAGTGGTGCAGCGGGTAGAGCTGCTGCCTCCGGGTGCCAGAGCCCCGGGTTTGATCCTGACCTCGGGTGCTGTCCGTGTGGAGGTTCCCTATGACTGTGAGGGTTTTCTCCGGGTCCACCGGTTTCATCCCGCAAAAGTGCGGGATTGTAGATTAATCGACCTCCGTAAATTGCCCCTAGTGTGTGGGAAGTGGATGAGAAGGTGGGGTAACATAGAACTAGTGAGAGCGGGTGGTTGATTGTCGGTGTGCACTCAGTGAACCAAAGAGGCTGTTTCCATGTTGTATCACCAAACTCAACTAAACCAAACCAAGCCAAACTAACCCAACTAAACCAAACTAAACTCAACTAAACTCAATTGAACTAAAACAAAACTAAATTAAAACCAAACCATTTGATGTTTTTGTTTGAAGGAGCTTTTCAAAGTCAGGCAATAATTGTTGATGAGTCAGAACTTTAATCAGGTACCAGTAAAAACCAGTGAATTGATACACAAACACTCGATATCATGAAATGTGTGAAGTATTTCCTGCAACAAATATGGGTCCCCCAGACTGAAAGAGGATAGATTCAGGCAAAAATCCTTTAAGAACGCACACAAAGTGTTGATACAAGAATAATTATCCAGCCCGATTTAAGTTGGTCAGCATTGGTAAATAAGGTTGGACACATAAGCTGATGATGGGGGTGGGAGTTGGGTTGTGGTTGGACAGCGAGGTGGCTGAGTTACTGGACTACCAGCCGCAGTCTCGACCATTGAACCAGAGCCACAAGATTGAATTCCACCATTGTAACTGGGCAGTTTAAGTTCAAATAATTAAATTAATCAGGAAATATACCCAGAGTCAGTAAGAGTAACCGCAAAACGATGAGATTGTTGTAATTCACTGGCGTCCTTCAGGAAAGGAAAGCTGCCACCCTTTGTCAATCTAGCCCATACGTGACATTGAACCCACCACTCGTGTCACTGCCTCACTTGTACAAGTGCCCACATTACATGAACAAATACATTTTAACAAACTTTAAAGTCACTACAGACCTCACTCTACACGGCCACCGATCAGCGGAAACTTACCTCAACTGAATAACATGAAAATATTAAAGGGGACAAGAATAATTCCCTGGCACCTGCTTAGAGCATCGAACAGTACAGCACAGGAACAGGCCCTTCAGCCCACAATGTTTGTGCCAAACATGATGCCTGGTTAAACTGATCTCATCTGCCTGTACATGGTCCATATTCCTCAACAGCCTACACTTCCATGTGCCACTCAAAAAGCCTCTTAAAAACCATTATCTTATCCGCACCCACCACCATCCTAGACAATGTGTTCCTGGCCCCCACCATTCTCTGTGTGATAGGGCCAGGAACCCACTTACCCTGGACATCACTATTAAACCTTCCCCTTCTCATCTTATAGGTATGCCCTCTAGTGTTGGACATTTCCACCCTTGGACAAATGTTCTGACTGCCTACCCTATCTGTATCTAAGGTCTACATTGTTACGGGTAGTGTGAGGTGAATACATTGGATTCTCATCCCTCTCCCACTCTGCAACCTAGAACGTGCTTGTTGTCTCACTGCTTTGCGTGGTTGTCAACCTGAAACCTTGCGTCTGATTCTCTGTCTGCTGATGCTGCTGCTGATGTTGATGATGTTGATGATGTTGATGCTGATGATGTTGATGATGTTGATGCTGATGATGTTGATGATGTTGATGATGTTGATGATGCTGATGTTGATGATGTTGATGATGTTGATGCTGATGATGTTGATGATGTTGATGCTGATGATGTTGATGATGTTGATGATGTTGATGATGTTGATGCTGATGCTGTTGATGATGTTGATGATGTTGATGCTGATGCTGCTGATGCTGATGATGCTGCTGATGCTGTTGATGCTGATGATGTTGATGATGCTGATGCTGTTGATGATGTTGATGCTGATGATGTTGATGCTGTTGATGCTGCTGATGATGCTGATGATGTTGATGCTGCTGATGATGCTGATGTTGCTGATGATGTTGATGCTGCCTGAACTGACGAATCTTTCCCACATTTGCTTTTTCATTTTCAGATTTCCCACGTCTGCAATGTTTGCTTTTACACTTCCATTGAAGTTCTACTTTCAAATACTTTCCTAAGCTATCATGACATTATTTTATAAACTAACCCAGGTTACCATTGAAGAGATTCAAACATTGCAAATGTAAAACCAGGTTTCTATGTATTTGTGTCTGGGGGAATGTTTTGCTGGCAACTCTCATTCCTTTGCCTGCTTCACTCACTCTCAGAGCTCCAGTGAAGCTGCCTTTTTCAACTTGTGCAGCGCGTATAGTGAAGTTTAGTTTAGCTTAGTTTAGAGATACAGCACGGAAACAGGCCCTTCGGCCCACCGTGTCTGTGCCGACCAGTGCACTAACACCATCCTGCACACTACGGACAATTTACAATCTTTACCAAAGCCAATTAAACTACAAACTTATACGTCTTTGGAGTATGGGAGGAAACTGAATCACCTGGGGAAAACCCACGTGGTCATGGGGGGAATGTACAAACACCGTATTTCCTCCCTGCTAACCTCTATGGTCCATTCCCCCTGGTTCCACCAGCACCTCACCTCCCTGCATGGGACTCATTAGAATGTCAACAAAGTCCCACCCCTTCCACTCCTGGGACCGACCTCACTGGTATCAGAAATGTCTTATCCACTTCAGTGATTAAACACTGCTATCTGGTCACTTGCAGTTCAAACGTACACCGTGTCAGCACCAATTTATCGGTATTCTCTTGAACGTTTACTCAGCTGTATTATTTATTTTTTCTCTTTATACACAGCTTGCCACATGTGAATGGAGTCGCTCTGGTTTTGTTTAAGTGTGGTTTTGCTTACATTATTATTAATCATGCCCTTCCTGATCTCACCCACAGGACCTCATTGCTAAATAGCTGTTTACAATCGAGCCGCACCACCCAGTGCAGGCATGTTAAATAAACAGAGAAAGAAGAGAAATAGGCACCAACAAAACCTCCTGCCTTTTATGTGACCGTTCATAAGTCCAAAAGGAAGAACTCTGGGATTTATACAGTGTCGTTCATGGATGCAGACTTTCTGATGCACTTCACTATTCATTGATTACCTTTGAAATGCAGTCACCACTGCATTGCATGGCAGTCATGCATGGCAGCCAATTTGTGCAAAGCATGGTCTCACAAGCAAAAACAACGTGAATGCATTAGAACATGCATGGCGTCCAATGTAATCGACCTTTTGAAAGTTGTTCCTGTGACAATACATTCTGCCCTCGCGACACATCAGCCCCTTTTAGATGAGTTATGAGTTAAGATTCATTACATGCCCGGACCATGTTTTCCAAAATGGGATAGATCATCAGAAGAGGAGCTTTGAGATCCAGAAAACAGCACTAACTTGTGACCTTTAATCTGTTACACCCTATTATCTGGAGAGAAATGCTCAGAGAAGGAGAAAGAGGTGCAGCGCACAGGCCTTGAACCTGGTGAGACGCAGGAGGAGCCCGGCCGGGAGTCACCCCACAGAGCCCAGTCCCTCCACGCACTAGAGTCTCCCAACCTCTGCAGAGTAGTTATTAAGATGGCTGATCCGTGGGCGGTTGCTGCTGGGACGCAAGTCGGGGCCTGATCTACTGGGTCGCTGGGTTGATCAGACCCGAGACACCCGATGACCCCAGGTCACATCACTGACGATGCGTCCCAGCGCAGATGTGTATTTTTCACAGTGACGTTTAATCTGTTCCAGCCTATTATCTGGAGCAGAACACTGACAAAACAGCCTGTGTAAAAGAGGGATTTTGAATTTATTGAAAGGAGAAAAGTAAACACATGCGCACATGTACACATGCACCCTGCACGCACACACACATGTATGCCGCACGCACATGCGCACACACCTTATGCAAACACACACTATACGCACATACATGCACACACTACACATACTAAACATATTCCACACGCACATACCATACACACTCCACATGCAAACACACACTGTATGCACACACATCACACACACATGCTTTAAACATACAACACATGCGCACATGCACATGCATTCAACATACAACACATACACATGCACACACACACAATCATGTATGCTCGTACACATGCGCACACCTGCACACAAACACATGCACAACACCTGACACGAGATACATAAATAAGGGATAAAGCAGGTGGTCACAGAAGGTGAGTGAGAGACAAAGATACAACGTAAGAGAACGTGCCATGGGGATACCAATGCTGCAGGGATGCTGCTGGAGTGATGAATTGATGGAGTAAGGCCGGACAAGGCTGAAGTTTTAAGAAGCTAGCAAATATTAAGCTGCAGCAAGATCCCGATATGCTATTTTTCATGAAAGATAGGATCTTAATCTGCTGGGCAGGTAGCAAATCAAATACTGAATAGATTTTTGCCTTCATTGTAAGGAAATCTTTGTACAAACTCTGCACAGGCAACACCCGTGGTCAGGATCGAACCCGGGGCTCTGGTGCTGTAAGGCAGCAACTCTACCGTTGCACCACCGTAATGATACAGGGCTTTGGTAAGACTACACTTGGAGCACTATGAGCAGCTTTTGTCTCCAAGTCTAGGGAGTGATTTAGCTGACAGTATTGTGTATGTGGAGCAGATTGTTGAATGGGATGAGGGGACTGACATAATGAAGTGATTTAGTGCGATTGACCCAGACTCACTTGGTTGTAAAATAATCAAAGGTGATCTCATTGAAGCCTAAATATATCTGGGAAGGATTGATACGGGAGATACTAAAAGGATTTATCCTCCAGCTGAAGCATCGGAAACTGAGGAGCAGATTCTCAGGATAAAGGGTCAAACATTTCAAATGGAAATGAGGAAAAATTCATTTCCTCAGAGGGTCGTAAATCTGTGCGATTCTCTACCCCAAAGGACTACAGAAGCATTTTGTTCCGTTTAGTCGAGATAGATGTATTTTTGGATACCAAAATAGTGGAATATGAGGATAAGCGTGGAGAGTAGTGAGGTACAGCATGGTGAATAACAATCCACGCTAAATGGCCTGAAGATAGACACAAAAAGTTGGAGTAACTCAGCGGGACAGGCGGCATCTCTGGGGAAAAGGAAAAGGTGACGTTTCGGGTCGAGACCTTTCTTTGGCCTGTATAGGTTCTGTCGTGGGACTCCGATGACTCAGACCTCATTCAGTGGTACTGTAGCCTCAATAAGACTGTGGTGAAAAGCCTCGTGAACTTGCCTGCGTTCACACCCTCAAGTCGCACACAGGCCCGCATTCACTATTTGTTTAAATAACTGTCAGTTTTGAGTTTCCAATTATATATTTTAAAAAACAGCAGTCAAAAAACGGGTTCTCCGTTTCAATCAGCTAACACAAAGAAGCGACAGAGATGGTCTTGTTTAAGTAAAACCACAATTAATTCAATAAAACAATCTTCATTTGCACTTGCAATTTTATTAGGAGTGTCTGAATCAATTTTGTTGGCCTTGACAATTACAACCACAAATTAAGAAAACAAAGTCAGCTAACAAGACTTAGAAAGAAAATGCATTTTGATTTCGGACTGAGGCAGCACAGCGATTGAAATATTGCCCTGCGATTTTCCTGTTTCTTAAGAAAGATAAGTGATCCTAATTGTGTTAATTGCTGTGAATTGCCCTGAGCCTTTCTCTGGCACGTGGGGTGTGATCATTATCTCTGAGTGATGCAGACTCTCTACACTTGTGTTTCTGTCTGCTGATTAGTTCATAATCAACAGCAGCTGCCTCGCAAGCATATGATCCAGTTCCAACCTAACGCTGGTGTATGGATTCGAACATATGTTTAAAGTGGTCAGCTTGAGAAAGATATATGCAAAACCTTTATTTGCAATCTGTAATAGTCATTTGGGTCAGTTGGTAGCACCCGCCTCATCTGAGTGGAGGCAACAGATTCAAGCCCAGGTTAAGGATTTTCATGCCTTTATCAAGACTGACAATCCAGCGCAGTGCTGAATGAGTACTGAGCATTAAGCAAGTGGAGGATGAAGAGAGATTAAAATGAGGCCCCCATCCCCCCAATCCAGTCATAGATTTAAACCGAGCCCTTTGAAAAACAATCTTCTTTTCGATCTTTAAAATCAAGAAATTTGACCAAACAATCGCTTTCAGCTAATCAACTCAATACCAGGTTAACTGGCCATTCACCTTGTTTTTGCTGTTTGTGTGTGCGTGTCCTTACCACAGTGTTCACCTACTACTTGCACTCAAAATAATTTGTTGATCGCAAAATGATTTGGGACAAAGATACCACATTAAAAATGTGAGTCTTTCTCTCTCGTTTACAGAGATGTTGTCAGCCAGAGCAGAATAACAAATTCTAGCTGTCTTAACCTTCAATCATTAAGACGACATTAACAAACAGATCTAAGAGTTGTTAATATTGAATATCACACTACACAAACAAATGAATGGAAGGTACGAAAAAAACAAATCAAAGCTTGTTAATAAAAAATGTTCTTTCCATGCCTTGCATTCATTTGTTCTTTGTAGCTTTTCATACCTCTGGTTTCCGTCTCTCCCGACTCAGTCTGAACAAGGTCTCTATCCGAAACTTCAACAATTCCTTTTCTCCAGAGATGCTGCCTGACCCAATGAGTTACTCCAGCATATTGTGTCTATCTTTGGTGTAAACCAGCATCTGCAGTTCCTTCCTGCACATCCTACATACTCACATACCTCCGCCTGGCACCAATTTTCGCAATTGATTGAGCAATGGAGAGAATGGCAGGGGTGGGTGGGTTTAGGGTCATGCAACTACTGTAGCTGCTGCTTCACAACTCCAGGTACAAACCTGACCCTAGGTTGTCGGTGTGGAGTTTGCACGTTCTCCCTGTGACCACATGGTTTCCCCTGAGAGCATTGGTGACCTTCCATTTCACAAAGGTTTGGTTTGGTAGATTAATCGGCCATTCTACAATGCCATGATGTACCGGTGGGGCTGGGGTCTTGAGGAGAGGGGGGAAGGGGGGGGGGATGAAGAGGGGTGGGGAGAGATCAATGGGAAATGTAGACATGCTCACGTTGACAGCTTGTATGAGATGTATGTTGGCTTCCCATTGTGCAGCAACATTTACACACCTCACCCTCTTTTTCTGCTCAGTTTATGGGGTGGCAGCATTTGCTCACCTGTCTTATTTGCTAATATATGAAACTTGTATGGTTAGCATACATGCATAGGACAGGTTTAGAGGGATAAGGGCCAAACACAGGCAGGTGGAACCAGTGTAGCATGTTCGGCCAACATGTTCCAGCTACAACATGAACCGGCCAACATGTTCCAGCTACACTAGTCCCACCTGCCACCATTCGGTCCCTATCCCTCCAAACCTGTCCTATCCATGTACCTGTCGAACTGTTTCATAAATGTTGGGATAGTCACTGCCTCAACTACCTCCTCTGGCAGCTTGTTCCATATATCCACCACCCTTTGTGTGAAAAATCTATCCCTCAGATTCCTATTAAATAATTTCCCCTTCACCTTAAACCTATGTGCTCTGATCCTCGAGTCATGTTGGTCGGTGTAGGTAAGTTGGGCCAATGGTGTATGTCTCTGAGTCTATGACTTGAATTTGTTTGTTTAGAATGCATGTATTTAGTTTGGATCTGTAAAAGGTTCTGCTGAGCAATGCTCAACGTTACCTCCTGGTGGGGGTATGAGGTGACAATGCCTTCACCACAATCTTGGGCCACCTACCATCTGGCATCCTTGCCTCATCCCTCCACCTTCCTTTTTATTCCAGCTATCTTTCCACCAATTCTCTGTCCTGATGTAGAGTCCAAGAGTTGAACATCAGGTCCACACTGTCCAATGGTCACCCATCCACAGAGATACATAGAAACATAGACAATAGGTGCAGGAGTAGGCCATTTGGCCCTTTGAGCCAGCACCGCCATTCAATGTGATCATGGCTGATCATCCACAATCAGTACCCCGTTCCTGCCTTCTCCCCATACCCCTTGACTCCGCTAGCCCAAAGAGGTCTATCTAACTCTCTTTTGAATGCACCCAGTGAAGCGGCCTCCACTACCTTCTGAGGCAGAGAATTCCACCAATTCACAACTCTCTGGGTGAAAATGTTTATCCTCATCTCAGCTCTAAATGGCCTTCCCCATATTCTTAAACTGTGGCCCCTGGTTCTGGACTCCCCCAACATCAGGAACATGTTTCCTGTATCTAGCTTGTCCAATCCCTTAATAATTTTATATGTGGCTCATTGCTGTTCATGCCGAGGCAATGTAAGTGCTCATCCCGTCAAGTTTCAATGCCGTCAGTGACTCTGCTGCCACCACTCTCTCCAGCAGTGAATTCCTGCTACTCATCATGAAAATGGTCCCGATTAGATCCTCGATAATTCTTTAGCACTTACTCTGAATTGATGTTCTCTATTTTTATTTCCCTCTGATAAGTGGAATGGTTTCCCCATACTACCCCATCTATTCTCTGTATAAGTGTATGTGCCTCAGTCATATCCCTTCTTAATCTCCTCTGTCCATGGGAGAAGAGGCCCAGCCTCTCCTGTCTCACCTCATTGCTGAAATGCTCCATCCCAAGCAACATCCCGGTGAATCTTCCTCCGTACACTCTCCAGCACAAGGGGAACATTTCTATACTATCGCAAGTAGATAGGGCGATCAAGAAGGCTTTTGGTACATTGGCCTTTTACAGTCAGGATATTGAGCAGAGAAGTTGAGACATTCTATTACAGTTGTACAAAATGTTGGTGGGGCCGCATTTGGAGTATTGTGTTTAATTTTGGTGCCCCTGTTATAGAGAGGATGTCGATCAACTGGAGAGAGTACGGAAAAGATTTACGAGGGTGTTGCCAGGACTTGAAGTAGAGAAAGAGGTTGGGCAGGCTAGCACTTTATTTCTTGAAGTGCAGGAGGCTAAAGGGTGATCTAAAAGTGGTGTATAAAATCAGACAACTTTTACATTGAAAGGTTGGTGGGTAATGGAACGAGCTGCGATAGGACGTAAATGAGGCAAGTACTATAGAACTGCATTTAAAACACCCTTGGACAAGTATGAGGAAAGGAAGGTTTCAGAGGGATATGGGCAGAACATGAGCTAATGGGACCAGCTTAGATAGGGGACCTTGGTTGGCATAGACAAGTTGGGCAGAAGGGCCTGTCTGTGTGCTATGTGACTTTATTTAACACCTCACTTATACCTTCTGGCTCCACACACAGATTGCAATGTTTGTCCTTACTGGGCCCGACCCTTTCCCAGGTTATTCTCTTGTCCTTTATTCATAACACACCTTCAGATTTACCTTCATCCTGTCTGCCAGTGATATTTCATAACCCCTCCTTACCCATCAAACCTATTTTTCAAGTGTCACCTTACATTTTTTAAATATTTTTAATGGGCCTCTCCCATCTTTAGTTCTTTAAAGTGATAAATGATTCAATTGTTTCTGTGTTTTACCACTGTGAAATATTTAGTGTTGTGGTCCTCCGGCTGACCAGCTACATTCCCCAGGACATGGTCACAGTGGCACAGCGGTAGAGTTGCCCGCCGGAGACGTGGGTTCGATCCCGACTACGGGCGCTGTCTGTACAGAGTTTGTATGTTCTCACCATGACCTGCATGGGTTTTCTCCAAGATCTCCCCACATTCCAATGACGTACAGGTTTGTAGGTTAATTGTCTTGGTAAATGTAAAAAAGAAATTGTCCCTAGTGGGTGTAGGATAGTGTTAATGTGCGGGGATCTAAAACTAGAAGGTATTTGCACTTCATCACTCTTTCCTGGACACATGTTCCCCCCTCTGTGCCTTTTATTCAAGGCAATCCTGGTTACTATTTGGGAAACAAATCCCACAGTTCTATAAATCCTATATGTATCACATCTCTCTTCTATTCGCCTACATATCTGTTCCTCTATCTCCTGGTGACTGATAGGAGGTCTGTAATACACCCCTGCAAAGTGACGACAGCCTTTTTGTTCCTAATCTCTCCCCGACGTGGCCTCATTTGAGGAGCCTTCTAGTATATCCACCTTCAAACCTTTCCTTGATGATTATTGTTGTGCCAGCTCCTATTTTATCCCCCCATGAAACTCTATAGCCCGGGATACTGTTGCCAGTCCTGCCTGTCTTTCAACCATGTCTCAGTGTTGGCACATTGTCATCATGCCTCGTGTTAATTCAAGTTTTGGATTCATCGATCTATCCACTATGTGTAGGAGGTAGACACAAAATGCTAGAGTAACTCAGCGGGACAGGCGGCATCTCTGGAGGGAAGGAATGGGTGACGTTTAGGGTCGAGACCCTTCTTCAGACTCTCCTATCTCACTATCCTACTATCTATGTATCCTACTAGCTAGACTCTTTGCATTCAAATAGGTGCAATTTAGCTTCTTGTGTGCATTTACCCCCTGCAATGCCTGCTGGACCTACGGACCTGTTCTCCTCCTGGTTACGATAGCTCCCCCTCTCAACACCTAATCTGAGCCTCATTGCCCTGCCAACTCGGTTTAAATCTTCCTCAATAGCGCGTGCAAACCTTCCTACGAGGATCTTGTCCCGTTAGTTGCAACCTTTCTCTCCCTCCTTCCCCAGAAATAGTCGCGCTGATTCAGAAACCTAACGCCTATCCCATCCCACTAGCCCTTCAGCCAGGCATTCATCTGACCTACCCTTCCATTCCTACGTTTACCAGCCTGTGACAGTGGTGCAAATCCAGGTTGCACTTGGTCTAGTGTTATTTTAAAATTATACTTAAGACATGCTCATTGCACAGCATGGTTCTACTATTAAAAACGTTATTTTGTGACATTGGTTGAGAGGGGAAAGTTGGTCAGGCCATAGACTCATAGTCATAGAGACATGCAGTGTGGAAACAGGCCCTCTGCCCAACTTGCCCACACCGACCATCATGTCCCATCTACACTAGTCACCTGCATTTGGCCCATATCCCTCTAAACCTATCCTATCCATGTACTTGTCTAAATGTTTCTTAAATGTTACGATAGTGCCAGCCTCAACTACCTTCTCCAGCAGCTTGTTCCATACACCCACCACCCTTTGTGTGAAAAAGTTACCCCTCAGGTTCCAATTAAAGCTTTGCCCCCACACCTTAAGCCTATGTCCTCTGGTTCTCGATGCTCCTACTCTAGGCAAGAGACCCTGTGCGTCTACCCAATCTATTCCTTTCATGATTTTGTACACCTGCATTAGACCACCCCTCATCCTCCTGCGCTCCAAGGAATGGAGTCCCAGCATGCTCAACATCTCCCTTTGGCCCAGGCTGCTCGAGTCCTGTCAACATCCTCATAAATCTTCTCTGCACCCCAACCAGCTTGACAACATCTTTCCTTTAACACAGTGCCCAGAACTGAACACAATACTCTAAATACACCAACGTCTTATACAACTGCAACATGACCTCCCAACTAATACACTCAATACTCTGACTGAAGAAAGCCAATGTGCCAAAAGCCTTTTTGACCACACGATCTACGTGTGATGCCACTTTCAAGAAACTGTGTACCTGCACTCCTAGATCCATTTAGGAGATGAGGAAACGCTTTTTCTCACAGAGATTGGTGAGTCTGTGGAATTCTGTGCCTCAGAGGGCGGTGGAGGCAGGTTCTCTGGATGCTTTCAAGAGAAAGCTAGATAGGGCTCTTAAAAATAGCAGAGTCAGGGGATATGGGGAGAAGGCAGGAACGGGATACCGATTGGGGATGATCAGCCATGGTCACATTGAATGGCGGTGCTGGCTCGAAGGGCCGAATGGCCTCCTCCTGCACCTATTGTCTATTGTCTATCCCTCTGCTCTACAACACTCCCCAGAGCCCTACCATTCACTGTGTAGGTCCTGCCCATGTTGGACTTCCCAAATGTAATGCCTCACATTTCTCTGTATCAAATTCCATCGACCATTCCTCAGCCCACCTGACCAATCGAGCAAGATCCTGCTGTAATTAAGGTCATTTGGGCAAAAATCGTTTGTGCTTCAAATAATGTCTGGGACAAATGTTATCATTATGTAAACAGGCAAAGACTTAATTTTAATTCCACTTCAGATGATAGAAGACTCTATTTGCGCTGTCAAGAATTGGACTTTGAACCCTGTACAGTCAGGTGCTATAGTACAACACCTGACCAGGCCCATCAGCCCACCATGTCTGTGGCCAACATGATGCCAAGACCAGCTCTTATTAAGGGACAGAAGTTTAGGGGTAACATGAGGGGGATCTTCTTTACTCAGAGAGTGGTGGCTGTGTGGAATGATCTTCCAGCAGAAGTGGTGGAGGCAGGATCGATTTTAACATTTAAAAGTAAAGTGGATAGGTATATGGAAGGGAAGGGAATGGAGGGGTATGGTCTGAGTGCAGGTAGACGGGACTAGGGGAAAATAAATCGGCAAGGACTGGAAGGGCCGAGAAGGCCTGTTTCCGTGCTGTAATTGTTATATGGTTATTTTATATGGTTATCTACCTGCACATAATCCATGTTCCTCCATTCCCTGCATATCCATGTGCCTATCCAAAGGTCTCTGAAACACCACTTTCTTATCTGCATCAATCACCACCCCTCGCAGTGTGCTCCGGGCACTCACTACACTCTGTAAAAAAACTTGCCCCCCACATCGCCCGTAAACTTTGTTCCTTTCACATTAAAGCTATGCCCTCTAGTATTTAATTTTTTTCTATCCTGAGAAAAAGGTTCTGACTTTCTACCGTATCTTTGCCTCTCATAATTTCATACACTTCTATCAGGTCTCCCTGCAACCTCCGGCATTCCAGAGACCATAATGCAAGTCTATCCAACGTCTCCCTGTAGCTAATACTTCCTAATCCAGGCATCATTCCAGTAATCCTCCTCTGCCCCCATTCTAACATCTCCACATCCTTCCTGTAACGGGGAGACCAGAACTGCACTCAATGCTCTAAATGCAGCCTAAGCAAAGACTTATAAGGCTTCCTGACTCTTACACTCAACAGCCCGACCTATGAAGGCAAACATACCACGCGCCTTCTTTACCACTCTATCTACTTGTGCTACTTTCAGGGAGTTAATGACTTGGACCCCGAGATCACTCTGTACATCAATGCTGTTGCAGATTTGTAGAAGATTTCTAGATGAGCTGACAAACATTTCTAAGCTGTGTTTAATGCTGAGCTTAGTTGAGGGATAATCGGCATCACCACGTAAGGCTTTGCAGACTTCAGTGGATCGTAAATAACGTTTCTGAAGTCATAAGTAAACTCCTTGGGTGAAACAACAGCAGAAAGTGTTGATAATAATCAGCAGAAGAGATCAGGCATTATCTTGGGGAGAGAATCGAGTCAATATTTTGTCAGTGCGAGTTCTTTCTCCGCAGATGCTGCATGACTTGCAGAGTATTTCCAGCATTTTTCTGCTTTTTGTTTTCTATTTCTTAAATCCATACAACTTTATATTGCTCACATGATTAATTGATTTGCTTTGGCAAGAAAGTGATCACAGCCTTTTCAGCCTTTGATGTTGTTTTAGGAGCTCAGCCACAGAGCACAAAGCCTCAGACACAAATATTAACCCTCTGCACTCGAGTGTTTTGAAGTGTTCTGCCTCATTTTTGGAAAATGTCTCTTAATATTGGATTTCATCAAAAATATATGCCGCATAAAGCAGTAACGCCCGCTCCAATTTCCCAAATAAATGTTCAAAATTGGGCAAGAGTGCCTTAACGGTGCGCGTAGGGTTCCTGTGCTGAGCTGATCCCTGTCAGATTACTGCTGTGCTGACTACTGGCGGAGGAGACAGTGTTTAAGAAACCTTGCTTTGCTGGCGGTACAGGCAGCCATGGAGGCTGCGGAAAGTGCCGAGGAGGAGGATCGCAACCCGATCCTGAGGGGAGTAAACCCCTCCCCAAATACCCTCCTCCACACCCATCCCCGGCAGCCCAATTAATGAAAGAGCCACAGCCACTGTACTCTGTAGCAGCTGTCCCACCGTCACTGATAGGCCTTGCCATCATTGAGAAGGCACAATACAAGGAGGAACTGCAGGTGCTGGAAAATCAAAGGTAGACAAAAAATATGGTAAAATATCGCAGCCTCAATGCAATGACGATACATGCAATCGAATCTGAGACAGTGGCTGAACTCATCCAGGCAAATTAAATACTTTGGTAGACAAAAGTGCTGGAGAAACTCAGCGGGTGCAGCCACATCTATGGAACGAAGGAAATAGGCAATGTTTCGGGCCAAAACCCTTAGAAACATAGAAACATAGAAAATAGGTGCAGGAGGAGGCCATTAGGCCCCTCGAGCCAGCACCACCATTCATTGTGATCATGGCTGATCGTCCCCTATCAATAACCTGTGCCTGCCTTCTCCCCATATCCCTGGACTCCACTAGCCTTTAAAAACTTGACTTCACCCTAGATGGGACTCAAACCCACAACCCCTAGCTTAGGAGACCAGTGCCTTCTCCATTAGGCCACAATTGCTTCAGACGGGAAGGAAATAGACAATGTTTCGGGTCGAAACCTGAAGGGCTTTGGCCCGAAACGTTGCCTATTTCCTTCGCTCCATAGATGTATTGATTGTATCTATCGGCATTGCAACAAGGCTGCGATATTTTACCACCTACCAGTTGCTAAACACTTCCAATCCCCTTCCATTTCCACACTGACCTTTCTGTCCTGGAACTCCTCCACTGTCAGAGTGGGGCCGCACGCAAATTGAAGGAACAGCATCTCATATTTCGCTTGGGCAGCTTACAGCCCAGTGGTATGAATATTGTGTAGGAAGGAACTGCAAACACTGGTTTAAACCGAAGATAGACACAAAAAGCTGGAGTAACTCAGCGGGTCAGACAGCATTTTAGTCTGACCCACTGAGTTAATCCAGCTTGTGTCTATCTTCGGTATGTATATTGATTTCTCTAACTTCAAGTAACCCTTGCTTTCCCTCTCCCTCTGTCCTTCCCCCTCCTTCATTCTCTTGCTAGTTTCACTGTCCCCCTGATTAATTTTACTGTTTGTATGCCTCATTGTCACCTTCCTCTCAGCCGACAATGACCCATTATAGGGTACACAAAAGGCTGGTGAAACTCAGCGGGTGCAGCAGCATCTAACGAGCGAAGGAGAAACGTCGACCCGACCCGAAACGTCGCCTATCTCCTTCGCTCCTTAGATGCTGCTGCACCCGCTGAGTTTCTCCAGCCTTTTGTGTACCCTCGATTCTCCAGCATCTGCAGTTCCTACTTTAACAACAATGAACCATTATACATTTCCTTGTTCATCGTCTGCTTTGATCTCTCCTTTTCACACCTTACATGCTCTTTGTACCCTTCCATATCTCTAGTTTCCCTCCCCCACCCCTGACTCTCAGTCTGAAGAGGCATCTTGGCCCAAAACATCACCCATTCCTTCTTTCCAAAGATGCTGCCTGTCCCACTGAGTTACTCCAGCATTTTGTGTCTATCTCCAAAAATCCGTTGCAGTTATTTGCCTGGATTGTTCTATCAGCATCTGTCAAACCAACCACCTCTACCGGCAAGGAGGCCAATAGGCACATAGGAACGCCACTACCAATTATCGCACCATCCTGATTTGGAAATATATCACCAGTTCTACATTTTCACCACAACTAAAGTTGTCATCAGAAGGATTCACTTCTCTAGACTAATTAAGGACAGGCATTAGTGCTGGCCTCGTCAGCAATGTTTACATCTCGAAAAGTTAAAAAAGAATCCTGGTGTTTTCAGATTTCAGGACATATTTATTTACAAATAAATGTGGGTTATTTTTAACCGGGTATCAAAGCCATACTGAGGTCCATTAACTTGTTTTCGTAGGAGCAAGTTTCATGAACAGGCCATGACAAGCTGATCATCTTGTCAGAAAACTTGCTTTAGCCTTATGAACATTATGAGTGAGTTGTATTGGTAAAACATAGAGCAGGAGAGTCCAACACAGGAACAGGCCATTCAGCCCACAGTGTCTATGCCATACATAAGGCACACCTCCTATAAGGTGAAATCAGGAGGCAGCTGAAATGTCAGCAAAGCATTGCTCCCTGACGAGCTCAGTGCGTTTTACGCATGCGTTGATAGGGAGAACACTGATGTGCCTTCCCGAGCCCCCATTCGCCGTGATGGTATTTCAGTCACAGTCACAGAGGCTGACGTCAGAAGATCCTTCAGAGGGGTGAACCCTCAAAAAGCGCTTGGATCTGATGGTATACCCGGGTGCGTAAAACCTGTGTGGACCAACTGGCTGGAGTTTTTACGGACATTTTCAACCTCTCACTTCTGAGGTCTGAGGTTCCCACCTGCTTTAAAACGGCATCAATAATACCGGTGCCCAAGAAGAGCAAGGTGACGTGCCTCAATGACTATTGACCAGTGGCACTAACGTCGATGGTGATGAAGTGGTTTGAGAGGTTGATCATGGTGCAAATCAACTCCTACCTCAACAAAAACTGGACCCACTGCAGTTCGCCTACCGCCACAACAGATCAACGGTGGATGCGATCTCACTGACTCTCCACTCCGCTCTGGACCACTTGGACAACAAAACCTCATATGTCAGGCTGCTATTCATAGACTACAGCTCGACATTTAACACAATCATCCCCTCCAAGCTGGTTACCAAGCTCTCAGATCTGGGCCTCTGCGCATCCCTCTGCAATTGGATCCTCGACTTCCGTATTGGTGGAAATTTGTCAGCCTCAATAACAATCAGCATGGGAGCACCTCAAGGCTGAGTGTTCAGTCCACTGCTGTACTCACTCTATACTCATGACTGCATAGCCCTACATAGTGCAAACTCCATAATCAAGTTTGCCGATGGCACTGCTGTTGTGGGACGTATCACTGATGGGGATGAGTCAGAGTATAGAAGTGAGATCGACCGATTGACCAAATGGTGCCAGCACAGTGACCTGGCTCTCAACGTCAGCAAAACCCGGGTTGATGGTGGAAAGGGTCAAGAGCTTCAAATTCCTGGGCGTGCACATTTCTGAAGATCTTTCCTGATCTTTCCTGAACACTGATGCAATCATAAAGAAAGCACATCAGCGCCTCTACTTCCTGAGAAGATTACGGAGAGTCGGTATGACAAGGAGGACTCTCTCGAACCTCTGCAGGTGCACAGTAGAGAGCATGGTGACCGGTTGCATCGTGGCTTGGTTCGGCAACTTGAGCATCCAGGAACAGAAAAGGCTGCAAAATGTTGTAAACACTGCCCAGTCCATCATCGGCTCTGACCTCCCTACCATCGAGGGGAACTATCACAGTCGCTGCCTCAAAAAGGCTGCCAGCATCATCAAGGACCCACACCATCCTGGCCACACAGTCATCTCTCTGCTGCCATCGGGTAGAAGGTACAGGAGTCTGAAATCTGCAACATCCAGGTTCAGGAACAGCTTCTTCCCCACAGCCATCAGACTATTAAACACAACTTCAAACAAACTCTGAACTATAACAGCCTATTGCACTTTATCTGTTTATTTATGTGTGTATATCTATATTCCATGGACACACTGATCTGTTCTGTATTTATGCCTACAATATTCTGTTGTGTTGCAGCCAGCATGAATGTCATTGTCGTATCTGGGACACATGACAGTAAACTCTCTTGACTTGACTTGACTAATGCCAAGTTAAACTAATCCCCTCTGCCTGCACATGATCTATATCCCTCCATTCTGTGTGGATCCATCTGCACGATTGTATTTTCCTCCACAACCACCCCTGGCAGTGTGTTCTAGACTCTCACCACTCTGTGTAAAAAACTTGTCCCACACATCTCCTTTAACCTTTGTCCGTCTCATCTTCAAGCTATGCCTGCTAGTATTTGTGATTTACATTCTGGAAAAAAGGTTCTGACTGCCTACCCTATCTAAGCCTCTCATAATGTTATATACTTCCAGAGAACACAATCTAAGTCTGACAAATCTATGCACTCTCGTATTTGACATTTGAGATCAGCAGACTAAGGTTATTTTAGCTGGCGTGGGGGTTAGGCTGCTACAGCTAAACTTAGAGCATTCTGTGACAGGGAAAATGTACAAAGCTCGAATCCCGTGACCCTCATAAGAAGAGCTCTTCTGCGTTTGGATGGTGGCCAAGGTTTGGATTTACTGTTGCTCCTTGTGCAAATGGACCATCTACACTAACTCGTAAATAACACAAATTGCTCAAAGTAACGAAGATTCTTGGTGACACCGAGCTTCAAACATCGAGGAGTCAACATCTGCGGATCCAGCGGGGAAAGGAACTCTTGGTTAGAACGGGTTGATACATAACTTTTACTTCATCTTTAAAAATGTATCTATGCGTCGTGCAGACATTTAACCTCTGACTCGGAAGCTGCAAATGGATGAAATTGATGCTAACGTCACTGCTTCCAATTCCGGTGCATAGGGAATCCTTGATAATAATACAATTAAACGTTGAGATTATCGTTAGTTTAGTTGTCAATGAAAAAGGAAGTAGCTCATTCATCCTGTATTTTCTGATTTAGATTGTGGAGGCTCCCAATTCTGAATTACATGCATGCTAAAGATTGAAAATAAATACGTTCACAGCTTCAGCATCAAGCAGCCTTAATAAATAAGTAGTGGATTTAAAACGATTAGGTTCTTCACAAAGAAATCACTTGGAGGTACAAACTCAAACCATTCATGTGATCTTTCAAGGCATAAACCACTGGCAACTCAGTCATGAGGAAATCTTCAAAACCAATTCATTGGGAAACAATGTGCCACAGTGTTGGACATTAATCCTCACATTGTGATCATATTGTATGCTATTGACGGATTGCTTCAATGTACTAGGAACCCTTAGCACTGCAAAGGCAGACTTAATCACAGAACTGAAACGGTTTTTATAATGCAACGGTTGCTATTAGCAGAATTAAAGAAAGTAAGCACTAAGTTGCAATTTGGACCTAATTTAGTGCGTTTTGTGATTTTGTGTTTTTGATTTTTGTTCCCTTTAAAAAATAATACTTGCAGTTGGAGCAATCGCTGGAAGCTTGATGTTCTTTTAGCCATGACCAATAGGACAGTGTTGACTAGATATGCTAGAATGTTCTCTTTGTGGAGTGGTACATTTAAAATGGCTGCTTCATTTCCCTACCACACTTCTCAGCCCAATATATTAACGAGAATAGCCACAAAAAGCTGCAGTAACTCAGCGGGTCAGGCATCATCTCTGGAGAATAGGTGATGTTTTGGGTCAAGATTTTCTTCAGACTTGACTGTAAACTTCGCCTATTCCTTTTCTCCAGAGATGCTGCCTGACCTGCTGTGTTACTCCAGCTATTTGTGTCTTATCTTCAATATAAACCAGCATCTGCAGTTCCTTCCTACCCATATTAACGAGAAAGTGCCTTGCGCTCTCAGGATATGATAAGGTGCTGCAGAAATGTAGTTCTTTGAGTTTCAGAATTTGGGTTGTTGCCCTGGATAACGTTGTGTGTGAGAATACGAGCGCCTGTGGTGATGTGGTGGTACCTTGTCACAGTTTATGGGAAATTAAAGAACTGCAGATGCCAGAAATCTGAGATAAAAACAGAATATGCATGAAACCTCTAGCACGTCAGACAGAATCTGTGGAAAGAGAAACAGAGTTAACGGCAACGTTTCTGATGAAACATTTCCAATATTTGACCTGATACCTTCACCGTTTCCCCTTCAACCGAAACATTAACTCTGTTCCTCCCCTGGATTTTCAGCTTTTTCTGTTGTTAGTCTGAATGGTCCCGAAACGTAACATTACCCATCCATGTTCTCCAAAGATGCTGCTTGACCTGCTCAGTTACTCCAGCACTTTGCGTCTTTTTTGGTAAATCATCATCTGCAGTTCGTTGTGTCTCCATTTTCTGGTGGTCTCTCGGTTTACAGATATGTTTTCAAAACTTCATTTTGTTTCCATTTTAGAGAACAAAATCAATTTTTTTAAACTTTATTTAAAAGCCCTTTGAAATAGGATTTCAATGTGGACTCCAGGAAAGCAAGACATCTTAAAAACTTTGTGTTGCTGCGTGTTATACATGTTGTTGAGTGTTATTCGTGTTGTTGTATGTTATACGTGTTGCTACACGTTATTCATGTTTATGCGTGTTATACATGTTGCTGCGTGTTATTCGTGTTGTTGCGCGTTATTCATGCTGTTGTGTGTTATACGTGTTGCTGCATGTTATACGTGTTGCTGCTTGTTATTCGTGTTGCTGCGTGTTATACGTGTTGCTGCGTGTTATTTGTGTCGTTGCGTGGTATTCGTGTTGCAGCGTGTTATACATGTTGTTGCGTGTTATTCGTGTTGTTGCATGTTATATGTGTTGCTGCGTGTTATTCGTGTCATTGCGTGTTATTCGTGTTGCAGTGTGTTATACATGTTGTTGCGTGTTATTCGTGTTGTTGCATGTTATATGTGTTGCTGCGTGTTATTCGTGTCATTGCGTGTTATTCGTGTTGCTGCGTGTTATACATGTTGTTGCGTGTTATTCGTGTTGTTGCATGTTATACGTGTTGCTGCATGTTATACGTGTTGTTGCATGTTATACGTGTTGCTGCATGTTATACGTGTTGCTGCATGTTATACGTGTTGCTGCATGTTATACGTGTTGTTGCATGTTATACGTGTTGCTGCGTGTTATACGTGTTGCTGCATGTTATACGTGTTGCTGCATGTTATACGTGTTGCTGCATGTTATACGTGTTGCTGCGTGTTATACGTGTTGCTGCATGTTATACGTGTTGCTGCATGTTATACGTGTTGCTGCGTGTTATACGTGTTGCTGCGTGTTATACATGTTGTTGCGCGTTATTTCTGCTGTTGCGTGTTATTCGTGCTGTTGCGTGTTATACATGTTGCTGCGTGTTATACGTGTTGCTGCGTGTTATTCGTGCTGTTGCGTGTTATACGTGTTGCTGCGTGTTATACGTGTTGCTGCATGTTATTCGTGCTGTTGCGTGTTATACATGTTGCTGCATGTTATATGTGTTGCTGCGTGTTATTCATGTTGTTGCGTGTTATTTGTGTTGCTGCATCTTATACGTGTTGCTGCGTGTTATACGTGTTGTTGCATGTTATGCGTGTTGTTGCCTGTTATACGTGTTGCTGCGTGTTATACGTGTTGCTGCATGTTATACGTGTTGCTGCGTGTTATACGTGTTGCTGCATGTTATACGTGTTGCTGCATGTTATACGTGTTGCTGCATGTTATAAGTGCTGCTGCATGTTATACGTGTTGTTGCATGTTATACGTGTTGCTGCGTGTTATACGTGTTGCTGCATGTTATACGTGTTGCTGCGTGCCGATTCAATTTGCTTTGTGTAATCATTTCACGGTTTATTCATAAAGAACAGATACTGCTGTTTAAAGTATGAAGATGGGGACCCGGGGAGGAAATCACTATTTGGGTCTGGACGGTTCACACTTCATTACAAAGAAAGATTGAAAGAGTCTTCGTGCTAACAGTGTATCTTGAAGCAGTAATGGTGGCATATACGGTCGGATTCAAACTCTCCTGCTGGAGAATGTGAAGGAAGTACAGGAAGTGAACATGTAAGCAAAATAGAATGAAAGAAGTCAGGAAAGCAGGTTCCCACACCTTCTCTGTGGCACGGGCTCAGATCCATCAGTCCACTGGTGTTCTTGTTTGCGGGGGGGGATGGGATTCAGGAAGTCAAGAAGGGACACAGAAGAATTACTAAACACACCACACATAACAAATCCAAGAAACTTCATCGGATGCCAGCCACTTGAACAGTCTCAACTATTGACAAACCTGGGGATTTGTTTAATAGTGAATTGGCTCGGAGAATTGCCAGGAGAATGCCAGAGAGGGTATTGTGGAGCAGATGAACGTCATTGTCACCAGTGTCTCTGGTCGCACAGTGTTGCTCGCGATGGATATTCTCAAGTCACTCCACAAAGCAAAGAATACTGAGGATGTTGAAAGACCATTTATGTAGATATTTATTTGAATATATATTTCCCAACAGCATTGGGTGGAGAAGCAAGAATATTTTTTGAAGCCTGTGTTTGAATTCAGCTCATACCGATGACTGGGTTTGCTCTTCTCCATCTGCCAGCTCGTAAAGCATCCATTGAAATCATCTCTGGGTGGACTCGGTCCAGTATTTATTGGCAAAGTCCCAGAGGAGAAGAGTTGGAAGAACTGGCGACTAATTGGCCTTCCAAGTCCAGAAGAGTAGGACAACATGGCATATGTGGGAAACACAATATTACAGGGGTGCGACAGAGGAGTTCTTTTCAGCAGAGGCTTAAGGCAGGTTGAAGTTGAGGAAGTGGAATCAATCTGTTTTAGGAAAATTGTGGCCAATAGATGACATTGTGCACGTCTGTCATGCTTCTTAATACAGTGCAAGGTTTCCCCACGTACAAAATGCAAGTTGTTGAGACTGTTGTTAGAGGTATGTGTTTTTAAACCAGGAACGGAAAGAGAATTTCAGCTGATGATATTTACATTTCCCTCTTTCTGATGCTTGGGGTTCTGTCCGCAGTGAACACATTCAGAGATCTTGGTATTCCATCATGTTATATTTTATTATTGTTCGACCAATCGTTGAATTTGTTGGGTTTCTAGGATCAAGTTATGTTTTGCAATGGCCCACGATGTGAGTTTCAATATGTGGACAGACTTCCTACCTTAGGTGTGTCAGGATTTGCACTGAATTTCAAGATTGACTCATTATATGCAGGAATTCTGCACAAAGTAAACACTGAAAATAATTGCATTTCAAATTTAACATCCCCTCCAAAGTAAAAATATTATTTAATACATTAGATGCATTTTGCAGTGAATGGAATAATGGGTCTCAGATTTTTACATTACTGAATGTTAAAAGTCCTTTAAAAACAGTTATCTCCTTTGACTGGAATGTCTCTCACACAGATGTATTCTTTGTAGAATGGTAATGTGTGATATTTTAAAGTGATGTACAGTGCTTCTTAAAATATGATTTTTACGTGTCCTAATGCCTTTCAGTCTGAATGCATCAAACCTGGTATCTTTCTTTTCTTTGATCCATCACAGATGAACCAGAGTATGCATTTACTCTGCTATATGGGAGCTTATGAGAAACAGATGCCACTTTATGTGTGAGAAATAATGCACTTGAGATCAAGTTCTGGTACCTTAAGACCATGCATATTAAGGACAGTAGTCAAAGAGTGATGGAATTGCATATCATGCTTTCACACAGAAAAACAGCAAGACATTTTTCCCTCCAGCCATCTCCAGCCTGGCCTTTACAGTTCAACTTTAACCTTGATAATAATTGCTATGTGCTCACTTCACATCCCTCCAAGTAAACAAAGATCATTAAGACTGGTGCTCTTCCATTCTACTCCAAGGAAAACGACACTGCCCATTTCCAGACGTTATTTTTACCTCCCTCGTCATCTTATGTTACCCAGATCCCAATATCTTCAACCTTTTTTAAATTTAGATATTTCCCAATAGATTCACGCAGTCTAAATCTGCAATCTAACTGATGCTCTTTGTTGGTACACAAAAGGCTGGAGAAACTCAGCGGGTGCAGCAGCATCTAAGGAGCGAAGGAGATAGGCGACGTTTCAGGTCGAGACCCTTCTTCAGACTCTTTGTTATCTGACTTCAGTCAGCTTAGTATTTCTACAGTGCCATTCTGGAACCATACCACCAGGGGCGCCATAAATTGGCAGCCCCGATGTCTGTTTTTCCTTTTGTTTCTGTCATTTTTAGTGTGTTTTGAAAGTTTGATTTAATGTTCTCTGGTTTGTTTTATGTGGGGGAGGGGGAGGGGGAGGGGGTCGGGATAAACTTTTTTTTTCAATCTCTTACCCTGCCGGAGATGCGATAACTTTCCGGGTCGTATCTCCGGTCGCTCTGCGGCCTAACATCTTGGAGCTGGAGGCCTCGCTCGGGACTGACTTTGAGCCCCGCCGCGGGGCGTGGACTTCCCACCGAATGCTCACAGTCTCGGGAGAGACCGTGGGCGTCAGGAGCTCCAACAACACAGAAAGTTCGACAAGCCCCGACCCGGGGTCCAATCTCTCGGCGCGGGGGAGCTGAGGTTGCCCCCGATTCAGGAGCTTGATCTTCCCGACCCGAAGGGCCCAAACGCCACCAGCTACGGGTGTAAGATCGTCCTGACAACAGAAGGCTCGAGGCCCCCGACCACGGGAGGACAAAGAAGGGAAGAGATTGAACTTTCTTTCGCCTTCCATCACAGTGGGGAATGTGGAGGGGTCACTGTGGTGGATGTTTATGTTAAAATGTATTTGGTGTTTTCTGTTGCTTTTTATTTGTCTGACTGACTTGGCAAATGAAATTCCTCATTATGTAACAAAACATACTTGGTTAATGAAGTATTATTCTTCATTGTATTGTGTTGGAAGGCAAAGGCTTTACTGATCTCGGCTCCACTCTCTTGAACGTACCTACTATGGGACAATTGGTATCACTCCAGCCTGTGAGGCAGAAGGTTGTGAATGTAATTCTACCTCCAGCCTTAAGCCCAAACGTTTGGGCTGATCCTCCAGTGGAGGCCCTCAGGGGATGCTGTCCCTCACATGACAAGTTGAATTGAGCCCCAACTGCTCATTCAGAGGGGTGTACAGATCTTGGGGCAGTACGTGAAAGCAGAGCAAAGAAATTATCCATGGTGCGCTGGTCATAATTTACCGCAACATCATGGAGACTAATGTGCAGGCAGGAACTGCAGATGCTGGTTTACACTGAAGATAGACAACAAATGCTGGAGGAACTCAGTGGGTCAGGCAGCATCTCTCCAGCAAGTGGAATAGGTGACGTTTCGGGTTGATACCCATTATTCAGACTGAGAGTCAGGGGGGAGGGAAACTAGACATATGATAAGGTACAAATCAGAGCCGGCACTGATAACCAAAGAAAGGTGGAGCCCACAATGGTCCATTGTTGGCTGTGGAAGAGATAATAACAAAGAGATACAAACAGTAAAACTCGCTTGAAATCCAGGGTAGGAGAGGGGCGTAGAGAGAGGGAATGAAAGGGTTTCTTGAAATTAGAGAAATCAATATTCCCACCACTGGGTTGTAAGCTGCCTTTTCTCCAGAGATGTTGCCTGACCCGCTGAGAAACTCCAGCATTTTGTGTCTATCATGGAAACAGATTATCTTCTTCTAGCGTCTGCCAATTCATTTGCATCGCAGAACAACTGAAAGAGGTTTAGACGGGCCGCCAGGTGGCGCAGTGGTTAGTGCTGTTACTTCACGGCTCCAGGGATCAGGGCTCAATTCTGATCTCTGCCACTGTCTGTGTGGAGTTTTCATGTTCTCCCCGTGACAACCTGATTTCCATGTGGTGCGCTGGTTGCCTTTAACATTCCAAAGAGGACTGGCAGGTGAAGTGGTGACTGTAAACTATCCCTCGATGAACACAGGTAGCAGAAGAATCAAATGGATTTTGTTGGGCAGGTGAGAGAAGTTAAATTGCAGAGCTCTAGGTAGGTAAGGGGTAGAGAGACGGATGTAGTGGACATGCTGGTTGGTAGGTTAATTACTATAGATTACCCCTACCACAAGGGAGAGGCGGGAGAATCAGCAGGGAGGAGGAATACCAATGGCATTATGGGAGGGAAATTGGGTTGGAGTAGATGGCTGCTTGGTTGCTGATGTGAACGCAGACACAATGAGGCCCAAGATGTTGCTTCTGGGCTCTAGGATTATATGACTCTATCGTACACTACTTATACAATAGGGTGAATCATGACATATCCATACTTAGCCTCTGAGATATCCTCAACTGCGTGTTGTATTTCTAACCACTAAAGTGTCTGCTCAGGCGTTTGTAGCTCAGTTGCATCAGCCGGGAGCACATACAATGAGCTGCTCCCCGTGGCAAAGTCTGAGGCGCTCTTTGTGTGATGACTTACAAAAAAAACTCAATGAGCTGGTGAAACTAGGTAGAAATGTTGAGTAGTCACAGAGTCGTTCAGCACAGACACAGGCCCTTCCACCCTACTTGCCCATACTGATCAAGACACCACATCTATAATGGGGGATGTTACTATAGTATCAACTACCAGCACTGACAGCTCTTTCCATTTACCCACCACTCACTCACTGTGTGAAAACGTTGACCCTCAGCTTTCTATTAAATGTTTCTCCTGCGTCCTCTGGTTCTTGATTCCCCTTACTCTGGGTAAAAAAACTTTGTGTGTCACCCTATCTATTCACCTCATGATCTTATACACTTCTATAAGATTACCCCTCGTCCTGTGCTCCATGAATAAAGTCCTAGCCTGCTCAACCTCTCCGGGATGCTCAACCTCTCCTGGACGCATCCTTGTAAATCCTCTCTGCAGTCTTTCCTGCTTAACAACATCCTTCCGACAGCAGGTTGACCAAAACTGAACACAACACTCCAAATGCCAGTTCACCAAGTCTTGTAGAACTTTAACATAACATCCCAATTTCTATACTCAATACACTGACTGTTGAAGGCCAATGTACTCAATGAAAGCCTACTTGTGACACCACTTTCAAGGAACTACGTATGTGTACTCCTAGATCCCTCTGCTCTACCACACTCCCCAGGGCCCTGCTATTCACTATCAACGTCTTGCCCTGGTTTGACTTCCCAAAATACTTATCTGCATCAAACTCCATTAACCATTCTGCACACCACTTGCTCCACTGATCAGGATCCTACTGCAATGTTTGACAACAATCTTCACTCTCTATGATATCACCCACTTCAGTATCTGCAACTTACTAATCATGCCGTGTACATTCTCACCCAAATCGCTGATATAAGCCACAAACAGCAATGGGCCCAGCACCGATCCCTGATACTCACCACTCGTCACAAGCCTGGAGTCTGAAAAAACAACCTTCCACCATCACCCCCTGCTTTCTTCCATGAAGCCAATTTTCGATTGGGTTGGCTAGCTCTCCCTGTATCCCATGCAGTCTGACCTTCCAGAGCAGCCTTCCATGTGAAACCTTGTCAAATATCCCTCGCAGAAGTCCATGTAGATAACATCCTCGTCAACCTGTTTGGTTACTTCTTCAAAATACATCATCTCCCACGTACAAAGCCATGCTGACTATCCTCAATCTCCCCGTCTATCCAAATGCATATATATATTCTATCGCTCAGAATAGTCCCCAGCATCTGCCTTCCACAGATAGCAGGCTCACTGGTCTACAGTTCCCAGCTTTTCCCTGCCCCCCACTCTCGGGTGTATCGGAAGCCGCTTCCACCAACACCTCACCAAGAGAGGCTGATTGAGAGTGCCTAGGACCTCTATACAGGGGATGTTAGCTCAGAGGGGCCACACAGAGGACATGGAATTACTCTTCTCTTGATGTAGGTTCATGTGCATTACTGCTTCCCTAAGCAATTAACCAGCGGTGAAGCTGTGGATAGAACTCCTCTCATTGAAGGCAGAAACTCTCAACACATAGCTGTGCCTTGTACAATAAAGTGTCAAAAACCACACTGGTTATACTCAGTAATTGAAAATACAGGTATACCCGGAGAGCTCACGTTTCTCACCCCACTCTCCCTTTAACACAGTGAACATTCCATGACACTTCAAAGAAAAGATACTGATCTGAACAAATTAAATGCCACCATTGCTCTGGATACCAATCTGTAAATCTTTCTTTATGGTGGAACCCCTGGAAATTTGCAAACCCTATTCACAAGTTTACGAGTTATAGGAGTAGAATTAGGCCATTCAGCCCATCAAGTCCACTCCGCCATTCAATCAAGGCTGATCTCTGCCTCCCATTTTCCCATTTTCCAGCCTTCAACCCATAACCCTCGAAACCCGTTCTAATAAAGAATTTGTTTATCTCGGCCTTAAAAATGTTCACTGACTTGGCCTCCACTGCCCTCTGTGGCAAAGAGTTCTACAGATTAACTACCGTCTGACTAAAGTTCCTCCTCACCTCCTTTCTAAAAGAGCGCCCTTTAATTCTGAGGTTGGCCTCTGGTCCTAGACTCTCCCACCAGTGGAAACACCCTTTCCACATCCACTGTCTCTCTGCCTTTCATTATTCTGTAAGTTTCAATGAGGTCCCCGCTCCAGCGAGTAGAGGCCCAGTGCTGTCAAGCGCTCATCATATGCTAACCCACTCATTCCTGGAATCATTCCTGGATCTCCGGTAAACACTGGTGCACAGTGGGATTTTCTGACTATACTGATAACCACTGGGAATTCCCTGCGTACACCAATAGGCTACGGAACTCCGGTTTCCATCCACTGAGTTGCAGCCTCCAGTGTCAGTGTGAAAACTGTTGTCACAGCTGAAAACACACATTAGTAAGGCAACAAGACTACAGATTCCCATGACTTGTCAGATTCTCTGAGGTGACACAGACTAATGTTCCTTAGGGACATGCACAACATTTGATCCTGCGTTACACACAAATCTACTTCAGATATTTGAATGCATTGGGTTGTTTTGATTATGCCATCAACTCACTCTCTTATTGTTAGGCTCATCATAACCAGTAACTGCATGACTAGTCAGAGAAACATGATTTACAACAAACAAAATACATTTATAGAACGTCCTTAACATTGCAAAGTATTTCAGATCCACTTTGGAACGGTTGAATAGTTTTTGTGCGGGAGAATACGCAACACGAGATATTTGTAGGTTTTCATAAATTAACGAGATGGGTCTTAAAACTTTTTGGTTTCAAATCTCTTGATTAAAATGCAAGTCGCGAGTCACTCAAAATACAAAAACGAATGGAAAGTGCAAACACTATTTTTATGCAAGAGAATCATTTCAGCTTTAATGCAATTGAAGCAAATGTTGGTAATTCAAGAGCAAGATTTCCTCTGGTTGAATAAGCACTTTAAACGTCTTTTTGAGGGAATATTAAAGTATGATGCCGTGCTCCCGGACCCTCTGGATGTGCGGTGTGAATTGGAAGGCTCTGATCTTTACTTTCTAGTTGTGAGTTATCAATCATTGCAGGCTGACAGTTACCTCGCACACAGACCTATTCATAGCTTCCAGCTGGCTGGCCTTGGAGAAGCCCTCACTTCTGAAGAGCACCCAGATCCCGCACAACTCTCCAGCAGATGTTACATTCATCATTGTCACTGGATTACACCGACTCCTTGTCGTCTGGCCCAGGGATATAAAGTGACGCTAAATGTGCGAGTGCAAGTGTGTATGTTGCCTGGGTTCATTATACAGGGCACCATTTTTACTGTCGTGTCCAGCAACACAATTACTGAGACCGGGGGATACAGATCATGTCAAAAACAATTGAGACAATGACCACCGGCTGATATCAAATGAACCCTTTGAAGCAGTCAGTTGCTATCGATGATGTTACCATGAGAAGTCTTAAGGCTCGGAACTCAATCTCCCCTGTGCTAGTTTCATTACAGCTGTTCACCAAGCTAAGCCTGAACCGGGCAGGAGCCGGGTGCCACATCACGTTTGCACAAGAGGCTCCCAATAATACTTTTCCGGTTGTTAATTGTTGAAGGAAGTGAGTTCCCCTCCTCCTGAGGACCCCCCTCCTCCGCCTGGGTAGTTTCTGCAATGCACCTTTATCAGGGGCTGCAGGGCCCAGCCAGTCTGACTGCCCCCTCCCTCTCGCAGGTAGTTTCTACATGCACCTTTAGACGGGCCGAAGGGCCAGCCCGAACCCCATGGTGTAGAGCCAGTTGCTCCGACTCTCAGGCACAGCTGAAGCTGCTTCCACCAGCCCCTCACCCAGTGTGTCAGTCAAACGCTGTGCAACTTTCAGTGGCCGCTGAACTGAGCTGCCTTGTTACCCAGCTTTCCTGGCTACACCTTCCAGCGTGAAATCAGGTTTCCTCTTCCCTTAATTCCTACATAAATAATAAAAATCCCAATGATGGAGCTTTAATGGGCTTGAATCCTCAGGGAAGCTTTTGTGTAAAAGTTCATATTTTTCAAATCACACGATCCATTCAAAGGAGTTCTTGTTTGCATATTGTGGACACAGCATCCTCCGCTTGGGAACCGCGTGAACACGGAGCGCTTATTTACATCTATGTTTTGTTCTCTCAACAGAACAATTTGAAGTGGTCGACCTGAGGAAGGGCGAGGGCAACAGAGGGAAGAAAGACATGAGAGCAACTCAGCGGGACAGGCAGCATCTCTGGAGAGAAGGAATGGGTAACGTTTTGGGTCGAGACTGAAAGTCGCGGGAAAGTGAAACGAGAGATTTAGACGATGATGATATGCAAAAGAGTAACAATGATAAAGGAAACAGGTCATTGTTAGCTGTAGCTCGGTGAGAACAAAAGACTTGGGTGGGGGAAGGATGAAGAGGGAATGCAGGCGTTACTTGAAGTTAGAGAAATCAATATTCATACCACTGGGCTGTAAGCCGGCCAAGCGAAATATGAGATGCTGTTCCTCCAATTTGCGTTTAGCCTCACTCTGACAATGGAGGAGGCCTAGGACAGAGAGGTCTGTGTGGAAATGGGAAGGGGAATTAATGTGTTTGGCAACCGGGAGTTCAGAGAGGATCAGGCGGAAAGAGAGAAATGATCGCCCAGTCTACGTTTGGTCTCGCCAATGTAAAAGAGTCCACATCTTGAACAATGGATACAACAGATGAGGTTGGAGGAGGTGCAAGTGAACCTCGGCCTAACCTGAAAGGACTGTCGGGAACATATAAACATAGAAACATAGAAAATAGGTGCAGGAGTAGGCCATTCGGCCCTTCGAGCCTGCACTGCCATTCAATATGATCATGGCTGATCATCCAATGACCCTGGACCCTGGACAGAGTCGGGGGAGGAGGTATAGCGACAGGTGTTGTATCTCCAGCGGTTGCAGGGGAAGATACCTGGGGAGGGGGTGGTTTGGGTGGGAATGGATAGTTAACCAGGGAGTTGCGGAGGGAACGGTCTCTGCAGAAGGCGGAAAAGGGTGGTGATGGGAAGATGTGACTAGTGGTGGGATCCCGTTAGAGGTGGTGAAAATGCCGGAGCAATATGTTTTGTATGCGACGGCTGATGGGGTGTAAGGTGAGGACAAGGGGGAGGGGGAGCACGGGTGGAGCTACGGGATACCGAGGAGACACATGTGAGGACATCATCTACGAGGGAAAAGGGTCTCAACACGAAACGTCACCTATTCCTTCTCTCTAGTGAAGTTGCTTGTCCCGCTGTGTTACCCCATCATTTTGTGTTTATCTTCCCTTTAAACCAGCATTTGCAGTTCCTTCAAACACAGAGAGGTTTAAAAAAAAGTAATGGATGACTTACTTGATGGATGACTTAGGAATGCATTCAAGGACTGGGGTGGTGGTGGGAAAGGAGCAAGGTAGCTGGGGCCATGGCTATCTAAGATAGATAAACGTCCTGCAGCGTGTGTGCGTTTGCACAGCGCCAGGAATCAGGCTACACATGGTTCAGATGCAGGACGTTGGGTCTTTGACCTATGATGTTGTTTGTTTCTCCACCTCAGGTGCTGCCTGAACGGAGTCTTTCCCAAGGCCGACATAAGATACAGGAGTAACTCAGCGGGTCAGGCAGCATCTTTGGACAAAAGGAATAGGTGACGTTTCGGGTGGAGACCCTTCATCAGACTGAGACTCAGGGGAGAGGGGAATGAGAGATATAGATGGCACTTAGGAGAAATGAATGGAATATATGCAAAAAACATCGATAATCAGTGAAATGCGGCTATTGGCCATACAATAGACCAATGTTGGCTGTTTTTTCCAAAATGGTTTATTTTATTTTATATGTGGGGGCCACCATTTATTAATGAAGGCAGCATTACAATACAGAAAGAAGCAAATGGCAAATTATGCAGCTTCAAAAGTCGCAAACGGGATTTGCAATATTTACACAGGTGTTACAATGAGATCAAATCATTTTATTGCAACCCAGGGTTTAGCAGAAGTCTTCTCTCAGGATTCTTGTTCCACTGCTGCTGTCTCCCCCCTACAGGCATTCCTTGCCATCTATCTGACCTTCCATCCATCAAAGATAGACACCAAATGCTGGAGTAACTCAGTGGGTCAGGCAGCATCTCTGGAGAAAAGGAATAGGTGATGTTTCGGGCCGAGGCTTTTCTTCAGACTCTTCGGTCTTGACCCAAAACATCGCCCATTCCTTCTCTCCAGAGATGCTGCCTGACCCAGTGTTACTCCAACATTTTGTGTCTATCTTCGGTGTAAACCAGCATCTGCAGCTCCTTCCTACACCTTCCACCCATTGATGTTTTCTTGCGCTCTACACCACATAATATTTGCTGAGTTTGATAAAGCGCAAAATCAGGTGTGTGGTATAATACATTTTGTCTTCGACTCTCCGTTTCTTAACAGAGTGGTGAGATTAAAGTTGTTGGCAAATGCTGCCCTTGACTTTTTATCTTCTACAAGAATACTGAGCACAAAGTTTCGAAAGTGAAGATTCGAAAGCAATTTTGAAGTGTAAGTCTATAATATCCAAAAACTTCATGCAAGTCAAAACTCACTGACACAACAAGTGGAGTTGAGGCTAGTGAGGAAAGTTGCCAAAGAATACAATAGCATTAAGATCAGTTTGGGGAAATGGGCAGAGAAGTGACAGATGGAGATGAATCTGGATAAGTGCGTCCTGTTACAATTTAGGAAATCAAACGTATACAGTCAATGGAAGGTCCCTAAGGAGCACAGATGTATAGGGGGATCTTGGGGTGCAAGTCCACAACTCCTTGTAAGTGTATAATGTAAGTATATAAGTATCAAGGTAGGTAGATATGGCGGTAATAAGGCTTGCCTTCATCAGTTGGAGCATTGAATATCACAGACAGTAAGTCATGTTGCCGCTGTATAAAACGTTGGTGCGGCTGCATTTGGACTATTGAGTCCAGCTTTGATCACCCCATTACAGGAAGGATTGGAGGCGTTGCAGAGGAAGCATATGAGGTTGACCAGGATGTTGCCTGGATTAAAGAGTATTCGCTATAGGAAGTGCTAATTGGACATACTAGGGTTGTTTATTCTGGAGCATCTGAGGTTGAGGGGAGATCTGATCAAAGGATATAAAATTATGCGAGGCATAGATAGGGTAGCTAGAGTATTTCCCCAGGAGGAAATGATAAAGAGTGGAAGGCATGGCTTTAAGGTGAGAGGGAGAAAGTTTAAAAGAAAAATTGCGAGGGCAGTGTTTTAATACAGGATGGTGAGTGCCTGGAACGTGCTGCCAGGGGAAGTGAGGGTGTAGAGATATTTGGACAGGCACATGAACATACAGAGAATGGAGGGATATGTACAGGCAGATTGTATTAGTTTCATTTGGCAACATGGTCAGCACAGACATCGTGGGCCAAGGGGCCAGTTCCTGTGTTGAACTTTGTTCCAACAAGTAAGTAAGTTTATTGGCCAAGAATTCACATACAAGAAATTTGCCTTGGTGCTCCGCCCACAAGTAACAACAAGACATACAGCTCTAAAACCGGCTATTTTGAAAGCTGCAGATTCTGTCAACTCCACCTCACCAAAGGACAACATGACAAGTGCAGTTGTTGAACATCCCTGCCTTGTGGTTTGTGCGTTACTATCCAGCATTTGGAATCTGCAAGCTGTCAATGGGCATTGATTTGAACTTTCTTGCTGTGCATTGCCCATTCAAGAAACGTTGTTCTCGTTGAGACTACACAGCGAGGCAGGGTGAAGGTTGCAGGCCCAGAACACTGTGTAGGGATTGCATGTTTCTACATAATGCAACAGGCTTACAGTTTAACATTAAGGAAGAGGTACCTCAAAAAATGACATGCCCTGTTAAGTGGAAATGAAGCTATATCCAGAAATATGCTTAATTAGATTCAAGATTGCGTGGCAATTATTTCATTCAATCAATTGAATAGTTTACTATTATGTTGATACTGCACAATAACAAGGGGTATTCTCCAATCATTGTTTCTTTGTACCAGGGGGCTCATGATTTTCAGACCCAAGTATAGGTTTACAGATGAATTAGAAATATATTTACACAAGATGTTGCAGTTAGATTTGTTTTACAGCGGGGTTCCTTACACACACTTAATATTCACCAGTGAAAAAGTGAGTAAAGCCAATGTTAGAGGAGAGTGCTTTCGCACTGCTAACACCCATCACTTTGCTGAGTTGCACATTTCATCTTTACTTTAAAAGTGTCTGATGTTGTGTTGCATTGTTATTGTTCAATTATTTCCAGATAGTTGCATCTAGTTGTGTACATGGAGTTCTAGCAAAAGGAATTGCTTCACAACAGGATTGAGGAATCAGTGCCATGAAGGCAACTCACCTGGTCATTAATCTGACAAGCTACTAAATTCTGATGGTTGTAGGTGTGCGCTGAGCATATGTACTTCAGCCAGTTCCCGCTTCCAGCCTGGTTCGCATCAATGCAGAATTTTAAATTCCCCAGCTCATCAACAATCTGTAAAATAATAGAACAAAATATTTGTACCGTCTAAAATTCTCAGTTAGTAAAGCAGCTGTTTCTTGATTCTGTAAGAAACTTTAATCCCAATCTGGAAAAATCAAGCATAAAAAGATGTAAAATCACATGTAAGAGACATAAAACGGAGTAACTCAGCGGGATAGGCAGCATCTCTGGAACGAAGGAATGGGTGACCTGAAGCAGGGTCTTGACCTGAAACGTCACCCATTCCATCTCTCCAGAGATGCAGCCTGTCCCGCTGAGTTGCTCCAGCATTTTGTATCCATTTCCGGTGTAAACCAGCATCTGCAGTTCCTTCTTACACAAGGATATCATGTATTCATTTTTTGGTGTGGGCCCAATGAAATGGTTTCACACAATCTGCAAAGGCATCTTTATTGTCTGCACCACCTGGAATGTTTCTCCAGCATTTTCCATTTTCTGTGGCAACTTGAAAGGGTTTATGTGTAAACTTAGTTTCCCTTATATATTGTAAGAATATAATATTTTCTCCATATGTGAGCAAACCAATGTTGCAACTAATAAAAGTGAGTTTCCATGGAAGGCAATTTGTAAAATGCTAACCTCAATTACAACATATGGGATGTTATTCAGCCAGTCATTATCAGATCCAGCACCCATTGCATTCCCTTGCTATAACGTGTGTCATTGTTACATTATGGGCTTCACTCATGAGTTCTAGTCTACAGGCATGACTTAATCTGCAGGTCAACCAGCAGATATTACCGAGCAGGAGAAGTTGCCGCACTTCATCACAAATATTTTTCACACCATCGCCACAAGCTGAGGTTTCAGTAACAAGTGCTCGTGCTATTCTAACATTTAGCTGCACAATGTTTTCACTTGCAAAATTTATCTCCACACCTCTTGTAGTTTCCTTGGGGTCTAGCTGTCTAAATAAGCTTCATAGTTCAAAGATAAAGAATGGAAACAGGCCAGTCGGCCCACCGAGCCCACACCAACAGGGTCACACTAGTTCTATGTTCACCCACTTTCTCATCCACTCCCTACACACAAGGGGCAATTTACGGAAGCCAAAGAACCCACAAACCCTCATGTGTTTGGGATGTGGGAGGAAACCAGAGCACCCGTAGGAAACTCTCGCAGCCACAGGGAGAACATGCAAACTCCACACAGTGGGTAACCGCCCCAGTAAAGCGTTATTAAAGCATAAAATTTAACGGCAAATGCCAGATTGTTGAATATCAGTGGACATCGTGGTCATATAATCCCAGACATCCACTTCTACCACAAGCTCCTGGATGGCAATTGAGAATAGTCACCGGGATGATTTTCTTTTTCCTCGCTATTTCAAGCAGATAATATATACCACCTTTACTAAACTTGCAGCTAAAGTCAACAAGTAATGACCCACCAATGATCAAACTTTTGTACTTCTTTGCGTAAATATTTACGGCGCGTCTTAAATACTATTCGGACCACTCGGAAAAACTCTTTTGTATCCAAATATAAATTTGATACAATGAGAGAATTATTTTGATACAATCAGTGTTCAGGGTTGATTCATCACTACCTGCTTCAACTCATGAAACACTATATGGAAGAATCTAGAGGGAACTCAACTCGTTTGCCTTTTGGAATATGAATTCCTTAATTAGTAAAGGAAACACGTTCTCATAAAAGTTTCCATGTGCTTACCATATATTCACCTTGAAGCCAACATTTCACTACCCTCTGAGCTTCAAAAGGCTGCTAATAGGCTTATTAAATATAAAATGTTAGTGCACACTCCGTGTTTTTGCCTCACCTACCTGCAAAGTTCCAACATTATCTGTTTTAACTTAATTAACCTTTCCTGCCACCTCATTTTCTGTACCATTGGCAAATGCAATGTTGATTTGTATATTGTATATTATATTGAATAATTAAAGCAATTTAAAGAAAAGATTCATTTTGGCACTAAAGAATGCTCCTTTAGTTTTTACCACACTTCAAAATTACTTTGCTCTGGCAGAGGCGGTTTCCAATCCACGATGATTCTGATTCAGTATCTGAATGCCGCCTGCTTTATGCAGCTTCTGGGCTCGCTGGATGCTGTGATTTGCATGCTGAATTTCTCAGTCACGCTACCCAAAGGCATCTTGCCAATGGCCTGAAGCTTTATTTTGGGAGGGAGAAGAAAGAAGAGCCAGAAGACACAATTGCAGGATCAAACTCTCCCGATATGATCCATGGGTCTGAGCGGCCAACAATGCTAACATAGCACCAGGTCTGTACCAGGGCGTGACCCTGTGGGAGCAGGTGAACAACTAGGAAAAGTGAAAGAATGCTTCCTCGGTCAGCAACATGCAAAGCTCTGTGGAGTTCTTCATCTGAAACCAATCTGCAAATTATTGCTATAATCTAGTTTAAGGGCTGGAATCCCCGACTGTGCACAAAGTGATTAGTCATCGACTCTAAACATTGACTCCCTGCACTGGGGAGTTCAAATATTTCCAGCTCCTCACTTAGCAAATAAAATCAGAATGATTTATAGCGGAGAGTTCTTTTAAAAAAACAACCTGCCTACAAATTGTTTCCAAGAAATAGTTGCCTTGCAACTCGCTGGTTGGCGGGCATGTGAAGTGGGTTGGCTGAAAGAAAAGATTCACTCATCTCCAAATAACATCAAACTGACATGGAGTTTAGAAGTCTTTGAATTGATAGTGAACTAATAATAGTGTGCATGCTAAAAAGGTCAATATTATGATCTGCTTCTCAGTAACTCATTGGGAGATTAATAGAATGAGAATGTTCTAAATAATTAGATGCTATTAGGTATTATTTTAATCAAAATAAACTTTATCAGAATAAAAATATATGCAAAACAAAAACTGGGCAAAAGTTCTTCCGACATTCTCGGAGGCTGTTCATACATTCATTTGTGTCGTATCATAGTGTTCACAAATATCATTTTACCCTCTATTTTCAAATGTGAATGCTAACATGTCCCACTGCCTGCCTGTGAGCAATTGGTTCCTGTTTGTTGTACATGAACCCCACATAACATCAAAGCCACAATGTTCCCCTCTTTAAGGAGGAATTCCCCTTTCTTTCCCCAATCCTTCTCTCTGGCAGTGTGCGATTACACTTGGTCAAGAAAGTAAACAGTTGACCTGCTTCCAGGTCTTCAGCCTGAAATGTTAGCGTTGGCTCAGTGGCTGGCTTTCTTGCCTTTGAATCAGAAAGCTGTGTGATCATTTCCCACCAGTGCCTCAGGATGTAATTCTAGGCTCCATGCTGCTAGGCTAGAAGTTCCTCTGTGCAGCGCTGATTTTTATACACTACCTGAAGGGATTTAATCTAAAACCTTTGCACCTTTCCAAATGTGTTCCAAGTCAGATTAACATGTACACTGACACCAAAAATGGTGCAACCCACACCTAATGACAAATTGCAAATTGCAAGTGGGCATGAACGGGTGTGAATGTTTGTGCCACTCACACTGAAACAGAGCAGCAGTGGAAGGTGAGGTCTGCTTCAGATATAGTTAAAGGGCATCAACTCTACTTGAACCATCTATCTCTGGCGGATTCTGAGTAATCAACTTTCCCACGGGTATTCTTGAAAGATGTTGATTGGTGTTAGCTAACATCAAGCATCTCCTCTTCACCTAAACTCTCGCATCATAGTTTGTCTCAAACCACTACTGCTACCCCAAATGGTGTGGTGGCAGAGCAGTAGAGCTGCCACCTTACAGCGCCAGACCCAGGATCGATCCTGACCACGGGTGTTGTCTGTACAGAGTTTGTATGATCTCCCTGAGCTTTCTCCGAGATCCTCGGTTTCCTCCCACACTCCAAAGACGTGCAGATTTGTTGGTTATTTGGCTTGGTATAATTATAAAACTCTCCCTAGTGTGTAGGATGGTGTTAGTGTGCGGGGATCGCTGGTCAACATGGACTCGGTGGGGCATAGGGCCTGTTTCCACGCTGTATTACTAAACCAAACCTAAACTAAACACACTAGGTTCCTTATTTGATCACATGCATGACTGTCCCCAAACAATGCTCTTGTCATCTCCACCCTCGTTACTGTCCTTTCCTACGAGGTCGCTGCATCTTCCCTGATTCTGTCCTTTCTGTACCATTGTTCCTAGATCTTGCCCCTTCCCTTAATGTTCTCAGCATCTCTCTGCCATCACCCATCACAATGTCTTCAACATTTTATGTTCTTCAGGTAGTAGAAGATTTGCTTTTTTGATCAGAGGATAAGATCAGATAAGATCTACACCTCATGTAGAAGCTGCCATTAGTGATGCTACACTCCTCTAAATGTGCAGGCATGATTACGTGCTCACCAGCGAGGATTTGGCCAGAAGTAAGTGACCAGCTACATTGGTCGGATGTAATATCTCGTTATCTACAGCAACACTATGCCCCTGAACGGCACCTGCTTCCTTTCAGTTTAGAAGATTGCACCTTGTGAGAGATTCACGAGAAATTTGGGCACAATTTGTTTTTGTTTCATCTCTCCGTTTCTGTCTAAAGATTGGTCTCTTTAACTTTTTATTTTTAATGCCCCATACAGTGATTGAACACATTTCATCCAAGTTAGCCTTTTTGATCGATTGATTGAATGAATGAATGAATAACACAGCATGGAAACTGGCCCTTCGGCCCACCGAGTCCAGGTCGACCATTGACCACCTGTTCACACGAGTTTCACGTTACCTTACGTTTGCATCCACTTGCCATGCATTAGATGCAATTTATAGAGGCTAACTAACACAAACTCCACACAGACAGCGCCAGAGGTCAGGATCGAACCGGGGTTCATTTAAAACGTAAAATTAAAAAATGTAAGATGTAAAATTTAAAATTAAAATAAATGTCAATAGCTCTTCCAAAAGCACCACTGTGCTGCCCAATTTTAGAGTTAGTGTCATACAACATGGAAACAGGCCCTTCAGCCCCACCTATCCATGCCAACCAAGACGTCCCATCTGTACTAGTCCCACCTGCCTGCGTTTGGTCCATATCGTTCTAAACCTTTCAAATCCATGTACCTGTCCAGGTGTCTTTTAAATGTTGTTATAGTACCTGACCTAACTACCTCCTCTGGCAGCTCATTCCATATACCCAACACCCTTTGTATAAAAACAGTTGCCCCCCAGGTTCATATTAAATCTTTCCCTTCTCACCATAAACCTATGTCCTCTGGCTCTTGATTCCCCTCCTCCTCTTGCGCACCAAGGATTAAACTCCCAGCCTGCTCAACCTCTCCCTATAGCTCAGGCCCTCGAGTCCTGGCAACATCCTTGTAAATCTTTTCAGCACCTTTCCATCTTAATAATATCTATCCTATAACAGGCTGACCAAAACTGAACACAATACTTCAACTGTGGCCTCACCAAAGTATTATACAACTGTGACGTATCCTCCCAACTTTATAGTCAATACTGTAACTGATGAAACGCCAATGTGCCACCCTATTAACCTTGATGCCAAGGAAAAAAAGGGCTACCGATTTAATCCGATCCTATTCTTTCTATCAATGTAATATTTTCCATTGTAAATATCGATCCAAATCATTTTTAAACTTAATATTTGTTCCATTATTCTTCAAGGCAGTGGACCCCAGATTACAGCCAGTCATTTTATAATCATTCAATTCATTTCTCCTCTGTTGCTTTTGCCAATAAATTCAGCATTAGTTTATTGTACGTGTACCGAGGTACAGGCAAAAGTTTTTGTTGGGTGCTAACCAGTCAGCAGAAAGACAACACATGATTACAAGTGAGCCATTTACAGTGTACAGATACATGATAAGGGAATAACGTTTAGTGCAAGATAAAGCCACCAAGTTCCGATCAAAGATAGTCCAATGGTCTAAAGATAATCCAAGGGGTAGATAGTTGTTCAGGACTGCTCTATAGTTACCTTTAAATATATCAACCCTCCTGTTTGTGAATTTTATTTCTCTCTATTTAATGTTTTCAAATTTCTTTTAATAACCTGATTTTAAAGAAAATTGTTAGAAACATTATAAGAAATATTTTTACACCTTAGTGCCTTCTGGATGAAGTTATTGAGCTGAAGCAAAACCATTTGGTCAGACAGCAACTACTGTCCGGTTCAACAAGAATACAAACATACTACCATACTTGTGACAACTGAAAACAGGAATAACATATTAATTTTAAGCAGGTTCAGATTTTCATTTAAATGAAGTGAGAAGGCGAATTTAAAAAAAACACTCCGGTGCTGAATTCTCATCTTGTTTTAAAGCAGGTTCTAAACTTTTATAACAAGTTCAAATACCTAAACCAATTCTTAAGCAAATTCTGATGCAATTTCTTGGCAATACGTACAAAGGGGAAAATGGTAAGGTGGACACAAAATGCTGGAGTAACTCAGCGGGCCAGGCTGTCCGGAGAGAAAGAATGGGCAACGTTTCAGGTCGATACCATTCTTCAGACAAAATGTTCCTCCTTTACCATTTTGGATTAATGTCATCTTGCCTTGTTTTGAAAAAAAAATCTTTCTTTCTAATAGAGTTGGAAATTTGCATTGCTGAGATGCTGTTGGGATTTGGCGAAATAGATCTCCAAACTACTGCAAAGGAATAACCAGAGTAACAGCCTGCTAGAATGAGGTTGGCTTTTAACTACATTACAACACGGACCGTACTCCAAATCTAATTTAAAGAAATCAGTCACATTGAGATTTCTTGAGGTAATTAGACAGTACAAATATATGTACAATCAATACAAATCAGATTTAGGCAATCTAAAATATCAATTGCAAAATGAGCTTTGAAATAGTTACATTCCATGATTCGGTACATTTTCTTGTGAAACCAGGAATCTGCAAAATAGGCACATTTATCCAGAATATCTCAATTCTTTCTCTATTTTCCATTTGCTCTATCCCTCATCTTTGATTATTTTTGTATTCATACCAGGGGAGCATTCAATTCCTTTGTAGGATCCATTCCATCAACTTACAATTCATTGGGTGAAATGCTAATTCCTGGTGAGTTGAATACACTGTTATACATTGAGTGGCTAAGAACCTTTCAATGTGGTGCAGAATAAATACTTTTATATTTATTTTTCTACATTGCACATTAGTTTGCAATTTTAAAGCTACGTTGCATTCTATTTAACAATTGGATAACCATTTAAAAAGTGACTCTTATCATCTTTAAAATCAAAGATAGACACAAAAAGATGGAGAAAAGGAATAGGTGGCTGTTCAGGTTGAGAAGGATCTCGACCCGAAACGTCACCTATTCCTTTTTTCCAGAGATGCTGCCTGACCCGCTGAGTTACACCAGCTTTTTCTGCCTATCGTCAATGGAAACCAGCGTCTGCAGTTCCTTCCTACACATCTTTAAAATTAATCTGCTTGTTTCAATAACTCAAAAATCATTATTTTTGTATCACCTCGAGGGTGGGGCAGATACAGAATTGGATATCAATAAACAGTTGTGTTAATTCAAATCATCCTGAGGAAATAGTAAATAACCAGAGGATGAGATGATAATAAACAGATATGAAATCCTTACCGGGTATTTGTTCATGTTTTATCGCTAAAGATGGTGCGTCCCACTTCAATCTGTCGAGTTACCCTGAACCATACTCCCCCTCAACTGATTGAGAATGTTGGTGTGATACCACCACTGAGACTGCATGGAAGTGCAACTCAGGACTTCAACTATCTGTGAACCACATGGCCTTTGGCTGATGCCTTCCATTGAGAACTCAGATTCTCAGCTGTGTATAATTGTGGTTAAAATTTGCATTCTTGTGATCTACGTGCAATATACTGGGCTTTCAATCTGCAATGGCATTGCACCTAATGTTTTGACTAAATTAATGGATAAAGATTTGAGGATCAATGGACAGAAGAGTGCAATGACAATATCATCCAGTAATTGAAGCCAATTAACAAAGTATCCTTTCAAATACCTCAATGGCTCTGTCTATATGTGCACATTGAACTAAGACCCACAGGTTTCAATGTTCAAGAAGAAACTGCAGATGCTGGAGAATTGAAGGTAGACAAAATTGCTGGAGAAACTCAGCGAAGGGAATAGGCAACGTTTCCGAAACGTTGCCTATTTCCTTCACTCCATAGACGCTGCCGCACCCGCTGAGTTTCTCCAGCAATTTTGTCTACCCAAAGGCTTGAATCCTGATTCATATGTAGTCGGAGGATTCTGGCCAGGAAAACTGTTAAGGTCCTAATGGAAAGCACATTGGTCCACAGGAAAATTTGCCGTTGACAAATTTACCCAGAAACTGACCATACGATGTTGTCTTTCTCCATGAATGATGATTTTGACTTCAGACTTTTAGACTTTTAGACATACAGTGTGGAACCAGGCCCTACGGCCCACCATGTCCACGCTGACCAGCGATCACCATATATTCCATTGTATTGTGTTGGAATTAATTCATTAGCCAACAATGTAAAAGCAGCGCACTGTGATGGAAGGCAATAACGTATTATCTTCTTCTCTCCTTTTCTTGGGGCAGTCAGGGCGATGGAAGCTGCCGCAGCCGGTGATTGAAGCTCCGCATTGGGCCGATCGTAGCTCTGCGTTGGGGCGATCGTAGCTCCCGCGATCGGGACGGTCGTAGCTCCCGCGGTTGAAACTCCTGAAGTCGATCGCTAACCAAGGGACCACGATGTTAAGATGGCAGGCTCTCGTGGTTGGAGCTCCCGTCATTCCCTGACAAGGAATCGCAAGCCCCACGTTGTTAAGTCCGCAGGCTCCCACAGTTGGAGCTCCCGAAGTCGATCCCAGCGATTGGACAGCCAGCTGCACGATGTTAGGCTGCAGTGCCGATGGAGATACAATACGGAAAAACTCTCATCTCCGTCGAGGAAAGAGATTAAAAAAACAGGGTTCCCCCACCCCCGACATAATACAAAGGTAAAAGTACACTAAGACTTACATTTTACTTCGGAGTCACGTGAGTGACTACGTGAAGACCCCGCCAGCACGCATGCGCGACATATCGTCGTACGCATGCGGAAGCGACGGTCGGGAGGAGCGGGGCTCCTCCAGCGTGAGTTTAAAAAGCTCACGCCAGGTAAGTCTCACCGAAGGAGTGAGTCGACCATAATGGAAGGGAGAAAGAGTAAGAGAGCGGCGGCCAAATCAGCGGCTAAGGACAGCAGCCAGCGGAGAACCGCTTCTCCAGAGCTTCAGGTTCCACCTGCAGCTCCCGACTTTTCGGACTTTGAGACCGTTGGTACGCCACGGTCGGGGAAAACTACCCGGAAGTCGGCCGGGGCGGACTCAGCGGAGTCCAGTCCCGAGGGCACCCCGCTCGCTGGTAGCGACGGAGGTCGCCTTGACCGCATTGAGCGGCTGATGGAGCAGATGCTCCAACGTGACCTGTTACAGCAGGGGCAGGATCACAGTGGGACCCCTAGTAGGCCCACGGCAAGTTCCTTTCGAGGACTGCCCAATGTATCCCCTTCTATACAGGGGAGCATTGAGGGTCAGAACTGGGCTGACCCAGAAGAGGGAGAGTTGGCTGAAGCACCTGCAGCGTCAGGGGTGTGTGAAGATTATATGGATGTGGTGAGCAAACATGCCATGCCCCACCAGAAGGGCCTACCCATCCACCCCAAGCTGGCTGCCAGCATTGATTATATGGCCACCAACCAACTTCAGGAACAGGCCATCAATGCCACAGCAGATAAATATTTGGCGCCAGAAAACTGCAAATCGTTAAATGTACCCGCGGTGAACAACCCGATATGGGGAAACATGAGCCCCTCGAGTAGAGGGCAGGAGATGAAACTTCAGAAGATCCTGAAGCTCCTAACCGCAGGGATTACTGCAGTAGCCAGAACAGCAGTGGGAGTGGCTATGCCGCAAGAGCTGCAAGATGCTTTGGCCTTACTGTGCAATACACAGTATGAAATTAACAATTTCAGGAAAAGCATTATAAAGCCGGCGCTTAACCCCAAGTTCGCGGGGTTATGCAAGCCTGGGAAGACGCAGCCTCCAAGCCTGTTATTCGGGGAAGATCTCCCCAAACAGGTAAAAGATCTTGACGAAGAGGCTAAGGCTTTGGGCCTTATTAAAGTACCTGGGTACACTAAGCCTCATCACCCACACAGAACGCACCCCTACGCACCCACCGGGCAGAGTTACCCTAACAGGTCTGCCGGTGGTGAAAGCTCGAAGGCCGGCATACCTGCACAGCGGTCTTTTTTAGGCCAAGGCCCAGGCCGGCCTCCTTGGAAGATGCGCCACTCCCAGAACACCTACAACCAGCCGAGGAAGCAAGGGCAGAAACCTCCACACCGGCAGTAACCATGAAGGTAGGTGGGTCTGGGATCCCCAAGAACACTACTGGCCTAAATTCACTCTGCATAGGGGGCAGGTTGCACATGTTCCTCGAGAATTGGCTCACTTTTACCTCTGATCCTTATATACTCAGGAGTATTCAGGGCTACAAAATTGAATTTATTCACGAACTCCCTACCCCGGTACAGCATGCGCCTAGTCGGAAATTTGTCCTTTCTCATAGAGATAAGGCAGCAGGGCATGCTGAACTACAGAGGTTAATAGAAAAAGGGGTAATTGAAAAGGCCTTTAAAGAACCTCAGGAGTTTGTGTCTAATATATTCACTAAAAACAAAAAAGATGGCGGGTGCCGCATCATCATAGATTTGACCGACCTGAATACTTCTGTCCAGTATATTCATTTTAAAATGGACACCTTCGACACTGCTACTCAGCTTGTAGCCAATAGGTACTACATGGCATGCGTTGACCTTAAAGATGCATACTATTCAGTACCCATACACAAGGATCATAGGAAATACTTAAAATTTATCTGGATGGGACAATTATGGCAATATAAAGCTTTGCCTAATGGGCTATCGTCAGCACCCAGATTGTTTACCAAGATATTGAAACCAGCTTTGGCCTATTTAAGGAAACAGAATCATACTGTTATGGCCTATCTTGATGACATCCTCATAGTGGGGGAGAATTTGGAAATGGCTACTTTGGCAGTCACAGCCACAAAACATATTTTTCAGATACTGGGGTTTACGATACATCCAGATAAATCAATATTGGAACCCTCTACCACCATGAAATATTTGGGGTTCATTATTGACTCAGTGCAAATGTCTGTCACGTTACCACCAAGCAAGGTGGAAGACCTGATAGAGGCTTGCAGGAGCCTCTTTGGCATTAAGGTCCCATCCATTCGGCAGGTGGCCAGGGTGATTGGGAAGATAGTAGCTGCATTTCCTGCAGCACAATATGGGCCCTTACATTACCAAAATTTACAAAGAGCAAAAATTACGGCGCTCAAAAATCATGCTGGCCATTTTGATAGGCCCATGAAAATTCCAGAAAAGGCAAAAGCTGAACTATATTGGTGGATGGGTAATGCCCAAAATTGTTCCAAACCCATGACTATCGCCAATCCCTCGATCACCTTACAAACGGATGCCAGTGCCAAAGGGTGGGGAGCTACTAACACTACCTCTAGCTGTGGAGGTAGATGGAGTGCACCAGAGTTAACCCTATTTAAAAACTTAGGGATTAACTATTCAGAAATGCTCGCAGCATTTCACGGACTTAAAGCATACTGCACTAACATGCACAAAGTTCATGTTAGACTACAGATTGACAACACCACGGTGGTAGCCTATATTAACCACATGGGCGGTGTAAAGTCGATATCGTGTGATGAATTCGCCAACAATATCAGGCACTGGTGTCTGCAAAGAGGAATTTGGATCTCTGCAACTTACCTACCAGGTAAACTAAACACAGTGGCAGACACCAGATCATGGAAATTCAACGACAACATAGAATGGATGTTGGATCGGAAAGTGTTTACAGATATTGTAGAACGTTATGGGACACCAGATATCGACCTTTTCGCGTCCAGGCTAAATCACCAACTACCAACGTATGTTGCTTGGGAACCAGACCCGGGGGCGGTAGCGATGGATGCTTTCTCGCTACACTGGGGGGATTTGTTTTTCTACGCTTTCCCCCCTTTCTGCCTCATCAGTCGGGTCTTGCAAAAAATCAGGCAAGACTCCGCATCGGGTATCTTGGTAGTGCCCGACTGGCCTACTCAACCATGGTTCCCTCTGGTACAAAAGATGGCCACAGAACCCTGTGTCAGGGTGAATAAAAGACCAAGCCTGCTTGTTCATCCTGTTACAGGAGAAAGTCATCCATGTCATGATCGTATGGATTTGTTAATTTGCAGACTTTAAAACGGCCACTTCATGGACTCGGACTCTCCAACAGGACCATTGATACTATCACGGGAGCCTGCAGAGAGTCCACAAGGAAGCAGTACTTGACCTACATCAGGAAGTGGGAAAGATTCTGCGTGACTACTAAAACAACATACGAAACCGCCACCATCACGGAAGTGCTGGAGTTTCTGGCTACCCTTCATTACGATGAGGGTTTAAGCTACAGCGCCATTAACTGTGCCAGGAGTGCCCTATCGTCTTACTTGGGCAAGGGGAGTGACCAATTGGGAATTGGGTCACATCCCCTGGTATCCAAATTTATGCGGGGAATATTTAATTCTAATCCCCCCAGGCCCAGATATAGCCATACCTGGGACATCAGCACGGTATTGACGATGCTGCGAGGATGGACACCGAACACGGGACTCCCTTTGGCCAAATTAACCTACAAAATGGTCATGATAATGGCACTGATCACGGCGCAACGGGTCCAGTCCCTGCACAAACTCAGTCTGGATACCATGGCAATTACCAGTGGGAAGATCACATTCCAGGTGCAGGGACTATTGAAGCAAGATCGACCCGGAGTGTCTGGACATACTTTGGAGTTCCTGGGTTACCCAGCGGACACTCGTCTTTGTATCGTTACATTGATTCTGCGATACATTTCAGTCACTAAAGATCTAAGGGGCACGGAAACAGCTTTGCTTGTCAGTCACAAGAAGCCTCATCACAGGGTCACGGTGCAAACCATTTCCAGATGGTTAAGGGTGGTACTGGATGCGGCGGGGGTGGATACTAATGTGTATAAATCTCACTCCACCAGGGCAGCATCCACCTCGGCGGCTAGAAGGATGGAGGTACCACTGGATCACATCCTGGCCACAGCGGGTTGGAACAATGAGAGAACCTTCCACCGCTTTTATAACAAACCCGTGACCTCCCCTGACAATTATGCAGGGAGGATCTTAAGTGCTGCCAGTTAAATAACCCTTTTGGGACACAATATTGTGTTTGGTATGAATAAATACCTGTTTTGTTTTTCAGCCAGTGTCTTGTCTGAATCACGTCCATCCTCTTATCCCAGCTTTAGCGGTGTGTGAGCATGGAGCTTCCAGGGCATGAAATCACAGAGCTTTGAAATCTTCACGTAGTCACTCACGTGACTCCGAAGTAAAATAGTAAGATTAAACGAGAACTTACCAGTTTGAAGTTTGATCTTTATTTTATGAGGAGTTACGATGAGGGATTACGTGCCCTCCGCTCCCGACCCTCTATTATAAAGATCACCTGGTATGAAAGTTCTCTTTTTTCTCTTACTATGTCAGTCATTGTGACTGTTTGTTCTGTGATTTCACACCACTGCTTTGAAGAATGTCGCGCATGCGTGCTGGCGGGGTCTTCACGTAATCCCTCATCGTAACTCCTCATAAAATAAAGATCAAACTTCAAACTGGTAAGTTCTCGTTTAATCTTACTATTTTATAACAGACTAAAAACAACAAAAGAAGAAAAGGACAAGACAGACTGCTGGCGAGGCTGCCATCGTACGGCCCCACACTCGGGACAAGTAATTGTTTTTTTTACCAAAGCCGATTAACCTGCAAACTTGTACATCTTTGAATTGTGGGTGGAAATCGGAGCACCCGGAGAAAACTCACACAGCCACAGCGTGAATGTACAAACTGCAAACAGACAGCACCTGTGGTCAGAATCAAACCCGGGTCCCTGGCTCTGTAAGCAACTGCTCTATAGCTACGCCACTGTGCTGCCCTTGTGTTAATTATGAATGTATAATGACCATCCCTTACCATTGTCAGCACGCAAAGATGATCTATTCAACAGTGACCTAAATTGATCACACAAAACACATTGCAGTACAAACACTGATCTCAAAAGTGACCTTACCATGGTGCCCAAAATTCCTCACAATACTCCAAATGTTGCCTGACCAGCGCCTTATAGAGCCTCAGTGCCACATCCCAGTTCTATAGTGAATGAGCATTACGTTTGCTATCTTTACTACCGATTCGATTTGCTGATTAATTTTTTGGGAATCTTGCACCTGCACTCCCAAGTCCCTTTGCACCTTCGATTTCTGGATTCTCTCCCCATTTAGAAAATAGTTGATGCCTTTATTCCTAATACCAAAATGTATGACCATACTTTACCACACTATATTCCATCTGCCACTTCTCTGCCCACTCTCCCAATCAGTCCAAGTCCTTCTGCAGAGCCTGCACCTTTTCCACCCTACGTGCCCCTCCATCTATTTTATATAATCTGTAAACTTGGCCGCAAAGTCGTCAATTCCCTCATCCACCTCGATTCGAGACTATGGAGCCATAAAGAAATCTGGATTGCTTTCTCTGGAAGGTTGGCGGCTGAGGGAGGGGGGACCGTGAGGGTATGTGATAGGAGTACATAAAATGATGAGAGGCATCAGTAGGATAGCCAGTCAGAGTCATTTCACGGAGTGGGAAAGTCAAATACTAGGAGGCTTGGACTCAAGGTGAGAAGGGGAAAGTTCAAAGGAGATTTGCGAGGCAAGTTTAACACAGTGTGCGAGAGGCCGGAAACACGCTGTCAGGGGAGGAGACAGAAGCTCATTCAAGGCCAGCAGAGCAATATTTTAGAGGCATTTACACAGACAGAGGATATAGAGGTATAGAACACAGGAGTTGGGATTAGTTTAATTTATATCATTGCCACCACCTTTGCCATGGTGGGCTGGAGATATACTGCTCTATGCTCTATGTTCCCTGTCAGCTTCACTGAGAGATGGTTCCTAATATTAAGGATGTGGTCATGTTTTCCAGATATTGGTGTGATTCTTTATTGTCACAGGACATGTGGTGCAGGGGAACAGGTTTGTCGAGGACCTTTGACTTGTGGATGTTGAATGTAAGGTCCGAGCTCTTCAATGTTGCAATAATGAGTCGATCACTTGGAGTTCAGCCCGCAAGCACCTTTTACGTTTTACCTCCGAGATTTGGGAAACGTTGACTCTCTAATACTGTCAGTAAAGGTTGAACATTCCCCAAGTAATTTTTGAAGATCGGCTCTGCTTGTAGAGGACGTTTGCTGACGTTGAAAAGCAACTTTGGAGCGAGAAAGATTGAGAAAAGTGTCAGGCAATGATGCAGCTTTGTTTGACAATGGTCTTCACTCAGATTGGCTTTCTTGTAGACTTTTCTGTTGGATCCACTGGGTTTTGGGATTTCAGCATTAATGTTCAGCGCTCGAGAGTTATTTATTAGTTAGCTTTTCTTCTTACAGTCTTTTTGCAGGAAGAAGAAGAAAGATGAAAATTCCTCTCTACTTGAGCAGAGAGCACTAATACCATCCCTAACGCAGTGGCATGTTTTCATTATGGGAAATATTAATCGTTTTCTGGAATCAGTTCAAGTAAAACAGTGATCTTCACCACCATAGGCAGCGAAGAGTTGGCCCAGCTGTTGTCCTGGAAGTGATACATAGCACAACGTTATGGGGCTGTCCCACTGTACGAGCTAATTCAAGAGCTCTCCCGAGTTTAATAAAAAAACAAACTCGTGGTAAGCACGTAGAACGTACGTTGCGGGTACGTCGGAGCACAGGACGTCTCTTAGCGGCTCGTAACGCTAATGGCAGGTACTCGGGAAACGCGGTAAGCTCGGGTAGACTCGGAAGATTTTTCAACATGTTGAAAAGTGTCCACGAGATCCCCGAGTACCTATGATCGGCTATTACCGTAATTCTCCGGGTTCAAATCAGGGAAACTCGGGAGAACTCTTGAATGAACTCATACAGTGGGACAGCCCTGTTACGATGATATACAAAGACAACGTTAGCTTGTGGATGCATAGTCTTTGGAATGTTGGAGATACGATAGTGGGGGATAGCCTCTTCTAGCAAGGACCAGGGCTTGTTCTCTCCTTCCGTCTCCTCGGGCCATTTAGACCTGTCTTAAAGTTCTCTCCTATAAGCTTCTGGATATAACCATATAACAATTACAGCACGGAAACAGGCCTTCTCGGCCCTTCCAGTCCGTGCCAACCATTTATTTTCCCCTAGTCCCATCTATCTGCACTCAGACCATACCCCTCTTCTGGTGGAAGATCATTCCTCACAGCCACCACTCTCTGAGTAAAGAAGTTTCCCCTCATGTTACCCCTAAACTTCTGTCCTTTAATTCTCATATGCGGATATATTGTGAACTGTAAATGCACTCATATTTTAGTTCAAAAACAGTTGATTACATATTTGCAAATGTTGGCAGCACTGATAAGGCATATGCCTGTTGTAAGCAAACAGTTCCAATAGATTCCCTCACATGGATGAAAGTAATGATGCAGAGCACATCCCGCTGCTCAAAATTGTCAGCTCTCTTTATTTCCTGTACATATCCCACATTGAGTGGTAATTTTAAAGGGATGACTCCAATGGAATATCAAAGTTGGATTGATGTCACCTAATCTCGATGTGAACGCTTTTAGAATTGTCCAAAAAAAGTTTCCACGACACATAAAATACTCTGATCACATTTGTACATTGAATTAAAAATCATTCACAATCAAAATTCCTAGCCCAAAGAACAAAACGTTACATGCGTTTCCTGTCTTCAGGTAAGGAAGGTAGGTGTTTCTTCTTCTGAGAGATGTAAGTGAACAGACATTCATATAATGGGGCAAATTCTCTTTCCTATGGCTCGCCAACTATTACACTGAAAATACAAGTTTGACCACATGTTTATAATCAATTATGATTATAACATTGGGAAGTAAAGGTAAATTTTGAATTGAAAATCACAGCATGGAGCTATTCCAAACTTTATAATTGGAGCAAGATTGAAATATTGATTTGCAATTGCCAGGATGATGTTTGCTCTTTGATCTATGCACTGGTTTGCAATCCCTCTTTCCTTCATCTCCACCCTGAACCAACTCCAAACACCATACTTCTCAGATACTGATTTAATGTTCGAAGCTTTATATGTCAACTGGGACATTGCGTTATTAAATAAATTGATTTTAGAAGAAAGAACATAGAACAGTACAGCACAAGATCAGGCCCTTCGGCCCACAATGTCTGTGCCAAAATGCATCTTGAATTTCCCTCTGAGAACATTGACACTTCACTTGGAAACGATAACATCCAAATTTGGTTTAGTTCAGCTAATGTACATCTCTGAGTAAAAAAAAAAATGGGATTGGACATTATAATTGAAAATTATTCTTCTGAGTTGTCCTAAAGTTCCAGATTGTCAAAGTTATTGTCTCCTCTAACCTCCCTTTAAAGGTTTTGGCACTTAAGGGCATGTCCCACCAGCATGCAACTCCATGTGATGAGCGCGACCTAACGTGGTCGCTTGAGCCGTCCGGTGACGCGGGGCCGGTCCCACTTCGATCGCCGGAGCCGTGCGGAATTGTGCGGAGTTCGTCCCGACATCGCGTGGGGCTCCGAAAAACTGACCATGTTCAAAACTTCCGCGCGGCAACGGCTTGTCAGCTCGCAGTCGCCTCGACGCATTACACACCGCCTCAACGTCATGCCTCCGTGACCCTCCCTGTAGGTGCCTCCGTGACCCTCTCTGTGTGTGGCTCCGTGACCCTCTCTGTGTGTGGCTCCGTGACCCTCTCTGTGTGTGCCTCTGTGACCCTCTCTGTGTGCCCCTCTCTGTCCTGGCGAACTTAACTTTAAGACTCACTCCAGGTTCACCTCACTTTGCGCCGTGTTGCACCACTCACCCGACCTCCGTGCAGCTGGTGGGAACGGCCCTGTACAGGGATCACCCGACCTCCGCGCGGCCCCCGGTTCTAGTTTGATCGCGCTCATCGCTTGGAGTCGGATGCTGGTAGGACAGACAGGCCCTTTACGATGTTGACAGGTTTTGTTCCCATCTGTATCATTGCCTAATTTGTGGAGCCTAATTAACACCTCTGCATGTCTAGTACATTCTCCAAGGGCATGGACTAGTGTGCTTGTAAACTTCCCTACTGGAAACACAAAGTCTCTTAACAAATTCTACAAAGAGAATTGGAAAGAGTCTCGTTAAGAAACCAGATAACATCACAAACCACAAGATAAAACCTCAAAATGTGATTGCAGCTTTAAAAATCACGTTTCTTAAATACATGGTAAATCCATGTTTGCATTTATTTAATTATGGACTTATTCCGGTGAAGAAAGTGATTACAGGTGCTTCAGTACATGCAACTATATCCTTAATGAAGGGTTAGCAATTGTTACCTAATCTGTCAGTTGATTTAGTTGATGCCTCAGAAGTCTGTGCAGGATAATGGCCATATGGGATTGATTACAAAGCTTGATCTTACTGAGCAGGGTATACTTGTGGTTTTGCTCATCTGTATGTGATGATATGATTACTAGCTTCAACCTTCTTTTATATGTTTTCTGCTTTTATACATTTATTGGATGAGGGTGCATTAGTAAGACTAGTATTTATGGTCTATCTATCTCCAAATGCCCCTGAAAAGATGGCCATAGCCTTCTTTAATTCCTGCAAACTCTCTGATGTAGATACTCCCTCTGTTCTCTTGAAAGGAAAGTTCCAGGATTTAATCTCAATAATGATGAAAGAACAACATATTGTCAAGTCAGGATAGTGTTTTGGTTTGTAGGGGAACATGCTCCCAGGCACCTGTTGATCCACATCTCCTTGCTCGTGGGTTTGTGATGGACTGTAGTGTGAGCTACTGTCGTCCATTTTGTAGATAGTACCCATGGTATACAGAGCGAATGTTACAAGTGATCTATCTATCAACAGTTACGCAGACTGGCCCCTGCACAACCTTTTGTCCTTTCATTGCCTCAGAGATGGACCCTTGTTTTGATGGTAGTGGTAGGGTTAGAGACATTCAGGATGTTGAGAATGAGGACTACACTTCCTCCAATGCTGCTGATCCATGTGGATGCATAGTCCTTATTGCCCACCTGTGCAGACCCACTCTCCTCACATCAGTGATTGTTGTGTCTTTTAAATCTTTAATATGAATACGCATTGAGGTCCCTGTGATGTGAATGGACCACTTCTGCATCTTGTGTCCCCCTCTCAGGTCACATTCTGTACCCCTGCTCTCTCAGTGTATCTTCCAAGTGTTGCTCTTCATGGAGGCACAGCATTCTGAGGTAAACAGATTGGGTTAACGTATGAGGAACGTTTGATACTGTACTGCCTGGAGTTTAGAAGAATAGGGGGGTCTCATGGAAACCTACCAAATAATGAAGGGTACGTGGAGAGGATGTTTCAAGTGATGGTAGAATCTAGGACCAGAGGGCGTAGGCTCAGAATAAAAGGATGTAGATTTTGAATGGAGATGAGGAGCATTATTTTTTACCCAGAGTGGTGTATTCTTTGCCACAGATGTCAGTGAAGACCAAGTCATTTGGTGTTTTTAAAGCAGAGGTTGACAGGTCCTAGATTATTAAGGGTTTCAAAGGTTATGGGGCGAAGGCAGGAGAGTGGGATTGAGAAGGAAAAATGGAAAAATAAATCAGCCGTTGGAATGGCGGAGCAGATTCGATGGGCCAAATGGCCTAATTCAGCTCTTATGTCATGAATATAGACAGCAGAGGATTTCCATCCTCGTGTTTGAGCTGTAGACACTTCATGGGGTCCTCAACTGGGGCTCGAAGCTCTCTGCCAGTGTGGCACTATCTCTATTAGATCCTGCTGGTGGGACCAGACAGATCCAAGCACTGCAATGGAGGCTGTGTCGTATATTCTGTGAACATGATGAAGTCAGTTGTTGTTGGGTTGAGTAGTGTGTGGTGCAACACTCCCATAATAGACTCAACATCCTCAGTTTGTGAGAAGGACTATGGCAAAGTTGACTTTGGAGTGACTTTGCTGCGTTTAAATCTGGTGGCCAAGTTGATGCTGGGCTGCCCATTCCATTCTCTTTTTGTTTTGTTACAATATAACAATTTTGAATCAACAGAATAGCTTGCCAGTAGTTTCAGTGGGAAGTTAGGACTCACTGATGTTGTTGTGGAACTGCAATCACACACCGAGCAGAACAGATCATTTTATTCCTCGCTGAACTTCAGTAAACCAGATAAGTTCTTGTGAAAATGCCAGTTTCATGGTTAATTTTATTTGAGGTCCTATATTTCTGTGTTACATTCCAGACAATGTTACCATGCTAAGACTTGAACCCTTGTCTCTAAAATGTTCGGCCAGACTTGTGGATTTCTAGACCAAAACAATGTAATTGAAGGTTTTAGGTCGCTTGTGGGTGATGAATGGGAATGGCGTCAGATGTGGGTCAGGCTGCACACGTCGACGCAGAATTTAGTTAGACAGGAAATGGCAAGGCTAGGATTTGGGCTGCGGACTCTTCAGCTGTGTGCTTGTCAACAGCGAGGCTTACATTGGCAGCGCAGGGAAGGTTAAGAATCATATTTTCATGATCTTTCTTTGGGACTGGATGGATCCCAACTGTGTGTAACAGATACACCGTGATTAACATTAAGCAACCAGAAAGCTTGGCGGAACTTTAATTCTTTATTTAATTTAATATGAACATAAACACACTGAAACATATTTCATTACCTACCATTCTTTTATCAATTCCCAATTTTAAATAGTTTTCTTTCTGCCTCTAATGGAGTTCCTATGTTGGCCCTTGGTTGGCCAACTGCCCCTGTCACAGCGCTGACAGCTAGCATGTTGAATGTTGTTGAGTTGTGATGTATGCCAGACTGAACAACTAATGAGAGTGAAATTACCGCAGTCAGTTTACCAAGTGTTGATTAAGCTTGATTGCGGGGAAATGCAGACTGTATATACGAGATGGACTGCAGTTCATTGTGTCAATATTTTTTTTTTCAGTTCTGGAGGTAAAATTCTCCGTACAAAGGAGGACGTTAAAGATTGTAATCCGGTCCTAGAGGTAATTTAACTGACAAAGTCAATTCCAGTCTGGAGCACAACGGCAGCTATTTCTTTTGGTTTTCCTCAAATGAATATACACATCCAAAAGACTCCTCCGTCTGCCTATATTGTGCAGCGTGTTGGAAACCTAAACCTGGGGATTTTAAGCAAATAATCCTTGCTTTACACTTTATGATCTTTCTCCGGCAATTCCACTCCAAGCCTTGATAATTCATCCAAAATGTTCAATGTCGCTAATAAACCAAACTGAGAAGTCACAAAACAGAGTATGCTTGTTAAGGGAATGGGTGTAGCCTACAAACGTTGTTAGCCTGAAACATCGACCACCCATTGTGCATCTCTTGCATTCCAGGGGATGCAATGACACTGCCAATCTATTTGGTTCAGATGTGATCACAGACAGGACTCATTTTCTCCTTTTCCTCTCAGAACACATAGCAGGCCCTTTGGCCCACAATGATTTTGCCGAACATGATGCCAAGACCAACTTTCATCTGACTGAACATGATCCATACCCCTCCATTTTCTGCATATCCATATGTCTGTCCAAAAGTCTTGTGTGCTACAGGGGGTCACATCTTCCCTGGCCATCATCAAAGCATTCAAGGTTATTCTTAAGAAGATTTCGACACTTTGATCGTGCAACATTGCCTGGTTTGTGGCATTTGCAATGAGTCAAGAGTTCAGCCATTGAGCAGAGGGATTGTACTTCAATAAGTTGCAAGATTTGATCTGCATTTATGGAACTCCAGTCCTCCATAATCAAGAGTCTTTCATTTGCCAAACAATCACATTCTCCGGATAACATTTTTTATTCTCAACATTTGTTTTGATGCCCAACAAATCCTGCAAAAATGAATTCACCAATTTATTTTAAATGCTTGTGACATCTATAGGATGGTTGGTCACTTCTCGTTTCTCCATGCTGGGAGCATTTGTATGTAGTTATCAGCTGAGTCAGTAATGCATCGTGCATTTGAATAATCTAACAATTCAGCCATTCTCTTGTTGCATGGGACCAGGACAATGATGCAGGCTATGAGGGCAGTGCCCAAGACCCAAGCATCTTCAGCTGCTTCTGAATGCCCCGGGCCATATCACTGGCAAGATGCTGGAATCCAGCATTACATATTAATTCAGTAATTTAGAAAACCATAATACAATTACACAGAGTAAAGATGGCTTTACAAAAGGGAAATTGTATTTCACAAACTTATTGGAGTTCTTTGAGAATGTAGCAAGAAGATTTGTAAAGGGGACTTAATAAATGTAGTGTATTTAAATTTTCAAACGGCATCTGATGTTGCCAATAAAAGATACTTTAGTCAGCGGTGAATCTGTAGAATTATTTGCCACAGAAGGCTGTGCAGGAAAAGGCAGTGGCTATATTTAATGCAGAGATAGATAGATTCTTGATTAGTACGGGTGTCAGCGGTTATGGGGAGAAGGCGGGAGAATGGGGTTAGGAGGGAGAGATCAGCTACTTCATGAATGAAATGTCATGATTCAGCCATGATTGAATGGCAGAGTAGTCAATGGGCCGAATGGCCTAATTCTACCCCTATCGCTAATAATCTTATGATAATGGATAATGCTAATGTTTTGGTGTAATATATTGCCATAGTTAGAAGATTGCTAATAAATGAAACGGTAAAAGCCCAGTCCCACTGTACGAGTTCGTTCAAGAGTTCTCCCGAGTTTGCCCTAATTCGAACTCGGAGATTTACGGGAAATGCCGCTCGTAGATATTCGAGGCTCTCGTGGACATTTTTCAACATGTTGAAAATCTTCACAAGTCTTCCTGTGCTTACCGCATTTCCCGAGTACCTGCCGTTAGCGTTACGAGCAGCTAAGAGACGTCCTGAGCTCCAACCTACCCACTACGTACATTCTACATACAAACCACAAGTTCGATTTTTTTTTAAACTCGAGAGAGCTCTTGAATGAACTCGTAAAGTGGGACAGGGCTATTAGCGTTTGGTTCTTTTTTGTGGATGGAAACCTGTAACTCGTGGGATTTCACCGATGGGGCCTCACTGTTTTAAATGAAACTGAATGATTCAGGTGATGGGACCGAGTGTATGATAATGAACTTTGATGCTGCACAGATGCATGGTAAAGAAACATGTGAAGAGGCCAAAGATTTAACAATGAATGTGCTCTGAGGAAGTGGCACATTGTTGGTAGATGGAGTATAACATGGGGGAAGGTGAGGTTATTTACAATGGTAAGATGTATAGAAAAGCAGATTATTTAGATTGTCAATAGTACACAGCTGTATACTGCTGCATAGAAACATAGAAACATAGAAACATAGAAATTAGGTGCAGGAGTAGGCCATTCAGCCCTTCGTGCCTGCACCGCCATTCAATATGATCATAGCCGATCATCCAACTCAGTATCCTGTACCTGCCTTCTCTCCATACCCTCTGATCCCCTTAGCCACAAGGGCCACATCTAACTCCCTCTTAAATATAGCCAATGAACTGGCCTCAACTACCCTCTGTGGCACAGAGTTCCAGAGACCCACCACTCTCTGTGTGAAAAAGGTCCTTCTCATCTCGGTCCTAAAGGATTTCCCCCTTATCCTTAAGCTGTGACCCCTTGTCCTGGACCTCCCCAACATCGGGAACAATCTTCCTGCATCTAGCCTGTCCAACCCCTTAAGAATAGAGGGATCTAAACACATGCAACACCAACAGCAAGTCATTAGGAAGACTAACAGAGTGCTGACTATTAGTGCGTGGAGAATTGGGTTTAAATGTTGAGAAATCCTGTTACAATTAGACAGGGCGATGGTCTCCTGATGTTATTTGTTTTTGTTTGAAGTTATTTATATTTGTTCTGCGGGTAGTTCAGAGACGGTTCACTGGGATGAAGATCTTGACTGATGAGAACGTACTAAACTGGATGAGCTTATATTAATTGGGAAGATATTGAAAGACCAAAGATTGTAAAGGTTAGTTTAGAGAGATACAGCGCGGAAACTGGCCCTTCGGCCCACCGATCCCCGCACATTAACACTGTCTACGCCCGCTAGGGACAGTTTTTACATTTACCAAGCCAATTAACCTGCAAACCTGTACGTCTTTGGAGTGTGAGTTCAAACCGAAGATCTTGGAGAAAACCCACGCAGGTCACGGGGAGTACGTACAAACTCCGTACAGACAGCACCCGTAGTCGGGATTGAACCCGGGTCTCCGGCGCTGCATTCGCTGTAAGGCAGCAACTCTACCGCTGCGCCACCATAACAGGGCAGTTTCTGTGAGGATGGTTTCCCTTGTAAGGAAATCTAGAACTCTGTGGCATTATTTCAGTATAAGAGGTTGTCATTTAATATGGAGATAAGATGGAATGGCTTCTATTGGAGAACTATGAATTATTGGACTTCTCTATCACAGGAGGTTGCGTCATTAAATATATTCAAGGCTGAGATTGTTAGATTTTTGAACCATAGGGTTATGTGGAAAATGCAGGGAAGTGGAGTTGAGATCTAAATCAGTTACGCCACGGTCTTCACTAACATCGGAGTAGGTGGATGGCTACACCTGGTTCTATTTCTTTTACACTTTAATTCTCATAAAGTCAGATGTAGGGATGTTTGCAAATGTTCACACAGAGTTCAGTTCCATTTTTAACTCCTCCGAATCATGAAGCAACCTACGACAGCATCTACGTCAGGAGAAGTCAAGCTACGCCAAACCCACTGTGTCCGAAATCATTTTTAACATGTTAAAAATTTAGCGGCAACTAGAAAGACACTATGACTTTTTGCGCGACTGAGGAGACGACTCACGGCGAACACGTGGCAACAAACTAGTCGCCGGTAGTTGCCTAAAAAATCACCTAATGGGACAGACCCACAAGTGTGAGGCTTAATATCTTGTGAAGACAACAAACATCTTTGTTATTCCAACTCGTCTGTGACCTTCTCTACTAATACATTCTCTAACTCCACCACCAGTACATTGGATGCTGTGTGTCCCAGCTTCAAAATGCCCCCTGCTTCTTCAATAGTACCTCTCACACCAGGAACCTCTCGGCTAGCAAGCGTATTGGAATACCAAGGTCTATGAGTTACCTTCTCATCATATATTGTCTTAACTTTAGAATATACTGGCGATCCTTCTTCAGACAGTGTGAAAATGATTAAACTCTTTACTTAATACTGCGTTAAAATAAATGAGCAGCTTCACTACATAGATGGCAGTGATCTATGAAGGCACCTCACTATTATCATCTCAAGGGCAACATTGGTGCGCAATAAATGATTCCTAAAAGCAATGCCTACATTGGAAGAATGCACGAGGAATGGTCACTTGGATAAGATGCTGTAGGAAGTGTTCCTTCAGGAAACTGAAGCCCAACATTCAGTTGATTTGGGAATTCTTCCCCGAAACCAGATGGGCTTTTACAACAATCTGGTATTTTCATGGTCACCGTTTGTGATAGCTATCTTTTTATTGCAGATTTATTTACTACTGGAATTTAAATTGCTGTTGTGGGATTCAAGCTCAGGTCTCTAGTGCAATAGTTCAGTCCTCTGGATACGAGTCCGCTAACTTAACCGCAGCATTGCTATACCCTTTGGGTATTTGTGTTTCATTTTCCATCCTTGGAGCCGTGAATTGCATTCTCACAACCTTTTCTCTGTCAAACTGCAGCAGTTTTCTAACCATTCCTGGTTGTTTTCATTATTGAGGGTCGGGATGTTATGCTAAACAGTTTATGTGTCTGATTTACGACACAAATCAGTCTCCAAAATGAATCCTTCCCTTTGTCAGGCAAGGTTTACAACCCAAAGGCTCCATCAAGGCTAAGTTCCCAGGGTTCGGGGCCTACTGATGAGAAGATGGGGGAGGTGTAGCTTGGGAAGAGCGTAGGGCTCGATAGGCAACCTTTTGCATGCTGCAGCTACCAAGCATCGAAGGCTAATTTCTCTTTAATGAGTCTCCAGCTGATTGGGGCTGCCATTTAGCCAGCCAATGTACGATTTATAGGCTCAACAAGGAAAAGAAACAGAAAAATCATTCCGGCAACAAGGACCATCCGGAAACCACCTGTGAGCATGTGAATTACAAACCTGGCAGACAGTGCGACCTGACATGTTCATAAATTCTACTCCAGCGGAGTAATTACAGAGCCAGCCTGACAATGTGGCGCTGAGTTAATGAGGAAAACGTCAGCTGAAAGCAATCATGGCTCAGAAGGCGGCTGGGGTGGGGTGAGGGTGGAGGCCAAGCAGGTCAACGTGAGTCACGGACAACTAATAACAACCCAGGGACATAAAGAAAATCAAGCAGGAGCAAGCTTCATGGCCCTGCCCCTCAATAATTCCAGGTTATTCTGATCTTGGCCCCAGCTCCACTTTCCTGTTTATTCCCCACAATTCTTAACACCCCAGAAAATCAAAAATCCATCTCTCTTTGTGTTGAATAGATTCAATGATTCAGCCTCCATGGTTCTCTGGAGTAGAGAATTCCAGATTCACAGATTCCAAGAGAAGATTCTTCCTCATCTCTAAAACTCTACTCAGTGGCCTCATTAACAATCTGTACAGTTGTAGCAAGATTTCCCTTTTATACTCTACGCTCTTCATAACAAATACCTTCCTAATTACTTGCACGCTAATTTGAGCAAATCACAAAGTGCTGGTGTAACTCAGCGGGTCAGGCAGTATTTGTGGAGCGAATGGACAGGTGACATTTCAGGTCAGGGTCCTTCATCAGATGCGAGAAAGATAGGTGTGAGAGTATGTTGCAAGGAAGATGCAAACAATCTGCAAAGTGATATAATTTGGTTAGCAAGTAGGTAACAGTTTAGCATTTGGAGTACAATTTCAAAACTGTGCTTCTCTGCTTTGGTAGAGTGAGTAGAAGGGACTGAGGAAGGGACTCGACCCAAAACGTCACATTGAATATGAAGAAGGCTCCTGACCTGAAATGTCACCTATCCATTCCCTCCACAGATGCTGCCTGATCTGCAGTTACTCCATCATGTTGTGTTTTCTCAAGATTCCAGCATCTACACTACAATGCCAATGTGTCCACTTGCTGCCTTTCTGAATCCCATCTACAAGGACGTACTCTTTTAATATAACATATAACAATTACAGCACGGAAACAGGCCTTCTCGGCCCTTCCAATCCATTTATTTGCCAACCATTTATTTTCCCCTAGTCCCATCTACCTGCACTCAGACCATACCCCTCCATTCCCTTCCCGTCCATATACCTATCCACTTTACTTTTAACTCTTCCCTCTCTCCAGAAGCATTCTGTACTCTCTCACAGTATACTAACTTTCCACTCACTCGACCAATGGAGAGGTTCACAGTGCCAGCATTGCTAGATTTCCTTAGTAACTGTGCTGCCACCACCATTGTTGGCTTCAATGCGGTGTTCCCTATTCCTGTTTCATAAGCTGCTGCAGCTGTCAGCATGTAACACAGCTGCTGCGATCTTTAAAACCAATTCAAAACTGGACCATTAGTGCTCTTCCAGTTTCCAAGGAAGAGGTACATCAGTCCTGTGGTTTAGCTCGTCTCCAGTGGCAAGCTTGTTAGAGATGCACTAAAGTATTACAATGAGGACGTAGCCTTGCTTAATACCAGTCTGCACTGAGATTGGATCTGTTCTGGCCCGGTGGGTGAGATTGCAGCATCCATGCCATTGGGATGAAAGCCATACTGCTGAGCTAATGGATGCTGCAATGAAGAGTAGGGGCCGGGGACAGGGCTCAGAGGTCACAGCAACCTGGACAGGCTGATGGAAACCAGCTCCTGCACAAAGCATGTTCTTTGTGTGAAGCGACTGCAGAGAGCCTCCAGGGCTAATCCCAGACTCTCACAGCAAGAAGTTGTGATGACCAGAGTTCTGTCTCTGAATGCAGGTAAACATTGGTGATCACTTTCCTAATTTGCCTGAAGGAAAATTAAGTGAAGTCCTCTCCGAGAAAATGTTTGGGTGATTTATTTAAAGCAGCAGTGAGCAACAAAATGTGAGATGTGGCAGCAGCCGAGAATGTTCTCAGAATCATTTTCCCAAAATGGGGCACAAATCCATGCAGAGTAATATGCTGGGGTTTTACATTTGTATGGCTCTGAGCTAATCTCGCACGCAGACCCAGCAAAGGCAGCCTCCAGTGATGAAGTCCACTACTGGCTTTAATGCACCTTTGGCTGATCGAGTCAAAGAGTGTTTGGAGAGCAGGTTCCCAGACCTAGAATAAAAGTCATGATGTACTGGGCAGTAGTGACCCCAGGTCTCTGTGATGTTTCAAAGACCTGGACTACCAATGTCAGACACCTCAAAGCACTGGAAATATACCACCAATGATGCATCTGCAAAACCTGCACATTCACTGGAAGGATTAGTGAACCAACATTAGTGTCCTGTCCCTGGCCCACGATCTACTTAGAGATGGACACCAAAAGCTGGAGTAACTCAGTGGGTCAGGCAGCATCTCTAGAGAAAAGGAATGGGTGCGAGGTCCTGCTTCTGAAAAAGGGTCTCAACCCGAAATATCACCTATTCCGTTTCTCCATAGATGCTGCTGACCCACTGAGTTACTCCAGCTTTTTGTGTCCATCTTCCTACCCCAGATGTGGAAGAGTTTGTAATTTCCACATTGGCTTCATCGGCTACTATACGACCCACAAGCCCGGTAGAGCAGCGGTCAGTGTTTTATCCAGTGATAGGGTCTGTCATTAATGTCAAGTACGTATGATGACAATAGAGAGGGTCGGAGCACATGAATGAAGAACTCTGCTGTGTCCTCCCTTTGTTGATTTAGAAGTGGGAAGTGAGCAGCGCATATTAGAACAATATAATTTCTGTACACTGTTGTCAGCTAGCCATTATTCCAGCTAATCCTGATTTATCATACCAAGGAATGAATGAGAAAGTGGGGTAACATCGAACTACTGTGAAAATAGACACTGAGTGCTGGAGTAACTCAACGGGTCAACAGTCTGTACAGACTTTGTACGTTCTCCCTGTGAATGCATGGGATTTCCCCAGGTGCTCCGATTTCATCCCGCACTCCAAAGACATGCAGGTTTTCAGATTAATTTGTTGTTGATAAAAAAATTGTTAATTATTGCTTGTGTGTAGGATAATGCTAGATTATGGGGCGGTACTGGGCAGCACAGAGCTGGTGGGCTGAAGGGCCTGTTTCCACGCTGTATCTAAAGTCTAAAGAGAAGTAGCTTATTGTAACCCAAGTGAACAGACTAATGAATTATTTGTATTAAATAGCTGAGAAAGCAAATAGTACCGTTGTGCTGTCGGAGGCCTGTGCTACAATTATTTACCAAAAGGTCATGATCTCCTGCTAACCTGCCTGTAACCTGAAACCTGCCCAACACAGCGGAGACTGTCAGCTACAGAAACAGCAGAAGGGCCGTTCCCCATAATCTGCACTTCTTTCAAAACTTAGCTCAAGCACTTTGCCACAGGAAGACACCAACAAAGTCTGGCCAAATGATAGGGCCCATGACAATAGGAACGTCTCCCTCTCGGCCCATTTACTGGAACGAGTCGAGCAGCTGCAAGACTATTCCTGGGTCATAGAAGGTGTGAAATCAAACATGAGTTCATAACCTTGACGAAAAGCGATGGAACAGGATTTCCTCGCAAACAACACAACACGCAAAAACAGGAACACAAACGCCATTCTTAAACACAACATGGAACATTGTCCTCTCCTGTTGGTCGTTATTCTGAGCAACTTAAAGGGAATGTGAACTGCTTACACACCTTGAATACATTGGCTTGTGTGTGAGGTCTTACAGTTATATGGAAATACAAGTTGTAAGCATTTAGTAATGGTGCGTTGGAAACTCATCTTGTGACCAGAAACACTACCCCTCTTCCTCAGATCGCACATTTTGTATCAAAGATCAATTCAGAAGTCACATTCAAAATTCACACCGTTTTTGCTATCTCGATGTGTTATGTTCCAACATGGGTGGTTTCACACAAACAATTTGAAATGCTACGGTTTCATCAGTGAATATTTCAGGCAGGAAGTGCCCACTTTGATTAAGGGCACAACTATTTGAATAGAGAAGTAAACACATACTGCTCGCTGTAAAACTGAGCGGTGTTTCTTCCATCACTTTCACCCGCAATTTTGTCAAAACTTTCCTTTCTTTCAGCAAACATCAGTGGTATTTTATTGCAGGTGATGCTACTGACGTTTGCTACTGGCCCACTGACTGAGGCCACTGATCACACAGCGCTCATCATCTCAATGCCACAGGTTGAAAGTATGTTCACCAATGCTGACACACTCATCTCTAGCACGTTTTCTGACGCTTCGAAAACTTAAATAGGCACTTCCATCGTTAATCGCCAAAACCCCCTCTCCCAACATGACCTCCAGGGGTGTATGAGTGTATTGATACACGGCGGTTTTGAGGATTCAGGTCAATGATAAAGAAAGAGGACTTCAACCACATGAGATTACAAAAATGAACATTTAATAAACCAACAATGTAAAGCAATAAAAGAATGAGTCTCTCACAGCCTACAACAGTGTGTAGGGGTCTCCTGACCAGAGCTTGGTCTGGGTAGATCCCGGCCCGAGGAGAGGCCCAGTCAGCTCACCTGCAGCTTGTGTTTTAAGGGCCTGTCCTACCAGCATCCGACTCCATGCGATGAGCGCCATCAAACTAGAATCGGGGGCCGCGCGGAGGTCGGGCGATCCCCTGTACAGGGCCGTTCCCACCAGCATGCCCCTGCATGCGGCAAGCGCGACCAAACCGGCAGTGAGGGCCGCGCGGAGGTCGGGTGAGTGGCGCAATGCGGCGCAAAGTGAGGCGAACTTGGAGCGAAGTCTAAGGTAAGTTCGCCAGGACAGAGAGGGGCACACAGAGAGGGGCACAGAGGCACACACACACACAGAGGGCCATGGAGCCACACACATAGAGGCTCACGGAGGCACCTACAGATAGGTTCACGGAGGCACGATGTCTAGGCGGTGTGTAATGTGTCGAGGCGACTGCGAGCCGACAAGCCTTTGCCACGCGGAATTTTTGGACATAGTCAGTTTTTCGGAGCCCGTGCGGGACGAACTCCGCACAATCCCGCACGGCTCCGCCGATCGAAGTGGGACCGGCCCCGCGACGCCAGACGGCTCAAGCGACCACGTTAGGTCGCGCTCATCGCATAGAGTTGCATGCTGGTGGGACAGGCCCTTTACACTCGCACTTCTTTGCTAATTCAACTCCAGCCCTTTGCCTTTTTGACTCCAGGCCAGTGCTTACTGCGACTTATTGTTGAGATGGGCAGCAGGCCGGTGTGGAGCGAGTGGCAGGGCCTGGGCAACAACTTCCTTGGAAGTTTCACAGGTCTGTTGTTGTTTGGGGCTGCATTTTTCTGAGTAACAGCATGCAGGAACTGCAGCAGTGTTGTTAGGTGTGGGATGTGATGCCTGCATGAGTGCAGCAGGCCAACACGCCGCTGAGTCTCGTGTTTACTCGTATACGTGCATTGCCCCTCCTTACATTTTCCCCCTCTCCACCATAAGGGCATCAGAACCTGTGGCCCCAGGTGATTCTCCAGGATGGATGGTTGCCCGCACTTGCTGCAGCCCTGGAGCTCCAGCACTAGTCAATGGAACGGCTGACACACCACAATGGTCCGAGTTCTCCCAGATCAGGTGGAGCTGTGTTACAGGAGTTGCAGAGGGCTTCACTGCCTCATCCTTCTCCTTCATTAGTTTCCCTGACTGGGTCTGCTCTGCCCTGTCCCCCAATACTATCTCCATATAGGACTGCAGTCAGAAGTCTGTCACTTATCTCTTTCCATCCTGGCTTTTAACAAAGATATAAACATCTCTTTCTTTGTGAGCCCTCGTGTACATTGATTTATCCCCGTGTTTCCTGTATCCACAGCTCTGCTTTGTCCTACATTTACCTTGGCTGCATTGGGTTTCAACCTGCTCCCCCTCCAGTTATGCACTCATGCTAACAACCTGTGCTATGCTGCTCCCCACTGCAGGCCCCAGCAAGATGCTGCACAGGTGGATGGCCACTGTTCTTCACACTGTGCATATGCCGCTGGTGAACCTATAGCCTCGGGGCCTGCTGCCCACACATCCCTGTTTGAGAAACCATGTCCTGTAAACTGGAAATGGCTGCTCGAGCTGTGTGCCAGGGCTGGGGTTCTGATTCCCAGTCACACCCCTGGGGTTAGCGGTCTCCAAGGATGCAGGTGATCCAGTGTCCAAGATATCGCCCCGTTACCCATTACCATTGTTGCCACGGCGATTGGATCTGTACATATGGCCCCCATGCGTCTGAGCTCATTCTCCTCTCCGTTCATCTGGCCACACCCTGATGTCACAGCCGGGTGAGTCAAGTAGCGAGCAGCTCACCGAGCTGTTGTTTCACTCTGGCCCCTAATACTTGTAACTCTGTGACTCTGTCACCCCTGGCAGTGGTCTCTGTGTTTTCAGTCAGAGCATCCAACTCAGTCAATTGGTTACTTTTTGACTTAGGTTTGGAACAGGGGCTCATCTCCCCCTCTCCCCTCTGTCCATGTCCATCTGTCTCATCTGAGTGCCAAATCCTCCCATCCCAGCAGCTGGGCTCCCAGTCATTGTGGGATAATACAGCGTGCGGGCTATTGCTAGGCCCACCCGCCACTCCATGGTTCACTTCTTTCACAGTTGAACAGTAGCTAATTTCCAGGCAGTATTGATTTATTTCCACTCCACCTTGACTATCCAGTCATGCATAGCCTTTGCTGCCAAGGTCACACTGTGTTTTTCCAGGACGCCCAACTCCTTTTTTTAATCTTTCGTTTTCAGTTTCAAGCTTTAGTTTTGTGAGACACTGCTCTCTTGGTTCAGTGGCGAGCATCTGTCACACATGTGGGAGGTCCTTTTTTCCTCTTTGGGAAAGCCCACTCCGTCCATGCAACTGATAATCTAGTACGGCAGCTTTCCTGGCTTATCCTGCATCTCTCAATCCCATTGCATGGGTGATCCCCATTTGCCACCACACATTAACCAAGCCACCACACCCCTCAGTGAGGTCTTGGGTTTCGCCTCTACAGTCTACTTTCTCTATATTTTCACTGCATCCTGCCTGCTAAGCCAACATTTAATGACAGAAGCAAGTCTTTAGGATCAATGATGAAGAACACTTTAAGCAAATAAGATGAAAAATGCAACATTTATTAAAACAACAATGTGAAGCAATAAAATAATGAGTCTCTCGTGGCCTCCAACTGCACGTCAGGATCTCCTGCCCACAGGTTGGTCTCGGCACCAATCCAAACCTGGGCCCAAGGAGAGGCCCAGTCAGCTCACCTGCAGCATGTATCATAAGGCCGCGCATCTTTGCTAATTCACAAACAACAGTCAACTATATTTTAAATCTGGTTCTCCACTCTCATACTGAAAGCGAGCGTTAGTTATTATGTCAAGCACATCTCGGATGTCTCCAGGAGGAAAAGTTTCTCTTTTCTCTTTTCTTATTAGTATATGTCCCAGTGGCTGCATCAACTGAGAAACTATTTCTTCCAAGTGAGTAAAACTATTTTCCTTTGCAACTAATTATTTCATAGAGTGATACGGTGTGCAAACAGGCCCTTTGGCCCAACTTGCCCGCATCGGCCAACATGTCCCAGTTACACTAGTCCCACCTGCCTGTGTTTGGTCAATATCCCTCCAAATCTGTCCTATCCATGTACTTTTCTAACTGTTTCTTAAATGTTGGGATAGTCCCTGCCTCACCTATCTCCTCCTAAGTGAGCCTGCTTGCTTGACATAGGGGCTGTTAGCAGACAACCGCGTTTTAGTTTCAAAGTCTGTTTCACCCTTATATTACAGTGTCTCTTAGGAAAGAATAGGTCTCTACACGTCAGTGCAGGCCTAGGACACTACTAAGGTAATTCTCTGTTAACTTTCTTTTCAACATACTCTTCTCTCCTCACCAATCTCCACCTAATGTCTGCTTCCCTCCATCTCTTCCTACCTGACCTTTCCATCATTGGTTTATTTTAAGTCCCATCTCAGTTAACCATCAATCAGTCTGGTCGTTTTGGTCCCCAATGGCCAGGCCCCAAATCGTTGACCTTCCGAATACCTCCCCACAACTCCACCCTCCAAATTGCCGACCCCATCTACACCGCACCTGACCTGACCTCAATCCCAATTGCATCCACAACCACCAGACTCTTCTCTCCAACAGCCTCATAGATGTGACCGGAGGCACCGTGCTGAAGGCTTCAGCTTCTATTAATTCTAGCGATGGACTCAAAACCATTCAGTACAGTCATTGAGCTAATTCCTAGGCCTACCATTTATGAATCCCTTTTATTCAGAGAATTAAGCTGTAGGACAGCCAGGATCAGGCCCCAGTGCAGAAACCTGCCCTTGCTCGAACCTGTAGAGAACATTGTAGAGTACAGCACAGGAACAGGCCCACAATGGCGCAAACAGGCCCACCTATGGCCCAACACAATGCCAATCAAAACTATTCTTATCTGTCTGCATATGATCCATCCCTCATTCCTTGCACAATTGTGTGCCCATGCGCAAGCCTCTTAAACACCACCTGCCTCCAGCCCCACCCGTGCAGTGTGTTCGAGGTGCTCACCACTATAAACCTTAGAACTTGCCCCACACATCTGCTTTAAACTTTCCCCACTCACCTTAAGGATCTGTCCTCTAGACTTTAACGTATACACCCTGAGAAGAAAGTTCTGACTGCCTATCCTATTTATATGTTTTATAATCTTATATAGTTCTTCAAGAAGGAACTGCAGATGCTGGAAAATCGAAGGTAGACAAAAGTGCTGGAGAAACTCAGCGGGTGCAGCAGCATCTATGGAGCGAAGGAAAGGGGCAACGTTTCGGGCCGAAACCCTTCTTCAGACGGGAAGGAAATAGGCAACGTTTCGGGCCGAAGCCCTTCTTCAGACGGGAAGGAAATAGGCAACGTTTCGGGCCGAAACCCTTTGGGTTTTGGCCCGTAACGTTGCCTATTTCCTTCGCTCCATAGATGCTGCTGCACCCGCTGAGTTTCCCCAGCACTTTTGTCTACCTTCTTATATAGATCTATCAGGTCTCACCTCAGTCTTTGGGATGCTCCATAGAAAACAATCCTGGTTTGTCCAAATTCAACGTATAGTTAATACCCTCAGTAAGATCCATGTAAACATGTAAGATCCACCGCCTAAACCTCCTGGATCACCTTCAACACCTTTTCAAAAACCTGATCAAGTTAACAAGACATGATCAGTCACGAACAATGCAATGCTGAATGCCCCCCTATTTGGCCCATTCTCTTTCAAGTGGAAGGAAATCTTATCCCAAAGAATCCACTCCAATAGCTTCCCTACCACTGGCGTGAGGCTCACCGTCCTAGAATTCCCCGGATTCGCTCTATTTGGCTTCTGAAGCAAAGAAACAACATTATTCACTCTGGAGAGACGGAATGGGTCAGAGATGCTGCCTGACCCACTGAGTTACTCCAGCATGTCGTGTCTATCTTCTGTTTAAACCAGCATCTGCAGTTCATTCCTACATATTAGCCACTCTCCCATCCTCCAGTAACCCACCTATGGCTGCAGAAGGTGCAAAGATCTTCATCAAGGATCCTCTCCCGCTTCTCTTAATAACCCGAGATAAGCTTTATCAGGCCCTGGGAATTTATCCACCTTAATGCTCTTCAAGAGCCCCAACACCTCCTCCTTCCTGATTTCAAAGATTGATTTTCAAACTCTCCTTGCATATCAATAATATTTGCATATTCACTCTGGTGTATTCTTGACCTGTCTGAGTTAACTCTTTTTTTGCCAAATTATCAACAAGGGATAGGGCCTCCATTTTGATCCCTCAAACAAGACTACCTCACTTCATTGCCACCCAGCAGCTCTGTGGGAAAATGCTTATCAGATGTGGACAAAATCAAATCCTGGATTGTTAGCCATGGGTTTATTAAATTGCCTGAGGAGATTCTTAAAGTTCACAATAAGTAGTATACATTTGGGCAAGACAATCTGCGCATATGGTTTTGTAGCCGACAAAAGGTGCAAATGTCATTGGTTTTTTAAACCCATAACATTTAATTACTTAGATAATAGAGCAGAATTTTGTCAGTGCGATGGATTCCAAACCCAGTCACACTCATCAATAAAAGCCACTCTTGGCTCATACTCCAGCCCTCAACGTCATGTGCAGGAAAGCACCCAAGGCAGGTGTATGGATTATGTCCCAAAAACGTGTGACAATTTGCTAATTTGAAGTGTAGACCATGTTACGTTGACTAACACAGCAGTCAATTTGTGTGCAGCAAGGCCGCTTATACTGCAGGGAGATGAATGGCCATTTAATCAGATTTTGGCAGCTTTAGGATGCAGGGGAAGACTCTGGTGTCCATCACATCACACCATAGGATCATTAACATCCATCTGCACACTCAGTTACAGCCTGAGTTTAATAAAGCAGTGCTCGTCAATACTGTGCTGAAATGTCAACCTAGGTATTGCTGCTAACACAGTTTCCAGTTAGACTGTGGCCAATCTATTCCTCAACACCTGCTTACGTTCCACATCAGTCTTGAAAAATTCATTTGGGGGAGAGACCCCTGTATTGCCATTACCCCTTGTGTGAATGTACGTCCTGATTTCCCTCCTGAATGACCCGTCTTTAATCTTACAAATATGACTGCATGTTTTGGAATCTCCTTTGACATGTAACCATATGTCTCTGTATCATTCTACATCCCCCTGTCAGTCGACAATTGCCTCCTCCTCTGTTGTCCCTATTGTCTCTTCAAGGTTTAAAGTTGCAATTCACACACATTCTTTCAGTTATTGTTAAAGTAGTAGGGACATGTTGGAGGAAACATGCATCTGGAGCACATATAAAGAGAATATGCACACCTTGTCGCAAACAAGGTTGGCTTTGTGTTGGTTAACGTGAAGTTGAAATCTGTTGCACTGCGTGGGAACAGTTGTGGTTTAACACTCTAAAGGACTCGAGCAGATAACATAGCGAGTGACCTATTTACCCGCAGAGTGTAACCACATAATCATTTCAAGTACGGTTGTGCATCATACCCTCCATAAATAGTACCACTGTCACGCTTGGGGATCTGCATCTTGCTCATGATAAACAAGTTGCATCACATGCAAATTCACTTGCAGTTAATTCATTCCTAAAGTTGCACATACACTTGCCGCTTTGACAGTTTCCACCCACTCTGCATTGGCATATTTCTCTGCGACAACACCATTGACTGTAAGCTTGAGTAGATCGTAGACAAAACTGCTGGAGCAACTCAGCGGGTGAGGCAGCATCAATCGAGTGAAGGAAATAGGAGCAAAGGAAATAGGCGACGTTTCGGGCCGAAACCCGAAGGGTCTCTCCCCGAAACGTCGCCTATTTCCTTCACTCCATAGATGCTGCCTCACCCGCTGAGTTGCTCCAGCAGTTTTGTCTACCTTCGATTTTCCAGCATCTGCAGTTCCTTCTTGAGCTTCGGTGGAACTCTCTTTTTCAAAGTAAGTTGTAATCAGATGTTGTGCTCTGCGCCCAAACTTTAGAAATGAGCGCCGTGTTGAAGCTCACGGTGAAGCGGACTTTTAGCTTTGTGGCGCTATTATTTTACAGGCTTGTACAAAGGAAGTTAAGCCATTGTGAAAAATGTCCCAAATGGAGCTGCCTAAGAGGTCCGTCACAATTTATATGAAAGGGTATTCACTTGTCACAGACGGGTCACAGTTGTACGAAGACAGGCTAGGCCTTCATGCTCACAAGTTTAGAAAAATGAGAGGAAATTATGGTAAACTTTTAGAAATGTTTTCAGGGCCCAACATGCTGAATGTAGGAAGGATGTGCCCTGGCTGACGGATCCACTCTACCTTACTACACACATTAGGAACAATTTACACTTGTACCAAGCCAATTCACCCACAAACCTGTACGTCATTGGAGTGTGGGAGGAAATAGAAGATCTCAGAGAAAACCCGCGCGGTCACGGGGAGAACGTCCAAACTCCATACAGACAGCATTCATTGTCGGGGTGGAACGCGGGTCTCCGGTGTTGCAAGCGCTGTACAGCAGCAAGTCTACTGCTGTGCCACCGTGCCGCAGTGGAGATGAAGGTAATCAAGGAAATGGAGAAAGTCAGAAACTGGCACTGTGGTAGGTCAGCCGTAAATGACAGAATTGGCTCAAAAAAGCAAATGGCCAACACCTGTTTTTGCTTCTTATGTCCTTAGGCTTTTATTTTAATCTTCTTATAGACTTCCTTTCAAATCTGACACACTTCTCAATTGTGTGTGTCACAACATCTTTGGTAAAGCACCCCATGTTCCAATAACCTTCAATATGGAAACACTGCTTTTTGCCGGGAAACAAAGTGAGATCACCGGGAGATATCTACACTTGTCATTTCTCACTCACTATCTTTGTAATAAATAACTTGCCACACACACCAATGCTCTGTCCTGGTTATTTAAGACTCACAGCTCTCTCCAGGTATGAGCCTGTTGCTGGAATAAGAATATGAGCCTGTTGCTGTCCATAGAATCATCATCCAGTATCAGCACTGTCAGTATATGCTGACCCACTGTCAGCACTTGGGCATTGAAAGTCACCTTTGGTAGGTGATCTGACAATGGCAATGAGCAGAGATAAATCCAATTGTGGCTGAATCGGGCCTTCAACTAATGCACTTTCAGCAAGGCCTGCCAGGCAGCAATCAGGGGAATGACTCTGCCAAATGGTTACACATGGAGATGCAACAAGCTGGGTAAATCCACTGAACCTCTGGGGACGTGATCCTGCCTACCTTTCCCCCTCCAGCAAATGAAAAACAATCATGTGATAAAAGCTTTAAAGTTTAAAAGTCATCTTGGAGAGTCAACATCAAGTGGTGAAGTCGGCTTTATTGTCATCTGCGCAAGTATGATCTGGTACGGGTACAATGGAAATGTTGCTTGCAGCAGCATCACGGCCACACACACACTCAAACACACAAAAACATAAATCATACATAAATAACGTTAACATTCTAAAAGAAAGAACTACAAAAAAGAGTAATTAGTGCAAAAATAATTAGAAAAAAGGTAGTGCAAGAGAAGCCAACGCCTAGCAAGTTATAGTAAGTACGTTTATTGGCCAAGTATTCACATACAAGGTATTTGCCTTGCTGCTCCTCCCACAAGTAACAACATGACATACAGTGACAGTTACGAATGACTGTATCACCTATAGGTGGATACAGGTGAGGGGGATGGTTGGACAAAAGCGGGAGATGAAAATACTAAAGGTGTGACATAAAGATAGAAGAAGTGTGAATTATGAAGTGGTGGGAAGGAATATAGGTGGGAGGGGAGAAAATGGGTACATGTCCAGCACAGGAAAGAGGGCGGATGGAAGAGTGGGGTGGTTTGAGATTAGTTACCTAAAATTGGAGAATTCAATGATCATTCCATTAGGTTGTAAGCTACCTAAGCAGAATATAAGGTGCTGTTCCTTCAGTTTGTGCATGGCTTCACTCTGGCAATGGAGGAGGCCCAGGACACAAAGGTCAGTGTGGGAATGGGAAGTTAAAATAGTTAGCGACCAAGGAAGTACCTCCCCAGGCACCTTCCCCTGCAACTGCAGGAGATGCAACACCTTTCATTATACCTTCACCCTCACATCTATCCAGAAACTCCAGCAGTCCGTCCAAAGTTTCACGTGCACCTCATCTACTGCATCCGGTGATCCCGCTGTGGCCTCCTTTACATTTGTGGCGTCAAGCGTAGGCTCGGCGACCATTTTGCCGAACACTTGTGCTTGGTCCGTCAAGACCTGCAGGATCTCCTGGTTGCTAACCATTATAAATCCTCTTCCTATCCCCTCAATATTCCAACACCTAACAATATTGTATAAGTGGAGAACATGGACATGTGTCACAAGCCTACAGAAGGGCAGGCTTGGGTGCTGACAATTGACCACGAGCTTAGTGCCACGTTTGCAGCCCTGAACTCTGCATAATCCTTTCCTCATCTAGGATTCACTTTTCTGGACCCTTCCTTCTAACCCCGATGACTAAAGATAGGTGTTTGCACATCAAATGAGGAAAGGAATATGAATGGCTTTGAGTTCATGGGAAGACATATAACCATCTTGGAGAGAATAAACATTCCCAAATTAATTTGCCTGATTGAGGATGTTGATGTATAGAACTGGCCTCTGCCACATACCCCAGGAATTTTACAACATTTTTAGATTTTTACTGGGTTTAAGTCCCTTGATGACTGTTCCGCAGGCAGTTTGTGGAGATGGAGAATGGAGTTGACTCACAATCTCTTTACTGGCTGCAAGGGCCCAGGATCAGCTACTGATTGACCATGATGCAATATTTAACACCCAGCAATGTCTCTTGGACGTGGCAAACAAAGGCTACATGTCGTCTGCTTCTGTCAAGCTCTTTTATAATTTCAAAGGAGTTGTCTCTGAGTCTGGCTGTGGGCTTGTGTGCAAATCTACATTGAAAACTGGAAATACTCAATTGGGCATCTGTGAAATGGAGACTTCAGATCCCGTGTATATCTCCCACTTTGCATCATGACTCTATATGTACCAGGATTGGATGGACAGGGATGTCTGGTGATTTATTACAGCAGCTCAAGGACTTCAGGATCAGATGAAAGTCTCTGAGGCTGGGGACCAGGTCAAAAGGTGGCGTTTCCCCTTTTACCATTTCCATGGTGGATCACTGAAGACCGATCGAAACCGATACAAATTTCAAGGCTGATCCAGGAGTTGTTGATTGGTTTGTCTGCTACTGCATGTCCCACTAATCAGTCCTCTTTGCCATTCTCATGTGAAACTGAGCTTTCTCCAAATATCCCAGAAATTATATTGTTCCAATCAAGCCAACCTTCTTTACCTAGTACCCATTCTGCACTCCCCATTGTTTAAAACTCTGCATCAAACCCAGGTTTCTACCACTGTGAAGCAGTAGCTCGAGCAGTTGCATCACTGTGCTGCCTACTTGCTTGTCCTAATAATTATTACCTGATCGCAACGTGTTTTCGGAAAATTCAAAGATAAACTTGACAAAACATATCATCATTTGCACAAGAATATCTGTGAACAAATGGTTGATTATATGTAGAATTTTGACTGTATGTTATTATATTCTCAAACTTTAGTGTAGAGAATTGAACAAGCATCGAAACTCCAGGAAACCCAATGAAACGTTTCATATTCCCAGAGCACACTGACAGAAAACAACTTTATTTGAAACAGAGAATCCTCACAATGACGGACACACACCGTGAAAACGTCAGGAAAATTGCAAATTCTTCAAGGGGGAATCCGACAAACACTCAAGCATTTCCTATAGAGTTCCTGTGGAGACTCACATGCTCCCGCTTGGACTTTCTAACAGGGACACATTCCTGACCCTGTCCTGCAAAAACTAACGAATTTCTCGAGAAGCCCTACCATCAATGGCATCCTCACGGAGTCTCCATCAGTAGGGGTATATTCACGGGAGATTCTGTCTTAACTCGAGAAAGACTGTGCCAGCTACTAGAAGCACTAATGCCTCAGAAAGCAATCTGTTTATTATAATCCACCCAGAGAAATAATAGACTTCGAGTCAAAGGCAGAAAATGTTGATGACAGGCAGACAGGAATCTGACGACTTCTGGGGTCACAGAACAAGAAGAATTTGCAGAACTAGATTGTATTACATAATTCTGGTAAACTTCTATATCTGTATCAGACAGAGAGCTAGAGAGAGGGAGAAACAGGGAGAGAGAGAGAGAGCAGGAGAGAGAGAGAGAGAAGGGGCCAAGTTCAATCCCGTTGTCCCCAAGCCCATATGGTCGTGTACTTTGCCTCGGTCAACACACTGTCAAGGTGAAGCTCATTAGTGGTTTAATTTCTTCAGGCTGACAGGGTTCCCCTTACACTCCCACACAGCCTGGTCTGGTCTGTTTGCCATTTACGACGCACACACATACACATATACACACACCCTCCGAAAGTCGGCCTCATGTAACAAATTCTTTCCTGCATTTTATTAAAGTCTTTTGGCATTTCACCAGCAGTGTGTATTTTTTTGGGGAGGGTTAATGTGTAATCTCCAGCACAGTCCAAACTGTTTCCAGTAGCACAAAGTCTTAAATAGTAACATCTGCAAATGAGAGACCGTTTGTATTTATTTTATCATGCTCGATATTGCCGTTCTGAAGACTATTTTGAAGTAGATGAAGGTCTATGAACATAATATCACTTAAAACCACACATAGGCAGGCGGGCATTCGCTGTTTTGTTAGCTACATGTTTCCGCTCTTGTCTGAACCCCTTTAGGGGCACAGCGGGCAGAGATGCTGCTTCACAGCTCCAGGGACCTGGGTTCAATCCTGACCTCTGAGGCTGTTTGTGTAACGTTTACCCATTCTCCCCGTGACTGTTGGGTTTTTTTAAACCTCATATCCCGAAGGCATGTACAGTAGCTGAGAGGTAATTCGCAACTGCAAATCACCCCAAGTATGCAGGTGAGTGGTGGAATTATTGGAGGAATTAATGGGAATTTGGAGAGAATCTATTACAGGGAAATTTAGTGGAGAATGGGATTGCTCTGTGAACTGGCATGAACTCAGTGGGGCGAATGACCTCCTGTGTCGTAAGGAAATGCAGTAAAATATATGTCCAATTACCCTTCAAGTTATTAAATTAATTTTCTTATTTTACTCGGAGATCCTAACTCTCTTTAAGTGGGCAGTATTTGTTCATTTCCTTCTTGTTTGAAATTCTTTAGTCTCTTCGCTTTTAGCCCCTGGACTGTTATTTTTGTAAGCTCGGAGGACATTAAATAAGATGGCCCCAACAGGTTGGTGTGGTGTCATGAAAACATAATGCATGAGAATAGGCCCTTTGGCCCACAAATCCGTGCTTACCAATAAACACCCATTTAAACTGATCTCAATTTATTCTTCCCACAAGTAAATGTTCGCAAGTTATAGGGGTCGAATTAGCCCATTGAGTCTACTCCGCCATTCAATCATTGCTGATCTCTGCTTCCTAATGCAATTATCCTGCCTTCTCCCCATAATCCTTGACACCCGTTCTAATCAAGAATTTGGATATCTCTGCCTTAAAAATATCCACCGACTTGGCCTCCACAGCCCTCTGTGGCAATGAGTTCCACAGATGAACTACCCTCTGACTAAAGAAGTTCCTCCTCACCACCTTACTAAAAAGCGCCCTTTAATTCAGAGTCTATGACCTCTGGTGCTAATTGGCTCAGTCTGAAGAAGGGTGTCGTCCCGAATCGTCACCCATTCCTTCTCTCCAGAGATGCTGCCTGACCCGCTTACTCCAGCATTTTGTGTCCATCTTTGGAGTAAACCAGCATCTGCAGTTCCTTCCTACACATTTCCACCTACCACCTGCATTTGTAGTGTCAGGGGAAACCAGAGGGCCTAGGGGAAACCCATGTGGTCAAGGGAAAACATGCAAACTTCACATAGACTACACCGAAAGTCAGGATTGAAACTGCAGTCTCTAGCATTGTGAGGCATTCACCCTACTAACCATGCTACTAGGCTGCCCTGGTGAGCAGCAGACCTGAACAGATCTACCAGGTTCAAGATTGGACCTCTTTCCAAAGCTATACGTATTGGCCATGTAGGAACATTATACACTAATTGCTCTACATTTGCCATGCAAATCTCTGAATAGTCAGTATGATTGAGGGTTAAGAATGATAAAGAATGGAAAATAAATAGATGTTGATAAAACATCTATTGAATTGATAAAAATTGTTGAATTCAATCTTGCTGCGAGACTGTCAGTTTGAAAATCACACCTACCACACCCACGAACCAAATTGATTAAACAGTTGACTCACAAAGGAAGCGGACAACATTTCTTCACAATGGAGTAAAAAAAAAGTGAGAAATCTAAGTTTGGTGTTTGAGATAAAAAATAAATCAACATTAAAAATGGAAAGCACAAGTAGCATGCTCACTACCTCATGGTAATCACCACTGAGTTACCAAGTGGGGCAACGAGATGCCCTTGGCAAGTAGCATTAAAGAGAAGCCCAAGGCATTTTGTACATTCGTTAAAAGCAAGGGGGGGATCAGGAGAGGGTAGGGCTACTCAAGGATAAAGTACGGACTCTGAAGAAAGGTCTCGACCTGAAACGTCACCTATTCCTCTTCTCCAGAGCTGCTGCCTGACCCACTGAGTTACTCCAGCACGTTATGTCTTTTTTTTGTAAAACAGCATCTGCAGTTCCCTGTTTCTACAAGTTTGCTCGGCCTTTTTGAGATCATGTAGGAGGTGGTGTTGGTTCTCTGGAAGATCATTGAAGTGGATAACTCCCCAGGGATCTATCCCAGGATATTGACAGAGGCAAGAGAGGGGATAACTGGGACAGACCTCGATGGAAGGTTTTCGTATCCGCTCCAACTATAGGTGGGGTCCCTGCGGTCTGGAAAGTGGCCAAAATTGTTCCCTTGCTTAAGAAAGGAAATGGGGATAAACTAGAACAGTGGTTCCCAACCTTTTTTAGTTCATGGCTCCCTTGTGCTCTTTAAGTTTTCTGTGCCCCCCCTCCCCCTCCCTGACTTTATAAGCAGAAAAAAAAGTGGCCCCCCTTCATTGAACCAGTGGCCCCCTAAATCCCCACATTTTTCTGTGGCCCCCCTGAAATTTGCCATGGCCCCTTTGTGGCCATATGGCCCCAGGTTGGGAATCGCTGAACTAGAAGATTAGAGGCAGGTGAGCCTCACATCAGAGGTGGGGGACCTACTGAGAAGATTCTAAGGGATAGGATTTACTCAGATCTAGAGCAAAATTTGTTATTTAGGAACAGTTGGCATGGCATTGTGTGGCATGGGTCATGTCCTACAAACCAGGTTGAGATTTGTGAGGAGATGACGAAGGAGATTGATGGGGGTAGGGCAGTGGATGGTGACTACATGTTAGTAAGGAACTTCACACGGTCCTTATGATTGATTTGTAAAGTAGATTAATACAGAAGATTAAGATGCTTAAGATCCATGTTGACATGGAAATTTGGAATCAGAACCAGTTTACCCATAGGATAGAGGTGGAGGTGTATTATTCTGCCTGGAGGTCGATGACCAGTGATGTCCTTTAAGGATCAGCACGGGGACTTCTTGTTTGTGATATATATCGATGACTTGCATGAAAATGTCGAAGGGTTGGTTAGCAAGTTTACAAATGGGATAAAAATGATGGAGTTGCAAATGTTGACGAAGGCTGTCAAGGTTTTGCAAGGGATAGGTCAGCTAAAGAACTGGGCAGAGGAATGGCAGGTGGAGTGTAATCTGAGCAAGTGTGAGGTGTTGCACTTTGGGACGTCAAATGTAAAGGGAAAGTATACAGTTAATGACAGGAACCTTAACATGTACAGAGGGATCTTGCAGTCCAAGACCACAGCCCCCTGATGGTAGTCGCCCAAGGAGAAAGAGTGGTATCAAGGGGACATTATGAGAAGCATTGAGACGTTAGATTGTCAGAATCATTTTCCCAGGGTGGAAATGTCAAGGACTATGGGGTATAGCTTTAGGGTCAGAAGAGGGAAAGTTTAAAGGAGATATGTGATGCATGTTTTTACACGCAGAGAATGGTAGGTACCTGGAACACATTGCCAAGGGAGGTGGTAGAAGCAGACATAGTAGTGATGCATTTATGCTGCCACATGATAATGCAGGGTGTGCAGGGATGTAGAGTTGGTTTTATTTGACATCCAAGACCCTTCATCAGACTGATCATGACCCGAGATGTCACCCATTCCTTCTCTCCAGAGATGCAGCCTGTCCCGCTGAGTTACTCCAGCATTATGTGTCTGTCTTCGGTTTAGACCAGTATCTGCAGTTCCTTCCTACACATCGGGATATCTAGATCTCTCTTTTCTACAGCACTCTTCAGGGCTCTATCATTTACTCACATAGCAAAGTACAATATCTCACACTTGTCCGAATTGGACTACCATCTGGTGTAAGTCTGGATATCATAGAAACATAGAATCTAGGTGCAGGAGGAGGCCACCCTTCCTCACTGTCCACTATACCGCCAATGTTGGTGTCATTTGCAAACACGGATGGTTTTGGTAGGAGCACACATTGCCACACATTTGCTGAAGGAGTTTGGAGGAACTGTGAAGCACTCGTTCAGATTCGCTGCCGAGTCCTTGAACATCGGCCACTCTACCGAGACCACACGGCATGAAGTTGCTCCTCTGCCTCCCCAGCTCTGTACTGCCCTCACCTTTGGATTTCTTCTGTCACTCTCTGTATGCAAGCAGAAGAAGAACAGCCAGGCGGTCGGGTTTTCCCCAAAGTACAGGCAATAGACATCTCTGCTGGTGGAGTAGCAGTGGTCGAGATATATGGTGGTTGAAGTCACATTCAATGAAGACAAATGCATCAGTAAGTCTAACAGAATGTGCAGACTGGAGATAGAACAGATGTAGATCGGTGCGACGATATAGAGTATGTGCACACAAATATACTGTGATGGATGGTGTAGGGTGACATGGATAAATAAAAGGAGGGTAAACACTCAGACAAATTGAGATAATACAGAGATGAAATAGAGACTGACAAAAGTAGCGGCATATAGATAAATAGATTGTTCCACTCTTCCTAGATACACTGCCTTCAACTCAGCATTTAACTGTAATCTCTAAAAGATTATGTTTCGATAGTGAGAGTGCCTCATTTGATAGATGAATTCCTGCAAACTATCGCAAGTGCCTTTTTGAAATAGTGTCAGATAAATACTTGTTTTCCTTACATTTCAGTAGACAGCTTTTGTCTGATGAAAAGATTACCACAAAAAAAAAAACGGGTGCCATCCATCACACTTGATTAACTTCAGCAGACCCTCCTAGCACAGAGCCAGCTCAAAGGGGACTCTTAACTCCACTGATCTATCTTGCTGCAGAGGAAGTGTTGCTGTATGAAGTGCTTTCCACAGCCTGTTTTAGACCTTCCCTTCCTCATTTGTTTCCCTTTGCATTATGAGTAGCTTCATAGGTCTGGAGTCCAATGCATGTCTCACACCCACTCACTGAAAAGCAACATATCTGCTTTATTAAAATTCATCTATTTCAGCTAACTTCATGCCATTTCAAACTTGTCTTAGATGTTAACTCATAGAGAAGTAATGCGGCATTTTGAGTGAATTTATCTCCAATGTGCTACACAATCTCCTTTGTCTTCTGTTTTCAAACGTCTAGTGCCTATTTTTGTCTGGGCTTCGGCATTTTGAAGAGTAAATCAGAATTATAAAGACAAGACTCGAAGACTCCAGCTGTGGGAACTTGTTCCTCTTGTATCTCCATTTGTTTTTCTAAATTCTCTCATGTTTTTCATGAGGTTTCATGAGTCAGCCTTGACCCAGAGATAGCATTTCCGAGCCTGTGTATGTAGGCGATGCTCACCCTCATTCTAGTGTCTTGCACACATGCCTAACCTAGGCTGACTCACCAGTTTGATACAAAGTGCTGGAGTAACACAGCGGGACAGGCAGCATCTCTGGTCATAGGGTCATACAATGTGGAAACAGGCCCTTTGACCTAACTTGACCACAACGACCAACATGTCCCATCAACATTAGTCCCACTTGGCTGCGTTTGGCCTATATCTCTCAAAACCTGTCCGATCCATGTACTTGTCTAATTGCTTTTTAAACATTGTGATAGCCCCTGCCTCAACTACCTCCTCTGGCAGCTCGTACCAAATACCCACAAAGTTACCTCTCAGATTCCTACAAAATCTTTCCACCTCCACCTTAAACCTATGTCCTCTGGTTGCCGATTCCCCTACTCTGGGCAAGAGACTGTGCATCCACCCGATCTATTCCTCTCATGATTTTATACACCTCTGTCAGATCACCCCTCATCCTCCAGTGCTCAACATCTCCCTATAGCTCACACCCTCGAGTCCTGGCAACATCCTTGTAAATCTTCGCTACACTCTTTCCAACTTAACATGGTGCCCAGAACTGATCACAACACTCTAAATGCGGCCTCACCAACATCTTATATAACTGCAACATAACCTCCCAACTTCAATATTCTGAGTATCCCTGGTGAAAAAAGATTAGGTGACATTTCGGGTTGGCACTCCTCTTGAGACTCTTATTGTTGAGGGATTCCTGCAATGTGAGGGTGGCTCTTTTAAATTGAAACTTTAAAACAAGGCTCAGCTGCACTCTCAGGTAAATATATAATATTTTGTGAAACTATTTCACGGAACCGCAATGGGTTTTCGCTTTTAGGCTAGCACTTATCTTGCAATCAACAACCCCGAAGACTCTGAAGAAGGGTCTCGACACGAAACATCACCCATTCCTTCTCTCCAGAGATGCTGCCTGGGGTGGAAGATTGCAACCTTCACGTGGTCCCCCCTGTTTCGACTAATGCAATCAACTCGACGTGCACAAACGGAAGATCAAATAGAACAAGTTGTCCAACAACTTTAGGCCGTGCACGCCACACGCAAGAAGAAGAAGAAGAGGAGATGCTGCCTGACCCGCTGAGTTACTCCAGCTTTTTGTGTCTACCACGAAGATTCTCTGTTCATTACATGGCTACCTTGTTTCTTAAAATACAGCAGCGATTAGACTTTAATAAAACGAATTGACCGCAAGGCACACAAGCAATTATAATTCACCCAAAGGTTATCAATGCAATCAGTGCAATCTTTACAATTATTGAATTATTAAGAGTTTACATTCATATTTTAAGAATGTGCTGAATACAGTTATTGCTCATAGGATGAATACATGAATATGGTAGGAATCGTTGCCATGGGAGCGTGTGAATGATGGAATGATTTAGCTTGGGGTTGAGTGGGATCATGGAACAGGCACTGCCACCGACCAATAGACCTTATCTTTGCACTCACCCCTCGTGGGAGATGAGCAGCTATTTGCTCTGTGGTGGTTCTTTCATATTTTTCAAGATCATTTTATTAGATTTAGCTATGAAAGCGCCCTGTTATTCAGTGACCAAATACAGAAATATGATAAAACAAACAGGAATTAAGCAACTTTGTGGACCTTGACCTTCAATGCAAAGAAGGCTATATTTTATTAAGTATTTTAGCAACATCAATATACTCTTGCCTCTGACCTTTCTTACTTGATGTCTCTGCCACAACTGCCATCACCACATTGTGATTAAGAAATCGATTCTTTGCTCTAGGTACCTCTTCCATGATTGAGGCTGCTTACTGGGAGACTCAGTTATGAAGCAATGCATGTTTTCACATGTGGGGCCAAGTCTAAAGCTGGGGGCCACACATATGCCAGTAATAAATTCAATGGGAAATTTGTGAGAAGATTCTCCGCTTAGAAAGCCGTAAGAATGCTGAACTTGCTGCCACTTGGAATGATTGAGGTGAATAGCAGGAAAACATTCATAGAAAAGCCGACTACTTGCTAAAGAAAAAAATCAGGTGGTGGAAGATATGGGAAGGGTTATCTAGTGCATAAACTAATGCCAATCCGATTTTGCTGAATGGTCTATTTTTATCCTGATCCGTTGCGATTATACTATGCAACTTAATTCCAGAGGAGAGACTGTGCTAAGGCTAAATATGTGTTAACGTCTCCTACAAGTGATGTGTGTGTGTGCTCCAGAGGGTGCAAGCTGAAGCAACAAGAATCATTTGCACTGTAAAACTCTCATGCTACACAAGACCCATGCCAGATCCATTGTTGAGTAAGTGGCTACAAGCCAACCTAACATCGAACAGGACTTGAAAACGCCAAGTTTAACACCAGCCGAACTTGCAAGGGCCAGTGACTTGGAAAACACGTTTTCAAATAATTCTACTCATTCATGGCATGAGTTTGGACAATTAAGCTGCAGCCAAGTCTTGTTCATATAAAAATCCATCTGGCCCTGTGTCAGAGTTCGATGTATTATAATCGGTGAGGCAGAGAGCAACTATTTAGCTGTTCACAGGCATTTACGTTTGTTGCTGCTGCCGAGAGCTGACTCAAAGGAAGTGCTCATTAGTGTACAAACCTGAAACAGTCTTCAACAAGCTGAATATGCGGCAAAACACTTAATACCAGTGGGCCCCATTAGTACACCAACCACTTAAAACAAAAACTGCTATTATTAACTTCGAAAATATCTTAGGAGGGCTGACGAAATAGCAGAATCTCAGGACCTTCCAAAAATAATTTAACTCTCTATTTTCTTTGAATCTAAGTGTTATGGCATTAGAGTATTGCTATCTCCTGCACTTGCGAATTCTTATAACATTCTTTATGGCATTGGACCTTTTTGGAATTTTTCAACTGTTCCAAGTCAGTAAATAAAATAATTTTGCAAAACAGAGCGTTGGAGCAACTGAGTGGGTCAGGCAGCATCTGTGCAGGGAATGGATAGATGACATTTCAGGTTGGGACCCTTCTTCCGACCCTTCATGTCTATAATTCTTTTCAAGTCCCCTTCAGTACATTTCAACATGTTTTTCATTTAATGAATTACTTCTAATGTCACTGTTTTCTTGTAAGAAACACAGCAATTAACTCGCACTCCACAAGATTGCAGAACAATAATGTGATAATGACCTGATTATCTGCTTTTCAGTAATTTTGAGTAAAAATTACATCTTGGTTAGAACTTTTGGGATAATATTTGATGTTCTTTGAGGTAATGCTATATAGTTTTTAAACGGCATTTAAGAGCGTTTATTATGGCATTCACAAACATATCCCTCCATGACCATCATAGAGGGTGGCATGGTGGTACAGCAGCAGAGTTGCTGCCATAAGGGACCAGAGACCCGGGTTCGATCCTGACTACAGCTTCTTGTCTGTACGGAGTCTGTACGTTCTCCTCATGACCTGCATGGGTTTTCTCCAAGATCTTCAGTTTCCTCCCACACTCCAAAGACGTACAGGTTTGTAGCTTAATTGGCATTGTATAAATGTAAATTGTCCTTCGTGTGTGTAGGATAGCGTTAATGTGCGTGGATCACTGGTCGGCGTGGACTCGGTGGGCCGAAGGGCCTGTTTCCGTGCTGTAATTCTAAACAAATCGAAGACCCGAGCACCATGATGGATTTTTTTAACTTTGATCTGATATTTGAATTCACATTCTTCTGATTCAGAGGACAGAGAACTATCAACAGAGTCACAAGTGACTGCAGAAGTTGCACATTAATTCTCATACAGAGCTAGATTGCATTTCTAGTCACTATTAGGCAAGAACCTATGTGAGAGGTACATTAATTGAGGACCCTGGCCTCTCATGTGGGATGAATCCTCATAGTGGTCTGTGCTCATTACATTAATCAGATCATTGCAAACTTGGGAGAAATTGTGAATAAAGGCCGTGGAATTATTGAACATCCTTTTTACTTTATGTTTACACTATAAATGTTATGGATATACTTAAAATTTAAACTCAGAGTGAATCAACTTCCCATCAATACTTCAGATGCTGCAGTGTTGTGCAGTTAAAAAATGGTTAATACTGGAACAGAGTAAAACTGCAATCATTCCCAGAGAAAAATTACTCAAAGTGCTGGAGTAACTCAGCAGGTCAGGTAGCATCTCTGGAGAACATGGATAGATGACGTTTCGGGACGGGATGCTTCTTCAGACTCAACCATTCCCAGGATTCGTGATACCCAGTGGGAGATGTGCCCCCTGGCTTTGCATTGGGATGTTAGTTATGTACAAGTCCACCACCGATATTCCGGCAACTGATGGTCTGGCACCTCCTTTAATCAGCCCAAAATTACAAGAACACATGGTGAAACCCCCCCCCCCCCCCCGGATGACCCCCCCGAATATGTGGCACCTGGGCCAGGTGTGCAGGCCAATCTTGACCTAATCGGGAATTCCGAATTTTCCTCTTGCGGCTGGGGTTCTAGAACTCCGGCCCGACTGTAGCCAGTGGATCCCTTCCCCGTGGCTAAATTCTGAGGCTGACTTTGCGGGCCGGTACATCAGCCCCGTGGCAGCCTAGGTAGACCGTGTTGGTACCATTCAACACCTCTCAGAGGTCCGCCCCGGGTAGCGGGCATTCCCACCCTACCACAGCTTTGGAAGATTCATCAGATCTCAGGGTGGCAGGGGGCAGCCCAGTACACCTGCCAGGAGAACGGACCCCCTGACTCTGGGGTCGACCGCCATTCTGACCCTCATCAGGACATTCGAGGACAGTTAGTGTGCGAAAAATGCAAGTTTTTAAATTAACTTAATATTTGTTTCATTCAAGTTTCTAACCGTCCATGGTGCTTTCGAGACACAGAGGGGCATAATCAGTAGGTCAGAGGTGTAATGTTAAATCATTACGATGTGATCTTTGTAGGAAGGAACTGCAGATGCTGGTTTAAACTGAAGATAGACACAAAAAGCTGGAGTAACTCAGCGGAACAGGCAGCATCTCTGGGAAGGAGGAATGGGCGACATTTCAGGTCGAGACCCTTCTTCAGACTAAGGTTCAGGCTAGTCTGAAGAAGGGTCTCGACCCGAAACATCACCCATTCCTTTTCGCCAGGGATGCTGCCTGCCCTGCTAAGTTAAGGGCCTGTCCTTGGCATGCAAATTACGCGACCTCGTGGTCGCGTTGAGCCGCGATGGTCCCGCGTAGGTCGGTCGCACAGCCGTCTGGAGCGCATGACATCATTTGAAGATGGACACAAAGCTGGAGTAACTCAGTGGGACCGGCAACATCTCTGGAGAGAAGGAATGGGTGACGTTTCGTGTCAAGTCAGCCTGAAAAGAAGGGCCTTGACCCGAAACATCACCCATTCCTCCTCTCCCGAGATGCTGCCGGTCCCGCTGAGTTACTCCTGCATTTTGTGTCTATCTTCAATTTTCTTGGCCCCGCTCTGGGAGTAGAAGTGGGGGCGGATCCGAACCACAACGGCCGTGAGTCCCAGGCCGAGCTCGGCGATCGTTTGCCGGCTTCTGCTGCTGTTGAAGATGAGACGTTGCGTCGCGCCAGGGTCTTGGGCCTGTCCCACTTTGGCCGTCAGTTCCGCGACAGGCCGTTGGCGTGCGAAGATTTTGTTCACTACAAAAACCTTGGAGCCCCACACGATGTCGCGCACAACTACATACCCCCCCGTGCTTCTAAGTGGGACCGGTCACATAATTTGTGTACCATGGGCACGTAATTGGGCCAGGCCCTGTACTCCAGTGTTTCGTGTCTATGATGTGATCTCCGACAGAACAGATAATCCGGCTTGGATCTGGAATCAAGGATGTTGGAAAATTAGTGGTGGACCTGTACCAGAAACGCAATTCTGGAGAGAAACTCACGCCACTGACGTAAGCAATTGTAGAATGTCTGTTCTGTCCTTGTGACGTGATTTTCAATCTCACTCATCTCCCTAGAAACTGGGTTCACCCGCTGTTGGCACACGGAATGCAGAAGCACTCAATTAGGTGACATCAAAAACAGGAAATTGGCAAAAAAAACCCTCACTTAAACATTGTTAAGACTGTCTTCATCTTGATCCATGTCTTAAAAATGTTCCGTGCTGATCTCCATGGCAACCGCGGAGTGGCTACAAAAAAGCTGCCATTGAAAATGGAAGGGGAAGGGGACACAAGTGCACAAGAAAATAGGAGTCTGCCCTGCCATTGAGGACGGTCGTACTGACCGATGCTGGCATCAACTCCTCTTCCGTTCAGATTCAGATTCAATTTTAATTGTCATTGTCAGTGTACAGTACAGAGACAACGAAATGCATTGAGACAACGAAATTTCCAGTGTTCCAGTGCTCTTTCAAAAAAGTATCTACCTTTATCTTAAATGCTTCCAAGTATATTCCTTCACAACCTTCTGGGGAGGAGAACTCCAGAGATTCACCAACCTCTACACATAAAAATCCATACATGCTTCTGTTTGAAGTGAGTGAACACTTATCTTGCAACTATGTATGATACTCTCCCACATGTAACTTCTCGTAGATAACAGGGTATCTGGGCACAGCCCTCTCCCATGACCACTTCCACCTCCTCACCAAATAATTGTCTACACAGTCCCACACCACTGCTAGACATGATCCCATCAGAATGGGTGATATTGCAGCATGTATGCATGCAGTGTATTACATAGAGGGGCTGCTGTAAATAAAGGTGCGCTCAGCCCTACTGGTAGAAATATGCAGAAGGTTAAAACTGACGATGACGGAGATGCAGATATATAGAGAGAACTTTGCTTTCCCTTCCTCCATCCCCTCCCCAGTTCTCCCACCAGTCTTACTGTCTCCGACTACATTTTATCTCTCTCATGCCCACACCCCTGACATCAGTCTGAAGAAGGGTCTCGGCCCGAAACATCACCCATTCCTTGTCTCCAGAGATGCTGCCTGTCCCGCTGAGTTACTCCAGCATTTTGTGTCTTCCTGCTGATCTGCTGCGGGTCCTGTCCAATGATTCTCCGTGGGGCTTTAACATCAACAGCGGTTGGTAAACAAGAAAATGGCTGTATATATTCATCCATTGTCTATTTGATGATGCTATGTGTTCTACGAGTCATGTTCGGCAAACACCAAGTCCTGGCCTGGTTTAACTTTGCAAAATGCACCAGTTTGCACAGAAAGGCCTGGATAGAGTGGATGTGCAGAGAATGTTTCCACTAGTGGAAGAGTATCGGACCAGAGGACGACTTTTTTTAGTCAGAGGGTGGTGAATCTGTGGAATTCATTGCCACACAAAAGCTGTGGAGGCCAACAATGGATACTTTTTAGATAGATTCTTGATTAATAAGGATGTCAAGGGTTATGGGGAGAAAGTAGGAAAATGGGATTAAGTGGAGAAGATAGATCCGATAGATTGAATGGCGGAGAAGACTTGATGGGCCGAATGGCCTAATTCTGCTCCTATCAATTTAAATTCCATCAGCCGTTTACTCACAAAACATCCACTCATGCTGCTTCTGAGATTTAAAGCGTCAAGTACTATTAGGCCGCACTCTACATTGGCCTGCTCCTAGCAGTCTGCAGCCTCTCTAGTTGCTCTGCACACTGCTCATAATAACCTTCCATGAACCTCCCCCCCAATTGCTTTATTACAAATGTACTTTTAATTGATATTTGACTGCCCTTGATCTTGCCTCTCTGGATGGCAGGGAAATAGAACACTGGTGTTGCAGTTGCACCAGCAGGGATGGGAACGATATACAGGGAGGCATGAACAAGCTCATGCTGCATTCCAGGGAGCAGCACAGGTACCCAGACGTGTTTTGAAGAGCAGTGTTTACCTAGCATTGCTTCACAAAAACAGACCTCGGTGATCTTCTACAACCTCCAATTCAGCATCACTCAGGTGCCTGAAAGCCAATCGCGCTGTTTAATGATGCTCGTGTTAAAAGATTGTGATCATAGCACTGAGAAGACTGCGTTACCGGTCCTTGCTACACTATGTTAGTGCTCTCAAACTAGAACAGTGGGAAGAATTCTTGTACTTTTGACTTTAACCTTGTGACTGAATTATAAATGCAAATATCACTTATCTTCAAGATTGGATCAGTAATATATCATCATATTTGGACACAATTTCCATTTCCTGCAAAATGCCGCTGCTTTACAGCGCTTGCAGCACTGGAGACCAGGGTTTGATCCCGACTACTGGTGCTATATGTACGGAATTTGTATGTGCTCCCCCTGACCACGTGGGTTTTTTCTGAGATTTTCGATTTCCTCCCACACTCCAAATACGTACAGGTTTGTAGGTTGATTGGCTTGATACAGTGGCTTGCAAAAGTTTTCATAACCCTTGAACTTTTTCACATTTTGTCAAGTTACAACCACAAACTAAATGTATTTTATTGGGATTTTATGTGATAAACCAACACAAAGTGGCGCACAATTGTGAAGTGGAAGGAAAATGATACATGGTTTTCAATTTTTTTTACAAATAAAAAACTGAAAAGTGTGGCGTGCAAAAGTATTCAGCCCCCTTTACTCTGATACCCCTAAATAGAATCCAGTGCAACCAATTGCCTTCAGAAGTCACCTAATTAGTAAATAGAGTCCACTTGGGTGTAATCTAATCTCAGTATAAATACAGCTGTTCTGTGAAGACCTTAGAGGTTTGTTAGAGGACATTAGTGAGCAAACAGCATCATGAAGCCCAAGGAACACACCAGACAGGTCAGGGATAAAGTTGTGGAGAAGTTTAAAGCAGGGTTAGGTTATAAAAAATATCCCAAGCTTTGAACATCTCACGGAGCACTGTTCAATCCATCATCCGAAAATGGAAAGAGTATGGCACAACTGCAAACCTACCAAGACATGGCCGTCCACTTAAACTGACAGGCCGGGCAAGGAGAGCATTGATCAGAGAAGCAGCCAAGAGGCCCATGGTAACTCTGGAGGAGCTGCAGTGATCCACAGCTCAGGTGGGAGAATCTGTCCACAGGACAACTATTAGTCGTGCACTCCACAAATCGGGCCTTTATGGAAGAATGGCAAGAAGAAAGCCATTGTTGAAACAAAGCCATAAGAAGCCCCGTTTGCAGTTTGCCACAAGCCATGTGGGGGACACAGCAAACATGTGGAGGAAGGTGCTCTGGTCTGATGAGACCAACATTGAAGTTTTTGGCCTAAATGCAAAACGCTATGTGTGGCGGAAAACTAACACTGCGCATCACCCTGAACACACCATCCCCACTGTGAAACATGGTGGTGGCAGCATCATGCTGTGGGGATGCTTTTCTTCAGCAGGGACAGGGAAGCTGGTCAGAGTTGATGGGAAGATGGATGGAGCCAAATATAGGGCAATCTTGGAAGAAAACCTGTTAGATTCTCCAAAAGACTTGAGACGGGGCGGAGGTTCACCTTCCAGCAGGACTGCGACCCTAAACATACAGCCAGAGCTACAATGGAATGGTTTAGATCAAAGCATATTCATGTGTGAGAATGGCCCAGTCAAAGTCCAGACCTAAATCCAATTGAGAATCTCTGGCAAGACTTGAAAATTGCTGTTCACAGACGCTCTCCATCCAATCTGACTGAGCTTGAGCTATTTTGCAAAGAAGAATGGGCAAAAATTTCAGTCTCTAGATGTGCAAAGCTGGTAGAGACATACCCCAAAAGACTTGCAGCTGCAATTGCAGCGAAAGGTGGTTCTACAAAGTATTGACTCAGGGGGGCTGAATACTTTTGCACGCCACACTTTTCGATTTTTAATTTGTAATAACATTTGGAAACCATGTATCATTTTCCTTCCACTTCACAATTATGCACCACTTTGTGTTGGTCCATCACATAAAATCCCAATAAAATACATTTACGTTTGTGGTTGTAACGTGACAAAATGTGGAAAAGTTCAAGGGGTATGAATACTTTTGCAAGCCACTGTAAATGCATCCTGTCCCTACTATGTGTAGGATAGTGTTAGTATGCGGGGATCACTGGTCAGTGCGGACTCAGTGGGCCGAAGGGCCTGTTTCCGCGCTGTATCTCTAAACTAAGCTAAACTATGAAATTATTTATGGACTTAATGAGCAATTGATTCAATATGGGCCATGTCATGGCTCTTGATAAATGCATACATTCCTTCCCCATCCATCAGTTTAAACAATGACACTAAATCCTGTCTAAAACATGCTGTCTCTAACCTGGCAAGGAAGTCTGCCCACACTGACAGTCAGTCGGTAACAAGAAAGAATTTGCAAAGGTTCGATTACAGCTTCACAATTTAACGCAAAGCTGGTTTCCAGCTTATACTTTCTCAGTGTTGATTACTTTACAACATTTAATCTGAGCTCAAAAATATATTAAGGAAAACTGGTGTTGGTGCTTTTGGATGAAGCACGCGGCTACTATTTATTTTCTCAACTGACAACTTGAAGGATTTGTGAAAATAATTTATATACTGAGAAAAGTACACAGTAGGTGGAGCTCCAGAAAAGAGAACAAGGATCTAATGCAGCAACATGCTGTTCTAATGTACAGGAAGTTCTGTACCGCTCTGCTACACAAATAATGAAACAATTACTTCTGATTTATTACTAGTAGTTACTGAAGCTGTGATTGCAGTCATCCTGTGGTCTGCGCCCTTGTTAATGGTTGCGCTGGAACTCAAGTTTATAGCAGAAGTTTATGGTATGTATTTAGGAGCAGTTAGTGGACAGATACACTCACATTCTCTGCATCAAAACAGGTGCATTCTAATCTGCAAAGTTTTAAGAGTAGGCAAGTCACTTTATTTCCAAGCACAAAAGTATTAAAATTGCAGCATCTGGATTCTCGTGTCTTTTATCGTTATTTGAATTCTTGCTGCTGTTAGCCAGGACCAAGGATGAAATGAGCTACACGGATAATTCTTGGAGATTTAAAGTCTTTTTTGAAGTTTAATTGGAGTCTCCATGGGGCCCACCAAATAATAACGCAGCTTAAAGCAACTGCCATGAGTGGAGTGGCCTTTTGACTGCTGATGGTGATTGGGGAGGGCTGGGGCAGTCTTTGGTCAACCACTGCCCAGCTTCTCACCTCAAAGCTTCACCTGTCCAAGACACATTCAAACTGTCCATAGTCGGCAGTATCAGATCAGTCCAGGAGGAAATACATGCTATTTTTCTTAATTTTGTGGTCAGACTACAAAATATTCACCGTTTGAACGACTTCTGGTTATCATATCGTTATGTGCGTGAGTCTTTGTTGCGCACAAAATGGCTATCACTTTTCTTACATTGTTTCTGTACCAACACTTCAGATTGCTTCAGCAGTTGACAAGATGTTCTTTAATCTTCAAATACACTTTGTAACGTATATAGTTTTGCCAGCAATTCAGCAATGACTGATCAACTGGAGACTTCTAGTACCTAGTAGCTTCCATTCATATCTCTGCTGCTTTAACAAAAAATGTCCAATTAGCTATTGTATTTTCATATATTCCATTCTTATACCACTTTTTATCCATGATCTTACCTGGTAAATATTGTGTAAAAGCTGGACAACAAAATGTAATTGAAAGGTGTACCTGAATCATCATATCTTAAACTGGACTGCATCCTTCAAAATTATGTTGTGATGCTTAACACAAATCTGAAACACTGCACCTGAATATTTCTGCTAAATTATTTTGTCGTCTTATCTTCATAGGATTGTGTTGCTACTTTTAATATAACTTATACAATTTAACATCAATGTGTTGAGCATGTGAGTGTGTCAATGTTCACACTGTGCCATTTCATGCATTTTATCTTTTCTCTGCAGAAATCCTTTAGCAAACCCTGAATATTAATTCCAAAATTGCAGTAAGTATTTTTGTTCCATTTGCATTCCAACGCACCTCCAGAATGCTTTAATAAAATTCCCTATCTTAACATTCAACACGGAGGCTCCAGTAAAATGCAGTATTATTTGGGTGTCCGAGGACTTGATACATAGGTAAAACATGCAAGCTGTATTTAACCATGTTTGCTAAATTGGGAAAATTTGGAACGGTTTTGGTAAGTGCATTTTCAACCTTATGCATTTTCCAAGGGTTTACATCTTGTTTCAAGAAGTTCATACCGATTGTTAACAGAGATGAGGGAGGCACAAAGAAGGAATGGAAATACAACATTAAGCAATGGTGACAGGTGAAGGTGAAACCTGAACCTCCAAGTAACAACAGTGAAGATTTTATGCAGATGTTCCCGTCAGGGCTCAATGATTAACCAAGGGTCAGGCTGTTCTCAAATGAAAATATGCAGGATTCAACAGCGCAAAAGCAGATATTTACAGGCTGGTTATAAAACACTGCAGAAAAAGCCAAGCATGAGATTTATAGAGGGTACACAACACAAAAGGCTGGAGAAACTCAGCGGGTGCAGCAGCATCTAAGGAGCGAAGGAGATAGGCGACGTTTCGGGTCGAGACCCTTCTTCCGACTTATAGATGAGATTTATAGAATTGCACAGTGTAAAACTTTAAAATCTTTTCAGAAAAGGAAGGCCCAAAGCCATTATTTAAGGGGTGTTTGATTGTCATACGTACTGTAACAGAACAATGAAATTTGCAGTAGCATAACAGGTTTGTAAATACAGGACTCAATAGATAATCTAAGAAACTAAAAGAAGAGAAAATCTTCAGGTCATTAAATTTGTTGGTTTGTATCTTGGCCGCGTATTTATGTACACAGGTTCCTCAGGTTTTCTTTCCATAATGGTCAGGGATAAGCACTCAGACATAGAGCTCCATGGAAAACAAACACCTGGGAATGCCATGACCAGCAGCAAGAATGGGGAGAGAACCAGAGATAACAATGCCAATCAATAACATTTATCCATGGCTCTGATGAAAGGACAGCTCCTACTCCGATGCTTCAGCCCCACTCAGTACTTGCACCATTTTCTATTTTTATTTTAGTGTTGCTGCATTTCGCCTTTGTAATGGAATCTAATATTTAGGATACCATTAGATCCCCAGATACAGTCAAGCATTAGACTCTCAGATCTAGTGCACCATCAGAGTCCTAGAGTCTGTGCCACATTAGTTTCCGAGAGGCAGCAAAGTGGAGATCGACAGAAATGGACAGCATTAGATGTCCAAGCAGGAGCAGGATGGGCAACACTGAGTCTCATTGATAAAACTGTACTGGACTCCCGCGTCAGTCAGCTGTAAACTCCCAGGTATATTGTGACAATGGATTGCTTGCACCATTAAACCTCCAGAAAGAACGTAACGTTTCATTCTATATTTAATACAGTGCAGAACTCCTGGTTATGTTGCACCATTTGAAACAGTTATTATGCAGCATTGTTTCCCTGATATAAGCAGACATCTGACAACAGGTTACATTTATATTGTGTGTTTAAGGAAATTGGTTTATCCATAACAAAAGAAAATTGGGAAGAAAGTTTACAGCAAATACATCGGTGTTCGTTAAATGCCAGACATACATTGATACAATTCAAAGTATTATACAGATTACACTATTCAAAAACTAAATTAAATAGTATCTTTCACAATCTCTCCTCAATTTGTGATAAATGTAAGAACTTAGAAGCAAATTTAATACATAGTTTTGCTACATGTCCCAAACTGAATTACTACTGGACAGAAATTTTTAAGGTTATTTCTGAGGTTCTAAAAATTAGATTGGATCCAGACCCAAAGTTAATAATACTTGGGATTTTGGATTCAAATTCGGTACTTACAGGAAATCAAAGAAATTTCTTTGATTACTGTTTGATAATAGGGAAAAAAATCATATTGAAATTTTGGAAGGGAACATTATCCCCCACAATTAAAATGTGGGCAGCAGAGATGTTGGAGACGTTACAATTAGAAAGAATCAGATTTGTCCTATTGGACAAATATAATATCTTCGAACAAATATGGTCTCCATATATACAGTATCCAGAGAAGTAGCTGTTCTTGACATCACAGCTTGACGGGTACCCAGCGGGATTTGATGAGAATAATTGATTCTTATACTAGGATTAATAGGCATGTCTTCATTGATATTACTATTTGTAATAGTTTTAGATACAATATATTTTGTTGATTTTCATTGATATATATATATATAATATATAATATTTTTTCACTTTTTGTTAATCTATAATCTTTTTTCCTTGCTCTATTTTCTTCTTCTTTTCTATATAATCAAATTATTATTTAATCACTTTCTTATTGATTTAAAACTATTCTATTCTTTTCTTTATTTCCAAAAAAATAGAAGATGATAACTGTCAATGGATTATTTAAAAAATGTGTAATTAAGTTGAGGTTTGTAAAGCTGTTTACATTATTGTAAATAGATTACTTCTAATAAAACAAAGTTTAAAAAAAAATATTGTGTGTTTAATGTACAACTACTGTCCCACAGGAACAATATTAAGCAAGGTTTTCTTTTGTGGTGTACCATATTAGGAGATAATAAGATTAACAACTGAAAGGTTAGACAAAGTGGTAAGTTTTAAAGAGCACCTGAAAGCAGGAGTAGGAGGTAAAAGTGATGCAAGTATAGAGAGGAAATTCTGGAGCATAGACCCTTGGTGGCTGAAGGCACAATTCCTAAGAGCTGAATGCAAAGAAAAATAGAGGAAAAAATATCACAAATGAAGGGAAGGATTATAGAAAAAAAAAGACACAAAATGCTGGAGTAACTCAGCAGGTCAGGCAGTATTGCTAGATTATAGTTCATAAATTCATACATTCTAGGAGCAGAATTAGGCCATTTTGCCCATCAAGTCCACACCGCCATTCAATCCTCCTTTTCCTCTCAATCCCAATCACCTGCCTTCTCCCCATAACCCCTGACACGCGTAATAATCACAAATCTGTCAATCTCCACCTTCAAAATTACCCATTGACTTGGCCTCCACAGCCGTCTGTGGCAATCAATTCCACAGATTCACCACCCTCTGACTAAAGACCGATTCAATCCTCCTCATCTCCTTTCTAAAGTCCTGAGACTATGGCCTATGGTCCTAGACTCTCCCACTAGTGACAACATCCTCTCCACAACCAATCTTTGCAGGCCAGTCACTATTTTACAATAGAGCTGCAGCAAATGCAGAAAATGGGGCTGGTTCATCAAACAACCCGCGAACAAGGATGAGATGTTTAAAACAAAGGCATTATTCAATCAGAAGTCACCCCGAGTACGCTGATCCAATGGAATAGTGGATTGAGGGCACTTACAGAAGAGTTTTGTACAATCTCAAGTTTGTGACAAGTGGAATGAGGGAGGCCAGTCAGGTGTGTGAGTAATAATTAAGTTTGATGATGACAAGGATAAGAACGAGAGTTTCAACAACTAACATGAAGTGGGAGGGTGTAGTTTGGCAACGTTGTTGAGATGGAAATGTACACTTTTAGAACTGACAGATGAGGTCAGAAACTCAATGTGGGGTCAAATATGACACTGTCTACAAACAGGCTGGTTCTGTCACAGAGTTGCCAGGGAGAGGGGTGGAAGCAATGTTTAGGGAAGGGATTTTGTGGTAGGGACTGAACATTATGGCTTCTGCCTTTCTGATGATTAGCTGGATGATATTTCTACTCATCCAGCAGTGGGTGGCAAAATCAGCAAACAATGTGGAGATGATGGAAGGCTAAGGATCAGAGATCGTGAGGTAGAGTTAGATATCTGTTGCATACATCTGGGATGATTGGAGGACTACAGAGGTAATAATGTGTTGAGAGAAGTGAAACTGATTCCCCAGCTATGACTAGATAGATGAATGGAACCATTATCTAGTGCAGCAGGGTAGAGCTGCTGCCTCACCACGCCCGGGACCCGGGTTCAATCCTGACCTCGGCTACTCTCTGTGTGGAGTTTGCACGTTCTCCTTGTGACCATGTGGGTTTCCTCTGGGTACTCCGTTTTCCCCCCACATCCCAAAGATGTTCAGGTTTGAAGGTTAATAGGTTCTGTTAATTGTCCCTAGTCTGAAGGGAGCAGGTGAGAGAATTGGATAACGTAGAACTGGTGTGAATGGGTGAAAGATAGTGTGGACTCGGTCAGTCAATGTGTCCTTGCTGTATCATTTAGTTTCAATTATTAGAAACTAAAATTGCAAATCCATGTACAATGCCATATTAGACTCTAGAAGTAGTACAGGATTAGATGCCCTCATATTGCATGGCATTAGCCTCCTTGACATGATGCACATTTATCACCTTCTGTGCCAGCTTCTACAGTAAAGGGCCTGTCCTACCAGCATCCGACTCCAAGCGATGAGCGCGATTGAACTAGAAGTGGGGGCCGGAGGTCGGGTGATCCCCGTACAGGGCCGTTCCCACCAGCATGCGCCTGCATGCGGCAAGCGCGACCAAACCGGCAGCGAGGGCCGCGCGGAGGTCGGGTGAGTGGCGCAAAGTGAGGCGAACTTGGAGCGAAGTCTTAAAGGTAAGTTCGCCAGGACAAAGAGGGGCACACAGAGAGGGGCACAGAGGCACACACACAGAGGGCCACGGAGCCACACACATAGAGGGTCATGGAGGCACCTACAGATAAGTTCACGGAGGCATGATGTCAAGGCGGTGTGTAATGCGTCGAGGCGACTGCGAGCCGACAAGCCGTTGCCGCGCGGAAGTTTAGAACATAGTCAGTTTTTCGGAGCCCCGCGCGATGTCGGGACGAACTCCGCACAATTCCGCACGGATCCGGCGATCGAAGTGGGACCGGCCCCGCGACGCCGGACGGCTCAAGCGACCACGTTAGGTCGTGCTCATCGTATAGAGTTGCATGCTGGTGGGACAGGCCCTTAACTCTTTGCTCTTCATCACTGATGGCAAGCCTTCAACTATCTGTCTGACACTCTAAATCACTCTACAATTTCCCTTTTAAAATTCTTCAAAGCATGCTCTTTGTTATAAAATTGAAGATAGATAACAATGCTTGAGAAACTCAGCGGGTGAGGCAGCATCTATGGAGCGAAAGAATAGGTGACGTTTCGGGTCGAGACCCTTCGACACAAAACGTCACCTATTCCTTCGCTCCATAGATGCTGTCTCATCCGCTGAGTTTCTCCAGCATTTTTATCTGCCTTCGATTTTGCCAGCATCTGCAGTTCCTTCTTAAACAACCCTTTGTTATATACTTCTCTTAACTATCCCACAGAAACCACTATTAAACCCATTGGGAGATTTATTCTGAATTAAGTATGTTATTTTATGAATGATGCATATAAGAATAATATTGCAATAAGCTTAGCAAAGTCCGGCTAGTTAATTGTTGCTTCTCTCTGCCGACAATATAAATGCAATCAGCTTAACTTGTCCTCAGACAGTTCGTGGCTTCCTTTGAATTCTGAAATTGTGAGTTCAGTAGAGCTGTTGGTGCAATCTCAAAAGTCATTCTGACCGATGTACCACTTTAATTAATAAAGATTTCTCATGTTGATCCATACATCGAAAGCTCAACTTAAGCCAGTGTTTTGAGCTTTCGACTCAAACCTTTGGCAGTGAAGTGAACTGAAATGCAGAGTAACTGCATCAAGGTGGTCCTGGCTGGTGCAGTTCCCATTTGCTTCGAGTTGTGGCATCTATGCTGTAACACTATCCACTCAGCCTTTATTTTCTTACCATTTAGAATGTAGTAAGACTGCAGCCCTGCACCAGATAATTCACTCATATTTTAGAACAAATGCATTTATTTAGATGGAATATTTGTGTCTTTTAGAAAGCGGCAATGCAAAGTCAATATAGATATTTAGCAGAAATCAAAGGATGTTTAAAAACCCAAAGATTCTCTTTGACTGCAGAGTTCATGATGGCGAATGGTAATGCAAGTCATTAGACAGTCTACAAAATATATATGGTAGTTTCCATGTATTAATTTGTGCAGCCAACCTGAATGGAAATGTACTGCTAACAACCAGTTAGGTCACAAATGCTTTGCAGGTTGTCTTACATTAACTATTAATTACATTATCCTCAGACGTCTGATGCTCTGTTCATGAAAACCCATCATAACAGCGATGGCCTCATTAAGGGAAACATGTTCACAGTAACAATAGGAAAGGTTGCATACACACGGAAAACAAAATCTAAAACAGTTACCAGGTAATTGCTGTGCATTTGATCATTTGTAAAGGGTGCTGAGAGAGTGCCCTGACAAAGACAGAGAGGGGGGGTTATAACTTAAACTAAACTTGAAACAGCATTATGCTTGGACCCATTTAAAAAGTACGTGTATTTCCATTTGTGGGGTGGTTTTGTGGGATGGTCTTGACAAAACAATTAAACAAAGTATGAATATAATGCAATTTAAAAAAATGTACAAAAGATATATCCTGGAAAAGTACAGTAATGAGGAGGGAGAATGTAATCTCACAGGTGTTAATGGTGAGATTCTTTTGTTGTTTTTATTGTTATTAATAGCTTGATTGGAGTAGTTTTATTTGAATTGTCTGTTTAGTTTATTTTATTGAATTTTGCATTTGTTAATGGTGAAGAATGGGGGTAGGACTTGACAAGCAGAGGCTTCCTATCCCTTTCTGAACGAGTCTAACGTGTATTATGTTGAAATTGGCTTTTGATTTTTTAATTTATGTATGTACATATATGTTATGTATATGTGTATGTGTGTATATGTATATGTATGTATGTATGTATGTATATATGTGTATATATATATATATATGTGTATTATATAATTTTCTTTTTATTTATTCATTTTCATCTTTTCTTTTCTTCTCTTTTTAAATAGTTCAAAATAAAGATATCATTCAACTCAATACATTTAAAGTTGCTGGAAGCCATAACCCAGCACATCCACGCAGACCAACTGATACCCCCGACAATGTGTGTGTGTCAACAATCTGACACACACCCACACAGAGTTACAGATAAGATTCTATCAAGGACAGCATCTATATTTGTGACGGTCTGCACTGTGCTGAATCCTTTCTCACATTACTCTGCCTTGCAAACCACTTTTTCCAGTGAAAGCAAAGATTACAGTAATCACTTTCTTTTTTGAGAATATGTCATTTCTTTTTTGCAGAGAATAACTCGGTCCCAGTTTCTGGAGTAAATTTCTACATTCTTCTTCAGTGTCCCCCTTTGACAATTATTCCACAAATCCTGTCGCCCTTTGAGTGAGAAACTCTTGCTTGAACAGTTCTTAATATTTACCTCGTATTTCAAAACGTGACCCCCTTCACCACAGTTAATGCTAAATCGGAAATAACGCTGTCAATAGCGTGCTTCAGTTTGCTATCCAAAGGCCATGGCTACATTAAATGGTTCTTTACTGCTTATTCATTGTGATTTCAAAGATTTTGAATTTATTTCCAACCTTGCCGACCAATTCAATGCCATTCACTTTTATCATTGAAAGGTAAAATTATTTCAAATGCCTCTGACGGTGAGATGTTAGCTGTTAGAGAAGAGATATGATTATTTTAAAATAAACAAAATCATTGCAACAGCTGTTTGGGTAGAAAGAAAGCTTCTAAAATGGACGTTTTTTGTGTCTGTTCTAAACTATTTGGAGATGACCAGCTGCTGGGATATTATGAAACATCATCATTTCCTGAGAAACCTTGCTTTGCTGGCATGTCTCAGTGTCAGATTACCAGCTAGTAAAGCAACTTGCAGAGATTACATGTGCATTAAATTGGCCCTGGGAAAGGGATTTCTGTTCTTAGTCTGCATGTAATAAACACGGGTTGCAAGTGTTCTATGTAACAAGAGGCCTGAACCTTAAGCTGTTTGATATTCCTTTAGCCACTACCACCCACCCCCACCCCTCCCCAACCCACTGCCTTCATATGTTTACATCCCCGCTCCATCCTGTAGGAGTTGGTGGAGGTTGTGCTGTGGTTCTATATGAAGGGTGTATTCTCTGTCCCGCCAGCCTGCTCATTTCTCATCCAACTGCTCTAACTTCAAGTAACCCTTGCATGCCCTCACTCTCCATCCCTCTCCCACCCAAGTCGTTGTACTAGTTTCAAAGTAATCTTGTTGAGTCTCATTGTCTGTTACTCATTTTCACCTAGCCCACAGCTAACAATGGCCCGTTTCTTTCATCATCATTACTTTTTTGCATATCTTTCATTCATTTGTTCTATATCTCTCTGTATCACCGAATATATCTCTTGTTTCCCTTTCCCTTAACGCTCAGCCTGAAGAAGGGTCTCGCCCGAGAAAGTCACCACTTCCTTTTTTCCACAGATGCTGTCTGACCCGTTGAGTTACTCCAGCTTTTTTGTGTCTATCTTTGCTCATTCTACACAGTTGAGTTGGGATGATACGTGGAATTTCAACCGGGCCTTTGCACAATAATTCTTGCACAGTAATGATGAGATCAAGAGTTGGACAATTCTCTGTACTACATGTTCGGGCAGGTCGTGACTTAACATAACATCCACTTCAATCAAAAGCTTCTCTTTAGATGATGAGGTAAAAATCGCAGTTACCCCCTCTGCAGATTTGGTGAACGGCATCATTTTAGAATCCATGTTAGCGCTGAAAATATTCCGTCACATCCGTTGAGTTGTACTCAACAGTACAACTGTGTCTAATGTCTTATCTTGAGCAACAATGTGAAAGATGACTCAGTGACAATAGAATGGACACATTATCTCTTGTTTACTCATGCTTAGGCCATTTCACTTACATTTTTCAAGATTAGATCTTTGCTTGCTTTCTTTGACTGAAACCATCCAAGTTAACGTCCTTTCCAAGCCAACAGCACCAGAACAGATTATGTTTTTATTTATTACATTTTTACTGCCTTGCATTACAACTTTTTTGCCTTATTTTTATTCATGATGACAGCGACGACACTTTGAACCAAAATAATTGATTGGATGTGAATGTCATTCCAAACTTGGATTGTTTTCTCTGGAATGTAATAGGGGAGACACAGAGATCCTGGAACGTGCTGCCAGGGCTGGTGGTTTAGGCAGATACTATAGGGCCATGTCCCTGTGCTATACAGTTCTATGAAGCATTTAAAATGTTCAAAGCGTGGAAAAGATGATGTATAAATATTCGCTCCATAGATGCTGCCTCACCCGTTGAGTTTCTCCAGCTTTTTTGTCTACCTTCGATTTTTCCAGCATCTGCAGTTCTTTCTTAAACATGCATAAATACAAGTTGCTTCTGAAAAATATCAGTCTGAAGAAGGGTCTCGACCCGAAACGTCGCCTATCTCCTTCGGTCCTTAGATGCTGCTGCACCCGCTGAGTTTCTCCAGCTTTTTGTGTAACCATCAGTCTTTCATAGTTTAGTTTAGAGAAACAGCACGGAGACAAGCCCTTAGGCCCACGGAGTCTCTGTGCCGACCAGCGGTCCCCACGCACAGATACTTTTCTACACACACTTGATACAGTTATATAATTTTACCAAAGCCAATTAACCTACAAACCTGTACGTCTTTGGAGTGTGGTGGGAAACCGGAGATCCTGGAGAAAACTCATGCAGGTCACGGAGAGAATGTTCAAACTCTGTACAGACAGCACCCATTGTCAGAATCTAAACCAGGTCTGTGGCGCTGCTAGGCAGCAACTCTACCGCTGCACCACCATTCTGCCCGTTTCGCTATGAAACATTTCTCTAAAATGGAAGCACTTTGCCCATTGATTGGTGTAGTATTAAGATGCAGTATTTGACAAGATTGGTAAGAAACAAAGAGAGTCAATGAGTATTGGCTTTTAACTTGGCATCTGTCATCCGTCACCAGTCAATACCACATGCACTCATTCATTTAATCTTTTTATATGAAGTTGAACAGTGCCCTCACTTTATGGTCATATATGTACTTGTTTATGTTGTGCATGCGTGTGCTTGTAACATGCATAATCTTGAAAATACACCAGTCCTCGGGCACATATTCTTTTTCTCTGCTTAACAATTAATTTACATCACATTGAAATGTTGACGTCCGGTGCACAAAGAAAAAGCTACAATGAATCCATTGAACGGCACAGATACGGGTGGCTTTCTATGGTATATTTTGCAATATTCTAAAGAAAATTATCCTTCTATGATTAATGCCCTCGAGCCTTCTTCAGGCCCCAATATTTTAAGTGGCCTGTTTGTGACATAATGATTAATATATGGCATTAAGTGATTACAGTGAAAGTATTCTGGAGCAAGCTGCGCTGTTTGGTTCTCATCAAACGGTAAAACTCCAGGCCTATTAAAAACAGCAGGAGAGTTGTGTGCTTAGTGATAGGGGCTGGGCTGACACTGGGAAAAAGAAAAATGCTAAAAGTGGGGTTAAAAAAAAAATCAGGAAAAGAATTGGCAAAAACGAGGAGGGCAGAAAAAAGGTGGGAAGAGGAGGAACAGTTTGATTAAAGGCTGGAAACTTTTCATCATCAAAATTCTGTGAGTTTCCAATATCTGAAGACAATTTTGTTGTTGGCTATGAATGTGTCCCTCATGGTGCCTCCCAACAATATTAGGCAGTTCCAATTACAGCAGGAACTGAACCTTTCATGGGTTCAAACACATCATTTTATATTCTATTGTAAAAACCTCAGCGGAAATATTGCAAATGGAAAACAGTAAGATCAGTGCTAACTTGGTCTCCGTGAACAATAAAATGCATTCTTATGTGTGGGAGATACTGGCAAGGCCAGTTCTATTTATTGTCTACTCCTTGGCGTTTCAAAAGATAGCAATGGAGCTTCATTTTGAACCTTTGCGGATGTTCGTCCTATTAAGCAATTTGCTCGGCAATAGTTTACAGTCATTAATACCTGGCACAGTAGTCCCACAGAATAGATCAGGGAAATGGAAGGTGTGAAGAATGGTGAACCATTCGAACAGCTTCATGGAAGCACTTACTGGAATCGTAGAAATGTACAGAATAGAAATGGGGCCTTTTGGCCTAGCTCATCCAGAATATCAAAGTACTCCTAATGGTATAGCCTCCATTCATTTAGATTCTCACTTATATCCCCTGGCTCCACATGTAGATTAACCCTCTGGTCCTTGAGGGGACATTCCTTTCCTTGCTTCCTCTTTCTTCTCACATATTTATAAATTATTTAGGATTCTCCTTTATCCCCATTGCTAAGATCATTCCATGGCCTCTTTTGTCCTCTTCATTTATTTCTGCTACATTTGCCGTAAACCACATGTGACTCATTTGATATTAATTTTCTAGACCTGACTTACGCTTCCTTCTTTTTCCTGACTAAACCTTCAATATCTTTTGTTAACCAAATTTACCCGATCCTACTATCTTTGCCTCTTATCCTTACAGGACATCCTGACTTGGAACTCTTCCTTCTTAAACATCTCCCACTTATCAGATGTTGTGTCCCCCCTCCAGCAGCTCCCAATCTGCCTCTGCCAGGCTTTGTTTTACGGAATTGAAACCCACCTTCCCCCAAATTAGAGCTCAAGCCCGAGGACCAACTTTATCTTTTTCCATGACTACGTTGGAGCTCATCAAACTATGGTAACTGTTCCCAAAGGAATCTTGCACCAACTATTCAAGTCACTTGCCTGTGCTCATTCCCGAAGACAAGGTCAAGTGTAGCCCCCCTATCTCACAACACTCTCTACATGCTGTTTGAGAAAACCCTCTTGAATGGATTTTACAAATTTCTCCCCATCTAAGCCCCTGGAACTAAGGCAAAATCAGTTATTGGTGGAATAGTTAAAATTGCTTTTACTCACTTATGCAACCTGCCTACATATCCGTAATTCCAAATTCTTATTGACTATTGTGAAGTTTATCATATAATCCCATCAAAGTGACCACCCATTTCTCTTGCCTAATTTCTATTGATATCAACATTGAATGTGTTAAGTTTTCTATAAAAGACAAACTGCAAGATCTTGTCTACTGATTCAAACTTAGTTTGATTTCTCCCCTTCAATGAGGAAGAGAGCATGTGGACAGATGATCAGTACAAGACCTTCAGAGTTTACAACTGTGATACAGATCAGAGTTTAATAACTTTCTGTACAAAATGTGTTGACTTGCAGGAACGTTATGTGGAGATTTAATGATAACTTCCATGACAGCCTGCAGGGATTGAGGTTGAAGTGTTTGGCGCTGTCCTGCCAATCACTCAACAGTGGCAGTGTACTAACATCCTGTAATGGAGGCCAGCATCTTGGAGTGCAGTATAATTAACACAAATATGCAGGCCACATCTCCATGTTTACAAAGCTCGTTATTTATTCATCTCCCTCAGAGACAGTTTAAGATGAACAAATCCAGATCAGAAAGGGGGGCCTGATTGATTGTTGTTGAAGAGCTAGTGTTCGTATCTGGAACTGTTTCAAGGAGATGCTTAGGAGTGATTCTGCTTCATGTATTTTTAATGTCAGCAACGTGACATGAAACTACCCTTCTGGCCCCACATATATTGTCCTCTTCGTTTCCGCACATACCCCAAGGCCCACTGCAGTAAGGACGGGTGAACCTGCCAGGAGTCACATGTCCACAGTGTGTAATGTAGTACACATTTTGTTCAGCGATAGTTCCCTCAAAATGGCATGGCAGGTAAATAAGGCAATGAATGTTTTTGGCAAGCTGACCTTCATTTGTCACAGAATTGAGTAGTGAAAAAGGGACAAAAGTGCTGGAGTAGCTCAGTGGGTCAGGCAGTATGGAATTGAGTGTTGAAGTTGGGACGTCACAAGGTTACAGTTACAAGATGTTCCTGAGGCCATATTTGCGCTATTATGTTCCGTTTTGGTCACACTGTGATAGGAAGAATGTCATTAAGCTTGAAAGATTGCAGAGGGGATTTATGAGGATGTTGCCAGGACTAGACAGCGTGAGCTAAAGGGATAGGTTGAGCAGGTTAGGATTTTATTAATGAGAGCACAGGAGGCTGAGGAATAATCTTGTAGATATGTATGAAATCATGAGACAAATGGATAGGGTGAATGCACAGAGTATTTTGCCCAGGTTACCGCCAATCAACAACTAGAGGGCATAAATTTAAGACCAGAGGAAAAAGCTTTAATAAGATCCCAAGGGCATTTAGAACAGAGATGAGGAAACACTTTTTCACACAGAGAATTGTGAGTCTGTGGAATTCTCTGCCTCAGAGGGTGGTGGAGGCCAGTTCTCTGGATGCTTTCAAGAGAGAGCTAGATAGGGCCCTTAAAAATACCGGAGTCAAGGGATATGGGGAGAAGGCAGGAACGGAGTACTGATTGGGGATGATCAGCCATGATCACATTGAATGGCGGTGCTGGATCAAAAGTCTGAATGGCCTACTGCTGCACCTATTGTCTATTGTTTAGAGGGAAATGGACCAAACATGGGCAAGTGGGAATTACTTAGATGGGTGTATTGATTTGCATGGATGAGTTAGGCCGAAGGGCCTATTTCCATGCTCTATGACTCAGTACATTTCTAGCTGCAGTTAAAGGTGACAGATCATCAAGTATTGTTGTCAATTACTAGGTATGTTACAAAACTTACCTTGAGCAGCGCCGCAGTTCTGCCGCTCCCCGTGTGCGTGACTTTGGCGCCTTTCAGAGTGGGGCGAGTTTAAAGTGCCGTTTTTCCACAGACAGGGCAAATCGATCCATCTCGGGGGATTTTGTTGCTGAAGAAAAATCGCTCCGACATTTCATTCATGAAGGTATTTTTAAATTACGCTAGATTATTTATTAACTAGAGTAATTTAAAAAATCATCTTCTAAAGCCGTGAGCGCCGACAACGGGAAGGATTTTACGTAGGGGAGAAAATAAAGGGCACCGTTTATTTTTACATTAAAGCTTGGTTTTTAGGGAGGCTTTAATCACATTTTCATGTTGCGAAATGGGGACAAAAAAAATGTATGAACCGCAGTGTTTTTCCTGCCGACTTCACCGCAAACCGCAACGTTCCAATCCACCGCATTCCACTAAAACCCACTCGCTAGTTGATTTAAATGGCCATTAATTTACAGGAATTAAACACTAAATTCCTTCCATTTGGCCTATAAATTCATGAAAATGAGATTTGAAAATCATGTTATATTGTGAATTATTGTGCGAATGTTATTTGGACAATTTAAAAAAGTTTATCTTTTCTTAAGAAATGGATAGATGTTTAGATCTAGTAATTTAATTTTGTAATTAGCTACAATTAGGTAACTAACTAATTATATGCTTTAATTTCAGGTCATCCAAGTAATATTGTTTCATATTTGTTTCAGAATGCTTCAATCTATAATAACTGAACATTTCATTGAGTTCTCTTAATTTTTAAGAAAGTTATGGGCTTTTGACTGTCCCAGATCACAGCTTTTGTGTTAAGACAATGGAAAGGCAATGGGGAACAAGATGCTAATTTCCGAGTATGAAAATGGCCATAACTTTTTTCACATTGAAGATATGAAAGTGAATTAGGTGTCAAATTAAACTTCTTTTTATGCTTTATCTGATGGGATAAATTGCAGACTTGATTTTTTAAATCACAAAACTTTGTAACATTGCTACAATTACAATTTTATAACATATATAAAGAAGTGTCTGTTGAAAAAGCCCAAACCTAAACTCCAAGGAAAAAGTAAGCATTCTTGTGATCTGATCCGTGTTAGTTGGACGTCAGGCAGAGAATGTTCCTCCTGTGTCATCATTCATTGGACATATAATGCAGCTGAGGGTACATTTGAACTGAGGAATTTGGTTGGAAGAAAATTTGGGTGTCAGGCCATGAAAGAATTAACACCTCTCAGCTTTGTTTATATCAGCTTTCATGATGCTTGCAGCCCTGTGGTAGCTTCTTGCAGTTTAAAAAATGTCTCGACTATTATTGCAAATCCTGCAATGCACCAAATTAGAGCGGCTAATACTGGCTATCGGTGGACAATGTTGTGTCTATCTCCAGTTTAAACCAACATCTGCACTTACCTTCCTAGACAATCATTTTGTACCTGCTTCCAGGTAAAATTCCAGTATGACATAAATCCTTCTATGCACAAGCTTCTCAGCCAAATGCATGCATTCCCACCGGCATGCCAATCTGTCCCACACTCCTGCTCCTTTCGCATAAGCTCGGGCAAGTGAATTCAAAAAGCAGCGAACTGGCAGATTGTGCCTTCATCGTTTGATCCATCTTGTATGCCAGCAACAGCTTACTTGCTTCTTTCTAAGTTTTCCCTTCTTCTTCTTTCTAAGTTTTCCCTTCTTGAAGATACTGCAAAAGTCTATCAAGCCACGTCAACCCATGATTTGCAATTGATACGTTTCAATTAAATAATCACTAGTTTGCTCTTTCTTGAGGCTGAAATAATGGAACAACATGAAGTATGGCTAATGATGCAGTGATGCAGTGATGGAATAATCATGCATAGGAAGGAACTGCAGACCCTAGTTTACCCCAAAAATAGACACAAAATGCTGGAGTAACTCAGCGGGACAGGCAGCATCGCTGGACAGAAGGAATGGTGACGTTTCAGGTCGAGACCCTATTTTCAAAGAATAATCATCGCAGAATTCATCAGCCCAAAGCCTACTTCTCATACTGATTTTTTTCCATATGCTTATCTCCGTATCAAATATCTGACAGATTCAATCTACTTTGGACCGTCAGACAGTCCTTAACTCTTTTGTATATTTTAGCATAAAACCATATTATCTACATAGCATTCAACTGGTCCAGTTTTGTGATCACAATCCCTACTCTAGAATCCTGGAGGGATCCAGACATTTGTTGTGAAAGTTTCCTGTCTCAGTGCTACACATAGGAAAATCACTGGTTGTCAGAGTGGAAGTTGATATGCCAGCTACCAGGTCAAAATGCAGCATGCCAGAAATGTGACCTGGCACCTACTTTACTGAATTGCACTTGTGTAGGTCAGCAGTTTTCTGACTCTGGTGAACACATAATGACATCCTTGTGTAGTGAGTTGGGATAAATTAGGTCACATTGTTCCAAAGTGCATGCATCAGTGAACGCTGTGTTTCACCCACACACCAAGGGCCATTTACAGTGGGCAATTCATCTGCCAGCCTGCAGATGTGGTTGAAAGGTGGAGGATCCACCGGCAATCCATGCAGTCAGAGGTAGAACGTGCAAACTCCACACAGTCACCACTGGTAGTCAGGTTGGAATCGAGTTACTGGAACTATGAGGAAGCAGTTAAACAAGCTGTACACTGTATATTTGTTTTACTTTGTAACTTTCTAAACATCAGTGCACATGGATAAATCCTCTCTTCACTGACGGCAAAACCTTGTGGCGCAGTATAAAGTGCAATTACTGAATGATGACCCTAACGTGCTCAAAGAATATAATTTGAAATAAAGGTGAACATGGTATATTAATAAACATGGGTTTATAATTTCAATCATTTGAGTTTACATAAGAAGCGAGCCTATCAACACGTGTATTAGCAATGATAGGCTGTCAACTTGAACTTGAATGAATTAAGGTGTGACCTTAGCATGACATCCCTTGATCTCTGGCGTTCTCAGATTCTTATGGACGTATGAGGCTGTGAAGCTGAGCTCTCACACCGTTCCAGTTGGCCTTGTTGTCCCACTTATCTCCCTGCAATCTACTCTATTTCACGTCTGAAGTTGAATTGAGTCTGAAAAAGAGTTTGGACCCGCAACGTCACCTATTCCTTTTCTCTAGAGATGCTGTCTGACCTGTTGAGTTACTCCAACTTTTTATGTCTATACTCTATTTTACATGTACATCAACTCCCTTAACGTCTCCTGGCACCCTATACTCTATACACACTATACACACTATACTCTATATACACCATACACTCTATACTCAGGGGCAAATTTCAGCAGATAGTTTACTTACCAGCACGTCTTTGGGATGTGGAGGAATACTGGAGCATGTGGAAACCCACACTATCACGTGGAAACTCCACACAGATAGCACCCGACATCAAGATCTAACCAGGTTCACCGGCAGTAGCAGCACTAATGACTGAGCCATTGAGTTTTCTAATGTAATGGAATGATAATTGTAATTGAGTTTCAATTACCAAAAAGATTAATGGCAATGAGATGAGGATAAGTGGCTGAGTAGTATTCCCCTACCCCTTAATTGCTGCTCATTCAATATAATTAATCTGAGTGCATAGTTTTTAATAAAACTATTAATATTGTTGCACAGGTGAACACATGCAATTTGGAAGCATTTTTATACAATTTCTAAATGTACATATACATTAATTTGTAAATTATTGTGCAGCAAATGAATCCTAGAGTCACAGTTATACGGTGCAGAACTGGACTCTTCAATCCACCACAGCCATGTCACACTTTTTTCACCCACTTGCCTCCATGAGGTCCATGTCCTTTGATGCTCTGCCTATTCATGTGCCTGCCTAAATGTCTCTTGCATATCTGACTACTACTTTCGCTGGCATCAATGATTCTCTCTATAAATATTTTCTACTCAAATATGATTTAAATCTCCTTTCTCTCACCTATACTTTCCTGTTTGTGATATCCCTGCCATTGGAAAACGATTCTAACTATCTCCCCTATCTATGCCGTTTATAATTGTATACACCAGCCTTTACTCCAGGGAAAACAAATCCAGCCAAAGTAATCCCTCCCTGTATCTAACCTCCTTCAATCTAGGCAACATTCTTAGATGGTAATGAGATGGCAGTAAGTAACTGACTAGTATCTCTTCTGAATCTCCTCTGCAGCTGCATACTTCCAATAGTGTGATGCACAGAAATGTGGTCTAACCAGTGTTTTGTAAAACTGCAGCATAACAGCCCAACTTTTATATTCTCTGCCCTGACTTATGAGTGTAAGCATGCCATACACCTTCTTCACCAACATATCTACCCGTGTTGCCACTTTAAAGGAGTTCATAGGCCATTCAGCCCATCAAGTCTATTCTGCCATTCACTCATGGAATAATGGATCAGGAAACTCAAGCTCTCTCTATCCTACCATTCACTGTGTACATCCTATCCCTATTTGACTTCATAAAACGCATCATCTCACAATGGTCAGGATTAATTTTCCATCTGATCTATATCCTGTTGTAGTCTTGGATAACTTTCCTCACTATCCACAATACGACTGACCTCTGTGTCATCCGTCAACTCGCTAATCATACCATCTACGTTCACATCCAAGTTGCTAAAATATATCACAAACAACAAGTGTCCAAGCCCACTGGGCACAGATTCCTATCAGAAAAGCATCTTTCTACTACTAACCTCTGGCCCCTAATACCAAGCCAATGTTGCATCCAATTAGCCAGCTCCCCTTGGAGCCCATGTGTCTTAATATCCTAGATCAGATGGCCATATGGGACCTCGTGATGGTTTACTGAGGCCCACATAGACGACAATCTTCTTATTACATTCTCAAATACTCAATCAAATTGGTGAGGCAGGATTTGGCTCACACAAGTGCTGACTATATGATGCAAATGAGTAATACTTTCTCTCGACGTCACTGACCATAGAAGCTACTGTATGCGTAATGCAATTGGTATTGTGTTATCTGTGTCAAAACACTTACAACTCTGCAATATCTCTGCATATCTCAAATCTCAACAGAGAAATATATTTTATTTAAAAGAAAATTAGATGTGACCCTGGAGAAAACTTAAGCCAGCCCAGTGGCCAATTAAGTCTAGATTTTTTTTAATCCATTATCTTCTCAGTAGAGCATTCCGGATAACACCCATTTCTTGTTCCCCTCAAAGCCTCTTGTCCTCACCTCAAGCCGATGTTCTCTAGTTTTAGTTTTCTCTGTTGTGGTGAACAGATTCTTAATGTCTATTGTGTCCATGCCTTTCAAAACAATGCTGTTTACTCGTTGTTTTAAAGAAGGAACTGCAGATGCTGGAGAATCGAGGGTTACACAAAAAGCTGGAGAAACTCAGCGGGTGCAGCAGCATCTAAGGGGCGAAGGAGATAGGCGACGTTTCGGGTCGAGACTCGACCCGAAACGTCGCCTATCTCCTTCGCCCCTTAGATGCTGCTGCACCCGCTGGGTTTCTCCAGCTTTTTGTGTAACCCCCAATGTTGTTTACTCATTGGGCTCGTCCACTTCAAGAAAAATAAACTCATGTTATTCAATCTGAAACATTCAACCCCAGACAACATCCTGCTAACTGTTCAAGAAGGAACTGCAGATGCTGGAAAATCAAAGGTAGACGAAAATGCTGGGGAAACTCAGCGGGTGCGGCAGCATCTCTGGAGCGAAGGAAATAGGCAACGTTTCGGGCCAAAACCCTTCTTCAGACTGGTATTTGCTAACTCCCCTCTGACAATAAAGGAATCTAATCTAATCTAATCTAATCTCTGCACCATCTCCAGTTTACTTTTGTTTAAATTGATGGGATGTTGCAGCTCCTGAGAAAGTGCTGGTTAGACATCTCCTTAAACTACTAAATGCTTATGAAGGCATTCCCATAGTGCTTGTGGGGGGAGTTCCAGAACTTAAACCGAGTTACAATGAAGTATATTTTCAAGTTCACCATTGAAAACAATCTGCACCTCTCAACTGCCTGAAACAAACTTCCTGCATACTTCCACACATGCCTCTGCAAGATTCCTGTGATGATTCCAGAGCATTGTGATCAAAGACTACACACTTACATAGCTGATAATATAATATATCCACCAGGTCCAGGAGGCAGCTGAACATGTTATAGAACAAGGATGTTGCACAGAAACAAGCCCTTCCGTCCAACACATCTCTGCTGATTAAGATGCCCAATGTATGTTAGTCTCAAATGCCAAGATTGGCCCAAACATCGATATCTTTGCCTATCCATGTTGCCATCCAAGTGATTTTTAATGCTGCTATAGTATCTACCGCAACTGGTTTATTCCATATATCCACCACCATCTGAGTGAAATGTTATCTGCTCGGGTTCCTATTAAATCTTGCCCACTCATCTTAAAGCCATGTACCCTTGTTCTTCATTCCTTAACCTGGGATAAATGACCGTGTATGCACCCCATTTATTCCCCTCTTATTCACTTATAAAAGATCGCTCCTCAGCCTCCTACGCACATAGAAAAGTCCTAGCCTGTCCAACCTCTCCCTATAGCCCAGCCCCCCCAGGTCCTGGCAACATCCTTGTAAATCTTCTCTGCACCCTTGCCAGCTTGATGCCATCCTTTCTCTAGCAAGGTGACCAAAAGTGAACCCAGTACCGTCAGTGCAGCCTCACCAACATCTTGTACAACAGTAACATAACGTCCCAACTTCTGTACTCAATATGCAGCCTGATGAAGGCCAGTGCACCAAGAGCCTTCTTTACCACCTTATGCATCTGTACTCCCAAATCACCTCTGCGCTATAATGCTCCCCAGAGCCCTGCCATTCATTCAACATTGTTCTCGGTGGTTGTAAAATAAACCAAAACGTGCAGTAATACTCTAGGTATATTCAGACACTGAGGATTTCTGAGCAGAACCCCATTTGCATTAGGTTTTCAATTTGTATTTGATTCTTGTGGATGTAACCCCCTATAATCCTCTCCCAAGCTCTTGCATGCAAAACCTCACTTCCAGATATCTGATCGTATTGCTGTTTGTATGTGGAGAATGATGTTTAGCTGCCATTTTTAAAGCTGCCATCTCCGCTTGGGTGTGTCAGTTCTGACGGCTGCCCCACACAGGCATAAAAGGAATGAAGCCAATACAACTTAATATGTGGGAATGTCAGTAAAACTGGGCCCATTGTCTAAACTGATATTGTATGCAAGGAACATAAATCTATCAGGCATTTTGACTGGTCCCTACTACTGGTAGGAATGTGCCTCTCCAGAGAATGCGTGGGCTGGACTCGTTAACCTTCTGTGTGCTGGATTTAACTGCAAAAACCTCAGACAAATAAGCTGGAAAATCAGACATTAAGTGGTGGAGTAACTCGGCAGGTCAGGCAGCATCTGTGGAGAACATAGATAGGCAACGTTTTGGGTCGGGACCATTCTCCGGGGAAATTCATCCAGGGCTGCAAATTCATGGATTTTAAAATACCAAGCGAGCATCCAATTTAGCTGTAAACCTTTCACAACTGGCACAAAACTGCTAGAGGAAAGATGCCTTTCAGCTGGAAACGGTGGGGAGAAAATGTACACGGATGTTGCCAGGATTTGAGGGACTGAAATTATAGGGAGAGGTTGAGCAAGCTAGGACTTCATTTCTTGGAGTGTGGAGGTAAGGGGTGATCTTAAAGAGGCGTAAAAAATCATGAGTGGAATAGATAGGCCGAATGCAGACTCTTTTACCCAGAGTAGGGGAATCAAGAACCAGGGACCACAGGTTTAAGGTGAGAGGGGGGGAAATTAATAAGAACGTGAGGGGCACCCTTTTCACTCAAAGGGGTGGTACATATTCCGATCGAGTTGCCAGTGGAGGTACTTGAAACAGGCACTACAGTATGATAATTAACAGTCATTTGAACATGTACAGCACAAAGATAGGCATGGGTTGAAGGGAAAGGTTTGGAGGGAAATGGGACTAGTGTAGATGGGGCGATTTGATCAGCATGAACAAATTGGATCAAACTGCCTGTTTCCAGGTCGCATGACACGATGATTCTACTATAACACCAGTTAAAAGACATTCGGAGAGAGAGGTACATGGATAGGAAAGATTTAACGTATATGGACCAAATGGGAGTACCTTAGACGGGGCATCTTTTGTTGGAATGGAGCGACAGGCATGTTTACGTATTGTATGACTCTATGACTAAGTATCTTACTCAGGAACACAATGAAAATAAAATCACCCACTTTCTGCTCTCCTACAGCCATTTGCATGGGTTTGCCCAGATGCAAAGTTAAAAGTATCAGAAAGCGCAACATAATATTGTGGAAAAAAATCTTTCTCATAATTAGCCAGTCTCAAACAATTAACAAAGGCATACAATATACTGTCTCGAAATGTATGCCTGCTCGTGGATTTAGAATTTGAAAAGCATTTCCAATTCTACTTTCCATCAGCCACCCACTACCAAAACGCCAAGTGCTTCATACAAGTTCAGTACAAGTCTACACACATATTCTTTTGTGTATCTGAACAGTTCTATTTCTTTAGTAACGGTTCCCTGGTTCATTTTATAAAAGGATCATTGTATTCAGTTGACCACTAAAAGTACAAGTCCCCTCGTGATGAGTAACATTTAGTTAATAATTTAACACCTTGAGAATTTTGCCAGGAACAATTAATAAACAAAATAAATAATTGTTTTATAGCCCAAAGACCCATGGGGATCACGGCAGTGTTGTGGATCGAGCATGATTGTAAATAAGGTTATTGCCTTACACTGCAACCGCTTCAGTCCATTACAGTGGTTTGCACAGAAACGTCCAGATGTAAAAGGAGTAACTCAGCGGGTCAGGCATCTTCTCTGGAGAACATGGATAGGTGACCCCCCTTCAGATTGATTGCAGAGAAGCGGGGGGATGGAGGTGGAGGTGATGAGAGGTAGGACAAAGCATGGCAGGTAATAGAAGGCGATTACTTGTCACACCCAGTCTGTTGTCACACCCAAATGTTGTTTTAAACCAAAGATAGGTACAAAATGCTGGACCAGACAGCATCTCTGGAGAGAAGGAATGAATGATGTTTCGGGTCGAGACCCTTCTTCAGATTTGTAGGTTTGTAGGCTAATTGGCTTCTGTAAATTGTCCCTAGTGTGTAGGATAGAACTAGTGCATGGGTGATAGATGGTCGGCATAGTCTCGGTGGGCCGAAGGGCCTGTTTCCACGCTGTATCTCTGAACTAATACATTCCAATAGCCCATGCAAACCTACGTCAAGAAGGGCAAGGGCAAGAGCTGGGTAATAATATCACCAACATATTCCCTCCAAGTCAGGCACCATCCTGACTGGGAAACATATTGCTGGTAGCACAGCGACACTGGCTAATTCCTGGAACACACTCCCCAATCTTCATCAGTAGGAATGCAACAGGTCAAGAAAGTGGTTCACCACCCTTTCTAGGGTAATTATAGGTGGGGAATAAATACAGGCCAAGCCAGTCATGTAAACATTGCCAAAAATAACTACATGTAGAAAGTAGCTGTACAGTGGGTTCATGCTTGGTTAGTACAGGATTAATAAATGCATTTGCCTCAACAGATATGTGCAGTTCACCATCAAGTCAACTTCATGCCATTTATTGTTGCACAACCAGCTGTAATCACCACAAGTATGAGTCAAATAGAGCAGATTTCCACGGTAGATACACATGCATTTAAAGTAGTCCACGGCTACCATAGATTCAATAAACACAGTGTTCATAATGGCTACAGGTTCAATGAATGCAGCACCCATAATGATGTGGACGGCACAAGGTCAATAAACACAATGTTCACCATGAGTAACTATTACACAAATGTAGTACCCACAGGAGCCATGTTCAATTAATTCAGAACCCACAAGGCTCAATAACTGCAGTATCTATAAAAGACATGGGTTTAATAATTCCCATTATGGATTTAGGATCAATAGAACAGTGCCAACACAGGAACCAATCCAATTAATTAACAACCACACAGGCCACAGATTCAATAAATGCATTACCAACACTCACTTCTGTTTCAATACAGTCTGTACTCACCCTGAGTGTAGAGCTTTAGATATTATAATAAATACAATACCACAACATGGTTAGGTTCAATAAATGCAAAACCCATATCAGGAAAAGAGTCCATAAGTGCTACACTTACAAGGATACAGTATGAAATCATGCAGTATTACTGCTATCCATGCTCAGTACATGCAAACCACTATGGGTACAGATTCAATATGATGCATAGAACATACAACATAAACAGGTACACAGGAACAGGCCCTTTGGCCATTAAGTGCATGCTGAGCATGATGCCAAGTTACTGCACGTGATTCAACTCCCTCTATCCCAGCATACCCAAGTATGTATTTAAAAGTCTCATAAATGCCATTATTATTTCTGCCTCAACTACATACCCAGCACCTACCATTCTTTGTGTGAAAAACGTGCCCGCACAGATCCTTTAAAATTCCCCCCTCTCACCTTGTGCTGTCCAGTCTTTGCCATTTTCTACCTGGGAAAAAGATTCTGACTGTATACCCTATCTATGCCTAAATAATTTTACATACTTCTTTCACCAGCCTCCGACCACCAGCAATCCAAGTCTGCTGAGCCTCTCCTTATAGCTAATACCCTCAGTCTCTGAGACTCCAGTAAAAGCAATCTAAGCTTCCCCAACCTCCCTTTATAGCTAATACCCTCTAATCCAGGCGGCATTCTGGTAAACCTCTTCTGAACCTTCTCCAAAGCTTCCACCAGAACTGCACACAAAATACTATAAAGCTGCAATATGACATACTAAAGGCTTCACCCAATGAAAACAAGCGTACAGTATGCCTTCCTTACCACTCTATCTACTGATGTTGCCACTTTCAACTTGGACCACTAGACCCCTCTGTACATCAATGCTGTTCATGCTCTTGTCATTAACTGTACACTTTCCCCTGACATTCAACCTTCCAAAGTGCAACACCTCACACTTGCGCAGATTAAACTCATCTGCCTTTTCTCTGCCCAGTTCTGTAGCTGATCTATATCGCCTTCCACCCATTTCTGGAGCAGATTTGTATCGGACTGTATATATTGTTTGGAACCTTCCTCATTGTCTGCAAGACCACCAATTTTGGTGTCAGGTGCGCACTTACTAACCGACCTATCTACGTTGACGTCCAAGTTGTCTTTATATTTATCACAAACAGCAGAGGTCCTTGCAGAACTCCACTGATCACAGACCTGAAGCCAGAATAACACTCTTTCACCAAAACGCTCTGCCTTCCATGAACATGCTGGTTCTGAAACCAAATGACCAAGTGACCATGTACCCGGTCCATCTTAACCTTCTGTATCAGTCTATCATGAGGAACGTTATCAAATACATTACCAAAATCCATTTAGGCAACATCCACTGTTCTACCTTCAATGATCAAGATCCAAGAGAGTTTATTGTCACATGTCCCAGATAGGACAATGAAATTCTTGCTTTGCTTCGGCACAACAGAATATCGTATGCATAAATAAATACAGAACAGATCAGTGTGTCCATATACCATTGAATGTATATATATATATTCAACATAATCTATATATATATATACACACATAAATAAGCATATAAAGTGCAATAGGCTATTAAAGTTCAGATTTTTGTTTGAGTTGAGTTTAGTAGTCTAATGCGAGACTTGACCTACCGCAGCTGGCTATCCCTAAATAGCGAAATATCGTCTGAATCCGAGTAACTCCTATCCAAAAGAATCCTCAGATAGTTTCCCTATCACTGAAACAAGGTTCACTGGCCTCTAATTTCCTGGATTCTCTCTTCTTCCCTTCTTAAATGAAGGAACAACATTAGCTACTCGCCTGTGCTCAGTCAGGAACATCACCAGTGACTAGAGAAGATACAAAGATCTTCATCAAGGCTCCTGCAATCGCCTTTACTGCCTTTCTCAAAACCCGGGATAGATCTCATCAGGCCCTGGCGATTTATCCCATGTAATACTGTTGTTGTTGTCATTGTTCGTCCTTCGTAGTTGAAGAAGACCATGACTTCAGTGTTTTTGTTTGTGGCTCCGGAGGTGACTGGTGAGACTATCCGGTCCCGGAAAGGCTCGCCCGCATATGGGACACAGTTGGGTTGGCGCTGCAGTATAAGTTGAAGTGGCTCGAGCCTTGCTCGCGGCGCATTTCCTCTGAGCTTCTGCGGTACAAGCAACCAAACACCGTCTCCTTATTGATCTTAAATGGCCCAACAATCCCTACATTGATCTCACTGTCCTCCATGTGCTTCTCCTTAGTGAAAACAGATGCAAAGTACTTGGTTACTACCTTGCCCCTGACACCGAGCATCAATTCCCTCTTTTACCCTTGAGTGGTCCTACCTTCTCCCAAGGTTATCCTCTTGTATTTTATGTAGGTATAAAAAGCCAAGGGATTTTCTTGAATCTGACTTGTTTATGACATGTCGTGACCTTTTGGTCCTTCTAATCAAGTTCTTTCCTGTTTACTTTATATTCCTCAATGGCCCTGTCTGACTTCTTCTTTGTAAACCTTACGTACACCTACTTTCTCTTTTTGACCAAATTTACAACCACTTTGGTCATCCAAGGTTCCCTAACCTTACTCTTGACTCGAACAATCCAGTCTTGAACTCTGACCACTGACCACTAAACAACTCCCACATGTCAGATGTGGACACAACTACTCCCAATATATTCTCCCTAGCTCCTGCCTAATGTGCTGCTATCTGGTTTACCCCAATTTGGTATCTTCCTGCAAGGTCCAAACATCCTAATTCATAACTGTCTTAAAACATATACAATTGTGACCACTGTTCCCAATATACTCTTCCACTGAAATGCCTGTCACCTGGCCAGGCTCATTTCCCAGTACAAGGTCCCGCTTGTGGCTACAGAATCACATGTCTGTCCCCTGAACTAACATGTCTTCTATCTGCCTTGTTGCCCTCACCCTTCCCTGCTGTAGCTTCCTGAATGGAATCTGAATGAAAGCAATATGTAAACCAGGATCAATAACTGCCGCATTCACATTGGGTACAGGATCAATAACGCATTGCCAACATTAAAAACAGTTCCATAAATGCTTACGCATTCTGGTTTTAGTTTCATTCAGTACAATACCCTCACTGCAGGTACAGGTTCTATTTCGGCAATATCTAAACCATGTGCTGCCTCAATTAATTTAGTGCCTACTTTAGGTTCAATAAGTGCAATACCAGGAATGATCCAAGAAGTGCATGTCCACACAACGTACAGGTTGAATTAATTCCGTGTGATATCTATAACATCAGGATATAAGCACAGTAAGGGCATAATAAATGTTGTCTCCACACTATGCACAGATTCAACATGTACAGTAATCACATTGGGTACAGGATCAATAACACATTGCCAACAGATTCCATCAATGCTTACGCACACCACTTCAGTTTCATTAAATACTAAATACAGTGATCATACTGGGTACAGGCTAAACACATGCATATTCTACATCACTCAATAAATGCACAATCCATATTTGATACTAGTTCAATACAGCAGTTACCACATTGAATGCAAGTTCAATAATTGCATCATCTACTGGACATTCAAAATGAGCTTCAAAATGCATTATCCTCATAATATGCTGGTCTAATAAATAAAGGTGTAGGCACGGATATCAAGTTTTCTTTATTTCCATATGATATAGAAAGAGGCCATTTCAACCAATTGAGTCTACCTCTGTGCACAGAGCAATTCCATTTGTCATTATTTTTCCCTCCAGCCTACTTCCCTCAACACTCCCAGATTCTTAACTTCACTGCAATTGAGGCAATTTACAGTGACCAGCTAAACTACCAACCTGCACACAGGGAGAATGGGCAAACTCTGTACAGTCTATACCAGGGGTCAGGAATTAAAAAGGGGCACTCAAACAGTGAAGTACCACTACCATTCCAAAACAAATCCACAAGATATTGATAATGTGAATGCAATATGCACTTCAGACACAGGTTCAATAATTGCAGTGTTCAGAGAAGACATCGGTTTCATATATACAGGTTCAATAAATGCAACAGCCATACAAGGTGTGTGTTAATCAGTGCTGTGTACAGTTTCAATAAATAATGTACTCACACCAATAATAAGTTCAATGAATGCAGAATGAATTCAGGTAACACTTCATAAATAAAATTAATTGCTTAACAAAGTAAATGCAGTAACTATACCATGTCCAGCCTGGATACAGTTTTAATAAATACAGTATCCATTTCAAGTTGAGATTCAGTGAATGAAACAAAACACACTATAATGCATCAATATTCCATTGGGCTTGGAAGAAAACTAACTGATGGGGAAGGGGAACTCTTTGATGTTGATTACCGAGGTTGTTATGTGAATTGGCCATTAATGCATACGTTGTGGGTTCACTTCCATTTGAGGGTTTTTCTGTGGAGTACGGGAATGAGGGGAATGGAAAACATTAAATGAAACAATAGAAAGGGATTATTGGACTTACAGGAAAGGAACAACTTGATATTTCTCCATTTACAGTGGAAGCTGTCTATAACTCATTCCATTTGCAGTATTTCAGAAATATTGTAAATCTTTTATTGATCCCAGAGTAATGAAGTACCACAAACATTCTCAGCCATCCCGCTGATTTGTTCATAACTCAGCTGTGCTGCAGATGACACATTGCAATCATAATGTTTCACAATGGCTTAATAAATGTTATATTGACTCCCTGGATGATCTAAACTGGCAACTTCAAATATGAGTCTGTGTGGAATCAATTCACTTCAGCTGGCAAATCAGTGTACATGCTACATTCCTTCAGAACTCCAAGCAGCAGGAGGGAGGATTGAGCTAATGTTCACTATGGTAGGGCTCCTGTTGATCAGCGCTTCAGTGTGAACTATGAGTACAGGATTGGAGCTCAGATGAACAGATCGCTAATGCATACAATAGCCAACAAATTAGAGTGCATAGTGCCTGTTTTGTACGTAAAATGGTGGAGAAAAGCATAGTTTTGCACGTTTTAAAAATGATAGAAGTCATATCCAGTGGAAGTCCCACCCTTCGGGAGATTCAACACAGCACAGCTGAAATCTTCCCTGGGTCATTTGTGCATGTGCTCATATTATTAATATATGTTGCACTCATCTCTCCCTCATTGACAGAAACCACAGCCATAATATGCCAACACAATTCTTCATTTTTAGCTCCCAGTGAAACAAATAGCAAGTTCCGCTGCATCAGCTAGGACGCATGAATTGAAGGGTCCCAACTGGTACACCAACATGCCCACCCCTCCCCCAGTTCATCTAGTCTGCGAGGCAGCCTTTAGTACTGTGGCTGCCATGGGGAGAGTTCTTTAAGGCCAGAACTTGCTTGGTATAATTTTGAGCCACTAAGGCATGGCACCTGCTATCTTTTTGTGCAGTTTTGTTTAGTTTTGTTTGGGTTAGGTTAGTTTACTTTGGAGATACAGCGTGGAAACAGGCCCTGAGGCCCACCAGGCCGATGATAACCTGCTATTTGCATCGCGCCACCACCATTTCCTAATAGTTGCTATTGGGAACCGTGCAGATCCACTTTAAGGAGCAGTCAGGTTTGAAACTTCTAAAAGGTAAGTGTGTTCCAATTTTGTGATTTTTTTTGACGTGCCCCAAATAGGTGCTAATGTTAATTACCTCACATCTTGAACTCCCCAAGATAAGAGTGAAAACCCTTTTTTTTAGACATATATTTATGTGCGTGTCACTCAGCCAAAGAACAACTGCACCTTGAGTACAAAATGCCACAATATGGGGCAATGAATTTGGAGGTGGGAGGTGGGAGTAAGAGGAATAGGACATGGTGGCAGCTTAATAGCAATGTGGGTTTTCAATGCTTTTGGAATTAATAGCTGATGCTGAGCACTAATGAAAGACATGTTGTATCAGCAGCAGCGGTGCTGGGATGTTAGCATTTGAACAACGGGCTAGGTAAGTATAATCAATGGCTTTCTGTCACTTCCCTGTAAGTGATACACATTCCTCAGAGATAAAGAGCGAGGACACAGCCTCTTGCCCTTGGTGCCTCCTCACCTCTCTGGTGAATACTGTTTGAATTGTGCTTATTTATGGCAGGGAGAACTGATACCCATCAGCGGTAGACAACTTTGCTGCCTGACAGAATAGCTTGTCTGGAGCACTGTGTGTGGCACTCACTGTTGAAAGCTGCCCGATAATCAGACAACACATTTTATTTTCTCTCTCTCTCTGCCGTTAAATCCACTACCCGCTCGGGAATGTCACCAAGATGCACAGCATAGGTACACCATCCAGGAATTGTGCCATTGACTGCTTGCACTCCCCACACAGGGACTAGACAAACAGAAGAAAAGTAGAAGCCAAGATCCATAAATGACATTAGTTTTCGACAGAAAAAAACATAAAGATTGAAGTGATGTGTAGGATGTGCTGATGCGGGTTTAAACCGAAGATAGACACAAAAAAGCTGGAGTGTTCCCAGCAGGTCAGACTGTATTTCTAGAGAAAAGGTATAGGCGATGTATCTTAAGGGGTTGGACTACATCATATTGTGCTTTTATCTGGTAAAGTAAGTAAGTAAGTAAGTTTATTGGCTAAGTATTCACATACAAGGAATTTGCATTGATGCTCCGCCCACAAGTAACAACATGACATACAGTGTCAGTTACGAATGACTCAGAAAACACTAAACATTAATAATAATAAAACATTAACGTATGCAGGATATACAAATTTGCTTAATGTGTAGCATTTCTGAAATGCATTCACTAATACAATGTCAGCAAATATATGGTCAATTTTATGCAAATCAAGTTCCCATGCACAGAACAAAATTGAATGTGGTCTGATTCAAATGGAGACAATGTGATCTTTTACATCCACACAAAATAAATGGAAAGACGCTTGATTTGCATGACAGCCCCTCCAATAACGTAATGGTCCCTTGCAGTGAAAAATACCTAACATTGAAACTTAGCAGGTTCGCAACTACTTCAAACCCGTTTTCAGAAAAACATCAGGTCTAGAAATTAGATTGTGTAGGGCCTGTTTTCGGTGAAATCCAAAATCAATTTTATCTTGAGTGGATCGCATTAGCATTCATTTCTGAGTTAAAGAGATATTTACAAAATTAAAACGGGCACTTCCGTGGGGCCCATACAGAAGTGCCTAACCTCTTGTAGCATCAGATACATGTGCAATGGCATCATGCTGTCAACACATGCATCCTCCACACTGCTTCCTATGAAGTTAGACCTCACACACTGAGAGAACCACTGCCATACGACAGAAAGGAGCACAGAGGAATCTCACTGGGATGTAAAGTGAAGGACTCCTGATGGACTCATAATCCAATGGAAAAATATTATTATTACCTTGCCCACCAATGTTCGCATTGTCTTTAATTTAAACATGCTGCACTCTATACCTCACCAATCATCTTGTACCTTGCAATAGTCTGGCAAAGCATGGTGTGGGACTCCAGTGGCTTGTGTGTAGGCAGGCCGCATACAATGACGTTTTGGCTAGATTCCCCCTAACCTATGGTTCCTTTGCCATGATGGTATCCTTCAATGTAGTTAGTGAGTGATCACCAGGAAAATAGATTTTTTTAAGGTTTGACCATCTTCTCTGCACACAGGCAGGCCAATGAATCTCTGGCTTCCAATGGGGAATATGTACCTCAGGGTTTACAAGACAATTTCAATGGCCATTGCAACCAATTTTGGATAAAGTCTTCTGAACAAATGCTCGTCTTCCCTGCAAAGATTTTGCACTTTTTCTAAATAGATTCAATTCAATTTCTATCTATTAAGACTTTGGGAAATAGTTTAGCAATTTATTATTTAAATTTCAAGCTTGAAAGCACCTGTGAAAACTCTCGAATTGAGACACATATGGATTGCAGATAATGAAATAATGATTTATATATTTTAATCTCCACATCTTATTTATATTTTACCCAATAACTAAAAAAATACCTCAGATAATTAATAATACGAGAAATGGACGAACAACTAAGTATTTTTGTAGGCAGCAAAAACATAATCTTTTCTTAGATTAGTTTTGGAATCCCCGAAGTCTGTCACCTGAGATGAACTGTGTTAACCATACTGGTTATTCACCCCATGGTCTGAGTAGATGCTGCTCACAGATTGCCCATTTGGCTATCCCCACTGCAAATCATCTTCACACAGGAACTAGCATTTTGCAATCTATGGAACTATGTTATAATTTTGCAGTACCTGACCAGTTTGTCAGTTGTAATCACGAGTATCTTTAACAATTCTTATGTCGGCTTGCTCTCTTTGGCTTCTCCTGATAGTTCATTGAGTACGGGACCATCTGCTGTGATATGCTGCATACAGAGGCAGATTTGATGCAGAATATGTGCTGTCAGCCAGGACGTGAGCTAGAGATGCTACAATCTGGTTTGGCGCTTATAAGGTTGCAGAAGGGATAAAATCAATCAGGATTCAAGACTACAAACATTTATATTAATTACCTTGTTGAACGTTTGGCTGCAACATGTCTAATTATTTTTCAGTACTTCTGTGCAGAAAGATGTGGAATGAGGAGGGTGCAAAGAGTCCGATATGGAATATAGACTTGTTAATTGTGAGGACAATAGATGAAACACATTCAGAAATTATCAGTCTTTGCATTTGGTACAAATAATATTTTTTTAAATGGCAAGAACCAAAATAAATTGGTGTAGAAAGGATTTGTTACTCTTAGTATGCATTAAGCGGGTTTGCGGGCAAATCATGCAGGAGTAAGGTACATGGGCATACAAAGGAAATAAATACAATCTTACACTGAGATTATGCAGGGCTTTATTGAAATCAGATCTGGAGTATGATGAACCGTTTCAGGCCACTGAGCTATACTTGGCTTGGACTTGGCCCTATGAAGGTTAGGTAGTTTGATTGTCGGGGGGGTTGATGCCTACGTTGTCCTACATCCATCTAAATCTTTCCTATCCATGTAGCTGTTCAAGTGTCTTTTAATTATTGTTATTGTACCTGCCTCAACTCCCTAAATCCCTCTGCTCTACACACTCCCCAGTACGCGGCCACTCGCTGTAATGGTCCTGCCTTGGTATGGCCTCCCAAAATGCAACATCTCATACTTATACATTAGCCACTCCTCAGCCCACTGGCCCAACTGATCAAGATCCTGCTGTAACTTGTGATAAGCATCTTCACTCTCCATGACAACACCCACTTTAGTGTCATCCATTACTACTCAACAGATGTTGCTCAACTGGAAATGGTGCAGAGATTTATGAGGATGTTGCCAGGACTCGAGGGCCTGAGCAATCAGGAGAGGTTGAGCAGGCCAGGACTCTATTCCTTGGAGCGCAGGAGGATGAGGGGTGCTCTTATAGAGGTGTACAAGATTATAAGAGTAATAGATAAGCTAATGGCACAGAGTCTTTTACACAGTGTAAGGGAATCGAAAACCTGAGGTCATAGGTTTAAGGTGAGGGGGAAAATATTTAATAGGAACCTGAGGGGCAACTTTTTTACACAAAGGGTGGTAGATTGATGGAAGGAGCTGCCGGAGGAGGAAGTTGAGGCAGGCACAATCACATTCATATTCTTCAGAGATGCTGCCTGACCCAGAGTCACTCCAGCATGTGGTGTCATTTTCTGTAAGCCAGTTTCAGCAGTTCATTGTGTCTAAGTTACAAATGGAATCTGAGGGGAAGGTTTTTTCTACAGAGTGGTTGATATCTGGAACACGCTGCCAGAGGATCAAGTGGCACACGAGAGACACATTCATAGGCAAGGTGTGTAAGGATACAAACCTCATGCAGACTAAAGGGATGAGTGCAGATGGGCACAATGGTAGGCACAGATACGGTGGCTGAAGGGCCGTTTTTATGCTGTACAACTCTGTGACTCGGTGCAGCAGGTCCCCAGAGCATGTTGATGTTGTGATGAGTACTGGACGTACACCAATATTACAACAGGTACCAGAGAATGTACCAGAATTTGCAAAAGCCACAGACGCAATAGCAGTACAAACTTGGCATAAAACATGAACATTTTGTCCCCGAGGGACAGCCAGTATTTTGGATATTCACTGTGTCTTGTGCCTGTGTCTAATCGCTGAAATATGCCAGAACATGAGTAATATCCCAGCAGTGCGTTACTACTAGATGAGATGTGATTCTTGTCACTCCAACCTTAAAAGAGGTCCAAGCTTAAATGTTCCATTTAAGTACAGATATGTACTTTTATGCATCTGGATGTGTACGTATAGATTTTTGGACATGATTTGGGCTTCCAAAGTAACATTTATTTTTTGGTTTTTGCTCTTGGTGCAAGAAAACCTTTGGTGCGCTGGGTTTTATGACACTGTGTTATCAGATGGTGGCGGGCTGCAATTTCACTGTTTTCTTCAGTTCAGTTTTGTTTCCTGTTGGATGAAAGTCAAGCTTTTGCAAAAAAAAAAGCTTTATCTTGCTGGCCTCTGACCTCAAGTCATTGCAACTTGTCTTGGATTTAATTTCCAGCTTCCTATAGCTGTGATAGTGCTCTCCTTCATACTCGGTATATTCCCTTCATCCTCACCCTGCTCTTTTCCAGTTGTGACAAAGCCCTTTTACTAACTGGATCCAAAGGAAACTGGGTGGTCAGTGTCATTTGAAATCCTATTTGACAACCACAACTTCCCCCAAGCAACTCCCAGCCTGATAATTTAACCGTCTGTTGTCTATGAATTTGCTCCTTGCTGATAGAAATGGAAGGATGCGAGTCGTGAGAGGGAGGCTGAGAATGGGGCAAACTAAAAGTGTGGTCTGTCCTATTATAAACTTTGTTTTTCATTCACCCGTCTTTCAAAATACAGCATGTAGCAGATGCTGCACAATGTCTGAATTGTGAACAAAAATACCTGCACCACATCTGCTGCAAATAACAGGCACACAATCCCAGAGTATCGAACATCCATGCTGCAGTTGAACTCGCTTTGTGGTCTTTCAGTCTTCTTCTTCTTCTTTTGTGTGGCGTCCACAGCCTAAAGTTGTAGGACAACTTGTTCTATGTGATCTTCTGTTTGTGCACATTGAGTCGATAGTATCAGTCGAAACAGGTGAAGGTTGCAATCCTCCACCCTGGTCTTTCAGTGTATCCGCAGATGCCCGACGAAACGAAAGTCAAGACTAAGTCTTGAAAAAACGAAAGATAAAGTTCAGTCTTGACACAGATTTCTATTGCATCAATATTTCTTTTGGTATATTTCCAGAGGAATGTTGGGCCTTTCATGCTGACATACTGTATCAAATCTATCCTCCTTAAAGCATTTTCACTTGACACAAACCCAATGTCATGCTTTCTATGCCCCAGCTGATTACATACTCTCCCATCTTCACTTCTTTCTCCTACAAAGTGTAATATTTGCCTCTGATTCATTAATTTATTTCTAATATATATTAAGACTTGGTTTTGGCCAAGTGTCAGAATTCCACACTCAAGCTACTCTTTCAATGCTTTTTTCTCCCTTCTCTTTAAGTTTTTGATTGAATTATTTTAGTTTCATTAACTTCTTCCCATCTCAGCGAAGAGCTGGAGGAGTGAAACGATCTTTCACCATTTGACCTTCACGGTTGTGGAGAGTGATATTGCATCGTTGCTGATTGCCCGACTCCAGGAAAAACGTGAACGCTCGGCTGTCTCTTCATCTGCCAGTACCATTCCTGCCCTTTCCCAATTTGGAACATTTTGGTTATTTTCACTAGCATAATGTAACACTCTTTCATTTACATAGCCTTTAACACAGAAAACGCTGCTTGGTGTGAGCGAATGAACGCTGGCTGTGCAGCGAGGACAAATAATTTGGGAAATTGGGCTTTGCTGATGCCACAGGCTTTATGATGGGAAAAGTGAAGTCCCAGTGTCCAGATCCAGGCACAGACTCCAGGTAGCAGGGCTGATGTTAAAGACGACTGGTGTTACAGGCCTGGTGTTACAGGGCTGGTGTTACAGAACAGATGTTGCAGAGTGCTGATGTTACAGAACAGATGTTACAGAGTGCTGATGTTACAGAACTGATGTTACGGGGCTGATGTTACGGGGCTGATGTTACAGGGCTGATGTTACAGGGCTGATGTTACAGGGCTGATGTTACAGAACTGATGTTACAGGCCTGATGTTACGGGGCTGATGTTACAGGGCTGATGTTACAGAGTGCTGATGTTACAGAACAGATGTTACAGAACAGATGTTACAGAGTGCTGATGTTACAGAACTGATGTTACGGGGCTGATGTTACAGGGCTGATGATACAGGGCTGATGTTACAGAACTGATGTTACAGAACTGATGTTACAGGGCTGATGTTACAGAACTGCTGTTACAGAGGGCTCAACAGCAACAGTTGAAGAGGGGAGGCAGTATAGAATCATAGAATTATAGAGTAGGAAAGTTTCACGGAGCTTGAAAGGATTGCAGAAATACTGTGAATTGATTTATATAATTTTTGATATTGTTTATTGCTTTAAGAACTAATAATCATGTTTTCTTTGCAACTCCAATTTTTTGGTTAGCAATTGATTTTTCTGGAAGAACAATGAAAGATCTATTTGATGCCTTTCAAAATCTCAGGAAATCTCTTAAAGCACATCACGGATTATTGTTACAATGTGTGAAAATCAGGCAAAGCCTATACTGCCTTTATTGTCAGAAGCTGCCAGAGGGGGTAGTTGAGGCTGGGACTATCCCATTGTTTAAGAAACAGTTGGACAGGTACATGGATAGGACAGGTTTGGAGGAATATGGACCAAGCGCAGGCAAGTAGGACTAGGGTAGCTGGGATACTGTTGGCCGGTGCGGGCGAGTTAGGCCGAAGGGCCTGTTTCCACATGGTATCATTCTATGACTATGACTATGTGAGAGTTTTGCTTCTTCTTGCAACACACGAGGTAGAATCAAAGTGAATAAGATTCTTCGATAGTCAAACATTCAACATTTTGACAATACTTAAATCACCTGCAGTTTAGCATGTAAAATTGACTTTATCTTTAGCATTTTTTTTTCATTTCCCTTCTTCAAAACAAAAAGGTTGGTTGAATAATGAACATTGCAAATTACACAAATTGCCCATTCTTTGCTTTAAAAAACTAAAGAGCAGAGGAATGCCCTCGAACCACCTTTCATGCATGTCAAGGACAGATCCATGTGAGGAATATCAGACTGATTTTTCACCAGAACGCAAAAATCGTTTTCCGCCTAAAATAACTTTCAATGTTGAGAAAGCATTGAAGTGGCACTGTGCAATATCATTAATGCATTCAGACCATTGTTTCAAGAAAGAACCATTGGCTGTAACCCGTTTGAAAATATCTGGGTCAGAATCTTGGTGCAAATTGTTTAGTGTTTGACAGCAGATATTTTCAAAATTATGGCTAAATTAAACACGAGCTGTTCAGCAATTTCATTAATGAATAGAAATAACAATTTTAGAATGACATAAATTTCAGTTTGAATTAAATAACACTGTTAATTTGCTAAAAATATCTCCCCTTTATCTGGGATGTTGGTTTTTTCCAGCAGAGATCACTGGATAATAATGAGAAAGGGGATCTTTGGCTTGATACACAACCCTCAACATTGACAATGCAACATCGAATATACAACAGTACAGCACAGGAACTGGCCTTTGGCCCACAAAGTCTACGCCAAACATGAAGCCAACAAACTCTTATCTGCTTGCACATAATCCATATCCCTCCATTTCCTGCATATCCATGTGCCCAAATGTTCTTTAAAAGCCATTATGATATCTGCCTCCGCTACTGTTGTGTTTCAGCTGTTGTGATAACTGAAGCCTTACACCATGATAAAGGTCCAAAGACTTTATTAACAACATAACATAGATAACTTCATACTAGCACGTCTTTCCAATTCTAAAGGGAACTGGTAGGGAGGACTACTGTAAAACAAGTGGGCGTAACTACCAAAGCATGACTCATAACATGAGTGACACTGATCTACAACCTCCCTCTGAAAGAATCAATAACATGACAACCCCATTAACTAAGTAAGGCATGCATAGCAACTAATAACAAAGTGGGGAAAAGTCAAACATAGTCCGGGTACTTCACAACCGGCCTACAAATATCACCAGCATGTGTACGATAGAGGCCATCTCCGTTCTTTACCTCCGGGGAGAGGACAGGTGGTTTCACAGGCGAGGGAGACTGGACCAACATCCCTGGAGATGAAGCAGGAGACTGTGGTGCAGGCGAAGACGTCACTGTCTGAGGAGCCGTTGCAGACATGGATTGTTGTGCTGAAAGAGGCATAGGAGTGCCGCTAGACGCTGATGGAAGTGTATTTGTACCATCTGGATAATATAGAGGAGGAACTGGTTCATTCACAGGCAGGATATGCTGTCTGTTACGCCTGTAGGTGCCGCCATCAGCACTGACGATACACAGATCTACAACTATCACCCCCCGCAGTGTGCTGCAGCACACTCCACCCTGAAGATCCAGCGGACATAGTTTGCTGAAAAGAAAGCTTTTGGCTTGCTGCCGTTTATCAGTTGGGATGTCATGTTACAGTTGTGCAAGACCTTGGTGAGGCCGCACTTGGGAGTATTGTGTTCAGTTTAGGTAACCCTGCTAGAGTGCAGAGATGATTTACAAGGACGTTATCAGGACTTAAGGGTCTGAGCTATTGTGAGAGGTTGGGCAGCCTAGGGTTTTATTTCTTGGATTGTAGGAGGCTGAGGGGTGATCTTATGGTGGTTCATGGGGGAATTTGATAGTGTGAATGCACACGGTATTAGACTAGAAGGCACAGGTTTAAGGTGAGAGGGGAATCTGAGGGTCAACTTTTAATTGTCATAATATGCACCCGGTCCAGAAGAATGAAATTCTTACTTGCAGCAGCTTTGTCGGCACTATTCACACTGCTCTTTATCGTGTTGTAGATCTGGTACATAGATTGGAGAGAGGTTTTGTTGGCCAAGCGCGGGTAATTGGGACTAGCTTGGATGGAACATCTTGGTCGGCATGGACAAGTTGCACCAAATGACCTGTTTCCGTGCTGTATAACACTGAGTATTGATTCTGTGAATCCACCTCTCAGATAAGGAAACTTGATGCTTTGTGCAAATACCTCTGGTATATACAAAGCAAAGACTTAGACATGAAAAGTAATTTATTAATTTCTCAAATACCTATGATATTTGTACAAATGGAGTTTGTGAGGGTATCTTGGTGTAAATATAGAAACATAGAAAATAGGTGCAGGAGTAGGCCATTCGGCCCTTCAATATGATCATGGCTGATCATCCAATTCAGTATCCTGTACCTGCCTTCTCTCCATACCCCCTGATCCCTTTAGCCACAAGGACCACAAATATAGCCAATAAACTGGCCTCAACTACCTTCTATGGCAGAGAATTCCACAGATTCACCACCCTCTGTGTGAAAAATGTTTTTCTCATCTCAGTCCTAAAAGATTTCCCCCCTATCCTTAAACTGTGACTCCTTGAACCTGTTCATTATTACAAGTAGATGTTGTCCTGGACGGGGTATGTCTCTGGGAAGAGCTGTCCAGAGTTGAATGGTTCCAGTTTGCCCTTGTGCTCGCGTCGCCATGGTGGATCTCCTGTCTATTTTGTTTGGTGCATGTGTGCGACGAGAAGCATGATCTTTATTACCTGTTATGCTCTCACAAAGACAGAGGAGTCATTGTGTGCCGGACAGTGAGTGTGGCCTTGCCTGCAGCTAAGCACCCCCTTACTGAGACAAAACAGAATGCAGCGCTGTCAACCCTATCGCAATGTGTTGAAAGAAGCGGTACAGCTCCAGTAATACAAGTGTGGTGATTACTGTCAAACCGACTGACATCACTGACAGTCTTTTTACAGGAGGAATTCAAATGGTGTCAAAATTACAACATTTAATGGAATGGATTTTGGCATGTTGCACTCCAAAAGTGCCTTGTAACATTCGGCCTCCCATGCCCACTGAAACTGACTAAAATAAGTTAAAACAAAAAGAGGGGTGAAAGAAAACTAAGAGGAACCACGAGTTTTCACAGACTTACCAGTACTGGAGTCGTGCATGATGACTGTATATTGATGGTTCTATATCTTAAATCTGTGTTGAAATGCAAACTGTCACATTGTCATCAGCAACAATAGGCAACTGCACACAATGACCTTATGAACTTTAATTGAGCCTTTCTTCTTGAGACACTTTCCCTGTCACTAATCAACTCTTCGATGGCACGGACCAGCTGGGCGCTGATCAGTGAAGCATTGTCCTCGGACAGTATTGCATCAACAGGCACATAAGAAACAAGAGAAGGAACATGAGAAGAAGAGGACTTTCTGGTGTGGCTTCAGAGCTGGGAGGTTCAGACTTTAAACTCTCTGCCTCTGCCGTGCTGTTTGCAACTCAGATGCTCGGAAGACTGATGTACATCGATTGCAATGTGATTAGTCATGTAGAAAGGAACTGCAGATGCTGGTTTATACCGAAGATAGACACAAAGTGCTGGAGTAAAGGGCCTGTCCCACTTGGCGAGTATTTCGGTGACTGCCGGCGTCGTATCGGTGTCGCCAAAAGATTTTGAACATTTCGAAATCCAGCAGCGACAAAAAAATGTTGCGACACTTGAAAAAACACCGTGCGTCATACGTCATCATGCCACGTCATCACGCCACGGCCGCATCACGCCGCTAATTTTTCAGTGATACATCAGTCAATGATGCCGGCAGTTGCCGAAAAAATAATCAGCAAGTGGGACAGGCCCTTAACTCAGTGAGAGAGAGAGAGAGAGAGAGAGAGAGAGAGAGAGAGAGAGAGAGAGAGAGAGAGAGAGAGAAGGATGGGTTCACTAATTTGATTCGTGATTGTTGAAACAATTGAAAAATTGGTTAAAATAATGCAGAGTACACACATGGGAATTAAATGTCCTCAGGATATGTCCTGCTGTACTATTAAAAGCCAGACCCATCTCATTCAATTTCACAGTCATAATCCACAGGTTCAACATTTGTATATCCATTGAACATGGACAGAGAATAAAACATGTTGAAAACTGTGAAAGATTACCTACAACTAACAACATTCCATTAAATTGTTTCCTTCATTGGTGCATCAGCTGGACTGATCACGTCAAAAAGCTAATAGCTTTCTTTAGTAATTGAGTTATTGCTGTTTTAAGGGCCATTAAATTGCTGATCTCAAAGTTGCCCAGAGAACAGTAGTGTCACAATGGCACGACTGGAGTGCTTCATTTAGACGGATGCTTGAAACAGGAGGTTGTTTAGAGTTCTCTGCACCAAGTTCATGCTACAGTGCCTCTGGCAGAGTGAGTAAACAAAGTAAACATTCCACCCTGCGATTCCAGGAGCTGAGAAGGGTCATCACAGAATATTCTCATGTATGCGATCTATTCTGTGTGCATTGTATTGTTATCCACACCTCTCCTGTGGCCCATGACAAGCAGAGAGCAGCTGTAACCCCACAAGATAAGGAGCTGAATCAACAGATATTTATTTATTGTCAGATATGCAATTAGAAATTACATAGTGAAATTCACTCTGCATACAATGCAGATGTTGCCATGTTTGGTGTAATTTCATCGTTCAAAGTCTGGATTCCTGCATGCTCATTCTACTGCAGCGGTTCCCGAACCCCTCCATCGTCCATCACCAGCTCATAAGGTCATAAGTGATAGGGGCAGAATAAGGCCATTTGGCCCATCAAGTCTACTCCGTCATTCAATCATGGCTGATCTATATCTCCCTTCTAACCCCATTCTCCTGCCTTTCCCCCCATAACTCTTGATGCCCGTACTAATCAAGAATCTATCTCTCTCTCTGCCTTAAAAATATCCATTGACTTGGCCTCCACTGCGCTCGGTGAATTCCACAGATTCAGGCTCGGACTGCGAACTGTGGTCTCTCTGTTATCATTGCCAGCCATCTTTGTGTCCCGGGACAACCTACCTTAAAGAAGCTGAGGCCATTACCCCGGTTCACCCTCCCCTACCACATTAGACATTAGCATTAGTAAAAAATAGTATTGAAGAGATTAATGGGTGAGCGAGCTGACAAAAACTTAGGACTGGCTGCCCAGGATTTGAAAACGGTGGCTGTGGAAATAATGGATGAGAGAGTGAGAGTTGTCTTCCAAAATTCCACAGATTCTCCATGGATTGCAAGCTATTTAACATAACTCCACTGCTAATGAAAGGAAGGCGACTAATAACTCAAGCAACAAACCGATTAACCAGATACCAATAGAAGCAAAGAACTAAAAGTTATTTTGATGGAATTGGTAATTGGTAATAGAAAATAATAAAAGGATTGAGCAAAGTCAATGTAGATTTATGAAAGACAACTGTTGCACAAACATATTAGGAGCTTTTTGAAGTTGTAACTTGTGGTTGGAAAATGGAGCCACGATTGTCAAGTGGTTGAACTTTTAAAATGTAAGCACCACACAAGAGGTTAGTCGAGAAAATGTTTAACAGATGGGAATAGAGGTACAGCGCCAGGTGATAGTCTGGAAATCTGGAGGGAAGACAATGACAGCAAGTTTTGTAGACAGGATAGGCAGGAGCAGGAGCGAGGAAAGATGCTTGGATTAAATTGTGTTTATCTCAATGCAAGGAGCCTGACAGATCAGCTGTTGAACTTAGGGCAAGGACTGGGATGTTATCGTCATTCCAGAAACACGGTAAAGAGAGGTACGGGACTGGGGGCTTAATGTTCCAGGGCAGTAGTGCTGTAAGAGGTGGGGGTAAAAGAGGAGGGAGTGATACTGGAGTAACTCAGTGAACCAGGCAGCATTCCTGGAGAAAATGGATAGGTCGGGATTTTTCTTCAGACTGATTTGTGGATTTTGAGTCTTTCGCTGGTAAACCAACATCAGCAGTTCCTTGTTTCTACATAGAAGTTGGAATGTTATGTTACAGTTGGACCATATGCTGGTGAGGCCTCTCTTGAAGTGCATTGTTCAGTTTTGGTCACTGTGCTCAAAGAAAGATTCAATGAATAAAAGGAGAGAAAACGTGTGAGCATGAGCTAAAGGGAGAATGTCGGCCGGCTTCAACTTTGTTCTTAGAAGCGCAGGAGGCCAAGGGGTGATTCCATAAATGTTAATAAAATCATCAGGGGAATCGATAGGGCAAATGCATAGAGTCTTTTTCTCAGTGTGGGGAAATCAAGAGCTAAAAGGCATAGGTATAGGTGAGATGGGAAAAATGTATTAGGACCTTTTTCAGTCCGAGGGTGGTAGGTATATGGAATGAGCTGCCAGAGGAAGTAGTCGAGGCAGGAACAATAGCAACAGTTGAACAGGTACATGGATAAGAAAGGATTAGAGGGATATGGGCCAAATATGGAAAAATGAGACTAGCTGAGATGGAGCCACTTGGTCAACATGAATGAGAAGTGTTGAAGGGCCTGTTTCTGTGCTGTATGACACTATGACTCCAAATGTGAGGCTATCCACTTTGGTGGAAAAAACAGAAATGCAATATTATTTTTTAAGCGGTGTAAGACTAAGATATCCTGCTGCATAAATTACTGAAAGTTAATATTCATGTACATCAAGCAGTTAAAAAGGCAAACCACATGTGGCTTTCAAAACCAAGAAGTATCTGAGTACAAAACATTCTATTGCAATTATATAAGGCACTGGTAAACCACACTGGGAATATTCTCTATTTACGCAGGCAGGGTATACTTGCAATAAACAGAATGCACCGAATATTAACTGCACTGACATGGAATGGACTGTTGTCTCATGAAGAGATATGAAGTCGAGTGGACAATGCCTCTTGACTTTGCCCGAATGAAGTGTGATCTTTCTGAACACAATTCTTACGGGGCTTGGCAAGGACGACACAGAGAATACATTTCTGCTGAGTAAGGGTTTTGTGGTTCAGAATAAGATAAGAATATTTTTGAATCCTCTACCCAAGGGGGTTGTGGAGATTCTTTGCCCGAATATTTTAATGAAAAAACCCCATCAGTGCTTGGATTTTCAGGGTGTAACAGAATAATAGAGTTAGTGCAGGGAAGCAACGCTGAAATAAAAGATCAAAAGGGTGACTTGAATGGGCCGAATGGCCTTCTCCGTTTAGTTTCTATGATTTTGTATCCGATTACAGAGGAACTGGAGATATCCCACAAGCTATGACTGGGTTCAGCAATTTTATTTATTTTATGCATCTTTCAAATACTGCCTATTGGGGGAGAAAAAATTGCCCTCTGGGGAGAAAAAACTCTATGAAGTGGTCTTTGTTCGTCTTTTGAAAATGTGCTTCTAACTTGCCTGTGGGCAGACACTGATTTAAACCTAAATGGCTCAATATATGTGCAGAGTGATATCTGAGGTTCTGGCAAATATAAAATGTGTTGTAGCAACTCTGGTGGCTTGGCTGTCTCTCTGGCTCCCCTAGTATCCAATCTAATAGGAAACAAGTGCTTGGGTGGAGGTGAATGGTTGCTTTATTTTCCCGGGGTGGAAGGATCCTGGAGCCTGCATAGAGCGGCTGATTGTTTTAAACTTCTGTTTTTACAAGGAGCTCTAGATTTATGGGCTCTTCAAGGAAAGGCAATGATGTAACATGAGTAAATCAACAGACTCTTTCTTTCTTTGGCATCCTTCCCTCCGTCACTTGAGTTCTGCATGGCACGTGGATCGTAGCGCTTAATACAGACATCATATAGCACGCAATAGTCTGGACAGCTCTTGCACATGTACTCACATGCAGCCCCCCACACACACACACACACAGCAATGCATACACCTTCCCAATACACACCGGCACACATGCATGCACACGGAAGCATACAGCATGTAGACCAAAGTTATGTTATATTAAATGGATAACAAATATGTTTTCACAGCAGTATATTTTAAACTAAGAATATTTAAATTGCCAAAAAATGTATAAAAGTATTTCTGCACTCCCTGGTAAGGCTTCACGCATTTATTTCAGCATAATTAACTATACAAGTCTGGCTTCTGTGAACATTAGTCACAGCAAAAACCACAAGCTGCAACTAGCAAGCATATTCCAATCTCCAAAGTCCTCTTAAGTCCTACAACTTTAGGCTGTGGATGCCGTACGCAAGAAGAACACTAATTGCCCTGTCCCACTGTACGAGTTCATTCAAGAGCTCTCCCGAGTTTAAAAACAAATCAAACTCGTGGAAGCACGCAGAACGTACGTAGCGGGTACGTCGGAGCTCAGGGACGTCTCTTAGCGGCTCTTGATGCTAACTGCAGGTACTGGGGAAACACGGTAAGCTCGGGAAGGTTCGTGAACATATTTCAACATGTTGAAAAATGTCCACGAGAGCCCAGAGTACCAACGAGCGGCCATTACCGTAAATCTCCAAGTTCGAATCGGGTCAAACTCAGGAGAACTCTTGAATGAACTCGTACAGTGGGACAGGGCTAGAAGCAGCAAATGAACTCTCACTAAGGGCTAAACTTAAATTTAACAATTGGATTCTGTTGCCTTAAAAAACACAGCGTCACCTCAGTGACATTACACACTTATAGACACTGCACTGTGTACTATGAGAAGTACTCCTTTTCAATGTTACTCTTATCCTTACTTTGCATGGAAACGTTGAGTGTGTAGGAAGGAACTGCAAATGATGGTTTAAACCGCGATAGACACAAAACGCTAGAGTAACTCAGCGGGACAGGCAGCATGTCTGGAGAGAAGGAATAGGTGACGTTTTGGGTCGAGACTTCTTCAGAAGAAAGGTCTCATCCCGAAACATCACCCATACCTTCTCTCCGGAGATGCTGCCTGTCCCGCTGAGCCACTCCAGCATTTTGTGTCTATCTTGCTGTGCTCTGCACTGACCACAAAAGTGTTTCCATTTGGTTGTGCAATTTCCCCATAAAAACAAGAGATCTGGAGCCTCCCCCATTCATGTGCACGACCTTGTGCAGCAGCGTTACTGGGCTGTAAAACTTTCATAGGTGTACGGCTGTAACAAGCCATCGCCACAAAAATGTCAATGAAGCCAAGTTGTAATAGCGCCACTTGAAACCAAGAGAAACAAGCAGCAATTAGCAATCTAAACAACCCTTTCAAAAGGATGCTAATTAAATAGTGTTCGGAGGAACTGCAGATGCCTGTTTAAATGGAAGACACACACAAAAGGCTGGAGTAACTCAGCGGGTCGGGTCTTGACCCGTAACGTCACCTATCCCTTTTCTCCAGAGATGCTGCCTGACCTGCTGAGTGACTCCAGCTATTTATGTCTACCTGTTAATTAAATAGCTTTGTTTCCCATTTCTAGTGTAGCAATCCTTGACTTCACAATTCTTTGAAACGAGTGCCGTAGAATAAAGCATTGCGGAGTTGAAATATTGTCTCCATGCTGCATTGGGGAATTCTGTGCATGTTGTATGCTCGTTTTGTGCAAGATATTTTTGTTCCCCAACGCTCTGTCCCTGGCATTAGGTTCGGCCAAATTATATCAACACCTGTGCAATGTCATCAATGAGATTTTAAATACCATTGGTTTGAATGACTACGGACACACACTTATGCATAGAAGAACCAGCTGATTCTACTGCTGAAGGCTCACAGTCAATGTTATAAAATGGGCCAAACACTCTAATCCTAAATTAGCATCAGTCTGCGGCAGACTGATTGAACCGGCTCGCAGCCTACTCTGCACGCTACTCACACTGCACTTTCTTACTTCAAGGAAGGGCCGGTCTGCAGTGTGAGCGGGTTCAATGAGGTGGTTCAAGGTGAGCAGGTTCAAGGTGACCTGGACGTGTGATGGCTTTCTCCCAGGTATCAGTGATTCCATCAGAATGAACTACCCTCACTCTCAACATATGAGCTGGGGATCATCCAGCCCACGGAGGCTGATCTCGGCCATATCTCACAGTTAGCTGCACTAACGAGGTTAAACTCCATGCTCAAAGGCAGGAAGGTTCACCTACTTTTCCTTCGCCCTCCTGAAGCAAGCAGTGTGGGCAGGAGCATGGTGTTGCCGTGGCATGCTACCCTGAAGTGCAGGCGCTCCGAGATGATTCACAGAGGGCAATCCATGAGGAATGTAGACATACACACAATTGGGCACTCAATGCCTTTGGCTTGGATATGACTGTATTTTGGACACCGAAGCACTGGATCAATAGTCTAAACACTTCAGTCTTAGCTCCTACAGTCAACAGCTTCTAAAAAAAGTAGCAAATAAACACACATCAGTTAATACTGATTTCTTATATTAAAAAGAATGTGATGGCTCTACCCTAGACTGTGCTTAAACACACTTTGAAATATCATTCCCCACAGTAGAATGCTTTAGTGGGGAGAAGCTTGTTAATTGACTAGGATTTAGTGTGCATGTCATTCACTACTTTATGACCCTTTTTATCTCTGTCTTTATATTTCCGCTCAGTTCCTTTAAGGTTTCAATGTCGTTGTTTTCACAGTCCAAGAGCTACCCGGGAACATAAATTTGGTGTGACCATAACTGCAACAATTAAATTCCTGTTAATAAAACAGCTTGGTCAGTCCCTTCATCGTGTCACCGCCTTTCAGTTGAAGACTCCCCCACACTGATGAAATTGCCAATCAGTCTGTGGACAGACTCCATCCCGATGGCAACTTTCCTTTTCACCCAGAGATAACTAATTAAATCAGCTGCCACCGGGAGCTGGGGAGCTGATGGGTCAAAGGGCGAGTCTGGACAGCCGGCACAAGGAGACAACTCTCCAAAGTATGTGTCTGAAGAGGCCGGTGGGAGAGTAATAGGAAACAAGAGAGTCGATGACATTGTTATATGGTACGGCAAGCCAACATGTCTTTATTAAGTTGGGAGCAGGGCAGCAGTGCGTTGACATTATAAATTACTGGGATTTACTCCAGAATGCCTCAGCATAGGAACCACAACACTATGGTAGATTTTAACCCTCTGATCAGTTTAATTTGTTTTTAAATAATACTTGATCAGACTGTTGCCCCTGGGGTTCTGATTTGCTAGACAAAGAAAATGCACAAAGTGATCAAACATGCCTCACCAGTCAGGATCTAACATAGGGGAGCTCAGAGATTTTTTTATTCCTGGCCACAATGTTTCTCAAATTACACCCTTGCCTACAACACCGCCACCTCTTTCACTATCTCTCTGTGGTTTCATTGGGGCTATAATCCCGGCAGTGATTGCTGCAGGCTATACTACTTTGAGGAGGGGATCACATCCAAACCCATTTGCAATGTTTTGTAACACCTAAGCATGCTTACCCTAATGGTAAGTTAACAACGAAGAGAGGCGCAAAGCGCTGGTGTAACTCAGCGGGACAGGCAGCATCTCTGGATAGAAGGACTGGGTGACGTTTCGGGTCGAGACCCTTCTTCAGACACTGAAGTTAACACCACTGGGAAGTGGGAATCCTGACCTGATTTATGTTTATTGCATTTAATTGGCTCAGGGACAATTAGACTAATTGCACTGCCATCCTGACTGACAGCAATTAACTCAGTATGAACCACACGTTCAACGTGACACCTCTCCAGCCTAACCGTATGATTTATAAGGATCCACAGTAATTAAACAATGACTCATAAACAATGAAGCAAAAAACCCAGACTGCCTTAAACTAGAGGGTGGTGGACTGGGGAATAAAAGACAGCAAAGAAAAAATGGTGAAATGATCAAATAAGTAACGATGACTCTTGAAGTAATCGGAATGGGGTAAACCTCAGAGAAATGCAAATGGCCACAGGGAAGTGAGACTTTCCCTCTTCATTGTCAACAGAGGGGATTAACTCCTCATCAGTGAGGGTCAATTTCACAATGAAACATAGGGGTCAGGGTCAGGGTCAGGGTCAGGTGGCCCCCTCGGCCTGAGAAAGCCATCCAGAGACAAGAGAGGTGGTTGATTATTATTGTAAAGCAAGTGAAAGCAAACACAAAATGCAACATGACTTAACCACAAAGTGCTAGTGAGGAAATCAAGAAAAATAAATAATAAAGCCAAGAGCATAATTCGCTTCAATCAGTTTGAGAGCGCACTGCAATTACGGAAGTCCACACAGAATTGGTCCCATTCAGTGACAGGGGAGAGGTTCCTGTGGTCAGACTGGGTTGGGCAGATAGTTGAAGCCTTCTGCTGCTGAGTGTGCCCAGCTAATTCAGTACAAATTAGTAAAGCTGATGACTTATGCCTCCCTATCAGAAAAAAAACATCAAGACAAATTTAAGCTAGGTTCATTACAAGTTGCACACCAAATCCATTTCTGTTTAATTGAAACTTGAAACAACATGAAATATTCCCCCCCAGCTTCATGTGAGCTGAGTTGGTCTGCTCAAAGAAATATATTTGTTTTTCATGCTCTGTCCTCTCTCCTAATCAGTGGCCTCACTGACGATGTGACATGGTGAGATTTGATGTTCTGGGACCTCATTCAGGTGTGAATACTTCACATATGTAACAAGTGTTGTAATCAGAGACACAAGAGACTGCAGATGCTGGAATTTAGAGCACAAAACAATCTCTTGTAGGAATTCAGAGAGTTGAGCAGCATCTTTGGGTGGAAAGGAATGGTCCTGAGTTCTCAGTTCTGATCAAAGGTAAGGTCTGAAACGTTGACGTGCCTTTCCCCTGTAGATGCTGTTCAACCCACTGAATTTCTCCAGCAGATGGAATATTAATCAACTCCTCAACTGTGAAGGGAATCAGGGCCAATGTCATTGTTCACCTATCACACTTTATTAGGAACCAATGTTTCCCATTCAGAAACGGAAAGCCATAACAGGTTGCTTCAGCCTTATACCTACTGGGCTGGTGGTTGTTGTAAAGTTAGGTCAATTATCTTTGTTTAAGAAGGAACTGCAGATGCTGGAAAATCGAAAGAGACCCAAAACGTCGCCCGTTTCCTTCACTCCATCGATCCTGCCTCACCCGCTGAGTTTCTCCAGCAAGTTTTGTCTACCTTCGAGGTCAAGTATCTCTCCTGGCTGAGATCAATTTACTTCAGAAAACACTGCTTTTCACGTGGGTGATGGCTGGTGAAAAAAACGTGGTTTTGAGTCTATGATGGTGTTAATGGTGAACTTTGCAATGCTAAAAACTAATTCTACTTGAGAAGTTGATAATTTGATATACAGAAAGTAACCATTCAGGATAATGCACGGGATGTGTGGAATGATCTTCCTGCAGGTGGAGGCAGGGTCGATTTTAACATTTAAAAGTAAAGTGGATAGGTATATGGACAGGAAGGGAATGGAGGGGTATGGTCTGAGTGCAGGTAGATGGGACTAGGGGAAAATGAATGGTTGGCACGGGCTGGAAGGGCCGAGAAGGCCTGTTTCCGTGCTGTAATTGTTATATGGTTATATGAGTCTTCAATAGAGCTTGGTCTCATTCATCTATTACCTTTATTTTTGAGATACTGTATGAAAACAGACCCTTCTGCCCACCAATCATCGATGACCTGTTATCCCATGTTATCCCACTTTTTCATCCACTCACTACACACAAGGGGCAATTTTACAGAGGCCAATGAACCTACAAACCGGAACGTCTCCGGGATGTGGAAGGAAACCGGAGCGCCCGGGGAAACCCACATGGTCACGGGGAGAACATGAAAACTCCACACAGGCAGCACCCGAGGTCAGGATCAACCCCGGGTCTCATGTGCTGTGAGGCAGCTCCACCACTGTGTTGTCAAATTGCTGCACACTTTACATTTTTATCTTTAATAACCAATAATCTGATTTAGTTCAATAAGTAATCGGAATTCTGCTTTGTTACATTTTTTTGAGAACTGTCCCTGCCCCAATATTTGAAAAGTAAAAGATATCTTTTCATTCTTCTTTCCTGATTCTTTTGATCAAGATTATTGTCCCAGAGGGAATGCAGTCAATTCTCCCAATATATTTTATTGACACTTTGTGCATCTCTACCCAATTCCTTCTAAAACTTAATATCACAACTTATTACAACTGGTCTCATCTGCCACAACCTAACCTACATATCTTTAGTAAGTGTTGGAAGGAACCGCAGATGCTGGTTTAAACTGAAGGGAGACACAAAATGCCGGAGTTACTCAGCGGGTCAGACAGCATCTCTGGAGAGAAGGAATTTGTGACGTTTCGGGTCGGGCCCCTTCCAGAAACGTCACCATTCCTTCACTCCAGAAATGCGCCTGTCCCGCTGAGTTGCTACAGCATTTTGTGTCTATCTTTATATCTTTAGTGTTATCTCTTTTCAGTACACCTACTGTGGTCATTTTATAGTGATTCCTCAACAACATCTGAAGCAATTTCTGAAATGTTGAGGAAAATCTGCATTTTGAAGTTTAATGCAGATTGTTAATGAAATCAATTCTTTTTTTTTTTGCACTGTGCATCGAATTTGGTAGTTACAATGTTTTTCTTAATCAAAAAGCAAACTGCTAGAGGAACTCAACAGGTTAGCGAGCTTCTGTGAAGGAATTGGGCAGATGTTGTTTTGAGTCATGTTTTTATCAATTTAAAACTAAAGGTAACAGAAACATAGAAAATAGGTGCAGGAGTAGGCCATTCGGCCCTTCGAACAAGTACCGCCATTCAATATGTCATGGCCGATCATCCAAAATCAGTACCCCGTTCTGGCTTTTTCCCCAAATCCCTTTATTCCCTTAGTCCTAAGAGCTAAACCTAACTCTCTCTTGAAAGCATCCAGTGAATTGGCTTCCACAGCCTTCTGTGGCAGAGAATTCCACAGATTCACAGCTCTCTGGGTGAAAAAGTTTTTCCTAATCTCAGTTAATAAAGAAACTCAAATTTGTGAAAAACCTTCACGAAACTTACAGTTATTTTGCTTTTTTTCCGATTACACGGATTTAAAGCCGGACAATAAAGACAGCCTCACAAGCGGATTTGTAACTGGGATTTGAGTCTGAAGAAGGGTTTTGACCCGAAACGTTGCCTATTTCCTTCGCTCCACAGATGCTGTCTCGCCCGCTGAGTTTCTCCAGCATTTTTGTCTACCTTGTAACTGGGACCACTGGCTATCAAGTCCCCAAAGCAGCTGCTTTGGGGAATTGAACATCAATTGCCTGATGAGGATATAGTTAAGGCTTTTAATACACATTTATAATTTAGATTAGTTTAGATATACAGCATGGAAACAGGCCAATGATCCCTGCACACTAAAGGGCCTGTCCTCCAAGCATGCAACTCTATGAGATTAGCGCGACCTAACGTGGTCACTTGAGCCGTCCGGCGTTGCGGGGCCGGTCCCACTTCGATCGCCGGAGTCGTGCGGAATTGTGCGGAGTTCGTCCCGACATTGCACGGGGCTCAGAAAAACTGACTATGTTCAAAAATTCCGCGCGGCAACAGCTTGTCGCCTCGACGCATTACACACCGCCCCGACATCGTGCCTCCGTGAACCTATCTGTAGGTGCCTCCATGACCCTCTATGTGTGTGGCTCCGTGGCCCTCTCTGTGTGTGCCTCTGTCCCCTCTCTGTGTGTGGCTCCCAGGCCCTCTGTGTGTGTGTGCCTCTGTCCCCTCTCTGTGTGCCCCTCTCTGTCCTGGCGAACTTACCTTAGACTTCGCTCCAAGTTCGCCTCACTTTGCGCCGCGTTGCGCCACTCACCCGACCTCCGCGCGGCCCCTGCTGCCGGCTTGGTCGCGCTTGCCGCATGCAGGCGCATGCTGGTGGGAACGGCCCTGCACAGGGGATCACCTGACCTCCGCGCGGCCCCCGCTTCTAGTTTGATCGCGTTCATCGCATAGAGTTGCATGCTGGTGGGACCGGCCCGTAACACTATTCTACACACACTAGGGACAGCTTACAATTTTACCAAGCCAATTACCACCTGTACATCTTTGGAGTGTGGAAGGGAACTGGAGCACCCAGAGAAATACCATGCAGATCTGGGGAAGAACGTGCAAACTCCATACAGACAGTATTGGCGGTCAGCATTGAACCCGGGTCTCTGATGGTGCAAGGCAGCAACTCTACTGCTGCACTACCATTTAAATCACTTGATTCACCTTTAAATGCTATCTAAAGTTTTAGTTTTCGTGCTTCAGAACTGCCGTTGACCTAAATCGCTGCCAAAAAGTCAGTTCTCTGATTTCAGCCTCTGTGCGTTATGTTCCCTTCATCCACCAATGAAGAATGTATTTCACAGCATTTCTCCCGTTTTCGGGAACTCCCTCTCGGAGCCCCACCTCCTCTCTGAAGAGACTTCTTAAAACCCATCTCTCTATAAAGATCTAGCTCGGTATATTTCTGGGTTGAAATCAAGTATCAATGAAATGTCTTCAGAGATTTCCTTTGTTTTAGCAAAGGAAAGGAATTGCTGCATTTTGGGAGTAAAAAAAAATGAAGAAAAGAGAAGAAATAAACAGCCAAGCCTTGAGCAGAGCGGTGGCAATGTTTTGGGTGAAAACGGAACAAAATGGCAACTCAAACACAGAATCTATTGAAGTCATATTTGATGCAATGCTTTATGCAGAGGTATAGTGGCGAGTATACATTAATTCTCTTATGCCATTCACACAGTGACAGTTCAGCTAAAATCTCCATGCACACCTTCAAGAAAGCTTTTGAAGAGACAAGTTTTCTGAAGTTGTTTGGAATAACCATTAATCATCATTTAGCTAATTTCCTATTCAAGTATTGTACAATGCCACAACCTCTGCAGGGTGGACTCGTGCAGAGCCCTTGATGCATTGCAGACTTCAAATGTGCTTGAATTTGCTACAGCCCAAACTGGGGGAGAGAGTTGGAGAACTGCAGCTGAAATGTGATTCACATCCCAACAGGTTATTGCAATGAGGCAATGAAAAACAGTTCAACCAGTAAGACACAGTGGAAGTATTTAGATAAACGGGTACAATGGTGCCCGGACGTGGCGCCGAAGCAAATCCGGACGTGAAGCTGAGGCAATGACGTCGAAGCCAAATAACCGAATGGGAACGAAGCAGAAACGCAAAATAGCCGAGAGAGCGGGACGTCTGAAAGCCAACTCACCGAATGGCCACTCTGCCCAAACGCCACCTACCCGAAAGTCGCCTACAAGCCAAAGGACTGACTGCCACTCAACAGAAAGGTCCAATAACGGACAGGACGTTGCCGGGGGGCGGGACTTGTCAGCGATTGGTCCAGACCCCCACGTCCATCACATCACTGTGGAGAGATGAACATTGTCCCACACCTCCGCTCCACCCGACCTGCAGGGAACGTGGGGGCTGTCCCGAGGGATGCGCACCATTGGCCACTTACAACTTGGTGCTTGGGTTCAGATTGCGCAGTCACCTGTGGCTTGTGTGGGAAAATGACCCCACCCCCCCGCCGATGGACTTTTATTTGACTTTTCTGTTGAGCAGCAGAAAGCAGTACTCACACACCTGCAACTACAACCTCAACCTTCCCCCACCACTCTACTCCAGACCTAAACCCATGGCCTTCAGAATTATGGGTGCTCCCGATAGAGTCAAGCCTTTAGCAAGGAAGAGCCACCAGCAAGCTTTCACGGTTAAATTATTCGCAGGACAAGAGCTGGTTTTAGGACTAAGGTAAGCCTCTTCACCCAGCGTTCTGGAATGCTTGGACACAAGGTTCTGCAGATGCTGGTTTAAATACATAAAGCAAAAACAACTTCCTAACCTTGTTGCGTTCCTGGAAATGGGGTTCCAACATTACTTTCCCTCCCCTATTAATATATTGTGTCACCATACAGTTCCCATCACTTCTACAAATTGAGCTTGATATTCATCCATTCAGCAGCAAACTGTTTAATATGTTACATGGAAGACTCCGTCTGTGCCAGAGAATACAGTGCAGGTTTTGTACAAAAGTCATTGGAGACCTTCGGACTTCATTGAAGACCCTCGGAATATCTTTAATAGGTCTTTACTGGACTTTATCTCGCACTGAATGTTATTCCCCTTGATCCTGTACCCGTACACTGTGCCCGGTTTGATTATAATCAGATGTAGTATTTCTGCTGACTGGATAGCATGCCACAAAATGAGAAGCTTTTCACTGTAGCTCGGTACACATGACAATAAAGTAAGCTAGTACCAACACTTTGAACAATATTTTCACTCTCTTCACATTGGTTGGGTTTCAGAATCCTGACCTTTCTGATTAACGGTGAAGAAAGGCAAATCCATGCTCGGATGCATTTGGGGGGATTCTTCTCACTACTTTAGAAACACGTTTAGCATCAGATTACTGGGCAGTGGTAGAGTTGCTGCCTTACAGCACTCGCAGTGCCGGAGACGCGGGTTTGATTCTGTCCACAGGTGCTGGCTGTACGGATTTTGTACGTTCCCCCGTGACCCCGAAGATCTTGATTTTTGCCGCGATCTTCTGTTTCTTCCCACACTCTAAAGACGTACAGGTTTGTGGGTTAATTGGCTTGGGTTGTATGTTTGATATAAGTGTAAATTGTCCCTAGTGTGTGTGTTCTTGTGTTAATGTGCGGGGGTCGCTGGTCGGTGCGGAGACTGTGGGCAGAAGGGCCTGTTTCTACGTTATATCTCTAAACTAAACTAAATTAGATCCTTTGCTTTGTGGCGTTAGCTTACTAAAGATGACGTAATGAAATACTGGTGATTAAACTGGTCTGAAAGTCAAATCTATCCCAATCTTTTTTTTTAAACTTGCAGGAGGCTGTGCGAGAAACAGAGGAGCCCGCCCCCTTTACTGAACATAGATCTTTAGCCTCTGATACAATTTCAAACGGGAGAAGAAATACAAGCAGACGTTCCTTGTGTGGTCTCAACTCATTCAGCGGAGGCCAGAATTCCAGTTCCAGTTGAAGTAAAAGCCAGGTTTTGTTCTGTATTAGGTTGGGTCAGAGGAATGCAGAATTCCGACTCCATCCCTTGAGATATCACTGAGCTGTGATCATGCTTCAGAGGAGAACCTGTTTGCTTTATAATCTCTTTATTATTCCCGACCATCTAGCCACCACCAGCCTCTGCAGCTTGTGCATATTTATCCTCTCCTGTGCTGCAGTCAGTCATGTGCCTTTGCTGGGGAAACAAGATAAGAAAGGTTTTGCTTGGTGGGAGGAGAGGGCAGCAGGGGCCCTGGTGGCCTGGAGTGAATTAGGTCAGCTACTGTTCTGCTCCAATCTGTGATTGATAGGAAATCTGTCCCTAGGGTCGACAGAGAACTCTTGTACTTCCTCCATCATTTATCAGCCTGAAGGAGCCATCCACAGTCCCCGGGATGGGCCGTGTCCTTGCTTGATGAGTTGTTTCATCTCTGCTTCAGTTCTGCGCATGCCACAGAGCTAAAGCAAGAACAGTGGCTCACTGCAGAACCACACTCCATTTCTGCTCCACTGCTTTTGCACTGACGGATTCAAGATTGTCAAAGCGGAATGATACCTGCACAATCGTCAAAGTGCAATTCAATGGATTTTACGGACAAACACCAGAGGCCGAGGAATGAGAGGCGCTAATGAGGAGGGAGCAACACGTGGGGTTAGTTTTGGGTTGCAAAAAACAAACTGCTGGAGGAACTCAGCGGGTCAGGCAGCATCCGTGGAAGGAAATGGACAATTGATGTTTCGGGTCGGGACCTTTCATGTGGACTGAAGGAGTGGAGGTGAGGACCAATGGAGGTGGGCTAGCTCCCCTCAACTCTGTCAGTCCAGAGGAAGGGACTTGACTCAAAATGCCTTCTGTCCATTCCCTTCCGTAGATGCTGTCCGGCTCTCTGTGCTCCTCAAGCAATTATGTTTTTGCTTCAGATTTCAGTATTTGCTGCCTTTACATCTCCATGTATGTTCTGGGTAGATTTAACAATGATCTAATGTGCTGAATGGCAAACCCTCTGTGCCATACATTTCACATTACTTAATCCTTTGACTGCATTTGAAGCCATTTGTGCACCCCCAATATATTTCACCCCCCGCAATGGCAGCTATGCTTTCAGCTGGCTGTAGAATTCCCTTCCCAAATGTCTCCTCTAACTGATAGAATGCAAAGACTAGTCCAAGATTTGATATTTGTTAAAAAAGCAAACTGACACAAACAATAATTACAGCATCAAAGCGTCAAGGCCTTAAGGTCAAACTTTATCAGAAATGCGGTTCAAACACGAACCTTATTGCGGAAACCCATAAAAATTCCGTAAATTTTGCTTGAGAATCGTAATAAATCATTAACCTAACAAAGTAACGTGTATTATTTGTGTCCCGAGGTTCAGTGGGTGAGTACTCTGCTTTATTGTCAAGAAGGTCGCTCAGATCAAACTCTGGCCAGTGGTTTCCGATCTTAGTTGCAGCAGCGGTGAGTGAAGCTGCTGCAGTTAATGTCAATGCTACCACATTAGGAAGGGGAAGAGACCAGACATCATTCTTGCTGCTGACTTCTCACAGCTGAGTCACTGCAGTGACTCTGGCTAGGAGATATGTATACATCATACAGTCAGACAAGAAGGAGGTCAGACTCTGCTACAATTCTTCCCACAATCCAAAAGCTTGCTGAATCTCACTGAGTGCAATATAAAGGTCAAGTGGATGTCGATTAAATCTCACCACGATGTAAGTAATAAAGACAAAAAAAACACATTGATATCCATTCTAACATGTCTTTGAACAAATAGATTGTGGTAATAGGAATAATTGTGGTGTAATATGAATTATTTTTATAACTTAGACTATCTACTGTAAAAGGCACTATCACACATTAAAGCATTAACCTCCTTTTATGGTACTAGGATTAATGTGCCATGTCCCTCCAACAGCTTTGTCACTACTAAGGACATTTCGGACACAGATCGACATGCCGTGCTCAGAGTAGTCACCACTTATGAGAGCAAGAAAACATCTATTTTTACCACTGAAGTACAAATTTCTATTCTATTACCATCCAACATGCAGCATCAATTTTTATCGTCGTCTTGTAAACATGCTCATTCATTATTGAGGGACACTTTCCTCAGTGAGTATGAGTAGCCCTCTAGTATTTTGCAATCATTGTCATCCTTCACGATTAAGCCTCGGTCAGGATCACTGGCGGAGCAGAAATGGTCACTGGCAAATATCTCTACTAATTTACACACAGGAAGATGCTACACGCAGCATTCACATGAACCAATTTATTATTTATTAATTATAAAATTAACTAAATAATTATGTAAACCAGCATCTGCAGTTTCTTGTTTCTAAATTATTAATGAATCTATTCTGGTGTATTAATCTTGGTCAGAGCATCAGGAGGACCACTCTTAATGGGTCAATTATTCATCAGTGGTGTTGTGGGATATTTTATGTCCATTTAGGCAGCAACTGGGGCCTCTATTTGCTGTGACTACCCAGCTCAAGAGCTGAAATACTACCAATACGCCAAGCCAATTTACAACCATGATCACTAATTCAGTGGAGCGGACTTCTACTTATCTGTTGGCACTGTGGAAATTAAGTCTCTCAAGAAGTTTCCAATGGAAATCATTTGTTTGTGATCAGAAGCAGGAAAATCCGACTGAGTTATCTGGTCCAAGGGTACTGAAGGTGATTATAGTCCGTCCACCCTCACTTCAATCCCAACTGGCAATCCCACAGATGGCAATAACTTGGTGCCTCGGTCTGCATCACTTTGTGCTTCAAATTCTATTGTGTTTAGTCATCCAAAATTGCAAAGGAAGTGGTACTCCAGGTTATAGATGATGGAGGAAACTATTGTGATGACTTAAGATACGCACCACTAGGGCAATCGTTCGCAAACAGTTCCGTGTGGTAAAGGAGTGGGGAGTGGTGGAGGGATAGGGAGAATCTGAAAAAATATTGATAAGGATAAAAGCCCATTCCACCCTTACCGATCATGGGTCAGTTACCCAAAGGAATATTGTGTTGGCATATAAGGGGATCTGGTGGCTTTGGCAACGTCTCAAGGTCTGTTAGAAAATCCCAGCGTGAAAGCCTATTACTGAAAACATCCTGCCCAGCTATGCTGCACACTGCAACAGGCCACATTCATCCACTGACATATTGCAGGCTTCCTAAATCACTTATAATTTATTTTGTAATTATGCATAAAACCATAATTATACTCTGACGCACATGCAGTGTAAACTGCTCCGAACAAGCCAGGGGTATTTCTTTATGGGGCTAATAATACATTGCTGTTTAGGCCTGATCCAGGAACTGTCTGACATTCAGAAGCACTGGTTCAGTTCAGATTTGAAAACTTCGGTAAAATGACGGATCAGTGTCTGTGACTTGAAGTTCGTGAGTGAGGTAGCATACACTGTATTTAAAAAAGGACTTTGAAGATTGTAATCGCTGAATTACTTCTGATGCCATGTACCAGTGTGTTTATGAAAAGGAACTAGGTCTGATAAACGTATGTCTAAAGACATGGTACAGATGTGGTTTGGGTTTAGGTTTTGGCAGCACTGGGACCAGTGGATCTGAACAAAACAAATAGATTGTACCAGAATTGGTATGAGGCCAACAGGCTTGCAGAGCAAAACACAAAGTGCTGGAGTAACTCAGCAGTCAGGCAGCATCTATGGAGAACATGGGTTACTCACGTTTTGGGTCGAGACCTTTTTTTCAGACTGATTGTGGCTTTTAATTGATAGAGTGGTGGATAAAGACCCGAGATAGAAAGAAGACAAAAAGCTGTGAGATAAGGAGAGAGGAGACCCAAAGTGTGAAGCCAGAGGAAGGGATATAGGTGGAAGGGGACAGGGGGTGGTTAAAGGTGGTTGGGATAGGAGGGGATAAGGGTGCACATTCAAGTGGGACACAGGGAAGAGGCTATAATTCCTCTGTCTGACTGATGAAGGCCGGCATGCCAAACTTCTTCCCCACCCACCTACCTGTGATGCCACCTTTAGAGAACTATGTATTTAAATTAATAGATGGCTCAGTTCTACAAAATTCCCCAGGCCCTGACCATTCACTGTGAAAGGGGGGTCAAGGAACGAGCGTTCATGTCACGGCCCTGTTTCCACCAATCTTTCCACCACCTCGCACAACAAGCGACAAGACATACACCATTGTGCAGATGGCGAGAAGTGTGTTCAGCTCTGGCTGAACAACTTCTAATCTTGTGTGTAGACTTGATAAGAAGAAGACTGTGAAAGTCCTCACTGGTTTGACGTGCTTCTCACTAAATTAAACTCTTTTACTATCCCTTGGCCTCCTTGCCTAGATGATTAGACCCCACTGAATTTCTTGATAACCACCGTTGCTATCTACAATACCACCTAATTTGGTGTTATCTGCAAATGTACTAATCATCTCTTGTATATTTTCATCCAAGTCATTGATATGGGCCCAGCATTGATCTCTGAAGCACACCATTCGTCACAGGCCTCCAGACTCAAAATCAATCTTCCACCACTACTCTCTGCTTCCTACCATCAAGCCAATTCAATAATCCATTTAGATAGCTGTCCATGGATTCCATGTGACCTAACCTTCTGGAGCAACCGACTATGGGGAACCTTATCAAAGTCGTAAAGCTCACGTTTTCACATCTGCCTTCGTCAATCTTCTTGGTCACTTCTCAAAAAAACTCAATCAAATTTGTGAGACAAATCTGTGTGACACACCAAGCCATGCTGACTATCCCCAATCAACCCTGTCTTTTCAAATGCTTATATATTTTATCTCAGCGGCCTTTTCAGTAACTTTCTTATCATAGATATTAAGCTTACTGGGTTATAGTTCCCAAGTTTATCTTTGCAGCCCTTCCTAAGTAGGTGAACAACACAGGCCACACTCCAGTCTACTGGCACTCACTTCTTCTTCTTCTTTGCTCCTCTGGGGAGCATCAGCCATTGACAAATGTCCTCCACCTCACTCGGTTGTTGGCATTTCTATCAAGATCTCCCCAGTTGAGCCCACTCTCAGCCATTTTTGCCTGGACTCCTCTTTTCCAGCTGTTCCTGGGGCGACCTCTTTTCCCTTTTCCTTGGGGGTTCCATGCCAGGGCTTGCCGGGTGATGTTTGTGGCCGGTTTCCTGAGGGTGTGTCCAATCCAACTCTATTTTCTCCTTCGAATTTGTAAGTCAATGGGCTCCTGGCTCATTCTTTTCCACAGGACAACATTGCTTACTTTGTGTCCCCACCAGACGTTAGCATCCTTCGTCACCACTCCCTCTCTACGCTTCGCTCCCTCCTCTTCCTATCCGGAGTAGACAGCGCCCTTGCGGGTGTGGCTGAGAAGTGTCATGTTCCCCATCAATCAAGTGTAATTTGGTTTTCATTCGTCAAAGTTTCTGTAACTCACACTTTATTCCAGGGTGGGGTAGTTAACCCAACGCCCACCCCCCAAACTGGAGGACCAGGGACTGCTTTGTCTGCCTCCTCACCCTTGTCTAAAACAATTTATATGTCACAACTAGGACTCACTTAATGTCTTCTCTAGATTCCCACAATTTCCTAAGGACCTACTCAGACCTGAGCGATGTATCGACCTTCATGTGTTTTAATCGGGCTTATCCAAAGACATTGTGGGAAGCTAGAAAATAAATTGCAGAAACGCTGGCAGAGATACCTGAATCATCATTAGACATGGGTGAGGTGCAGTAAGGCTGGAAGGTGGCAAATTACCTGGAAGGGTAATAACAGTAGGGCATTTCAACTTCCATAATATTGACAGGGTAACTTTAATGTGAAAGGCTTGGAGGCGGTTGTACCTTTAGAATGCATCTAGGAGAGCTACTTGAGTCAGCATGCAGCTAGTCTTGCTGCAGAAAGCGCAATACTACATGTAATCTTTGGTAATGAGTCAGCACATGTGGAATGACCCAGCAAAGCTATCTGATCAGCCTCCTTGAGAATAAAGTCACGGAACACCCTGACCCAGTCTTTCCCCAAATCCTGAAAGTCCAAAAATGCAAAATTGAATTCATTCACATTATAAACTGGCATGAGTTACCATGCCTTCATATGTTTTATCAAAGGTTTGGATTAACTGGGTGTTAGCTATCAAACATTAGTAATAACATGGGTGGTTTGTGCATTAACATTGAGGAAATGTTGCATTGAGCCAAAGTGTAAAGACAGGTTCATGGTTCATTCCTCCCATTTCTGCTGTAGCAGCCGATCTCGAATGATGCAATAATTGACGCTGGAGCCTCTGAATAACAGGTCTGGCAAGGTACCCGCTCTGGACTGCCAAGCAAAACCTGTCAGAATGTGCATGGATCTGAATATCAGATGAGGTTAGGGTCAAATTTGACTGTAGCGTTTCAAATAACTTAACGGCACTCACTGTAATGTCTCACCGATGATGGGTTGGCAATGAATGTTACTAATGCCGCAGTATTCAAAGTCAAGGTAGATTGTGGATCCCTCTTGTAATCTTAAGCCCCTGTCCCACTTTCACAACCTAATTCATGACCTTTTTTACTTGTGGACATTTTTCATCAAGCTAGAAAAAACGCCCCGACCTACTTGATGCCACGACTACCTACGACCTACCTACGACCTACCTACGGCCTTGTGACGACCATGCTGCGAGTATGAGTCTAGGGCAAACTCGGCATAGGTCGTGAATTAGGTCGTGAAAGTGGGAAAGGGGAGTCTGGTAATAATATTCACAGTCCACAGGTTACTGGGCACAAACTTGAGGTACTGGAGCGATTCCTTGTCTAGTAACCATATTCTACATGGCAAGGTTGTGGGTTAGTGGTGGTAGGAGTGGTCACTGCCTTCTTACCAGGTAAGTAACAAATAAAATGGTAGAAGAAGAGTGAAAGAATTGGAAAGAGCCAACGGCTAAATATCTGGACTATTCCTGGCAAACGTTGCTGGGCACCCTAAGCCAAGTGTAAATTTTAGTACCTTCTCAGTTACATTCCATCCACTCCACTCCCCTTAACATAACTGAATCCACAAATGTTTATGTTCTTGATTGTACCATTTCCTCTTTGCTCTCCTGATGCATTTTCACTTTTTTTTAAAGTAATGTATCCTGTAAAACTAAGACACATCCCAAATACTAAGCAACAGTGGGTAACAGTGGAATTATTGTTGTGGGGTTCGTCTGGTTTTCATTAGAGAATGTAATAGGTCCAATTTCTGAGTTATGCTGCTTAGTCAGGTCTCCTTCATCATGTTATACGTTGGCAGTTAAGTAATGTGGCAGAGGGTTACTTCCGTTATAAAATAACAAATAGCACATTGTTAATTATTTTGGTGTCAATTAGCTCACAAGTTATAATGCTGGTGCCAACCTGCTAAAGTGAAGTCTATCACCTAGCCCCATTGTTAGGAATGGAAGTCTGTTGAGAGTCTATAAGTTGAAATAATTGCATCTTACAATAATAAAATCCAAGATGAAATTACTAACAGTGTAGGTCTTCATAAGATGGTGGGAGAGTCTAGGACCAGAGGACATAGGGTGCACTTTTAGAAGGGAGTTGAGGGTGAACTTCTTTAATCAGAGGGTAGTTAATCTGTGGAACTCATTGCCACAGAGGGCTGTGGAGGTCAAGTCTGTGGATATTTTTAAGGCAGAGATAGACAAATTCTTGATTAGAACTTAAGGGGTTGGACAGGCTAGATGCAGGGAGATTGTTCCCGATGTTGGGGAAGTCCAGAACAAAGGGTCACAGTTTAAGGATAAGGGGGAAATCTTTTAGGACCGAGATGAGAAAAACATTTTTCACACAGAGAGTGGTGAATCTCTGGAATTCTCTGCCACAGAAGGTAGTTGAGGCCAGTTCATTGGCTATAATTAAGAGGGAGTTAGATGTGGCCCTTGTGGCTAAAGGGATCAGGGGGTATGGAGAGAAGGCAGGTACAGGATACTGTGTCGGATGATCAGCCATGATTATATTGAATGGTGGTGCAGGCTCGAAGGGCTGAATGGCCTACTCCTGCACCTATTTTCTATGTTTCTATGAACGGGTGTCAAGGGTTATGGGGAGAAGGCAGGAAAATGGGATTAGGAGGCAAAGATCAGTCATGATTGAATGGCAGAGTAGACGCGATGGGCCAAATGGCCTAATTCTACTGCGACAGCTTATGAACTTGTAAGAAGGTTGGGGAAGGAAGCAAACATTCACCTAGTCAGGTCTGGCACCTTGATTTCCAGTCAGAGTCAGTGCCAATGGACATCAGAACAGATCATGGAAATCTGATGAAAGGTGTGTCATGGTTTATGTTAAAAATATGAATTGTGCCACTTCCCGTCATTGGAACAAAGAATAAAGGCAGGTGGACCATCCGACATTGAATTTCTTCATTGGAAAAACTTTTGCAAAGTCCTTCTGCAGCTTAACATCTGTAGTTGGCACAGCCTCAGAATAAAAGGATGTACCTTTAAAAAAGAGATGAGGAGGAATTACTGGAGCCAGAGGGTGGTGAATCAGACGACAGTGGAGGCCAAATCATTGGGTATTTATAAAGCGGAGATTGACAGATTCTTGATTAGTAAGGGCATCAAAGGTTCCGGGAGCAGGCAGGAAAATTGGGTTGAGAGGGAAAAATAGGTCAGCTATGATTGAATGGCGGACCGACGGATGGGCCAAATGAGCCTCATTTTGCTCCTATAGCTTATAAACATGACATCCAGCATTTGCAATGTTTCATTTTAGAATATCTTTTATTTGAATAAAGCTTTGGATTGTATGTGTGTGATATACATTACTTGCTTCAGTCTTTTAGAGGAACTAGGGGTTGAATTTCTCTTTCGATCCTGTAGCTATTAAAGCTAAACAGGAAGTGGACCTGTGCTTGTGACACCAGGATGCTGGCTAATTTGTATTTATATTTCTGCTATTTATTCGCAAGTGAACCTGACCCAGGACATAACATGAGAACACAAGAGGCTGCAGATACGAGAATCTACAACACAATGGCCAACATTGTATTCTCCAGTTTCAGGTAATCTCCTCTCCTTCTGATTGCTTGTTCTCTCATGCACGTCTTATTTTCTAACCCCCCCTGGCCCTCATCACCCAGTTCCTTTCCCCTCTTCACCCACTTCTACCCCTATTCCCACCTGCTCCTGTTCCCATGGGGAAGGGTCTTGACCTAAAACGTCTGCACCCATTCCTCTTCTCCAGAGATGCTGCCTGTCCCGCTGAGTTTCTCCAGCATTTGTGTCCACCCCTCTTCCCATGTACCCATCATCCCTCTCGCTGCTCTACACTTTACTTCCTCACCTTAGATTCCACCATGCTTATTAGATTCTAACATCTGCAACCCTTTGTCTTCTCCATTTCTCACCTCCAGCCTTCTCTCGCCCACCTGACTGACAAATTCCGGTTTTGAATGCTGAACTTGATCCAGGTAACTAGAAAATATTGGGGATCTTCTTCAGTTTCTCTGTGGCTCAGAGCTTCAATTGTCAGTGCAATAATGGCCACTGGAAAGAGCTCAGTCTTTTTCATGTCCATTCATGTCCATTCAATGGACTTTTCATATCCATTGCAATGGACAGTAATCTCTGTGGCAGGCAATTAAGGAGGATGGATACCTTCTTAAAGTTTCAATGACAACTTAATGCCTTTTTGGTCTTTCCCCACTGGAAACATGCAGGTTCAGTGCTGACAAAGACACTAAATGCTAGAGTAACTCAGTGTCAGGCAGCATCCCTGAAGAACATAGGCAGGTGATCTTTCGGGTCGGGACCCTTATTCAGACTGAGACTGCTTTGTTCGGAAGTAAAAGCCCACCATTGCTTTCCATGTAAATTGCCACTGTGATTTAAATCTATGTGTTTTTTTTGGATACAACATGGAGACAGCCCTTTTGGCCTTCAAGTCCACGCCGACCATCGATCACCCATTCACACTAGTTCTATGTTATCGCACTTACACATCCACATTCTGTACACTAGGAGCAATTTACAGAAGCCTACAAACCCGCACATCTATGGAATGTGGGAGAAAACTGGAGCACCCGGAGAAAACCCACGTGGTCACAGGTAGAATGAGCAAACCCCACATAGACGGCATCCGAGGTCAGGATCAAACCTGGATCTTTGGTGCTTTAAGGCAGTAACTCTACCAACTCGGCCACTGTTGGTTTAGTGGTATGATTCCATGTTCAGAAATAAAAACATTATATGAATTCTCACAGATTCCCCAAAGTGCTGATGGCGGGCGTGAGTGTTCTGATAGAGTTGGAAACTGCGTTTTCAATAGGGATATTGGGGCTTTCTTGGAGTTCACTTCTCACATTGTTAACTTGTTAAAATCACTTGATCTAATAACACACACAGCATGTATGACAGTATCTGCATACAAATGTATGTCATGAACATTTGCGATTGAGTGATTACTCTTCAATATGGAGCCTATGCCAAATTAGGATGAGGCTGCAGAGAGAATCCTGCGCTGCCTGCTGAGTGAGGAATATGGTGATTTCTGACCGATTGCCATTGTGGACAATACCTTGGACCAACTGTGGGGAACATCAGTCAGGGCACTTGTCCTTGGTAGTTGGTCAAAGGCAAAGTTTATGTGAAAGAGACCACTTCAGTCCAATACTCCTCGTCGCTGGATGAGAACATTTGCATGTAACTAAGGCCCAACCCTGTGTGAAAAGACTGTTAACGAGGTGAACTGTAGCATGGGACAGCTCAACAAGGAGAAGGCCAATAGAATTCTTTACTCAGATTGTTGAGAATGTTATTTCATGACTGCATGTAATGATTGATATGACTGGCATTAAGGAAAAACTAGACAACTACATTAGGGAGATAAGAAAAGAAATGTTGACAGTTTGGCGAGACGAGTCGTTTGAGTTAAGTAAAATTCTTTATTTTAAACGATAACAAAGCGTTTAACACAACCTCGTTTGAGATCAGCCAAAAATACGAAGCTCCTGCTAACAGGGTGGAGCTTGAATGAAGACTATACACAAACCCGCAAAAACACCATCGTGCCAGCCAATAGCGAGGCTTTGTGATGCCCCAAGCCACCACTAGGTGCCGCTACTGCAGGATGATTAGACACAGAAGGCGTAAATGGCCCAAGAGCATCATAAATATTGGTCAAGTAGCTGACACTAAATAGGCTATTCCGAAGCTACAATTGAATTGAACTGAATTAAAAGGAAGCAGGCTTTTCGATCCCTCCCATTCCACACTGACCATCGATCACCCGTTCACACATGATCTATGTTAGCCCACTACACACTAGGGGCAGTGTCCAGTGGCCAAATAATGTACAAACCCACAAGTCTTTGGGATGTGGGAGGAAATCAGTGCACCCGGAGAAAACCCAGGGAGATTGTGCAAACTCCACTGTGACAGCACCCAAGGTCAGGATCGAACCCGGGTCGCTGTGATGCAGCAGCCCTACCAGCTGTGTCACTGTGCCACTCTGAATGATACTTGCATTTCTAAATAATGCTTGCATTCATTATTCCTGTTAGTTTCCTTATGAATTGTGTTTGTCTGCCATTTTAATTGAAGTGTTAACTCACCAACTCTCAATGCTGTACCTCACCTGCTGACATACAAGGTGTTAATGTTAATAAACCTGGTCAGTGTAATAGCTATGCCTTCCCCCCTCCCCCACCCACGCCCCCCTTACATAAACACACACACGCACACACAAAAGACATGGATCATATTTATGACAACAAGGCTCAAGGCAATTCTCAGGAGAAGGTCATAGCTAAAATAATTATTAATGAGTTGAAAGAACCAGCCTGATAATCAAATAATTGCTGCTAGGGTTCAGCATCTCATCCAGTTTAATTTTACACTGAAATAACTTAAAGTAATTATTAGCAACAAAAATATAGGTTTTGATTTTGAGGACAAAGATCATTGATATAATCAAATCTGAGTCGCTCCATGCTCTGTTGCCTCTGACAAAAATTGAAACAATCTGCTCCGTTCTAAGAAGGAAATTAGTATAAAACAGGCCATAAGAAATGTCCATCTGTGCTTCCAACAATGTAACACTGATGTAAAATACTTAGACAAAGAGAGCAGGAATGACTGGCCACCAGACAACACATTTTATGGACTTGGATGTCCTGAAATACTTTATAAACCAATTATCAGCCACTTCTGTGATTTTGTTTTTGTGGTAAAAGAGAAAATGTGGTCGCCAGTTGTACGCAGCAAGGCTGCAGAAAAATAGCAAGAATGATAATGCTGGATGAGGGCCATTTTAATGATTATAGTGACGATTGTTATTGGCAAGATCATCAGCTCTCTTCCCCTCCTCCAATAAGTGCCATGAAATGTATCACATCTGAGTAAACAGGCAGGGCTTCAGTTTAACATCACACCTTGCACTTGTTAATGTACTCAGTAGTCACTGGCATCCCAGCCTGGAAATTGTCATCTTCGCTGGAAAATGCAATGCCTGGCCAGTTGCACCATATCTAAAGGCATATATATATACATATATATATACCCATGTCTCTCCGAAACATCTTAATTCAACAAAGTATCCTGGATAGTTGAAGTTTTGATCAAAAGACAAGCTTTGCTGGAGGAACTCAGCCTGTTGAGCAGCATCTGGGAGGGAAGAAATTGTCAATGTTTTGGGTCGAGACACTTTATCAGGACTGTTAATAGAAAGGTAAGATAGACATTACAAAGAGGAGAATGGTGTGATGAGACGGGACAGTAGGCGACAAGTGGACCGAGGAGGGGTGAAGGATGATAGTCAGATGGAGCCCGGGTGGGAGAGGGGTGGAGTTAGGAGGCAAAGGAAGGTGGGCGATAGGTGGAAACAAACAAGGGGGGAAAAAGACAGATGAAGCAGTGAGAGGGGAGTATATCAGGTGGAGTTAGAGGCAGATGCTGGAGAGCGATCAGCAGTAACACGAAGGCTGCAGATGCTGGAATGTGTGAGCTAAAGACGATGTTAGATAACAGGGACTATTAGGCAGAGATGATGGAACCAAATTGGATCTGGTGGGTCAAATATGCGGGTAGTACGCGAATGGACTGGGGAGAATGAGGGAGGGTGATAGGGGGCTAGAGGGGAGGAACATTGGAAAGGCATCTACAATGGGAGGTCCAGAGGTGGATCAGAAGGAGAGAGATCAGGGACCTCAGGAGTTGTCTGAAATCAGAAAGATGTTTTGATATGTGGCAACAGGGGAGCTAATTTGCTGACATTGGATAAGGATGAATTGCAGGGTGCAAGGAATTGTTATTTTTAGTTTTACTGTAGCTTTAGTTTTAGCGATACAGCACGGAAACAGGCCGTTCGGCACACCGAGTCCCCGTGCATTAACACTATCCTACACATGCTAGGAATAATCTGCACTTACTCCAAGACAATTAACCTACAAACCTGTACGTCTTTGGAGTGTTGGAGGAAACTGAAGATATCGGAGAAAACCCACGCGGTCACGGGGAGAACGTACGAACTCCGTACAGACAGCACCCGTAGTCGGGATTGAACCTGGGTCTCCAGCGCTGCAAGTGCTGTAAGGCAGCGACTCTACCGCTGCGCCACCGTGCCACTGCAGCTTCAGCTGATTTTCACAATTTGGCAGATGAGAGGAATGATTCAACATCACAGAGGATGAATGGGAGCTCTGTGATCACTACATTAGGATGCATTTTGTGCTTTGGCCCTGAGGTGGAGCTTACACTCTTCCTGAGTCTACCGTGAATGTACGACCCATGAAACCAAGCTGACAGTCAGCCCATCTTTTTGTGTTAAGTTTACTGACAGGTCCTCTGTACATTTTCAATATCTTTTGGTACCATTTTAGATTTTGATTCACTCTGCACTCTTCTTTCTAATGCCTGTTCTGCGTGTTCTCCTGCTGAGTAGCTCACTGTGTGTCAATTGCAGTGAGTGTCGAGGAGCCAGGGCAATGAGGAGTGAATCAATTCTGAGCTCTGAGATGATGTGTGATACCCATCCACTTACACCAACATCTCGTGCAATCATCTCCGCAGGATCCACTCACAAATACCTCAGGACGTTATGCCTCCACAGGGGTGGCCGTTTCATAAGGCACATTATAAGCAAAGTGTTCAACCGTAAACATCCATGTTGAAATCTTACATAAACCACGCAAAACTGCAATAGGGTGCAGAGAAATTTGGGTATATAGAAATCTGTGTATATGACAGAGAATAGTGGGATCTAGGCAGGTATGTGAGAAATAATGCTGGCACACAGAATGATTACAAAGGATTATATATAGAATTATGGCTTACATGTCTATGAGTGATAGCTGGGCAAGAACACAACGGACGTGAACATGGGAAGAGGGGCAGTAGGCCTTTGGCTACTCAGGGTTTTTTTCACCATTAATGAGACCTAACTCCATCTGTAGTTCTTGAGGAGACTGCCCAGGTTTTCTAAGCGAGAATATTGTTGTCAGTGTGTTCCCAGTGTGTTACCTGATTATGATGCCAAATTCCACTCACCCTGACAAATCAATGTGGATTTTGGTTGCTAATTGTATGCAAAGCATGAAAGTACAATCAAACACAGAGAAACTATAAAGCTGATCAAATGTAGACAGAGATCGGGCCAAACCCTCACAACATTCATCACCCCTCCTGCTCTCCCAACACTCTTTATTAGTCACCCGTCAAATAAGGGAAAATTGACTAGGGCATCATTTGCGCGTCTTGAGGGCACTGCTTCTTCTGGGAGCCATTTGTGATGTCGTTCGTACTTAGTCCGATCTCTGTGGCAAGAATTTTCCCAGTGAACATTTTTCAAAACTACGCCCGCTTTATACCCGGGTGGTCACGTGGTGCGGCGCTCAAATGACGCGCAATGGCGTGTCGACGGCTTATGGGCGGCGCATGGTTACGAACGTTGATGCACGGAGCCGCATAATAAATTAGCATAGGCAATGTTCATGCGTCACCATGCGTCACCACGCTACACGTACACCGTCAGTACGTCAGCGTACGGCATCAGTACATCAGCGTGCACAAGGGATACGTCATGCAGGTGGCACGCGAGGATTTTGAACAGTCCAAAATCCCGGGGCACCGCGCGGTACCGTGTGTCACCGCATACGCCACCACGCCTCACCACGCGTCACAACGCGCCAACCAATGTTTTGGATGTCGTGCAAATGACGCCCAAGTGGGACAGGGCCTTTAGTTTAGTTTACTTTAGTTTAGCAATACAGCATGGAAGCAGGCCCTTTGTCCCGCTGAGTCTGTACTGACCAATCATCACCTGCACACGTTCTACTTTAGCCCAGTTTCACATCCTTCAGATGACCAGCAATTTATTGAAGACCTGCAGGTCTTTGGAGCATGGAAGGAAACTGGCACACCCAGAGTAAACCCACGTGGTCACTGGAAGAATGTACATAGTCTGCAGAGACAGCACCCATAATCACGATCCAACCATCCGCTGTAATGGGCCTGTCCACAGTCAGGTGACTGCCGGCAACTATGACAATGGAATTCACCAAAGTTAGCACAACCTACGTCATCTGGTGCCAACCGATGACATCCTGGCGCCAGCCTACGTTAACCTGGCAACAACGTAGGACAGCACCTACGTCAAGCTACGCTCAAGGGCGTCAAACCCACGGTCTCCGACAAAATTTCAACATGTTGAAAATCCAGTGGCGACCAGAAAGACGCTACGCCTCTTTGGGCGACTGAGGAGACAACTCACGCCCACACAGGCGACACCCCGGCGACTATGTGGTCGCCTAAAAAAATCACCAAAGTTGGACAGGCCCTTAAGACACCAACTCGACCCCTGCGCCACTGTGCCACACGCAGGAAATTACAATCGTTTTTCTCTTTTTATCCTTACCCTTTCATAGCCTCATGCCACGTCATAACAATTTTAGGACAGAATTATTAAAGATTTATGATTCATACACCTCCTGTGTCAGAGGTGGGGCACAACACAACCCAGGAGACAAACATCAAACATTCATTTGATGTCGATCTCCAAGAGGAAAAGAGACACAAAGTGCTGAGTGTGCATGCTGACAAACAAAGCCAGAATGTGACTTGTGCATCTGGAGGCTGTGTGGGGCGGGTGGGAGAAGTGGCGGGTCGGGTGGTGGTCGGGTGGTGGTCGGGTGGTGGTCGGGTGGTGGTCGGGTGGTGGTCGGGTGGTGGTCGGGTGGTGGTCGGGTGGTGGTCGGGTGGTGGTCGGGTGGTGGTCGGGTGGTGGTCGGGTGGTGGTCGGGTGGTGGTTGGGTGGTGGTCGGGTGGTGGTTGGGTGGTGGTTGGGTGGGGATAAATGTGGAGGGAAAAATCTGTCCATTTTCCATTTCTTCTGGCATTGCTGGCCAAAGGTGTGACAAATACAATGAACTCATCGCAAAACTGGAAAGGCAAAGAAAGGCTGGATGCCCTTCCTAAATGTCAGCACACGCACTACTCTCTCAGAGCCACCCTTGCAAGAGTAACTCTTCACGCGACACAATCGTTGAAGATGATTGATCCTAATTTTGCACCAGTAATTACAATGCATAAGTTGCCTTCCTCTGCATTCTCAATATGCCGTTTTGAAATTGCTTGCTCTATATGCCTCAAATATCTAACATCCTTTTTTTCTGTACTGTTTTGCAAGACAAATTAACATATCATGTCCTGAAGAGTAAACTTGAATCCCTTTACCCAGCCCACTAACAGAGGCGTTCTGGTGAAAATACTGTAATTACTTTTTAACAAAAAGCAATAGAAAAATATTGATTCTCTATTGTGTAGTCATGATACATAATTATGGAATATTGGTCCTAAAAGCCCTTCTGGGCCTCATATACATGTTTCAATCATTGTCTGAATCTGAAATCTGTTAATAGCTATGCAACTCCATCTTGAAAGTTAGTTGAATCCATGGCTCATTGATATTCCCTTGAATTATGTTTTATTATGTTGTTTAAAAGACAAGATGTATAAGGGGCAAAGGCAGATTAGTTGGGAGTGAGGTAGGGTCTGGGCTGAAGGGCCTGTTCTTATACTGTACTGGAATATGACCATCATGGTGTCTAATGTCAACTTTAGGTATTACATACAAGGGCACGACAACATCCTTTTATTTAATGCCAGAATTATACTGGATTAACCAACATTTTTATCACCTTCAACAGAATAAAACCTCAGAAAGAAACTCATCATTTGAACATGTTAAACACTGGTTAGCTTGTCAAGGTTCTAAAAGTATTATCAGGCAAAATGGCTTAGTGTGTAAAATAAGGCGTGCCTTTTTTTCAGTGGGTCCTTGGCCAAGTTGGCTCAAATTTTGAAAAACAGCAGCCAAGAAGTAATGTTGTTAGCATTTTCCTCAACTTGCTGGTGGCAATGCCAACAACTGAACAGAACGTAGAGGAGGGTTAGGTTAATATGGAGAGCACTCCCAAAAATGCTCACTGGTGCCAAAGCAAATGAATCTTCAAGTTCCTGGGAAATGAAATAAAGGATTTGTACCACAGCAAGGAAAGTACAACTCGGAGGCAACGTAAAGCAACCTAGCACTCAAAATTAAGTGATTTGGAGACATTAGCCCAACAAAACGTAGGTTTTGTCCGCAATTAGTGGCTTGCAGTGTTTGGAAGAACACACTCAGTTGGTAACTGTTCAAAATCCCTGCATTTTAAATAAAGATTACTGAAATGCTCGTGAGAAGCCAAAGGGAAACTGGAGACTTTCCTCGACTGGCCAATTAGAAGATTGATTGACTTAATTTTTTTTTAAAGTCTGGTTCATAAAACATCTTTGTTTGGGGAAAATATAACATTTATAGTGGACAGTTCATGAAATGTAAATTAAAAAATATAATCAAATATCACTATTAACTTCTCAGTCCCAGTAAAATTTTTTGCAAATGTTTTAAAATCTATTTTTTCCCTTTTCTTCTGCTTTTTCACTTCCAGATATATTTTGCTGTCTGTCTCCCGTTGCCACATTTTCCTGTTCGAGCTGGGAGGGCTGTTTGCTGCGCCAAGTCTCCTCGCTCTGCCTCCCTTCCCTTCCCCATACTGCATGTCAGCAGGACTGAGAGCTGGCACGCCTCGCCCTGTGAACAGAAGGAAGTCTCAGCTCCAGGGCCCGGAGTGTTTTTCATTCCTAAATACTTCTAGCTTTCCATTATTTTTCTACGAAGAGTACCATAGCAGTCATGGTACTGAACTAGATTAGCCATTCAGAAGTTGTGGCCGCAAACCACATCATTCCACTGAATTCATTGACCAGTGCCTCACATCAGAAACATTATTATTCAACCATTCAACCTCCTGAGTAGTTGCATAAATGTAACTAGTAAACTGGTGGCAAAATACGTTTGCTATGCTGATCCTACTAGATGTACAGTAAATCCGCCTTCCATTCCGTGCAGTGGTTTATTTTTCTGCTCCCAACACTGAGGCCACAAAAACCAACGTCGCAGTTTTGCCGGGCTAATTTAATGCTGAGCATTGCTTGGACCCATTGCCTCCCTAACCGATGTGGTTCAGCTGTTCACCAAGTAATCTTGTTGCAGCTATTGAAGGAGAGATTTACCATTCAGTTTTTAGGTTAGTTCAGAGGCACCGTGCAGAAATAGGCCCTTCGGCCCATTGAGTCCGTGCTGACCGTCGATCCCTGGACGCTAACACTATTCTACACACTAGGGACCATTCACAATTTACCAAAGCCAATCAACCAACAAACCTGCACGTCTTTGGAGTGTGGGAGGAAACCGGAGCACCTGGAGAAAACCCACGCAGGTCACGTGGAGAACAGACAAACTTCTTACAGACAACACCTGTAGTCAGGATCGAACCCGGGTCTCTGGCATTGTAAGGCAGTAATTCTGCCACTGCACCACCATGCTGACCTTCTTCAAGATTAGAAGCAATATCGCAAAATATCCTACTGGGGATCAAGTAAAAGCAAATCAGTTTACAGCAACTGACCCTTCCAGTGTTATTATAGTCTAGGTTTTTGGGAGGTGCTCGAGTGAAGGATTGAGGGTCGGAACTGCTTGATGCACATGCAGGGTTAATGAAGGGAAGCTTATCGGATTGTCCTGTTCTTGCTGTGAAATCCTGTAGAACGACCATTTGTCTCCACGCTTTGTGGGCAGTGCGGCAGAATGTGATCACAGTAATGTGGGCCAGATGCCCCCTCGCTCCTTGTCCAAACACATTAAAGCCCTCCTTTAATTGCCCAATACTTGAGCAGCACACTAGAAACCTGGCACCAGAAACAAGCTGCCCATCATGAAAACGAAACGGGGAGATACACTGAGAGAAGGAATCAGAAATACCTAGTTATCATCTTACTTACTGATTGACAAAAGCCAAGAAAGAGCAGAAAAAATAAACACTAACAGAGACTGCTGTGTGTGAACCAGTCAGCAGGGAATTCTAGTATGTGGCCTTGGTAATCTCATCTCACAGTGGTTTATCTCTCTGTCCTGGATCAGTTATCAGCACTTAGGCACAGAAAGTGGCAACAAAAATAAAAAGAACAACTCGATTTTAAATGACCTGCAAACGAACGTCAGCTTTGTGGTCTTATATCTGGGTATTTTGGTAACTTGGTTCTGAGTTGATATTGTTAGTTTTTGAAATCATGTTACCGTAGGCATTTCCGTAGGTGTAAAAAAAAGCAAGAAAAATTAATTTTCTTTACTAAGCTACCAAAAAGTTACAGCCTGCCACTGGACGTTCCCAGTCTGATCTACAAAGAGTGGCCTCAGTGAGCATCAGAGGCATCTAATTGCAATTAGAGCTGAAGGCCGATGAATGAACCAGGTCAGAAAGACAAGCACTGCTGCAAGAGGGAACCAGTGCCACTTTAAGCAGCAGTTGGTGTATGAAAATTGTATCGGCACCTCTGCCTGCAGATGCTCCCCAGTTGTAGAGCTAAATGATCTACACAGCAGCAGCACAGCTGGAAATGTGGTTTGATCGACTTTATTTCCTTGACTTGGAAACTCAATGAAAGAGATATAATGCAAGCCAGGGGTACTTGCAAGATAAAAAGGAAAGATATAAAGAGCTGGAGTAACTCAGTGGGCCAGGCAGCATCTCTGGAGAACATGGATAGGTGACATTTCGGGTCGCAATCCTTCTACATCCTGATTAGTTTAATGTAGTTTACAGATACAGCACAGAAACAGGCCCTTTGGCCCATCGTGTCCATGTCGACCAGCGCTCCTGCACACTAACACTATCCTACACACCCAAGAGACAATTTACAATTATACCAAGCCAATTAACCTATAAGCCTGTAAGTCTTTGGAGTGTGGGGGGAAACCAGAGCACCCGGAGTAAACCCACGTACCTCACGGGGAGAACGTACAAACTCCGTACAGACAAGCACTCGTAGTCAGGAGTGAAGCCAGATCTCTGGCGCTGAAGTCAGCAACTCTGCCGCTGCACCTGATTGTGGTGGGGGAGGAGAAAGCTGAAAGTAAAGTGGGGCAGGACAAAGCCAGGCCAGTGATTGGTGGATCTCGAGGAGGGGAGCTCTTGATAAATTACCATTGATAAACATGACGCCAGCATTGGCCAGAGTGATCAGTGACATCAATGAAGCTCCCACTGGCAAAAAATTATTTTTCATACAGATGATAGAAAGAATGACAACTAAAGTTGGCAATTTTCAGTCTTCAATTTTGGTTCCAGTCCTAAAGTGCCAGGCTGCTATTTTCTTATGCTTTCTCATTTGGAAAATTATATGTTTTAATTACAATCTCCACTGCAATTTGCACAAAACTAGCAGTTAGCTGTGATCTTTGACATTGGAGGGAGTCATATACAGTTTATAGTTTACAGTGCGGAAAAGGGCCCCTGGGTCCACTGGGTCCGAGCCGACCAGCGATCTCTGCACACACCAGGGCCAATTTACAATTTTTACCGAAACCCATTAACTAACAAGCCTGTACGTCTTGGGAGTGTGGGAGGAACTGGAACACCCGGTGAAAACCCACATAGGTCACGGGGAGAACGTACTAACTGCGTACAGACAGCACCCGTAGTTAGGATTGAACCCGTTTCTCTGGCTCTGTGAGGCAGCAAATCTACCCATTGTGCCACTGTACCGCTTGTCCTGACCCTAGATTGACAGAGAGAAAGGAAGTAGAGCGGAGGGAGGGAGCTACCACTTCACTGGACAAGAACCAGCATTTTTGACGGAGGAGATCCAAACAAGGAGATAGATTCCTGCTGGTGATGACAGGGGAGGAACCAAGAGGCCACATGCGGCCACACCTAGGTATGTGTGACAGGAGGGTGTGGTGGTGCTGACCCCCCTGTGCCATGCGGAGTGACACATGATGACATTTGGAGCAATGCAGTAAACGTTATCTATGATAACACAAGGAACTACGGACGCTGGTGTACAAGATAAAACACAACGTTTTGGAAAAAGCTCACCTGAAATGTGAAAATGACAGTCCACAGCTGCTTTAGGTATTTACAGGTCATAGTCAGTCTATGACCAGCCAGCCACATGGTAATAGTGGTAACACAGATGTAGATTTGCTGCCTTACAGCACCAGAGACCCCGGTTGAATCCTTACTACGGGTGCTGTCTGTATAGACTCTGTACGTTCTCCCAGTGACCATGTGGGTTTTCTCAGGGTGCTCCGGTTTCCTCCCACATTCCAAAGATGTACAGGTTAGTAGGCTAATTAGCTTCTGTTAATTGTAAATTGTCCATAGTGTGTAGGACAGTTCTAGTGTATGGAGTTATCGCTGGTCCTTTGTCCTTTGAGTAAAAAAAAGTATCGATATTTTCCATGGCGACATTTTTTACTCGCGGGCATTTTCTTAACATATTGAAAAAACCGCCGCGACCTAACTGAGGCCTCAAGTACGTGGAGACCACTCTCGAGCATGAAGGAGATTTACGAAGACCTCCTGCGACCTCATGTCGACCATGCTGCGAGTATGAGTCAAGGGCAAACTCGCCAGAACTCGCGGATTAGGTCGCCCAAGTAGGACAGGCCCTTAAAGCTCAACTAACTCGCCTATAGAATCTATTTCCTATTATCATATTCAAGGCACCCCTCTGGGTTTTCTCTACACTTTATTTCCACTGCCTGTGAGGCATATGCAGATTTCAGCTCTCCACACTCATCGCGTTCCACCTACTGTTGCAAGTTTGACTTTACTGTAATTATAATGAGCATTTTAATGGAAAAACTGAGGTTTTGTGCTTTCCCTGGCACAGCGAGCAAATCCTGCATTTTGCAATCATGTGAGCTGCTGGTTTCACACCCGTTGGGACCACGTGGCTCGCTGGTTTCTGCTGCCAAGTCACCCTTGGGGCATGGTGGCCTGGTCTTTGTGAAGTAGACACAACCTGTTCCACCTTTGGTGTCTCTGTAACACTGCACTATACTCTCCTACATACATCTTGAACTGATCCAGGTTGGAACATATGTGCTCATTAGTGAACCTGCACAGTGTGCTCCATTGCCAGAGGGAGGCCACACACAAACTGGAGAAACAACACCTCATATTACATGTGGGTCGCTTACAACCCAAAGTAAGCATGCAGGTACAGCAGGCAGTGAAGAAAGCCAATGGCATGTTGGCCTTCATTGTGAGAGGATTTGAGTTTAGGAGCAAGGAGGTCCGACTGCAGTTGTACAGGGCCCTGGTGAGACCGCACCTGGAGTATTGTGTGCAGTTTTGGTCTCCTAATTTAAGGAAGGACATTATTGCTATTGACGGAGTGCAGTGTAAGTACACCAGGTAATTCCCGGGGTGGCAGGTCTGACATATGAATGGGCATGAATTTGACTGATCAAAGAATGGATTGACTGGGCTTATATTCACTGGAATTTAGAAGGATGTGAGGGGATCTTATCGAAACATAATATTCTTAAGGGATTGGACAGGCTAGATGCAGGAAAAATGTTCCCGATGTTGGGGAAGTCCAGAACCAGGGGTCACAGTTTAAGAATAAGGGGTAGGCAATTTAGGACTGAGATGAGGAAAAAGAAATTCACCCAGAGAGTTGCGAATCTGTGGGATTCTCTGCCACAGAAGGCAGTGAAGGCTAATTACCATATAACCATATAACAATTACAGCACGGAAACAGGCCATCTTGGCTCTTCTAGTCCGTGCCGAACACTTACTCTCACCTAGTCCCATCTACCTGCACTCAGACCATACCCCTCCATTCCTTTCCCATCCATATACCTATCCTATTTATTTTTAAATGATAAAATCGAACCTGCCTCCACCACTTCCACTGGAAGCTCATTCCACACACAACATTCACTGGATGTTTTCAAGAGAGAGTTAGATTTAGCTCTTAGGGCTAAATATCAAGGGATATGAGGAAAAAGCAGGAACGGGGTACTGGTTTTAGATGGTGCTGGCTCGAAGGGCCGAATGGCCTATTCCTGCAGCTATTTTTCTAATTTTCTATGTTTCTATGGTGAGAACAGTCAATTCTCCAAGTTTAGGTAACTCTATAAACCTTCTCCCCGTGTCACACCTGGACTTGTACCTGTACCCCTCCCCCTCCCCCTTCCACCTACATTCCTTCCGCTAGCTTCACAATCCGCAACTCTGTGTCCTGCCACCCCTCCCCTCTAGCTTCTCCCCCCAGACCCACAATCAATCTGAAGAAGGCCCCCAACCCAAAACGTCACCTGTCCATATTCTCCAGCTGCTGTCTGATTCACTAAATTACTCCAGCACTCTGTGTCTTCTTTGGTAAAGCAGCATCTGCAGTTCCTTATATCTGCACAGTTATCTGGTTCTCTGTGTTTGGACCAGAAATGTTCCAACGATATAATGTCTTGCAGTTCACACAGTTATCTCCCATCGCCCCCTCTGCTACATCATGACATGGACTGAATACTTGTAACAGTGTAACATTAATGTGGATCTTTATTGAGACCACACCTGGAGTATTGTGTGTAGTTTTGGTCCCCTAATTTGAGGAAGGACATTCTTGCTATTGGGGGAGTGCAGCGTAGGTTTACAAGGTTAATTCCTGGGATGGCAGGACTGTCATATGCTGATAGAATGGAGCGTCTGGGCTTGTACACTCTGAAATTTAGAAGGATGAGAGGGGATCTCATTGAAACATATAAGATTACAAAGAGTCTGGAGATTACACTAGAGGCAGGAAACATGTTCCCGATGTTGGGGGACTCCAGAACCAGGGGCCATAGTTTAAGAATAAGGGGTGAGCCATTTAGAACAGCGAGGAGGAAACACTTTTTCACACAGATTTGTGAGTCTGTGGAATTCTCTGCCTCAGAGGGCGGTGGAGGCCGGTTCTCTGGATACTTTCAAGAGAGAGCTAGATAGAGCTCTTAAAGATAACGGAGTCAGGGGATATGGAGAAAAGGCAGGAACGGGGCACTGATTGGGGATGATCAGCCATGATCACGTTGAATGGTGGTGCTGGCTCGAAGGGCCGAATGGCCTACTCCTGCACCTATTATCTATTGAAAATAAGTATGAGTCTATTTGTTCGGTTTTACGTGGATTGTTTAGTGCACGAAGGTGGAAGCAGGAGAATGATGATCTAGATTACGTGATGACAAGAATGCTGACGTAAAAACTGCAGAACACAACGTGAGAACAGATGTGTCTGAGTCTTCCCCGAGCAAATGATCCACTGAAACTGTAAGTGACAGGTGGAAACTTTAGAAATGTCAAATGCAGTTTGGAGTACAGAGCATGAACAAAACATAAAAGACACAGGGCAAATACATAGCCAGTCGCATGTACAACTGTTTATTACAGCAAAGATGCTTCATTCTACTATTTCATCTGTGACAGTGGTTAATTGTGTGGATTTGCTTCTGCTTTTAAGGGGAAGCAGTGTGATGTACATGTTTAATTTAGCTTAAGAAGGAACTGCAGATGCTGGAAAATCAAAGATAGAAAAAAATGCTGGAGAAGCTCAGCAGGTGAGGCAGCATCTATGGAGCGAAGGAATAGGCAACGTTTCGGATCGAAACCCTTCTTCGGACTGATATGAGGAGGGGGGGGTGGGAGGAAGAAAGGATGAGGCGGAGACAGTGGGCTGAGGGAGAGCGGAGAAGGGAATTTAAGGACGACCTGAAATTGGAGGTCAATGTTCATACCGCTGGGGTGCAAACTGCCCAAGCGAAATATGACGTGCTGTTCATCCAGTTTAGTTTACAGATGTAGCGTGGAAACATGCCCTTCGGCCCACCATGTCTGCGCCGACCAACGAGCATCCATATACTAGTTCTATGAGCACCATTTACAGATGCCAATGAACCAAGAAACCTACGCATCTTTGGGAGAGGAGGTGTCTCTAAGAATTGGTTTGTATCGTATGGTATGACACTTGATAAAACTGTTGTTTACAGACACTGCATATTTGTTCTGAGTTAAAGGCCTGTCGCACTAACGGGACCTTTCAGCGACTGTCTTCGACCTTCAAGCTGAGGGCATATCGCCTGAAAAACATCGAGCTGGATCTACCGTCAGTGATGAAACCGCAAGCCAGACCGACCGTCTGAACACACACACACACACACGCACACGAACACATCGCAAAGGCGGAGGTCAGGGAAAACGGGGGAGCGCTGTCTGAAATTCACACCCAGGATGAACAGGAAGGTAAAAGACGGCTGTGGTACTTCGGTAAGTCCTTTAGAGGGGGGTGGGGGAGAGAAGGAGAGAGAAGGGGGGAGAAGGGGGGGGGGGAGAAGGAGTGGAGACACTTTTAAGAAGCCAGACAACTTTTAATAGAGTTTAGCGTGCATTTAACATTACCAGCCGGTTTTCCTTGGTTCTGAAAACTCCAATGAGCCAATTAAAATGCCCGGTCAGCAAAGGAGATTGCCTATGGCTACCTCGACTGCCTAGAGACCCCACTCCACTGCACTATGAGTTCAAAAGAACCATGCCGACCAATTTTTACTTGCGGAAGAATTTTCAGCATGCTGAAACATGTTCCTCGACCAAACTGAGGCCTCGAGTATGCCGGAACTTCCCTTGAGCATGAAGGAGAGTTCCAGTAACCTCCTACCACCTCCTAGGTCCACGTTGCGAGTTTGAGTCGAGAGCAAACTCTTCTAAACTCGCAAATTAGGTCGCCGCAGTGGGACAGGCCCTTTACTTTCAATAAAGAATGTTATGTTTACAGCACTGGCTATGTTTATTTGCTTGCTCAACAACAATACAAAATAACCAATAAAAGTTATGCAAGGTAGACAAAAATGCTGGAGAAACTCAGCGGGTGAGGCAGCATCTATGGAGTGATGGAGTAGGTGAAGCTTTGGGTCGAGACCCGAAACGTCGCCTATTTCCTTCACTCCATAGATGCTGCCTCACCCGCTGAGTTTCTCCAGCATTTTGTCTACCTTCGACTTTTCCAGCATCTGCAGTTCTTTCTTAAATAAAAGTTGTGCATTTCAGTCTTGAATACGACTTAGTTATCGGTGTTGTCACATTGCCCATTGTTTGTTGCAGGCACCATTGTCCATTATTTCATGAGAGTTCAGAATGTTACCGACGTCTAGATGGGATCAAAGTTTATACATACTGATCTGGTACTCGGTTGGTGAATAGTGAGGCTTCAATCAGACATTATCTTGTTTTGGCTACACATCTATTGAGCACAATTGACTCCAACCAGCTTTTGAATTATCACATCCAATGCAACATGCTTGAAGGAAGAATCTGTTTGCCACAAGAGGAGTTGACCACCCGGAGACTGTTACAAAAATCTACCCAGTCTTATTTCCTGAAACCCACGATTAGAAAGTGCCTGATCGAATTTCCACCTGCATGCAAATCAATCCAGAAATGACCATTGTCATGTTGCACGTACAAAGAAAAGTCACATTTCATTGATTCGGGGTTTAAATAAATGGACACAATCTAATGCCCAAGCCAATAACCTCCATTGTCCAAGCTAAAACCCCTGTCCCACGGTACGAGTTCATTCCAAGAGCTCTCTCGAGTTTGCCCCGATTCGAACTCGGAGATTTATGGTAATGGTCGGTACTTGGGGCTCTCGTGGACATTTTTCAACATGATGAAAAATCTTCACCAGTCTTCCCGTGCTTACCTGCCTTTATCGAGTCTTCCCGAGTACCTGCCGTTAGCGCTAAGAGACGTCCCCGAGCTCCGACGTACCCGCTACGTTCATTCTCCGTGCTTACCATGAGTTTGATTTTTTTTAAACTCGGGAGAGTTCTTGGAATGAACTCGTACACTGGGACAGGGCTTTAAATCATCTGCCATTCAATACACTGCAATACTCTCTCGCTTCTCAACATTCAATACAAGTGTGTCCACTCTCTCCCTGTAGCTCATGCCACCTGATCTAGGCATCATTCTAGTAAACCTCTGCTGCACCTGTCCCAAAGCCTCCACATCCTTCCTGCAATAGGGCGACCAGAACTGCACGCAATACTCCACATCCGGCCCCACCAAAGTCCCATAAAACCTGCACCATGACTTCCTCACTCTTGTACTCAGTGTGCCAACCAATGGAAAGCAAGCAAACCATCTGCGTTCTTTACCACTCCATCCATTTGTCTTGCCCCACCAATAAAATAGCAGCTGCCCACCAAGCAGGGAGAGTGCATGGATTACATTTCATTGCTCTACAATGGGAGCAAACCACGACATTGATTTCTTAGAGTAAAGTAGCAATGTTACAAAATTTTGAGATTTTAAAAATCAAGTCTGCAATTTATCCCATCAGATAAAGCATAACAAGAAGTTTAATTTGACACCTAATTTACTTTCATATCTTCAGTATTAAGAAAGTTATGGCCATTTTCATGCTCGGAAATGAGTATCTTGCTTCCCATTGCCTTTCAATTGACTTAACTCAAAAGCTGTGATCTGGAAAAATTAAAAGCCCATAACTTTATTAAAAATTAAGAGAACTCAATGAAATTTTCAGTCATTATAGATTGAAGCATTCTGAAACAAATATTAAACAATCTTACTTGGATTACCTGAAATTAAAGTATATAATTAGTTAGTTATCTAATTGTAGCTAATTACAAAATTCAATGAGTAGATCTAAACATCTATCAATTTCTTAAGAAAAGATAAACTTTTTTTTAATTGCCTAAGTGTCCAAATAACATTCACACAATAATCCACAATATAACATAATTTTTAAATCTCATTTTCATGAATTTCTGGGTCAAATGGAAGGAATTTAGTGTTTTATGCCTGTAAATAAATGGCCATTTAAATCAACTTGCGAGTGGGTTTTAGCGGAATGCGGTGGATTGGAACGTTGCGGTTAGCGGTGAAGTCGGGGGGGAAAATACTGGGGGTTCATACATTTTTTGGGGAACCCATTTCGCAACATAAAAATAGTATTTATGCCTCCCAAAAAACCAACTTTTAATAAAAAAATAAAGTATTTACCTTTTTTTCTCCCCTACGGAAAATGCTTCCGGTGGTCTGCGGTCACGGCTTTTGAAGGTGATTTTTAAATTACTCTAGTTAATAAATAACTTAGAGTAATTTAAAAATACCTTAATGGATGAAATGTCGGAGCGATTTTTCTTCCGCAATTAAATCGCCCGACATTCATCGATTATCCTGGTCTGGTGAAAATCGGCACTTTAAGCCCGCCCCCCTCTGAAAGGCGCTAAAGTCGCACACACGGGGAGCGGCAGAAGTGCAGCGCTGCTAAAGGTAAGTTTTGTAACATACCTAAGTAAAGGGCCTGTCCTACCAGCATGCGACTCCATGCGATGAGCGCGACCTAACGTGGTCGCTTGAGCCGTCCGGCCTCGTGGGGCCGGTCCCACTTTGATCGCCGGAGCCGTGCGGAATTGTGCGGAGCTGGTCCCGACATCGTGCGGGGCTCCGAAAAACTGACCGTGTTCAAAAATTCCGCGCGGCAACAGCTTGTTGGCCCGCAGTCGCCTAGACACATTACGCACCGCCTCGACATCGTGCCTCCGTGACCCTCTCTATATGTGCCTCCATGCCCCTCTCTGTGTGTCCCTCTCTGTCCTTGAGAACTTACCTTGTGGACTTCGCTCCAACTTCGCGCCACTTTGCGCCGCGTCGCCCCACTCACCCGACCTCCACGTGGCCCCCGCTTCCAGTTTGGTCGCGCTCACCGCATGGAGTCGGATGCTGGTAGGACAGGCCATTAAGGCTGAAGCAACCTTAGGACCTATGATTTAGTGTTGGAGCAACAGGCAGCATCCATTTAGTGCAACTCAAAATGATCTGTTCATTGTGGCAAATGGCTGCCATGGAAGTGAAGAAGAAAGAGGAGGGAATGTGGAAGACCCGTGGGGATGGGGGAATGGAGCGAATGACACGTGGGTAAAGGGATGGACTCACCCACATCCCTTCCCATACATCCTTTTCACACAGATGTTGGTGGGTATATGGAATGAGCTGCCAGAGGAGGTAGTTGTGGATGGGACTCTAACACCATTTAAAGGGCATTTGGACAGGTAGATGGAAGGGAAAGGTTTAGAGGGATACGGGCCAAACACGGGCCAGTCGGACTAGTGTAGATGGGCACCTTAGTCAGCAAGGACAGGTTGGGCCGAAGAGCCTGTGACTATCTCTGGCGCATGCCCAATGGCATCCTGTGAACTGGGATGACCGCATATTTTGATGGACAACAGCAGCAGAAGCGGCCGATTCAGAAACTCCAAGCTGCTGGGAATGTTCTTCCGTTTTGACATCGGAGTTCCGATCATCCCGGCGAGAGGGTCTGAACATCGGGCCGCCGTAGCTGCGACTGCGGAGGGCTCAAAAGGCCGCGACCACGGGTGAACAAGGAAGAAGAGGACTGAACTTTACTGCCTTCCCTCGCAGTGGGAAACGTTGATCCCGCTGTGTGGGGATGTTCATGTTAAAGTCTATCGTGTATTGTGTTCTTTTTATTCGTGTGGCTGTATGGTTGCTCAAATCTCACTGCGCCAATTGGTGCATGTGACAATAAATGACCTTGAACTTGAGCATCAGTCGATGAGCGTGCCAAAGCCTATTTCTTTTGGAAGAAGTTTTAGTGGGAGGACCTTTTGAACATAAAGAAATAACCCAGGGGTTACTTGAAATCATGCATAGTTCTCTACTTTCAGTCAAATGTACTCACATGTTATTAGAAATTAATTACTAAGGTTGTAGATTTCAATTTCTAGTGTTAAGTAACTCATATAATGTGCACGGCAATGTTATCATCATATGCTTGGAACATGGTGGGCAACTATCACCTGTTGGAGGTCGAATGATGTTTGAATGGGCCACGTCCTACTTCCTGTTGGGCGGGGCTTCTGCAGGGAATGGGTGAAAAATCTTCAAAATGTTACTATTCATTAATTTAACAAATAAAATAAAGTGACTCTCTATTTACATCCTGCGAGACAGTGCATCCATATTCTCACGATGCTGTATGTGCCCATTTATTACTGATATATTTTAAATAACAAAATGTTAGAATTCCCCCACTGGACAAAATCGATTCCATGTTGAATTTCTGAGTTTCCCGTTTTTTAATATCTATCGTTCTCATTTATTAGTGTAAATGTTACAGCTTTTGTTTATAACTTCTCCAACCTTTTATAATGAGAACCCACTAGGCTAGATTGCCCTCCAGTACCTCAACTGCATGGCTATTCTTCACGAGTGGGTTAAGGAAGTGTCAGCTAGCTATTTAACAGCTTCGGGCATCATAATCTGGACCGTACACACATTTCAGACAAATATTTGGTTATTTTCCAGCAGTTACCACTGGATGACACACAATGCTGCAAATCTCTTGCCTCTGGTCAGTGGATTGCAAGAAAATGATTACATTTCAACTGAACCTCTGTTGATGAAACTGGAAGTAAATACCGATTGTGACCATTATGAATGGTCCTGTGGCGAGAGAGAAGTAAAGAGATAAAAATTAGGTCAGGCAACAGCAATAGAAAAAGAATAACAGAATTACCATTTCTGGTCAGAGATGCTTTGTTGAGACAACAGGGCTCTCTTGGAATATTAACTCTGCTTCCCATTCTTCAGATGCTGCCTGGCTTACTGAGTGTGTCTAACATCAATCATTTTCATTTCAGATTTCCAGCATCTGCAGCTTTTAAAAAATGTTTTCAGATTAAAAGTAGCTTTTGAGAAGGTGACTTGTTCATACCACATCAAAGTTATCCAATATATGGATGAGTATTATTTTAAATTATATTCAAAGCAACATTCCTGCCTACATCAATTCTTCTGTTCCCCATCTTACCCTGAAGTGACTTCATAACGCAATGCCTTCTGTTGAAAACGTCTCAGATTGCAGCATCCTCCATGCTCTAGTTTGTATCTACTGACTCCAATCTATAGTCTATCACAAATCTACAGTCTGGTGACAGTTTATAAAGATCTTATGGTCTAGCATTCAATCATTCACACTCTTCTTGCTACCTTTTTCAACACTTACAAAAGCCTTCTTTGTGGCATCACCTTCATTCACCCGTTCATAATTCTCATTAAATGTTTCTCTCTGTTCAACTGTGGTGGGCCCCACATCCATGGTCTCTCCAGCTCCGTTGATAACACATGCTTTCCGACTATTATTATTGGGAGTTGATGGCTGAGATTGCTGTTCAATTGGCTGCAGGTAGAGGTTGGGAAGTGGTTAGGAAACGATGCACAAAGCTGTCCAAAATAGATTAAAACCATGAAATGAACACTCATCCTTGATCCCTGCACAAAATGACTGTATTTTCACATTTCCTCAAGACTTGGAAAGAGACTTCAGCCCATGAAGTGTACGTCTATTCACAAAGCAACGGCATGTCCATGCAGATGTACATGTGGGGAATATGGATTTCTGCACATTCCCACCAACTCTTCCTAGGTTCTACTATTCATCCAAGGGACTATTTACAGTGGCCAATTGATTTACCGAACGGCAGATGCTGGTTTACACTGAAGATAGACACAAAATGCTGGAGTTACTCAGCGGGACAGGCAGCATCTCCGGGTCAAAAAGGCACAACAGAGGATGTGCTGAGGAAGCACAATTTGCCACAGGCAATGATGGTTCAATTCTACACGGCCATCGTAGAGTCTGTTCTCACCTTTTCCATCATGGTCTGGTTTGGCTCAGCCACCAAGCACGACACCTGGAGGCTGCAGCGAATTGTCCGATCAGCAGAGAAGGTTATTGGCTGCAACCTTCCCTCCATTGATGAACTGTACACTGCAAGGGCCAGGAAGCGGGCGGGCAAGATCATCTCTGGCCCCTCTCACCCCGGCCACAAACTCTTTGAATCACTTCCCTCTTGGAGGCGACTCCGGACTGTCAAAGCTGCCACAGTCAGACATAAAAACAATTTTTATCCACGAGTAGTTGCTCTACTCAACAGCCAAAAATCTGTAGCCTCCCTTTGATCTGGTATTTTGTTGGTTCGCATGCTTGATCAATGGTGTTTTATCATTAATGTTTTATTATTATTAATGTTTAGTGTTTTTTGAGTCATTCGTAACTGTCACTGTATGTCATGTTGTTACTTGTGGGCGGAGCACCAAGGCAAATTCCTTGTATGTGAATACTTGGCCAATAAACTTACTTACTTACTTAGAAGGAATGGGTGAGGTTTCGGGACGAGACCCTACTTCAGACTGAGAGTCAAGGGAGAAAGAAACGAGAGATATGGAAGGGTAAGGTGTGAAAACGAGAAATCAAAAGGGCCGAAGTTCAAGGAAAATATAGAATAGATAATTGTTAGCGAGAGGGTAACAACAAGACATACAAAGTAAAATTGAATCAGCAGGACCGTCAAACTAGTCGTAGAACTGGGATGGGGAGTGATGGAGTGAGAGGGAAAGCAAGGGTTACTTGAAGTTAGAAAATTATACCGCTGGGTTGTAAGATGCCCGAGCGAAATATGAGGTGCTGTTCCTCCAATTTGAGCTGGGCCTCACTCTGACAATGGAGGAGGCCCAGGACAGAGAGGTCAGTGTGGGAATGGGAGGGGGAGCTAAAGTGATTAGCAACCGGGAGATCATGTAGGCCGAGGAGGACTGAGCGGTGAACCCACGCTTGGCCTCGCGGGTGTATAGGGGTCAGTTCTGCCCCAGCCGGAAATCTGCATTTATTGAAATCATGTGATTATAAACTCCTCACTATATCTTGTTACACATGAGAATAATAAACTAATTTTCACATTGTTCCGCGGTGCTCCAAATGATCAGAATATGTTGCCAATCACGACCAAAATATGGAACCTGTGTTGTGAAATATAAATATTTCTCCTGCACAGTCTACTCCTTGAAATGAAGCTCTTGCACTTGTATGATTTCCAGTAAACAGTTTTACAAAAATTGCCGGTTTAAAAAAAATGGCAATTCCTCAAGGGTAATTAGTTGACCTTCAAGTGATGAAGATGTCCAATTCTCCAGCCCACATTCTCTAAAACTATGACACAAACACTTGAACCTCCAGCCTGCAGCCTCCACAGTCTTGATGGTCAGTTCACTCAATACTTCAAAAACAGGGGCTGATGTTTCACAACAGAGCTGTCCAACCCATGTCGGCCAAATGCCACAAACGCAGTTTCGAGTAGGATCCAATATTTTATGATCAGGAGCAAGAACTGCAGCCAATTTACTTAATCTCTCCCGTTCCAATTTGCTGAGCCAGATCATAGTAGTCCAAGAATTATCCATCTGCGATCACTTAAATCAAAACAGACCAAAAATCATAATCACCATTCTATAAAAATAGAACTTCCTTCATGTGTTTCATCCATCTCATTATTAAAATGTGGGGAAAAGGGAAGCAATACACAAGAGAGCTGCAGTGTGTGACCAGAATATATTTAGTACATTAATATAAATGAACTTTGTCACTTATTTTGAAGTGGAAGTTCCCAAAGTTTGCTCTGCAAAATGCCTTGGCAGTGGTTTCACGAGTTAGATCTTACTTGTTTCAACACGATCATCGCTTGTTCTAAGCTTCAGTGAGTATAGGCCCAACTTGTTCAACCTTTACACACCAATGAATCCTTCAGTCAGGGGTCAACCCACTGTACTTATTCTGAACTACCACAAATACAACTTAGGAGATCAAAACTTCAATATGATTACACTTAACCCTCTGAAAATGTCCCAAGACTTCCCTTGTTGTACACTCTGTCTCCTTTGATACAGACCAGCATTTTATTTCCCCACCTACCTGCTGTATCTGCATGCGATAACACATTAATATATTCAAATAGTGCCATAGAAAAATGCCTCTATGATTCAGTACCTCATCTGAGAAGTTTAATCGATTTAATGAAGCAGATATTAGAGGAAGGTTCCTGCCTTTTGCGGTGGCTAGACGCAGTTTTGGAACAGATTTTTCTGACCACTTGCCATGCGGCCACCCAAATATTAAAGGAGAAAATAGCCAACTGAGCGATAAGCGAGGTATAAAACTGAAACAAAATGCTGTGATGATCATTCCAACAGCTGTTGCTTTTTAAAAGAAAAAGTTCCCGACAATAAATATATCCGAGTAACAGAGGCAACCCTCTGGAGAGGAACGCACTGAAAGCAGAAACACTATTGTGTAGCAAACACAACTTGGGAAGGGCAACAATGGTTATGGGGAAACAATAGCAAAGAAGCAGGAAATGCTAGGTTCTCTGCCAAATGGCGACAAACACGGCTTCTCACTTAGATGGCAGCTTACAGTGAGGGGTGACGAAAGTGTTTAGAATTTTTCAGTATCCCGTTGTCATTTTTCACTTTATGCCTCTGTCCCACTTAGGAAACCTGAACTGAACCGCCCCACCCAAGGTTTCCGTGCGGTTCCCGGAGGTTTTTGTCCTCCGGCAACCACCTTCAACTAGCATCGCAACTGGCTTCGACTAAAAAATTACCGATTTTTTAAACGGAAACTACTTTCGACCATTAGGGAGACTGACAAAAACCTCCGGAAACCGCACGGAAACCTTGGGTGGGGTGCAAAGTCTCCAGAGATTACCGCTCAGGTTTCCTAAGTGGGACAGGGGCATAAGGCTTCAATCATTGTCCTTAACCCTCTGAGGACCCCAATCACCATTTCTGCAGTGACAATGCATTTCTTGTTGATTGAATTTAGATGGAGTGGGTTATTGTTTGAAAGGAAATATTCCCAGTGTGTGTTGCATGGAACAAACATTCGTATTAGCACATATAGAAAGCTCATCTGCTTATATTGGTTGCCTGGGCATCCTTTAATTTTGCATATTTCTCAGAATTTTGCTGCATGTTTGTCAAATCTGTGGACGGAAGGGATAACGTTAGAGAAGTTAAAAATAAACAGGTCAGTGGAGGTGAAAGTAGAAGACAAAAGTTTTGGGCAGGAAATAAAAGGAGTGACTGAACTGGGGGGGGGGAGAAGTGAAGGATGTAGGATAACCAGGTGGCCGGCCAGGCAAGGATTAGACACAGAGGAGAGTGTGCGTTAATAGAAGAAATGGGGGAACGCTGAGTAAAACTGGTGCCAATTCAGCACTATTAACAGTAAGAAATAACGATACAATCTCTTATATAAGCAAGGAATAAACTGCTGCTTCAAATAATTATTGCTCTTTGTTTCCCCAGCTCTGCTTCTGACAATGCATGCTAAACATACCAAATCCTAACAAACTCCATTCTCTGCAAAATAATATGCTCAAGTTCAGCGGAGGAAACCTGTTCTCCTGCGGCCAATGTTTCCATGGGCCACACACCTTAATTTCATCAGCCGTGAAAATAATAGAATTATTTGTACTTCCAAAACCGTCAGAGTTCATTGCATCTGATGGGCTCCGTTGTGCTATGCCTCTGGCAATCTGATCCGATCCATCCTATTACTGGTGTGTCCTGAGTTTACAGTTGGATGAGAAGCCGGATATCAATAAAACCCTGAGCACCTGCCTGTAATTGCAAATGGACCTCTGAATGCCACAGTCCCTCTACCTTGGTAGTGATGGGATTCAACAACATGCAGTGTCAGTCTAATGTTTATTAAATGATGATAGGCACCATCTTGATTGGTCAAAGGATGGTCATAAAGTAGGGAAAGAGACCCACAAACAACAAAGTGAATAAGAACAAACAGATCGCTACCTGAAACAAAAACATGTTTTTGAATATATCATCTGATTGAGGTCTTATATCAATAATTCTACTTTCATATTGATAGCTTTACACCAGCAAAGTTCTTCAGTAGCCATTCAATCCTATAATAAACATTTGTCCCATTCACCTGAAACTTAACATTGTTGCTTCCTGAAAATATGAACACAGATTTGGCGAGAATAGAAACCTGATGGCCATGGCTTTGACCATTTTGGGAAAATTTGGGTAGTTAATCTGTGGAACTCATTACCACAGAGGGCTGTGGAGGCCAAGTCAGTGGACATTTTTAAGGCAGAGATAGACAAATTCTTGATTAGAACGGGTGTCAAGGGTTATGGGGAGAAAGCAAGAACATTGGATTAGGAGTCAGAGATCAGCCATGATTAAATGGCGGAGTAGAATCGATGGGCCGAATGGCCTAATTCTACTCCTGGAACTTGTGAACTTGTGAAAACGTAAATGTAGGCCTTGACGTGTTTCTACATTCATTAATTTGCATTGAATGGATGTTGATGCAGGTGTGAATGATAATTTTGCCCTCCATTTGCAAACTTCAGTTTTGTCCATGGTCTGTGGTTAGTTCTGAATCAAGGGCGGCGTTGCAGGATCAAGGAATTGGGAATTGGAACATTCAGGTCCTGGGCCTCAGAGGATTCCATCATTGGGGCTTTGGGATAGGGATTGAGTAGTGTTGGGTGGTTATGGTGCCTTTGGGTCAAAAAGATAGAAGTCCAAAGGATAAAAGCTGAGAAAGTAACTTAGCTGAAAGGGTCCCATTCCAGAGCAGGACTGGGAAAAACAAGCTGTCCCAGGTATACCCAGCAATATTTGCGTCCAGAAAAATATCTCCACACTTTTCTTGGCAAAGCTCAGGAATGCGAGGTTGATTCATGTCTTGAAGTACAGGTAATGCAAAACTACTTGAAAATGATTGTCATTATGTCCCGCTGCAGCAAAAAAAAAGATATTCAATTCCATAATGCTGAGTAAAATAGTGATATGAAATGTAATTCTGAGATGACAGTGTTTGAGTACTATTAATTATTTATTGCTGATTTTTATTGGAATGATGTCATCCTGTGGTCCTGAGCCACACTGGGATGGACCTTTCTAACGATGTGCATTGCTTGCCAACACCGAGGACAAAACTTAAGATGACGGGAGATGTGTACATAACATATTGTGTGTCAGATTTCCTGTAAATACTTGATTTGTTTGAGCATCTGCAAGGCCTGCGCATGTAAATAAACGTCATCATTGTTAAACCAAATAGCTGAAGTAGATAATTCTGTGTGTAATTGAATCTTTCTTTCTTCTGAAATCTGTCTCCTTCTTGTGGGTTACTAGACGGTCACATATTTTGCAACCATTCATCCAGAGTAAATGATTTGACAGATCTTGATTTTCTTTTCAAATGCATTGCTGTTAAAATATCGCTCGGTACATTGAAGCTCCCAAACATTACATTTGTCCCTGGAACATGAGATGCGCACACACCAGATCTCCTGGAAGATCAACTGAACCAGCTTCTCTGAGACCTCTCATGTTCAGTCAGCATCAACAAAGATTAACTCAAATATAGTCTTCAATTTACATTAAGAAATCCCACACTGGCTCCAAGCTGCTTTGGGTTTAGGAGATTTCACATAAACTATCTGAACATATAATTGAGCACTAAATGGTATAACATTGCTGTTTTAATCCTTCATTTCACAAGTTGTAGTTTTCATGAGCAGTGTGGTGGCACAGTGGTAGAGTTGCTGCCTTACGGTGCCAGAGACCTGGGTTCCATCCTGACTACGGGTGCCGTCTGTACGAAGTTTGTACCTTCTCCCCGTGACCTGCGTGGGTTTTCTCCGGGATCTCCAGTTTCCTACCACACTCCAAAGACATACAGGTTTGAACATTAATTGACATGGTATAATTGCTCTTAATGTGCAGTGATTCATAGCAAAAGGATTTGAGTATAGGAGCAGGGAGGTTCTACTTCAGTTGTATAGGGTCTTGGTGAGGCCACACCTGGAGTATTGCATACAGTTCTGGTCTCCAAATCTGAGGAAGGACATTATTGCCATAGAGGGAGTGCAGCGAAGGTTCACCAGACTGATTCCTGGGATGTCAGGACTGTCTTATGAACAAAGACTGCATAGACTCGGTTTATACTCTCTAGAATTTAGGAGATTGAGAGGGGATCTTATAGAAACTTACAAGATTCTTAAGGGGTTGGACAGGCTAGATGCAGGAAGATTGTTCCTGATGTTGGGGAGGTCCAGGACAAGGGGTCACAGCTTAAGGATAAGGGGGAAATCCTTTAGGACCGAGATGAGAAGGAATTTTTTCACACAGAGAGTGGTGGGTCTCTGGAACTCTCTGCCACAGAGGGTAGTTGAGGCCAGTTCATTGGATATATTTAAGAGGGAGTTAGATGTGGCCCTTGTGGCTAAGGGGATTAGAGGGTATGGAGAGAAGGCAGGTACGGGATACTGAGTTGGATGATCAGCCATGATCATATTGAATGGCGGTGCAGGCTCGAAGGGCCGAATGGCCTACTCCTGCACCTAATTTCTATGTTTCTATGTTTCTATGTTTCTATGTGATAGCGTTAGTGTGCGGGGATCGCTGGTCAGCACAGAGTCGGTGGGTTGAAGGGCCTGTTTCCACGCTGCATTTCTAAACTAAACTAAAACTAAATGCACAGCTCTTCCCTTTGGCAAAAGATTTGTCCAAGATTTATAACTCACACATGAAACTTATCACTTCATGTAGCAGGAGTCATGAGGAGCACAGAATGACTGTGAAATCAGTGGATGGTTATTTCCAGCAATGTAACATCCACACCTCAGCTTCAGTATCATTGCATTTACAGTATATGAAACAAATTACATCATCTGTTGGTTAGTGATTTTATTTGTGTCAGTTAAAATGATTTTGTTTGAAAGATGATAAATATCTTCATACTGTATGGGCATGTGGAGTTGAGCGAATCTCTGGGGAGAGAAATTGGATAGCACCAGAAATCACATGCTGGAACCACGGACCATTTGATAACATTTGTGCTGTAATGTTATTATCATGATTGTTGCAGCCTTAAATCCCAGTCACGACAATCTCAGATGGATGAAATTACCATCAATGTAGTTCTCTCGAACCAATCAATCTCTGCATTACCAACAAGCCTGCAAGTTATTAAGCATCCCTTTAAATTACATAGAACATAGAGCAGTGCTGCACCGGAACAGGCCTTCAGCCCACGATGTCTGTGCCGAACATCATGCCGCTAAATTAATCTCTTCTCCCTCGCTGTATGTGACCCATATCCCTCCATTCCCTGTCTATCCATGTTCTGATATAAAGGCTTTTACATGCCACTAAAGTATCTGCCTCCACTCCCACCCCTGGCAGTGTATTCCAGGCACCCACCGCCCTCTGTGTAAAAACTTGTCATGCACATCTCCTTCAAGCTTTGCCCCTCTTACCATGAACCTTTGTCCTCCTGTCTTTGATATTTCCACCCTTGGGAAAAGGTACTCACGGTCTGCCCTCTCTATGCCTCTCATAATTTCAATCATGCTGGTAGAAGGGCTCTTGTTGCTGTTAAATACAACATTACCTATGAATGGCTTCAGTGGCATTGTTGGTGTTCAGGCTGGTGTCAAAATGAGCAAAGTTCCATGGTTGATGTCACCAACTACCTAATTTGCATACTTCTGCCGCATGCACCAGTTGATTATGATTAGGTAGGAGGTAGTTGAGGCAGGTACTATCACTCCATTTAAGAGACAATAGGTCAGATACATGGATAGGACAGGTTGAGAGGGTTATGGGCCAAGCGCAGACAGATGGGATTAGTGTAGATGGAGCACGTTGGTTGGTGTGGGCAAGTTGGGCCAAAGGACGTTTCCATGCTGTATGACTCTATGACTCTATTAGAGATACAGCATGGAAACAGGCCCTTCGGCCCACCGTCCATTAATTACCCATTCACTCTAGTTCTATGTTATCCCACCTGCACCCTACACATTCAGTGTCATTTACAGATGGCAATTAACCTACAATAGCACATGTTTTAGAGATGTGGGGGTAAACTGGAGCACCCAGAAGAAACCCATGTGGTCACATAGAGAAGGTGCAAACTCCACAGAGACAGCGCCCTAATTCAGGATCGAACTTGGGTCTCTGGTGCTGTGAGGCAGCAGCTCTATCAGCTGGGCCACCGTGCCTGCACAGTTAGTGCAGGTCAATAAAAATCTTATTCTTGTGCTGGCCTTTGTGGTTAAGAGACTGCTTCCACCCTTGTTTTGTCGGTTCTGAGGTGGTTGATGAGACCATTGTGGAAAGCTCAGGCTCTTGACCACGATGGGGCCGGAGGTGGCTGGTGAGCCAAGAGTTCATCAGTGGAGATGCTGCAAGGAAACACTGAATCTCTTTTCTCCGTTGGCTTTGTGATCTCATTGACAGAGCTTGGAACAGGGTGAAGATTTATCAATACTATTGTCTAACATACAATGCGTGAGTGTAGCCAGAGCTTCAATGCTGGGTATATTTTCCATGAGACATTGATTCACTCATCCTCCCCATGAATTTAGAGCTGAGGGTGGCTCTGGAGATAGAGGGATGGTCCACACTTTACAGCGTCTTGCCCGGGTCCTTTATTGTTTACTGTGGACTATGTTTCCATATCCTGTTGTGCTGCTGCAAGTAAGAATCTCATTGTTCTATCTGGGACATATGACAATGAAACACTCTTAACTTGACTCTCTTGACTATTATTGGATGTGTAATGCAGTGGGGGTAAGGTTGGCAGAGGACCTTGGGCTTGAAGCTTTTCCCCTGAGAGTGCACAATCATAAGTAATGTCTGCTTGCTACAGCTTGTGCACAGAGAGCTGGGCATCCTTGATACTGGAGTGCAGTCACCATGGACTGAACAATCTCCTTTACTTGTGAAGTTTAGCTCAACCCCCATGGGTGCACGATAAGAATAGGCACCAGCGATTCACATTCACCATTATAAGCAAATAGAACCTGAAGTACGGAGACTAATAGCCCCCCACAGCCTGATTTCATGGTCTTTATCTGTTCGCTGCTGTTTGCTTTAAGCAGCTGAAATATATTAGTGTCAATTCTGGAGCATGCAAGAATAACAGATGTTGTGTTAAAAGATTCCTCCAGGACTCATGTCAAAGTAGCATTGTGCCTATATTGTAGGCGCAAAGATGTATGCGTTTGTGAGGATTACCACTCAAGACGGAAGCATCAGAAGTTCCAGCATGAGAGGGGTAGCCCTGTGTGACTTTTATCCATCTATTCAGTGAATGGTAAACCACCACGCCTTCCCTGCTCCAACAACCAGAATGCACCCCGACCACATGAACCATGGATTTGTGAATTCTGGTCCGTCTTTGAGAAAATCACGGTAGCTGAAATGCTCAATGTTTCAGTATTTATTTGTTGGCACTTATCATTGAAAGCCGTCCTGCTGCATGGAGCCAAACTTCCTTTGTGAATGCGAGTTACAGTAGGCAAAGGAATTTTGTGATATGTAATGAGATGGGCGAGTAGGGCGAGAGGTGGGGAAATAGAGGGCTGGAATCACAGGCCTAACTCTGTGCGGTGGAGAAGGCCAAGCACCGACATGCTGGTGTTGGGTGGGACGGAGCGTTGAATCGGTCCGCCACTGGGATAGTAGCATGGCAGTTACGGACATTACCCAACAAAGGGTTGCTTGGCGCTGGCCCATGTCACATCGAGAGCACCAAATGGAGCAGGTGTGGTTGGAAGAGGTGCATGTGAATCTTTGTCTCACCTGGATGGAATGTTTAGCTGGCAGTGAGGGGGATGGTGTAGGCAGAAGTGTTGCACCTTGTCTTGTAGCAGGGGGCAGGGAGGAGTGGGTGGAGAGGGATGAGCAAGCCAAGAGTGATTGCTGTGGAATGCAGAAAGGGATGGGGGAAGGAAGATGTCTGGAGGTTGGGTCCAGTTGCATATGAGAGAAATGATGGAGGACAGTGTGCTGGATGTGAGGCTGGCCAGGTGAAGGGTGAGAACCAAGGCAACTCTATTGCTGCTCTCTCTGACGGGGTGGAGACCCGGTGAAACCAGAAGTCCAGGAAATGCAAGGAATGCGAGTGAGGGCTCTGTCAACCTTGGTAGAATAATGCAGTTAGCGTTCTGTTTACAGGGAAAGAAGGGCAACAATGGAATTTAATGGACTGGCCTAAGAGCCACATAGTAGGAAGGACTGAAATTACCTGCAAAAGCGATATCTGTCCAGAATTCTGTCAGTCTGGAATGTAATTATAGCAAATTAGGCCACTGTCTGAAACACAGAGGTCGCAAAGAATTGGCAGGGTCAGGTTGGGTCATTAACAGGCATCTTGAACTCAGCAGGGTAGGCTGCATTGTTTTCTCCGTGCCGGGCTATGTCATCCCTGGAGGATGCAATTTTAAGTGTTTTTCCCAAATGGAGACTTTTTGGTGATACTCACTGTTTCACAGAGTGTTGAAAGAGCACAACTGCTAGTTGATGCACCTCAGTGAGTGCAAGTGTCCGTGTTCCTGTGTAGGATTCTTCTCAATTCAAATGCTTTTTCTGTATCGCTTAACCCTTTTGCAACTACGTACCACTGTGTGTTGTTGTTTGGTTGGAGGGTTGGGAGGCAGGGTCCAAACAATATTATGGAACTCAAATTGCATTCAACTACATTCTATACAAATGATCTGGAGTTTGTACATCCGATGCATAATCTGAAATTCCCGCAGCATTGCCTCTATTATCAGTCTCTCTGTTCTATCACCTCATAAATGACTGCCCATACAATATCCAACTAGATGATATATCGGATGCCTAACATCATACACTCAAAGGAACCACAGCAATGAGAGGGAAGACAGAGTGAAAAAACCTTGAATAATATATCTTGTCCTGTCTATCAATTTACTTTGATGCAGACATAATCTATTTATTCCAGCTATTAGCCCATGAAACAAGATGTTCCGAATGCCTATATTTGCTGCACAACTTTTGTTCTGCATATTTCCATTAGAGATATTGGAAAAAGCATACCATTTTTTCATAAAGTTCAAATGTGATATAAACTCATGACTGGAATCCTACCGCACTAAATGGAATTGGGAAAAAGACTGCCAGCAAATGTCACAGAATCCACACGAACTATGAACAATCCGACAGTAATTGCTTCAGCCGTGGAAAGATCCAGTCCAGCATCTGAAGTAAATACAGTGAGAGCCATAGACAAATGGAAATAGGCCCTGCGCCCCAACGTGTAAATGACACCCCAGAAGCCCATCTAAGCATTTACCCATTTACCCGTGTTCTGTGTATATCCCTTCCCTATCTATATACCCGTCCAAAAGACATTTAAATGTTGTTACTGCACCTGCCTCAATTACCTCCATCTACCCACCACCACCACCTATGTGTGCATAAGAAGCCACTTGGGGGCCTGAGGCCTATATAGCATTTATTTTTATGAATCACCGAAGCTCAAAACCTATTCTGGAGGACAGGATGATTTTGTAAGTTAAAGGATAAAGGACGACTAAAGCATGCAGCAGTACAGTTGCAGCTTCACAGCACTGACTGCGCCAGAGACCCGAGTTAGATCCTGACTACGGGTGCAGTCTGTACGATTGTACCTTCTCCCCGTGACTGCATAGGTTTTCTCCGGGATCTTCAGTTTCTACCACACTCCAAAGACGTACAAGTTTGTATATTCATTGATTTAGTATAATTGTGAATTGTCCTAAGTGTGCAGGATAGCGTTACTGTGCGGGGATTGCTGGTTAGCGCTGAGTCGGTGGGCTGATGGGCCTATTTCCTTGCTGTATCACTAAACTAAACCGAACTAAAGTTAAACTTTGATTGTGGGAGACAGTGAAAATCAAGCATAGTCGGTAGCACTCCTATCTTGTATCGTTAAGTAGAATTTTATGACTGAAATCTGTTCTTTTTCTCAATCTTTCATTCCTTTAAATATCAAAACTTAAATTTGATCACAACTAATTATTGTTTCTTCACTTATCGGATCTTGTTTACCCATTTTATGTATTAATCTTGCTAGTTCACAGTTTGCACATTATTGTTTTTGCTCTCTCGTTATGGCTGAAGACAATGTGGGGAGGAAGTTATCGAAACTTTCAAACATATTATACATCCCCTACAGAAAATAATCTCCAGTTCATAAATCTTCAGACCTCGATTTCATGCAAATTATTTAATATTGACGATTTAGTAGTTGGTAGATCTCATTCCAAAATAGCTCAGATTTTAAAGAGAGTAGGGTATATTTCCCTTTCTGTCTGTACTTCAGCTGGACTTTTAAAAAGGCTCACAAGTTTAAAGTTACTTTTTTAAAGTCCTTTTGGCAGCACACAATGGTTTTCACGATCTTTGTAATTATTCGTTTGAAGAAGATGGTCACAGTGCAAAGATGTTTGAATTGCTCCATTGATCCTAATTACACAATGTTTGGAGATCATAATTTTCCTGTGGGCTTCCACACTTTTCTAATTAATTCAAAAAACCTCTGTGCAATAATGTTCGGAAAAGGGAGGTTGTGAATGATCATGAGACAACAATGAAATGGCTGAATTTTTGTGCTTGTCAGGCTGAGGTATATTTGTATTGTTGAATAGGAAACATTATAAACTGTAATTCAGACACCAGCACTCTCATGGAAGGTGCAACACGGGTATAAAGCTCCTTCTAGGCACTCCAGGGCAGGTACAACATGATTAGATCCAGTGTAAAGTACCTTCTATACTTCTTGTTAAACACTCATAGGGCAGGTTCAGCGTGGGATAGATATAAAGTTCCTGCTAAATTGTCCAATCAAACTCCTGCGATGCAGCCAGGGCTGAGATTAGGACCAGAAGGTAAATTATTGTCCAATTTGAAGTTGGATGTTTCAACATTCTGGGTCAACCAGATGGTTCATATGGCATCCCACCAAGCTTATAACCATATAACAATTACAGCACGGAAACAGGCCTTCTCGGCCCTTCCAGTCCGTGCCGACCATTTATTTTCCCCTACTCCCATCTACCTGCACTCAGACCATACTCCTCTATTCCCTTCCCGTCCATATACCTATCCACTTTACTTTTAAATGTTACAATCGATCCTGCCTCTACCACTTCTGCTGGAAGATCATTCCACACAGCCACCACTCTCTGAGTAAAGAAGTTCCCCCTCATGTTACCCCTAAACTTCTGTCCCTTAATTCTCATGTCATGCCCTCTTGTTTGAATCTTCCCTACCCTCAATGGGAAAAGCTTATCCATGTCAACTCTGTCTATCCCTTTCATCATTTTAAAGACCTCAATCAAGTCCCCCCTTAACCTTCTGCACTCCAAAGAATAAAGACCTAACTTGTTCAACCTTTCTCTGTAACTTAGTTGCTGGAACCCAGGGAACATTCTAGTAAATCTCCTCTGTACTCTCTCTATTTTGTTGACATCCTTCCTATAATTAGGCGACCAATTGTAATTTTATTTGTAATTTTTGTAATTTGTAATTTGTAATTTTTTTCTGATATACCTGATTAAATGTATTTGTAATTTTCTGCTCGGGCCACTCCTCTGGCTGACCAACAGGTCCTCTGATGGGCCTATGTCCTCGCCGTATCACTAAACTAAACCAAACCCAACTAAAGTTAAACTTTGATTGTGGGAGAGAGTGAAAATAAAGCATAGTCGGTAGAGCTCCTATCTTGTAATAGATCACCAAAGGCCAACTAAGTTTGAATTTCATTTCTAATCACCCTGTTCTATATTATTCCCAACCACTGTGTCCACTTGCTGCAGAATACGGAAAGATTTGCATCAACCCATCTCTAGATTTAAAAACAAATGCCACACTGAAGTCCAAATTTGCCAACTATCCCTTACATCCCCATTGTATTTTTCTATTTTAACTTATTCCACTTCAGGAATGTAAAAATGGAAGTTCTTTATGTCCCTCAACATCCTTTGTCTGACCATCTAAAAGGTCACCTCCTGCTAATTTGAACCTTAGAAAGGAATCCCAGCCCTCAGCTGAGTTTCGACTACATCAAGCGCAGAGTGTGAAGACGTACCCACCCAAAATCCAGATAAGTCAACGTCATTGCCCAAAGGAAATATTTACATAATTTTAGAATGGCATGCTTTCAGAATAATTACCTATTCATTCTTTACTTGATAAGAACAAAGTTCTTAGTTTGTTCCAACAGAGAAGGACATTATTGCCATAGAGGGAGTGCAGCGAAGGTTCACCAGACTGATTCCTGGGATGTCAGGACTGTCTTATGAACAAAGACTGCATAGACTCGGTTTATACTCTCTAGAATTTAGGAGATTGAGAGGGGATCTTATAGAAACTTACAAGATTCTTAAGGGGTTGGACAGGCTAGATGTAGGAAGATTGTTCCCGATGTTGGGGAGGTCCAGGACAAGGGGTCACAGCTTAAGGATAAGGGGGAAATCCTTTAGGACCGAGATGAGAAGGAATTTTTTCACACAGAGAGTGGTGGGTCTCTGGAACTCTCTGCCACAGAGGGTAGTTGAGGCCAGTTCATTGGCTATATTTAAGAGGGAGTTAGATGTGGCCCTTGTGGCTAAGGGGATCAGAGGGTATGAAGAGAAGGCAGGTACGGGATACTGAGTTGGATGATCAGCCATGATCATATTGAATGGCGGTGCAGGCTCGAAGGGACGAATGGCCTACTCCTGCACCTATTTTCTATGTTTCTATGTTTCTAGAATGCATTCCAATTGAAGACAATTTGCATATAAGTATGATACAGCACTCCAGAAAACGGCAATTGATTAAACTCTAATCTAGGTCACTTCTAATGAAGCAGAATTCAAATAAAGGGCAGAATCATTCAGAGGGCAAAGTCTTGTACTGTTGCTATGTAAGTATTTGTTTGCTCAACTATCAGCACATTTCAATGCCAAATAGCTTCAATATTGAAATTCTGATGACTGAACCTTGTCATAATCACAGTCCAAGATGAAATCTGCTCTTATAAAGCCTAAAAGCCTGATTAAGCACCCATTTGTAACTATGGCTGTGATCCTTTAAGATTCACTTTGTAGTCTTGACGATACAACGTAAGCTGCCAGTCCAGTACAAAGCTGGTCTAGTGCTGTAAATGGGAGGTGTCACCATTCAGATGAGACATTATTCCAACTTCAGTCCTCTCAGATAGCTGGAACGAATGCCACAGCATAAGTTGATGTACCTTTGCAGAGTTTTTTTGATCAGCGTTCTCCCCTCAAACAATATGTATTTAAAAATAGTCTCATCAGTGGCTTCCATGGGGTGTTTTTGTCCTGATCTGTAGCTTTGATGTGAACTATTGTTTACATCACTAATATCACATCGGTTACAGTAGGTGACCTGGAAACTTTGACAAAATTGTATCTGGGATTGGCTGATCATAAACCTCAAAGTAAATGTTCAGTCTCCCGTATGCAAAACTTGGTTGCCATGTTCCTTAGATTACAACCGTGCTACTCTTCCAAAGTAATTCTTCAGCAGAAGAGCACATTTGCCATTTTGGTGCTGTATGAAGTCATAAAAGATGCTCGGACATCTGTTCTGCTTTATTAAAATATGAGACAGCAAATGCTTGCTACTGACCATCATTTTTGACCTGCTGGTGCCTTTCTGAACAAATTCCATCTTCTAAGCCTAACTTCTGAAAACAGATTTAAGGAATTTATTTTTTTTAACTCTAGAAATATTACATGGTTCCTCGGTGACCAATACTGACTCGTGTTTCTGCTCTCTTTCAGCTGCTGAGGGAACAATTGTGCATTTTAAGCTTTTGATGCAGATTCCCAGCAGACTGAAAGTAGATATTTAAATAATGAATATATTCTAATTTCAAGGGTGCAAACATGAGAAAGAAAAGAGAACTTTGATGTAATTGATCCATTTCGAGGGGCAGATTGCAGCACCATACATGCATGCACTGATCAGATTCAGTTTAAATGCCATTCCACTACTTTGTACATCTTTGTTGAGAAGAAACCACAGTGTATACGAGGGACAAGAGGGTTATTCGATTGCTACGTCCCCACACAACCTGTACATTCCCATAGGAAAGCTAGTACGATAGAAAACACGGCTAGGGTCAGCTCTGAGATGTGGCTGGCAGGAATTTTTCAATTCTTAAAAATTGATTCACAGATTTCCAGCATTTTTAATCAAATTTAAAGCCACATCTTGTTGAATTTTAATTTATCAAATTTAAAGTCATATCTTGTGGACTTTTAATATTTCTGTAATATTTCAGCACCAAGATATATATTTTTTAATTAATAGAAATCAATCACATCGTAACTTTTTTTTATTTTTAGGATTCACATATTTTCAACAGCAAATTTTGTTCTCCTCTCGTGTCAACATTATCACATCTTAAGACAGAGCCATCCGTTTTGACCACATGTGTTTTTCATTTCCTTAACCATATATTTTTTCCCTCTTGTGTGTCTGTATTAGCCTGCTTCAATTACTATCTCAGCACAGTTCAGGAAGACTGCCTCCTAGACAGGAATGGATCAGTATCTGTGAATCTGGTGTGCTAACAGGAGTTGTGTTACATGTTTACAGAACGGTGACTCCTTTACTTTTCACGTGGTCAACTAATTACCCTTTTAGTACAATGTACTATATCTTCATGTGCAGATTGGTGAGTGTGGATGTGATGGGGACGGCTAGAAGCAGTGCATTCACATTGTTTGTGTTTTACTGAGCGATTTATTTTATAGGATTACCCCCTTAAACTGATCTGCTGCACGCGGGACATGCAGTGGGAGAACATTTCTGCTATTTATGGCGGGATGATAGGCTCAGTGGGAGCACTAGGTGAGCAATTAACAATCAATGGGACAACTTCCTAATCGACCTTCTCTCATAATAAAGTAAGACATTCCTTTATAAAAATATTAATAAAACTTGGCACTGTGTCACGCAGGATAGTGCAGTGAAAGACAGCAGTAGCACAGTATACAATAATGTTGCATATGCCCGTGCAGTTACTAATCATATAACACTCAGATAACTGAAATAAATCTCAAACATTCCACGCAGTTTGACAACTTGCTTCAATATTTTTTTCTGTCATTGGCTATAAAAATATATCATTAATAGCCTCTATATAATAATTATAATGTAATATAGATACATTTTAAAGGCTCTTCTGCCAATTTTCATCAGCAATAATTCTCACATCATATTGCAGAAGCAAATTTCAGTGTCAACGTCTAATGTTCTAATTTACCATTCGACATTAACCCAGATCATGAATGTTATGCTAATAGACACAGATGACATGAATTTTTAAAGCAACACTATTAACAAAACAAAAATCATTAAAGGTCCTTTGCTTTAGTTTGGCTCAATGAATAGTACTTTCCTGTCTCAGGCAGAACGTTTCAAACTACTGCAGAATAAGATTTTAAAACTAGGCTAATATTTCACAGGAATGCCACAGTAAAATTATCTCTACGTAATTATGGCATATTGCTCCTTGTAGAAGTCAGAGAGTATTGGATCTTTAACATATCTCTTAACACAAACCATAAAGCATTTTGAAGACTGCTGAGTAAGAAAGCAACAGAGGCAGATACACTGCACATTTGGCCAAACAGCAGTGAGACGTACAACGTGCATTCTGTGGTTGCTCGAGCTGGTTATGGATAGTTTGGCCAGGACATCGGGGACCAACCAGCACATAAGATGCTTACTAACTACCTGAACCATTGAAGTAAACTTTGGACATGAGGCTGGATGTCTCATTCCTTTGCAGCACCTCACTGACATGCCTTTCTGGATGGTGCAGCCAACACTCTAGAATAGGACATCAACCTACAAATGTTGTGCTAGAGATAACAATGATGGCACTGAGATTGCAACAATGTGATAAACATCACTGTAATAACGTGGACTGATCTCCGATGTTTACGTGAAATCTGCACTGATTTTAATCTTCAGCTGCTAACCTGGCCTGTCCCTTTAAGGAAACTGCTCACATTCTCCCTGTGGGAATTCAGGTAATTGTGGCTGCGTCTAAATTCCTATGGTCAATTAGAGGTCAGCAAATCGCTTGCAAATTTTAGGCTGCAGGATAAAATACATTTCTCTTTTCTTACATTGTGGTCCATTTGCAACAATGTGTGATGTCGGGGTGTGATGTTGTGGACTTCCAATGTGCGCTGGTATCAATCTAGCTTTTGTTCTCGTTTTACAAGCAAGAAGTCAATTTGGGTTTGATTATTACTATGGTATTGGGAATCTATTCAATATTAATATCACAACGCATTTTAATTCCTTTATTTGTTTGCATACTATTAAAAGGCATTTCCGAGTTAACCAGGCAGGTGGGAGCATGTGAAATGGGATTATGAGCTCCAGCCTCTGGTGTAAGATTTGAACACACAGGAATTTATTTCAAAAGATAGGATATTTAATGATCATTGGGATGTGTCCTTCGGGCCTTCGGTGAAGCAAGAACCCACTGTATTTTAGAATATCAGTCAGGATTACTCATTGAAAACTGGGCTGGAGCCATATTACAACCTTTACATATTTGGAAAGGTTTGGGATTCCAGGAAGTTGAGTCATAATTTAACACCCAGCTTTGATGTAGAACCTTAGAGTGTGGAAACAGGCCCTTCGGCCCAACTTGCCCTCATTGGCCAACATGTCCCATCTGCGCCCATATCTTAGAAACATAGAAACATAGAAAATAGGTGCAGGAGTAGGCCGTTTGGCCCTTTGAGCCAGCATCACCATTCAATATGATAATAGATCTTGGCCCATATCCCTACAAACATGTCCTATCCATGTACATTACCTGTCTAAATGTTTCTTAAACATTACAATAGTGCCTGCCTCATCTACCTCCTCTGGCAACTTATTCCATACACCCACCACCCTTTGTGTGAAAAAGTTACCCCTCAGGTTCCCATTGTCCCCCTCACCTGAAACCTATGCCCTGATGTGAGCAGAGCCCAGGAATGAGCATAACTTGACGTTCATCTGCCCCCTTGCCGTTACGTTGATGACGGCATTAGTTCAGTGTCCAGAGCTTTAATAGCACACTTCTCAGCACCAGGAGCCGGATATCCCTCTAGCTTTGTGGGATGGGCACACTGAATTCAGGGTGAAATGCAACAAGTGTTTTAAAGAACAAGTAGGAAGGAACTGCAGATGTTGGTTAGACACAAAAAGCTGGAGTAACTCAACGGGTCAGACTACATTTCTGGAGAAAAAGAATAGCTGATGTTTCAGGTCAAGATCTTTCTTTGGAATCTGAAGAAGAGAAGACTTAGCCTGAGGAAGGGTCTCGACCTGAAACGTCACCTTTTCCTTTTCTCCAGAGATGCTGTCTGACCCGCTGAGTTACTCCAGCTTTTTGTGTATATCTTAGGTGTTTTAAAGAAATGCATGTAACACACAGAGCGAAATCTGAAGCACCACTCCAGTAAAAATGCAGGCCTTCACAACAACCGGCGTTAATCCCAGTGGCTCGAAACGCAACGAAAAAAATCTGGGACCTATGAATGCCTTACTTCAGGAATGCCTGATTTGCCAATCCTGTCATCCACTGACTAATTTCCTTGAAGACACTGATTACAAAATGAGCTGCCACATTGCTGACTGGGAACACGAATTTCCATGGCAACACATTTTCAGAACATGATCTGCCAGTTTAACTTGGTGCAGTTGTTTAACTAAATTATCACTTTTTTTCAAAAGAAATTTAACTGCCAGTTGCTGCCAACGTGTTGCTCGTGTAACATGTTGCTAATCACAGCAGCAAGGCTGGCAACAGAGCTGACACAGACCACACCAGACACAGGCACAGTTGCATATTTAACAATATGGCATGATTGATATCTATGCCACTCTCTTCATTTAGTGTCAGGGTGGAGTAGACAGGGCTCTTTATTTCAATAGATATCTAAAAACTGAAAATGCATATTCAATTCCCACACTGGCCTGATTAAAACCAGCTGGCATTATGGTTGGATAGTAGTTCACAATGTCACTGGTTAGTGTTGTTAGGTTTAATGGCATTGTACAGTAAAATTAGTGAATGATTGCCATCATCACTCCAGTGGGCTCCTCTGACAAAGCTCTTGTGTCTCTTTGTTGTCAAGCTAATTGGGTGTTGATAGCTTCATTCCCACAAAATCATTGCTCATGTAATTCCAGACAGTGAATATGAAGGGGATGTTCAATAGTGGGTCAGTCAATGGCGGAAGCCAGTGGAGATCATTCAGATATGGAGTGCATTCAAAGATGGTGCCAGTTCATTGAATGGATTTGTTTAAGCAACATCTAGGTGGCAAGGTGGCACGGTGGCGCAGCAGTAGAGTTGCTGCTTTACAGTGGCAGAGACCCGGACTACGGGTGCTGTCTGTATGGAGTTTGTATGTTCTCCCCACGATCGCGTGGGTTTTCCTTGGGTGCTCCAGTTTCCACCCACACTCCAAAGACGTACAGGTTTGTAGGGTAATTGGCTTCATAGAAATTGTAAATTGTCTCTCGTGTGAGGGATATTGCTGGAGTATGGGGGTCACTGGCCAGCGCGGACTCGGCGCGCCAAAGGACCTGTTTCCACTGTACAGTATCTTTAAAACTAAACTAAACTAAAGGGCCTGTCCCACCAGCATGTGACTGCATGCGTCTAGCGCGACCAAACGTGGTTGCTTGAGCCTTACGGCCTCGCGGGGCCGGTCCCACTTCGATCGCCGGAGCCGTATGGAGTTGTGCGGGGCTGGTCCCGACATCGCGCGGGGCTCTGAAAAACTAACACTGTTCAAAAATCCCGCGCGCCAATGGCCTGTCGGCCCTCAGCCGCATTGAGGATGTGCGCAACGTCTCGATGTCGTACGCAGTGTCATGACGCCGTACGCAGCGTCTCGATGACATACGCAGCATCTTGACGGCATACGCCTAGCGCGTGGCATTGCGCGATGACATCACCGCCCGGCGTGCCGTTGCGTGATGACATCACCGCCCGACGCCGTGCGACGTCCAAATTCAGTCGGCCCGCCTCCTGACCAGCTGATTGGCGAGTATGATGTCGGGACCAGCTCCATACGGCTCCATACTCCTCTGCAGTTCGAAGTGGGATCGGTCCCGCGAGGCCGTACACCTCAAGCCACCACGTTTGGTCGCGCTCGTCAGATGCTGGTGGGACAGGCCATTAAATCTAGTTTACTGTCATAGACAATAGACAATAGACAATAGGTGCAGGAGTAGGCCATTCGGCCCTTCGTGCCAGCACCACTGTTCATTGTGATCATGGCTGATCATCCACAATCAGTACCCCATTCCTGCCTTTTCCCCATACCCCTGACTCCGCTATCTTTAAGAGCTCTATCCAACTCTCTCTTGAAAGCACACAAAGAATTAGAATTAGAATTAGAATGCCTTTATTGTCATTCAAACAAACAAAGGTTTGAACAAAATTGGCCTCCACTGCCTTCTGAGGCAGAGAATTCCACAGATTCACAACTCTCTGTGTGAAAAAGTTTTCCCTCATCTCCGTTCTAAATAGCTTACCCATTATCCGTAAACTGTGGCCCCTGGTTCTGGACTCCCCCAACATCGGGAACATGTTTCCTGCGTTACCGTGTCCAAAACTTTAATAATCATATGTGTCAATAAGATCCCCGCTCATCCTAAATCCCAGGGTACACAAGCCCAGCCGCTCCATTCCATCAACATATGACCCACTGTTGGCCATTCTGCGTTTTCGGAACAGATCACGGCCAGGAAAACTGGCAGAATTTCCCCTTTCCAATTCAGGAGTATTGTCAATCAAATGCATTTCCTTTTCACGTTTCTTGCTTATATATTCAGGCAATGAAGGGAAGGGTCAAACTATGTTGTAAAACATAAGGTGTTTAGAAATGGAATCACATTGCATCATGTTATTGTGCATACGCAATTCAATTTCAATGTAAAATAAAAAGTGCAAGTTATTAAAAGTTCAAATGGACACCTTCAAACAAGCACCTTGTTGATGGATGGTAGTGGCCAAGCAACCTATCCAGCTGCCCTGCCAAGCATTTATTGCCCCATCAGTGGCCGGTGGTCTGCCAGTCCCCCACTACACTAGTCTGGTTCCACAGACCTGAAGTAAAAGCAAGTCATTCTCAACTCCAAGAGAGCCCGGAAGAGGTAGCCCAAAGGAGTTGGGATAGTTGACGAACTGTAGATTACATATGAAAACGACCTGCTCTGTCTGTGGTGTGCAAGGTGCTGTGGGCACAGTTAAATGTCAGTGAGTTTTCCTATATCTAGCCCAACTTTTTTACCCTTAGCCAAACATAAAAATAGATTAACTGTCCATATATTTCATTACTGCTTGTTATGACAAAAAGGCTTGCTGCATTTGTCTGCAGTGACAGATTTAAGACATAATGTAAAATGAGTGAGATAAGTCATTGTGATATAATCATGAACATTATTATTTTAAATTCCTTTAGAATAAAACGTTACTGTTGCCAGGATTTTTCTATACTACATACTTTAGAGGTATTATATTTATTTTCACTATCTAGATGACCATCGGACTCTAAATTATCTGTAAGCCAACACCTCAGGTGATTCACTAGTACTCGACAAATGAATTCTACGATAAAAGATACAGTGTGACAATTGGGAACAAGTTTGCTTTGATTACTGTGGCAGCTTCTATGAAATACAGGAAAACAAGTAGAAACAAATGGATTTTTTTCCATCAGACACTTTCTCAATTTGCAGATCAATGTTGTTTTAAAGCTCTCTCCACTTTCCTCATATCCTGGCGGCCTCTATTTTATTCCTATGGATTCCATACCCTTTAAGGCCACTGTCTCATCTATTTTTATGACTTCCAATGACAGCACTGAACAACAGTCAACAAAGAGTATGTCAAGGCCTTGGTGCCCAAAAGGCAGTGTGTTTAATGATTATAAACACGGTGGCGGCAGATTGACTCCACTATGACTTGTGGCTGTAAACAGTCTTCAGCCAGTTATAATAATGACTTATTGATATAAAACAATGTTTATTACAAACAGTCAAAGTGCTGTCTGCCGTCTTTATGGAAACTAAGCATGTCCTCTCGATGAGACGGGGATCAAGGGTCTTCAGTGTTGTCTTTCGTTGCTCTGACACTATTACAGACACACAGCAGTGCCTCCAATGGGTGAGATGTACACTCACCACTCACCCTTGAAACCACACAGAGCTGCAAAGTTGCTTTTAACTACCCCAGAGACAGTCACTGGCTAGCGAAGCAACATTTTGGCCATCTCTTTTTTCCCTTCCTGAACCGCGGCAATCTGCAATCTGTGTGAGGAAATTAAATATTGCCTAAGCTGGAAATCTGAAATAAAAACAGAAAATGCTGGGAATACTTAGCAGGTCAAAGACCAATTAAGGGAAAGTTGACAGTTCAGATCATTATCCTGATTGTTAACTTTTTTTTGCCACAGATGTTGCCTGACTTACTGAATTTTCCCAATATTTTCTGTTTCTAATCACACAATGCAATCATAAAGGAGTTACTGTACATCTTGTGAAAAGGAAGTAATGGTATTATATGTGCTAATTGTAGATAGTGAAGATGGGCAGGTGGGCTGAGGACAGGTTGGTGGAAGTTAATACAATCAAATGTGAGGTGTTGCATTTTTGGAAGTCTAACAATGGCAGGACCCACACAGTGAATGGCAGGGCTCTGGGAAGTTGTCTAGAGCAGAGGGATCTAGGAGTACGGTTACATAGTTCTTTGAAAGTGGTGTCAGGTAGATAGGGTGGTCAACAAGGCTTTTGGCATATTGGTCTTCATCAGCCAGAGTATTGAGTATAGAAGTTGGAAGGTCTTGTTAGTTATATCAGACTTTGGTGAGGCCACATTTAGAGTGTTGTGTTCAGGTTTGGTCACCATGTTATAGGAGATATGTTGTCAAGCTGGAAAGGGTGCAGAGAAGATTTATGAGAATGTTGCCAAGACTCAAGTGCTTGAGCTATAGGGAGAGGTTCAGCAAGCCTGGAATTTATTCCTTGGAGAGCAGGAGGATGAGGGGTGATCATACCACCAGGGGTGCTGCACGACTGGCAGCCTCGCCAACAGTCTGTCAGCTTTTTCATCTATTTTTTGTTATTTTTAGTGTGTTTTAAAAGTTTGTGTTAATGTTCTCTGGTTTGTTTTATGTGGGGGGAGGGGGTCGGGTGAAACTTTTTTTCAATCTATTACCCTGCCGGAGATGTGATTGTTTTCCAGATCGTATCTCCGGTCACTCTGTGGGCTAACATCGTGGAGCTAGAGGACTCGCTCGGGACTTACTATCAGAGCCGATCGCTTGCCTGGGATCGCTCCAACCGCAGCCTGCGGACGTTACCATCGAGAGCTCGCAGTCTCGGGTAGAGGCCGTAGAGATTCTCCGAGAGCTGAGATTCTTCCCGTTTCAGGAGCTTGATTGCCCCGACATAGAGGGCCCAACCGCCGGCTACGGTAGTAGGATTGCCCCATCAATGGAAGGCTCGAGGCCCCCGACCACGGGAGAACAAAGAAGGGAAAAGATTGAAGAGAGTGACTTCTCCACATCCATCACAGTGAGGAATGTGAAGGAGTCACTGTGGTGGATGTTTATGTTAAAATGCGATTTGTATGTTCTGTTGCTTTTTATTTGTCTGACTGACTTGACAAATGACATTCCTCGAACGTTGCAAAACATACTTGGCTAATAAAGTGTTATTGTATTGTATTGTATCTTAAAGAGGTATACAAAATCATGAGATGAATAGAGCAGGTAAATGCTCAGAGTCTTTTGCCCATAGCAGCGGAATCGAGATTTAGAGGACGTAGTTTAAGGTGAGGAGGGGGAAAGATTTAATCGTAACATGTGGGGTATGTTTTTTACACAAAGGGTGGTGGGTGTATGGAATGAGCTGCCAGAGGATGTAGTTAAGACAGGTACATTTGTAACATAGAAGCGACATTTGGACAGGTACGTGTATAGAGAGGTATCGTACAAATGTGGGCAGTTGTGACTAGTGTAGATGGGCGTGGACAAGTTGGGCCTGTTTTCATGCTATATGACTTGAAAGTACAAAATACTAACGCCCATAAGGCCCAAATATTGTTTGTAGTGTCAGGGCCTTGCATTTTTCTCTGCTTTTGGATCAGTGTGACATTACGTGCCTTGTCTAGGCACCTTTCTGCTTGGGTACATCAGGTGCACAGAAGATATGGGCTTTGCAAATTGAAATGTCCTGACTTCAATTCACGAGTCATGTGGCAGACATTACAAGTGTATTATGCAATATAATTTCTAAGCCACCGTGAGATTTTGGATGGTGTTGCCTGTTTGTACACAACAAATTTAGAGCAAACCAAACTGGGCAAAACCAAATATATAAATGAAAATGATATTGTCCTTCCACACTATGAATGAATAGTTTTGTTTAAATTCAAGCAGGGAATAAGATTCGGGAGAAAGATATTTCAGCACCAGCATGTGTCTAGAACCTGTAATAAATTAGTGATGCCTGTCAGAGCAATTTGGAGTGAGATTTTCAGCGAGAAAAGCACAACCAGAAGTCTTGGCAGTGGGAAGTAAGGTTTCAGCAGAGGAAATGTACATCCTATGCATGTTGTTAACTGTCACACAAAGAACATCAGAACCATGGAACTCTAACCAACAGCTGTGCTTCTAACCACTGAATCAGTATGTTGTGGGTTCATCTGATTCCAGAGCTTTGAGCATCAGACCTAAGCTAACACTCTGCTGAGGTTAATAAGGGAGAACAGCATTTTCTTTTTAGTTTAGCTTAGAGATACAGCGCAGAAACAGGCCCTTCGGCCCACCGAGTCTGCACCGACCAGCGATCCCCGCGCACTAACACTATCCGACACACACTAGGGACAATTTGCACATACCAAGCCAATTAACCGACAAACCCGTACATCTTTGCAGTGCGGGAGGAAACCGAAGATCTCGGAGGAAACCCACGGGGTCACGGGGAGAACGTACAAACTCCGTAAAGACAGCACCCGTAGTCGGGATCGAACCCGTGTCTCCAGCGTTGCAAGCGCTGTAAGGCAGCAACTCTACCTCTGCGCCACCGTGCCTCCCTCCAGATGAATGTGAGATTGGACCAAAGCCATGCTTGCTTATGGGTGGGCACAAAACAAGACACTACACTATTTTGAAGAACAGAATAATGCCTGATGCCCAAGTCATCCAATGATTATCTATCTATCATTACATTGCCGTTGTGCATATTGACTTCCACATTTCTGATACTGAAACCGGGAATATATTTGAAAAATACATAATTGGAGATAGGGTGCCCTGGGATAACTTGAGGTCATGAGAGTTGCTGTATAGATGTAAGCTCCTTATCAAAGACCATACAAAGACAATGCCATTGCCACTGCCTTGCTTCACTGTTGCGACAATCCAAATTAAATCTTAGTATTTTACCCAGATTTTCTTCTTAAGCATTTATATACTTTTTTATTTGTCTTAATGCACATGGAGTTCTGGTATATAGAGTCATGGGGTTGTACAGCATGGCAACAGGCCATTCAGTCCACCTTGTCTATGCTTACAGCACCAGAGACCTGGGTTCGATCCTGACCATGGGTGCTGCCTATACGAAGTTTGTACGTTCTCCCCATGAACTGTGTGGGTTTTCTCCTAGATCTTTGGTTTCCTCCACAGTCCAAAGACGTACAGGTTTGCAGGCTGATTGGCTTAGTATAAATGTAAATTGTCCTTCGTGTATGCAGGATAGTGTTAATGTGCGGGGATCGCTGGTTGGCGCAGAGGCCTGTTTCCGTGCTCTATATCTAAACTGAACTAAGCTAACTTAAAGTCAATCACAAAGCATTGTATATGTACATTAAAAACAAGGGGGTAACCAGGGGGAAGGTAGGACCCTTGAAGGATCATGGATGGAATTTAAACTTGTGGTCAGATGATGTAGGTCAGGTACTAAACAAGTATTTTGCATCTATATTCACCAAGGAGAAGGACATGGAGGACAGTGAGATTAGTGTGGGGAATGCTAATATGCAAGGGCAGCTTGAGATCATGAAGCTCTTTCAGTGCATTAAGGTGGATAAATCCCCAGGGCTTGATGGGATCTTTCCCAGTTTTTGAGAGCGGCAAGAGAGGAGATTGCAGGGGCCTTGACACAGATCTCTGCATCGTCTCTAGCCGCAGGCGAGGTGCTAGAGGACTGGAGAGTAACCAATGTTGTTACTTTGTTTAAGAAAGGATACAGGGATAATCCAGGAAATTATAAGTTTGTGGTAGGGAAGCTAAAGGATCGGATTCTTCAGGATAACGTTTACTCACTTTGGGAACAGAATGGGCTGATTAGGAACAGTCAGCATAGCTTTGTCTGTGACAGGTCATTTCTTACCAACTTGATTGGGTTTTTGAGGAAGTAATGAAGGTGATTGATGAGGACAAGCCAGTGGATGTAGTTTACATGGATTTTACTGAGACATGGTCGGCTGATCAAGAAGATTAAGATGCACGGGGTCCATGATGATTTAGTGGTTTGGATTCAGAACGAGGTTACTCAAGGAAGACCATTGACCAGTGGGCCATGGTGGAAGGGTGTTATTCTGGTAGTAGCTCTGTCCCCAGTGGAGTTCAGCTGGGACCTCTGATGTGTGTGATACATACAAATGACGAGGATGTAAATTTAGTTGGGTTAGTTAGTAAGTTTGCAAGTGATACCAAAATTGTTTGAGTTCCGGACAGTGTACAGCGGGATCTGGATCGGCTATAGAAATGAGCAGAGAAATGGCAGCTGGAGTTTAATCAGGATAACATGAGAATTAAGGGACAGAGGTTTACGGGTAACATGAGGGGGAACTTCTTTACTCAGAGAGTGGTGGCTGTGTGGAATAATCTTCCAGCACAAGTGGTGGAGGCAGGATCGATTTTAACATTTAAAAGTAAAGTGGATAGGTATATAGACGGGAAGGGAATGGAGGGGTATGGTCTGAGTGCAGGTAGATGGGACTAGGGGAAAATAAATGGTCGGCATAGACTGGAAGGGCCGAGAAGGCCTGTTTCCGTGCTGTAATTGTTATATGGTTATATTGTTATAACGTTTAATCCAAACAAGGTTGAGATTGTGCAATAAGGGAGGATGAGACATAGTCCTCAGCTGTAGTGCTGATGCACAGCGAATGCATCTCCTTTGAAGGTACAAGGGACGATGAATGGCAAACCCTTAACAGCAGTGACGTAGAGGGATTTGGGATCCATGTCCACAGCTCCCTGAAAGTGGCATTACAGGGAGATCGAGGAGTATGGTCTGCCTGCTTCATTGGTCGGGATATTGAGTATAAGAATCAACAAGTAATATTTCAGTTTTATAGGACTTTTGTAGGCTGCATTTGGAGTACCATGTGCAGTTTTTGTCGTCCCTTTACAGGAATCAAGTTAAGGCTTTCGAAAGGGTACAGAAGACCTTTACCAGAATGCTGCTTGGATAAAAGGGCATTCAATATGAGGAGGGGTTGGACCAACTTGAATTGTTTTCTCTGGAGGGTCGGAGGCTGAGGAGAGACCTGGTAGAAGTATATAAAATGATGAGATGCATGGATACGATAGATGGTATGAAACTTTTTCCCAGGGTGGAAATGTCAAAAATAAAAGGCCATAGCTTTAAGATGTGAGGGGTAAACTTTAAAGGAGATATGTATAGCAAATAATTTTACACAGAGAGTGGTGGGTGCCTGGATCATGCTGCAGGGTGTGTTGGAGGCCGATACATCGCGGTCTTGAAGAGGCTAGTAGATAGGCACATGGATACACAGTGACTGAAGGGATATGGGTCACGTGCAGGCAGAGGAAAGTTGTTGAACTTGTCATGGACATTGTGGGCCGAAGGGCTTTCTCATGTGCTCTACTGTTCTATTTTCTATGACCTGCTTCAACTTCCTAAAGCTGGATGAGCGGAGCAACACCTGGTATTTCAAGTGTAGTCTCGCCAATGGCTTGTACATCTGCATCATGATGTCCCTACTTTGTATTTAATATCCTTCCCAATGAAGGCAAGCTTGCCAAATGTCTGCTTTGCCTTACTGTCCATTAACTGTAGTCAAGAAGGGTCTGGACCCAAAATGTTGCCTATCTATGTTCTCTAGAGATGCTGCCTGTCCTGCTGAGTTACTTCAGCACTATGACTTTTTCTGCTCATCTAACTTACCATTTTCTGGGAATTATGCACTTGTAGCCCCAGATCTCTCTGTTCTTCAACACTCTCCAATCCTCTACACTTCCTGTGTAAGTCCTGTGTTGGTTGGGCATGCCAAAGTGCAGTGCCTCAAAGCAAAACTTAACAAAGCTAAATTCCATTTGCCATTCCTTGCCCACCTTCCCAACTGATCTGGAACCTAGAGACACGAGGGACTGCATCTCCGGAGAACATGGACAGATGATGTCGGAACCCTTCTTCAATCTGAGGTGATGTTGCGGGTCGGGGTACTTCTTCAGACTGGCACCTGTTGTAAACTTAGATACCCTTCCTCACTGTCCACTATTACACTCATGTTGTTGTCATCTGCATATTTACTAACAACGTGAACTATTTCAGTTCCAGAATCATCAGAAATAGATGAATTGGTCCATTGGTTCTGTGTGCAAGTTCTTCAAGCCCAATATAAGCCCATATAACAAGCATAGGCTCCTTTCAAACATAATCCAATGTGTGTGATGTCCTGAGATGAGTCAGGTACAGTGGAAATGTTAGCTATTCTTTCTGAACATTGCCCCAACTTGATTGAGGTGTAAGACAACTTCAGCTGTGATTTGAGGCATTTGTAATGTGGCAGTCTGAGCAAATTGTTGTAACATACAAAATATCTATCTACAGCAAGAACAACTGCGCAGGCATAATTGAAGATGTTCATTCATATCTGCAGTCACCACAAGACTGAGCAGGGCATCACACAGCACTGTACGAGCTGAATCAGCTTTTGTTTCATTAGAAACATTAATGGCAATGCTGACTGCAATCCCCAAATCTAAAAATCTCAACCCTCTCAGCCCTTCCCAAATCCAACCCTCATGTACTGACGTTGGAACTTTGCCTGTAGACACTATAAATCAATGGCCATGCTGACAACTTGTTTGGCACTGAAGGCAATTATTTTGCTTATTGTGTTGTGTCTCAGTCCTGTTAAAACAAACAGGAGAGTTGGAAGAGTTAATGAATGCTGACCATATAGTGTTTGCCAACTCAGAGAAATCACTGCTCCACCCACCCACCCCTCGAGAGCATGAGTCAGACTACAACTGCCAAACCAGTGTTGTAAGGGAAGCCTCGTCTGCTCATGCTGTAGTAACAACTCCACTGCTTAAGGCTTGACATGATGCTGTCATTAGAAAACAGATAGAATCAACTATAATTGTCAGCTGGAAAGTATTACGTCTGTGAAAGAGGTAGCAGCACAAGTGGGAATATAAAGGAACAATTCATTGACTATGCAGACACTATTTTTAAATACATGTATATACAAAATATAAAATTTATAACTGGTGTTGTGGGGATTCATTTTGCAAAAAGTGAATTAAAAAATCTAAATGTTCCCAAACAACGTCATTGGGCCTCGACATAACACAGCAGTCGACCATGTCTGCAAGCTGCAGACGGAGCCCAATAAAACAGCTCAAGTGTTCTTCACTAGATGTTTCTCTCCATCTCCATGGAAGATATTTCATCTTGCTGAGAAACTGAATCAGGGGCATGAGCAGACATTTCACCGTCTCTTTCCTTGTGAAAGACTGTGAATGTTTGTACAGTTGGAGCTTGCCTTTGTTATTCTGTTAAGAGTGTTAAGGGCCTGCCCTACAAGCATGCAACTCCATGCGATGAGCGCGACCTAACGTGGTCGCTTGAGCCGTCCGGCGTCGCGGGGCCGGTCCCACTTCGATCACCGGAGCCGTGCGGAATTATGCGGAGTTCGTCCCAACATTGCGCAGAGCTCCGAAAAACTGACTGTTCAAAAATTTTGCACAGCAACGGCTTGTCGGCTCGCAGTCGCCTCGACGCATTACACACCGCATTACACAGACCGTGCCTCCATGAACCTATCTGTAGGTGCCTCTGTGACCCTCTATGTGTGTGCCTCTGTGCCCCTCTCTGTGTGCCCCTCTCTGTCCTGGCGAACTTACCTTAAGACTGCCGGTTTGGTCGCGCTTGCCGCATGCAGGTGCATGCTGGTGGGAACGGCCCTGTACAGGGGATCACCCGACCTCCGCGCGGCCCCCGCTTCTAGTTTGATCACGCTCATCGCATGGAGTCGGATGCTGGTAGGACAGGCCCTTTAAGGATTATAGATGAATGTAAGGTAGACAAAAGTGCTGGAGAAACTGAGCGGGCCGAAACCCTTCTTCAGACGGGAAGGAAATAGGCAACGTTGCCTATTTCCTTCGTTCCATAGATGCTGCTGCACCAGCTCAGTTTCTCCAGCACTTTTGTCTACCTTCGATTTTCCAGCATCTGCAGTTCCTTCTCAAACAAGATGAATGTAAGGCAGGTACAGATGAGGAGTTGAATGATTTTCTCCTGTTCCTAACTTCCTCAACGACTCTTTGTTTGAGTCCGTGTAGTTGGGCTTTGCAGATTGCTTTATCCTGGAGGCAGAATGGCATCGCCTGATGGGATCGGGTGTGATGACTTGAGCTGAATTATTCCAGACAGCACATTTGTGGCTATAGTTGAAATCAGTGTTCAGGGAATTGAATATAGTCCTTCATTAGGTAGCTGCTTTGTCCCAAAGAAGCAGCCAGTGGTCAACTCACATTGATCAAAGCATTGTCAAGAAATCAACTATGCCTGGAGATTATTATACAGCACAGAAACAAGCCCTTTGGCCTGACTTGTCACTGCTGACCAAGGTGCCCAACTAAACTAGTCCCATTTGCCTGCGTTTGACCCCTGTGCCTCTAAACCTTCCCTATCCATGATCTTTCTTAATAGTTATAAGGGTTTATTTCTCCATTCAAAGGTGATTTTCGTTTCCACATTATATCTCGTTCCAAGACTGACTGAGGGAGTTTTAATATTAATCAGGTCGAGCTTCGAGTGGGATGAGCTACAATTATTCCTTCTACTGGAACTTGGTTAAACCCAATGTGAAACCTGGCCAACTGAGAAATCGGCCATGTTTTTGACCAAATACGGGCATTAACAGGCTAAAAACAATTGCCTGAGAAATCGAGCCGGTGATGGGGCATCAAGAAATGACAGTAAGAGACCTGGCTGACAAGGGACCAATCCATTTTTCCCCCCCATGAAGATCCAGTTGTCCCAGGGGTGCCCAGCAATCATTGCCTCCGACATCACTGACTTAATCTGCGTTTTATGAGGGTGACGTGATGCCCTATGCTCTATTGCAGAAAATGCATCAGATGAACAAGGCTAATTCAATCTAGGAAATACACGAATGGCTAAAATATCCCAGAAGTGACATTTTTCTTACGGAACAAAAATCTCCAATAACATAAAGCTAAACGAAATGTCTTTATTTCCAACCTATAAACTAATGGAGATAAATGTTAAGATAATATAATTAGATTTTAAACTAAACAAAATCTAATGCAGATTCAGCTTTTCATGGTTAAAAACACAAAGCTAAAGGTTGAGAACTTTAAGACCATTTCTCCTTAACAGCGGATGTAATCAAGATGGAGTATTCTGACGTGGACAACAGAGGGCGCATTGAGCCAGAGATACTCTCCCTTCTGCTCAGGGGAAGTGTGCCAAGGTGAGCAGCTACTGATTTTGTCACAGGTTACACGTGCATCTAGAGCACCTTCTCATCCTTTCCCAGTAATGAGCAACAGTTTCCGAAAGTGTAAGTTTGTCTGAAGAAGGGTCTCGACCTGAAACGTCACCCATTCCTTCTCTCCGGGAATGCTGCCTGTCCCGCTGAATTACTCCAGCATTTTGTGTCTACCTTCTGAAAGTGTAAGTCAGGATGTGCTATCTCAGAGATAGCAGAGATATCCACAGAGAAGCTGTAATCCAACCTTCTGGCTACTTGGATCAAGAACCACAGTGTACTTAGGATGGATCAAGTGTCATGGAAGATTTAGTCCAAATAAATCCATTTTCTGCAGCATTACTACGATACTGTTGTTTACGTGAGACTTTCAGTCAAGGTCACATCTGTGTTTTTAGTGCTGTTTTAGACCCCACCAGCAGCAGGGGTTTTTCTCAGGGTATTAACCAATATTCCACCCTCAACCAATAACACTAAACTGCACATATTTTTTCCCTCACTTGTATCTGGAAGACCTTGCTTTGGTTTTGGCAGCCGTGTTTACGCACCTAACTGCTTTGACTGTGATACGACGAAATTCAGGAACTGCGGATTCTGTTTCTTCCCAAAGACAGAAACAAAATGCTGGAGCAGCTCAGCGGGTCAGTCAGCATCTCTGGTGAGAAATGGCAGGTGACGTTTCATGTCTGGACCCTGCTTCAGAGTCTTTCTGACACCAAAGATCAACTAGTCTTTTTCTCCAGAGATTCTGCTTGACCCCTTGAGTTACTCCAGCACTTTGTATCTATCTTTGCAGAAATTCATTGAGAAGTGCTATGAAGCCAGGCTAAGGTGGCTAATGTGGAACTCTGGAAATATTAGCCCATTCATAAGAAGATTTTCAAATACAAAATACCTCACTGATGCTCAGTAGGAAGATGTAAAGGGCATATCTATATCACGGGGAAACACATACTGTTTATACAGACCCGGACACTGTGCATTATGGAGGACAAATACATGTGTTTAGAATTGCTGTTTCTCATCAGTGGCCCTAAATATATCTCAACACTGAAGAGCATTGGCTTTCCTGCGTTGACTCTTGCAAACTAGGTCAGCCACCCCGGATCTCTCATCTCCTGCAGAATGCAGACCAAGGGTCCTATGCCCACTGGAGTTGGACAGTATTAGAAAAACCTAAACAATTAATCTTACCTTCCTTCAGCCGCACCCCCTACTAATTCTCCCATGTAAAACCATGAGCGAAGTAGGAAATCCTGGATATATATGGGTGTGCAGGAATGTAAGTGATGGCCTTGGCATCATGCATGGCCTATTGACATGCATGACATTGTGGGCCTAAGGGCCTATTCATATGCTGCACTGTCCTATGTTCTACGTATGTATGATTTAAGTGCTATTGTTTCATCATATGGGGAGAAAACCATATGAAGGAGGATGAAGTTAACGTGTACTGCAAGTTTTGGCTTTATCTTATCACTTAAATGGTGACATGGGACTTCTGGTGTATTTTATATTAATCTCAGTATTCATTTCCATTGATCAGGTAACTCATCTGATTTGCTGCATTACACTATCGCCTAAACTCAAGTTCAGCGTCTGGCCCAATGTAAAGCTTCAAAGTGCCCAAAGCACAGAAGAAACAGCCCACATTCGACCAGAGGTGGAAAGGCAACACAAGAATGTTGTAATCTGTGATACAAGTTCTGGGACAACCAGCAATTAGTGTGTGTCATGACCCCTTGCACAATATTATATACCATGACCGTGCCCTACCCATATGTTTGTGATGGTGATCAAGGCCCCTATTGCAGCCGATGGCAAACCATGGGCTCTGTCTGCAAATACTTTTCTCATTTCCTATGTCACAGAGGGCTGGTTTTCTGTTGGTGCTTCCAGCCTTTTGCCTCCAAAGGTAATTGGCTCCCTCAGACGTTGTTTACTGTGGAGGTTTTAAAAATGATTCTCCCAGCTCTCCTGAAGGCTTGTGCAGAGTTACACTTCCACGGCAACCAATAACTGTCTTCTTCTTGCGTATGGCATGCACAGCCTAATGGTGTTGGACAACTTGTTCTATTTGATCTTGTTTGATTGTGCACGCCAGGCATTCATCAAAATGGGGCAGACCACGTGAAGGTTGCAATCTCCCACCTCCATTAACTGTCCAAGATATCAAAAACAAGACCCGAACTTCACCAATAACCTAACCATTCTCTGGTTGGAATGGCGCGAAGATCAATAGAAAACCTACAGCCCAAATTCCAACCATGATCGTGGTATTTATTTATTTTGAATATTCACAATATAGTGCAGTGTGTAAAAGGAAGATTTAGGGCTTAAGTCTGCACTGCAGTTTTATCTTTTAAAAATATCAATGATTCCAGTTTCTGACAGAAATAAGGCCTGGGAAGATTTTCTTCTGATATTTCCCACAGCAACAAACTGTTTAAAGATACAGACGGTGCTCGTGGTTTGAATCTTGCTGATTTGGTCAATCCACAATTGGGGCGCTCAAAGGCAGGTAAGGACTCCATGTTGCTGAATGGATTCTGCTGTGGCCCAGAGGACAGGTGGGCATACATTTGTGGGTGGTCAGGTTAGCCTTGACTTTGGCCGTGGTGCCTCCTTGACTGAATAGGCTGTTGTCACTTATTTCATAGGAGAACAAATGGATGGAGGCCAATTAGACTAGGTAACAAAAGTCTATTGTTTGTTGCTTTAGCAGGTCAGTGCCTTAAGGAATGGAGTCTGTTAGGAATGCCAGGGTTTTTCTAAGCATTCTATTAAACATGGCTATGTAACACAGGTCGACAAAAGGATAGGCAGCCGCAAGAGGTTGTTCTACACCAGAGAAATGATTCTACATAAATACTCTCCCTGGTGGTAATCCGACTGCTGATATCGCAGCGAGCTCGGCAAACTACAATATAATGAGACATTGATTTATCTGCCCTTTGGTGGCATTTATTTTTCTCAATTAGATGCAACCTTGGGTGATACAATTCTAAACCACATATCGGGGTCAACATGAACACTGATGGCACTCAGGGCTCTGCCTTCTCAGATTTCTCCCACTTATTGTCTGATGTTGAAAAATGCTCGATCAATGTTGTTTTATCATTAATGTTTTAATATTATTAATGTTTAGTGTTTTCTGAGTCATCCGTAACTGTTCGTATGTCATGTTGTTACTTGTGGGCGGAGCACCATGGCAAATTCCTTGTATGTGAATACTTGGCCAATAAACTTACTTACTTAGTAGGGGAGCTAGCGGAATATGAGGTGCTGTTCCTCCAATTTGCGGTGTTGCTCTAGTGGAATATGACATACAACACATAGTCCTCCGCCAGTTTCGCCACCTCCAACGTGACCCCACCACTCGCCACATCTTCCCATTGCCCCCCCTGTCTGCCTTCCGCAAAGACCGCTCCATCCGCAACTCCCTTGTCAATTCTTCCCTTCCCTCCCTCTCCACCCCCTCCCCGGGCACTTTCCCTTGCAACCACAAGAGATGCTACACTTGTCGCTTTACCTCCCCCCTCCACTCCATTCAAGGACCCAAGCAGTCGTTCCAGGTCTGACAGAGGTTCACCTGCACCTCCTCCAACCTCATCAGGATGTCAACTGATCTATATCGGCGAGACCAAGCGGAGGCTTGGCGATCGTTTTGCCAAACACCTCCGCTCGGTCCGCATTAACCAACCCGTCCTCCCGGTGGTTCAGCACTTCAACTCCCCCTCCCATTCCGTATCCGACCTCTCTGTCCTGGTCCTCCTCCACGGCCAGAGTGAGCGACACCGCAAATTGGAGGAACAGCACCTCATATTCGGCTTGGGGGTCTGCATCCTCTTGGCATGAACATCGAATTCTCTCAATTCTGTTAACCCGTGCTGTCTCCTCCCCTCCCACCTCTCCCTCAGCCCTCGGGCTCCTCCTCCTCCTTTTTCCTTTCTTCCCTCCGCCTCCTCCCACCCCCCATCAGTCTGAAGAAGGGTTTCGGCCCGAAACGTTGCCTATCTCCTTCGCTCCATAGATGTTGCTGCACCAGCTGAGTTTCTCCAGCATTTTGTGTACCCTCAACTTACTTACTTACAACTACTGGGGGCAGCTAAAACCAGTCTTTAGGCCTCACCACACACACCTAAGCTGCCATGTCTACCAATCCCATCCCAGGAAACTGAGCCACATGGTTCCTAACCACCACGCTGTTTTTGGTCCTCACATTAATAGGTTAACTCATCATTTAATTATTTGAGTGTGTTGAGTTTCCCATTAACTAACTAGGTGCTGCATATATTACACCAGTAGCTGCATATCAAGGGTATGTGATAAAAGAGATAGCCTGATCTGATAAAAGGTAATAACTAGGGCTTGCATTGTGCTTGACCTCCCACCACCTATATTTGGTCTCTACCCTAATCCCAAACCAATTGTGGCATCCATCTTACAAGAGACCTTTACTCTATGGCCCTTCCTTGAGAGATGTCTGAGGTTTCATTGATTTTAAATGCCTTTATAATTATTGAATCATTTATATCTATTTTAACGTTTAAAAATATTAAAATTAAATGTGAAAATACATGAAAACTATGAGTCAAACATATAAATGTGAAGCAAGGACATAAATAATTTAACCTGAACTTGCCTTCTCGGTGACCCATTCAAATGAAAGGGGTTGCTCCTTGTTAATCAGCCATATCTTGGGCAAGTCTCCAGGGTCAAATGTAAAGTGCATGTGCCCTTCAGCTGAGTACAATCTGAAACCACTGCTGAATTCAGTGGCCAGTCTTTTGAGTAAATGAGAGGTTGTTTGCATCTTCTGTATCCCAGTGCATTGATGTACGAGTTGAAGTTGTGCTGAACGTTGGGGTGAGGAGCTGCAATAGTTACCTGCCACGCGGCTGGCTGTCCACATTAGAGCATGGTCAGACCCCCTCAGATCAACTCACTTCCATTCCTCTAAATGAAAGCTGTGATATAATCTGCATACCAGCTCATTGCGGTTGCTGGTTTGTGAGTAAACATCTTGTTATATTTCCCACCTGCAGACCATTCACGGTCAGGAATGGATAAAGTTTGTTTTTCAAAGTAAAGCCAATGGTTGTCTGCGCCTGAGGGCATGTGAAATGTGCACGTGTAAATGGAAGGCAAAGTTTGAAAGATTTCTGTTTCTATCACCCTGTTGCAACCATTTGGAGGCCAAGGAAGAACAGGCCTGCAGCAGCTGGAAAGACGACCACAGGCCCGCCAACTGGGCATCCCTGAGAGATCTATTAAATTACGGAAAACAAACAAGCTGTTTGAAGATTGAAATGAACTGCCATTGACAGTGCACAACGCAAAGCGAACAATCCTATAGTGTAATTTTGTAACCTCAGGGATCTCTCTGTGGAAACACTGACACGACTGTCTGTCTCACTGCTCGATGCTGAGCGTCATAACAAGGCTCTTTATCCGAGCTGAGATTACAGACTTTGTAGGAGAGACTCTGGAGGTTAAAAGAATTGAGAAGCAATTACAGCCTCCTAGAGACCAGGCAGATGATGTAATTGGAATGCAACATTTAAATTAACATCCAGAATTTCTGGTGAAAACGGTAAAATAACTGCACAATAAAATGTAATGATTAATTGTGTGGAGGTGTAGAAGATGATGGGAATTTGTCTATGGGAATTACAAAGTTATCTATAATTTTATGGGGAGAATTTATATATCCACCATGGTCACCATATCTCCTATATTTTACATACATTAAAATGAACATGAGTTTAATTAATTACAATGAAATCTGCCATCATATCCACAGGGCAAATTGTAAATTATTTCTTTTGGAGATAATTTTAAACCTTTTTTCTTGCATCAGAAGTAGTGAGCTATTGCTAAGTGACAACGTAATTATGTAGAGTGCCTTTAACATAGGAAAATACATCAAAGGAGCATTGAGGGCCCGTCCCACTTTCATGACCTAATTCATGACCTCTGCCGAGTTTGCCCTTGACTCATACTCGCAGCAAGGTCGCCACAAGGTCGTAGGAGGTCATAGGTAGGTCGTAGGAGGTCGTGATGCTAGTCGTAGGTGCTCGTGGTATCAAGCAGGTCGGGGCGTTTTTCAACATGATGAAAAATGTCCACAAGTAAAAAAGGGCATGAATTAGGTCGTGAAAGTGGGACAGGCCCTTTAGCAGGAAACCTTTGACACCAACCCTCTTGAGGAGAGACACAGAGCAGTGCGACCATGATATAATATATCCATTATATAATAATGGTGATCAAGCAGGATTAGAGTTAGCTAGTGATTTTAAATTGAGGAGGGTGGAAGCAGGGAGGGGAGCCAGGTGAAACATGGATTGTCAATTCCAGGGTAATAAAGGCATGGATAAGTTTTGAGCAATATGTGAGCTGAGGCAAGTATACAATTGAACATTTAACAGGAGAAACAGATGGTTTTGATGAAGACATCAAGATCTAATCACAATTTATCTCACGGCTGAAAAAGAGAACTCTAGCAATTCCTACAGTTAGATCTGAGCGGGAAAAAATTGTATTGTGCAGTTGAAAATAGACAACCTATTGTATTCATTTCTGGACCTTTTAATGCCTTTTACGAAATACAACCCTTAATTTCCCCGTTTGACTTTTGTTGGAATTAGGAAGATGTATCCAGCGTCAAACCTCTCCAATTGATGTTAACAATACTGCAGTGCCCCAAATGTGATTTTCAACATGAATTTCCACCTCACTGGTCTGAGAAAGGTTCCTGCTAACTCATAGGACCACTAGACACAGGAGCAGTAGGAATATGCCACCAGCCCCTTCCAGCTTACTCATCAGATACTCATTGTGATTTTTGCCTGGTTTCAGCTCAGTGTCATTTTACAGCACCATCCCCATAGGCCTTGATCCCCTTAGTCCAGAAAGCATCAACATGTGTTCTGAATGAATGTTTTTAATGATTTTATGCCCTGCATTTGTCACTGAGACTGCTCCGGTGTTTAATGACTACAATTACCCCATATGTGCTTGTTGCAATCTCTTCCGACTTACGAGACCATGTTTTAAATTTTCATGGGAATCGGCTGATATTGGCGCTAAACAAAAATGCTGGAGAAACTCAGCGGGTGAGGCAGTATCTATGGAGCGAAGGAATAGGTCTCGACCCAAAACATCACCTATTTCCTTCGCTCCACAGATGCTGCCTCACCCGCTGAGTTTCTCCAGCATTTTTGTCTACTTTCGATTTTTCCAGCGTCTGCAGTTCTTTCTTAAACAGCTGATATTGGCGATCACCAGGGCTATTGGGGAATTAGCATTGGGGAAGTGGCTGCGGCTAGACAGTCACGACTGGCACTTTCTCCATCACAGCTCTCACTTACCTTCCTGGCAGCTGCATGCGACTGTACCACGCGCCCTGGCACACAGTGTGGGACTGCCAGGGTAACTGGAGGTTTGGCATGGGGAATACCACCTTAACAAGCTGGCATTATAACAAGAAGAAATTGATGGAAAAAATCACCAACTGGTTTATGGGAGACCTGCAGCCATTGTGCAAGTCTCCCAAATACTGGATAGGGTTAACCCATTTAAAGCACCAACAATGAGAGGGAAATCATCTTTCTAAGGTGGAATCTACTTGACGGAACAATAATCCCCATCATTCATAAAGAAAAACAGGTAAAGAACTATTTGAGGATTAAAACAGTTAAAACATTGTGAAGAATGGGCAAGACAGAAGAAGGAAAGATTTTATTTTTAAAGGGCCGCACCGTGGAGCAGCATTAAAGTTGCTGCCTTACAGCACCAGGGACCCAGGTCTGATCTGACTATGGGTGCTGTCTGTACGGAGTTTGCACGTTCTTCCTGTGATTGCAGGGGTTTTCTCCAGGGGTTCTGGTTTCTTCCCACATTCCAAAGGCATACAGGTTTGCAGGTTAATTGGCCTTGGTTAATTTTGTAAATTGTCCATAGTGTGTGTAGGACAGTGCTAGTGTACGGGGCGTTCACAGCTCGGCATGAGTCAGTGAGCCGAAGGACATGTTTCGCCACTGCATCTCTAAACTCTCTAAAGTCTAAATCACATTGGTCAGATGGTCTCTGTCTTGTCTTTGACCAACCTATGGAGCAAAGATGGATCAATGGAGTTGCGGTACAAATCAACCATGATCTAATAGAAATCACCCCCCCCCCCCCCCATCAGTCTGAAGAAGGGTTTTGGCCCTTAACCATATAACCATATAACCATATAACAATTACAGCACGGAAACAGGCCATCTCGGCCCTTCGAGTCCGTGCCAAACAACTTTTTTCCCTTAGTCCCACCTGCCTGCACTCATACCATAACCCTCCATACCCTTCTCATCCATATGCCTATCCAATTTATTTTTAAATGATACCAACGAACCTGCCGCCACCACTTCCACTGGAAGCTCATTCCACACCGCTACCACTCTCTGAGTAAAGAAGTTCCCCCTCATGTTACCCCTAAACCTCTGTCCCTTAATTCTAAAGTCATGTCCTCTTGTTTGAATCTTCCCTATTCTCATAGGGAAAAGCTTGTCCACATCAACTCTGTCTATCCCTCTCATCATTTTAAAGACCTCTATCAAGTCCCCCCTTAACCTTCTACGCTCCAGAGAATAAAGACCTAACTTATTCAACCTATCTCTGTAACTTAGCTGTTGAAACCCAGGCAACATTCTAGTAAATCTCCTCTGTACCCTCTCTATTTTGTTGAACGTTGCCTATTTCCTTTGCTCCATGGCTGCTGCTGCACCCGCTGAGTTTCTCCAGCATTTTCGTGTACCTAATAGAAATATAGAACTGGGTCAACATATGAAATAGCCGTCTCCTATACCTCTCATCCTACAACTTACTTTTGATGGATGCTGCTGGTACGGCTTTATTTTTTTTAATGGGAGGACTAACGACCAAAGAGATGCTATTCAAATGGCAGCTGTTGTCGATAATTGGATTCACTGTGGCAACTGTTACAGATATACTTTATTCTAGGTAGCACTCTTAACCCATTAATTTCCAATGTTTTACTAATTGCTATACAATACAGAAGGAGCCCATATATGGGCGTATATGTGTGTAAGATTGCACCTGTGGTATGCACCCATTGCAAACTCATCTACAACTTGGAACCATTACACAAAGCCTTTGAGGCTGATACCCTGACCTTGCCGGATAAGAAGAGGGAACACAAACCTTTTACAGAGAGAGAGGAACAAGAAGAAAGTGAAGCTCAGGTCTCAGATCACTGCTCAAGACTGCACAAATAATTTTCTCAAAGCACCTAACGCATGCTCCAGCAGTCCAAATCTCAGGAGTGCAAAGCATGGAATAAAAGAATTCTGTGATCAAAGAAAAGGCCTCTATTGATTGAAAAGAGCTTGACTGAGATAAAACAAGGCTCTTAGCATATCCAATACTCGAGGAAAGAGAAGCTTGGGAGGATGGCTCATGTTTCCACAATACAGAAACCACTTTTCCCCTCTATTTTCTACTCGTATCTTAGTCAGTAGCACTCCCACCCGTGTTAGTTATTGTCAATTCAACCTGAACTCCATATAGCGGTTCAAGATCTCTACAATACAACATAGAACTGCACAGCACAGGGCCAGGCCCTTTGGCAAACTGAACTAATCCAATCTGCCTGCACCTGATCCATATCCCTCCATTCCTTCCATATCCATGTGCCTATCTAAAGGCCTCTCAAATGTCAATATCTTATCTACCTCCACCAGCACCCGTGGCAATGCGTTCCAGGCACTAAGCTCCCATTGCATTGGTCGCACACCTCCTTTAAACTTTGTCCCTTTCACCTTAAACCTATGCCCTGTAGACTGACTTAAAAGGCTGTGCTAATTGTCCACTTGATTCATTTCTCCTTTCATTACTCAAAGGGCCTATCTGATTCTATTCTCTTACGTGCCCAACCATTGCATGCCCTTCATTTTTATTTTTGACCAAAATAACAACCTGTTTGGCCATCCCAGATTCCCTTACTTTGCCAACCTTATCCCTCCTCCTTACCGGAACATGCTGGCTCTGAGCTTCGATTAACTGGCCTTTAAACAACTCCACGTCAGCTGTAGATTTACCTAATAACAACGGCCCACAGTGAACCCTCCCGAGCTCCTGCCTAATAACGCTGCAGGTTGCCTTGCTCCAATTTAGTCGTTTCCCACAAGGTCCAGCCTCCTCCACGTTCAAAACAATCTGAAAAGTGATGGATACACAAAAAGCTGGAGAAACTCAGCGGGTGCAGCAGCATCTAAGGAGCGAAGGAGATAGGCGATGTTTCGGGTCGAGACCCTTCTCAGTCTTAAAACTGATGGAGTTGTGACCATAATGGTCCAAATACTCTTGCACTGTAACGCCAGTCACCTGGCCAGCTCGTTTCCTCACACAAGGTCTGGTGCATTCCCATCTTGGGTTGGACTTTCAAGAAACCCTCTTGGATGCACCTCACAAATTATTCTCTGACAAAGTCGTTGGCATTGAGCAGGTTTCAGTTAATATTGGGAAAGTTAAGGCAAACTGCTGCTTTGGCATCTTTTGGTAATTTGTCTCGCTCTCTGTTCCTCTATCTCCTGCTTGTTTTGTGGGTGCTAATGTTGCAATCCCAATAGAGTATTTATCTGCTCAGACGTTCCTCGTGAAATATTTCCGTCATTCCTGTGACTGTGAACTTTCTCTGAATTTCTCTGAAATTCTCTGAATTTTCTCCAAAACAGTGCTCCAGGTGTGGTCCCACTGAAAGGTCTAGTGAGCTTTCCCTATCTGTACTCTCCATCCCCTTTGTAACAAGCGCCATCATTCCACTTCCCGCCCCCCCTTATCTACTCTACCTGCATGTTAACATTGTCTTTAACATCTCGCCTACCTCATTGTATAAGAAACAACATTCACTTTACCTACCCTCTTGCTATTTATATACTTGTAGAAGCAGTTGCTGCTCTTTTTACATTTCTTGTTAGACTAGCCTATTTCTTCCCATTTTGTTGTTTATGAAATGACTCCAAACCTCTGGCCTATTGCTAATCTTCACAGCACTTTATGCCATTTCTTCCATTAATACTTTCCTCAAATTCCTTCCCAGAGTAGGGGGATCGAGGACCAGAGGACATAGTCTCAAGGTGAAGGGGAAAAGATTTAAAAGGAATCTGAGGGGTAAATTTTCACACAAATGGTGGTGGGTGAAATCAATGGTTCTTTATTGTCATGTGTGCACAGCTGAGCACAGTGAGATTATTTTGTACAACCACAAATGCACAATCGCCACAATTTTGGCACCGATGTTGCTGACTAGATAGCACACAACAAAAGCTTTTCACTGTACCATGGTACAGGTGATAATAAACAAAACTAACTAACTCACTAACTGAAATCACCAGACTGATTCCTGGGATGTCAGGACTTTCATATGAGGAAAGATTGGATAGACTCGGCTTGTACTCGCTGGAATTTAGAAGATTGAGGGGGGATCTTATAGAAACTTACAAAATTCTTAAGGGGTTGGACAAGCTAGATGCTGGAAGATTGTTCCCGATGTTGGGGGAGTCCAGAACAAGGGGTCACAGTCTAAGGATAAGGGGGAATTCCTTTAGGACCGAAATGAGGAAAACATTCTTTACACAGAGAGTGGTGAGTCTCTGGAATTCTCTGCCACAGAAGGTAGTTGAGGCCAGTTCATTGGCTATATTTAAGAGGGCGTTAGATGTGGCACTTGTGGCTAAAGGGATCAGGGGGTACGGAGAGAAGGCAGGTACGGGATACTGAGTTGGATGATCAGCCATGATCACATTGAATGGCGGTGCAGGCTCGAAGGGCCGAATGGCCTACTCCTGCACCTATTTTCTATGTTCTATGTTTCTATGTAGCTCAGGGGGTGAATCATTGGGACACAATGACATTTCGACAGATACATGGATAGGAAAGGTTTTAATCGGTATGGGCCAAACACAGCCAGCTTAGTTAGAGCATCTTGGTCGACATGGACAAGTGTGGTCGAAGGACGTCCTTCCGTTCCGTATGACTCTATAATTTGCTTTAATTTTCTTTGGACCTTTTAGTTTGATGATATAAGATTATTGGAGAGGGAGGAAAAAATACTAGGCAGAACAATCATTAGCAGGCAGCTATTTGATGAAACCTTCACTCACTATCTGCTTTTGTCTCTGATTTACCGTACAAGAAATCGAATGCAAAGAGCCTGACGTTAGTTCTTGCTTTTCATTCTATTCCTTCTTTGTGTTGTCTTGTGATTGATGCATAGTTTCCCCCAGCACAACCTGCTCTTCAGCAGCTCATACAGATGGCCATGGGCTCAAGCATGTTGACAAGAGTATTTGTTTCATCAGGGGATTAACAGCCAAGACCTTCTCCACACTCTTGCCTAAACATTCAGGGACAGAGAGATCAGCTGCAAGAACCATGGTTGAGATTTCATGATGTGTGTGTCTTGGATTACCACCTATCTATTTAATTATTTCTCAGTTATATTCAGTGTTGTGATGACAGCTGCAAAATGAATGATTGATTCTCCTTCAGGTCCAGTAATGCTTTCATTTAATTAAGAAATAAGAAAGAACTTGGCTTTTACATGACCCGACCACTTACTACATTGTTTTTGAAAGACAATAACACCCATGTTTGCACTTGGGCAAATTCCCACCAGTTTATGAGAAAATAATCTGTTTTGCTGATGTTGATGAGGAACACACATATTGTCTAGATCTTCTTCACATTGTGCCTTGGAATCATAAGGTCATAAGTGAAAGGAGCAGAATTAGACCATTCAGCCCATCATGGAGTAAATGAGGTGCTAGATGAGTATAAAGAATGTAAAAAGAATCTTAAGAAAGAAATAAGAAAAACAAAAAGAAGATATGAGGTTGCTTTGGTAAGAAAGGTGAAAGTAAATCCAAAAGGTTTCTACAGCTATATTAATAGCAAAAGGATAACGAGGGATAAAATTGGACCATTAGAGAGCCAGAATGGACAGCTATCTGCAGAGCCAAAAGAGATGGGGGAGATATTGAACAATTTATTTTCTTTGGTATTCACCAAGGAGAAGGATATTGAACTCTGTGAGGTAAGGGAAAAAAGTAGAGTAGCTATGGAAACTATGAGATTCAAAGAGGAGGAAGTAATGACACTTTTGAAAAATATAAAAATTGATAAGTCTCCAGGTCCTGACAGGATATTCCCTAGGACATTGAGAGAAGTTAGTGTAGAAATAGCAGGGGCTATGACAGAAATATTTCAAATGTCATTAGAAACGGGAATAGTGCCGGAGGATTGGCGTACTGCGCATGTTGTTCCATTGTTTAAAAAGGGTTCAAAGGATAAACCTAGCAATTATAGACCTGTTAGCTTGATGTCAGTGGTGGACAAATTAATGGAAAGGATACTTAGAGATAATATATATATATCTGAATAAACAGGGTCTGATCAAGAACAGTCAACATGGATTTGTGCCTGGAAGGTCATGTTTGACAAACCTTGAATTTTTTGAAGAGTTATCATAGGGAAATTGATGAGGGTAAAGCAGTGGATGTTGTCTATATGGATTTCAGTAAGGCCTTTGACAAGGTTCCTCATGGAAGGTTGGTTAAGAAGATTCAATCTTTGGCTGTTAATGGCGGAGTAGCAAGATGGATTCAACAGTGGCTGAATGGGAGATGTCAGAGAGTAATGGTGGATGGCTGTTTGTCAGGTTGGAAGCCGGTGACCAGTGGGGTGCCTCAGGGATCTGTGTTGGGTCCACTGTTGTTTGTCATGTACATCAATGATCTAGATGATGGGGTGGAAAATTGGATAAGTAAGTATGCAGATGATACTAAGATAGGTGGTGCTGTGGATAATGAGGTAGATTTTCAAAGTCTACAGAGAGATTTGGGCCATTTGGAAGAGTGGGCTGAAAAATGGCAGATGGAGTTTAATGCTGATAAGTGTGAGGTGCTACATCTAGGCAGGACAAATCAAAATAGGACGTACATGGTAAATGGTAGGGAATTGAGGAATGCTGTGGAACAGAGGGATCTAGGAATAACTGTGCATAGTTCCCTGAAGGTGGAATCGCATGTAGATAGGGTGGTAAAGAAAGCTTTTGGTGTGCTGGCCTTTATAAATCAGAGCATTGAATATAGGAGTAGGGAAGTAATGTTAAAATTGTACAAGGCATTGGTGAGACCAATTCTGGAGTATGGTGTACAATTTTGGTCGCCTAATTATAGGAAGGATGTCAACAAAATAGAGAGAGTACAGAGGAGATTTACTAGAATGTTGCCTGGGTTCCAGCAACTAAGTTACAGAGAAAGGTTGAACAAGTTAGATCTTTATTCTTTGGAGCGCAGAAGGTTAAGGGGGGACTTGATTGAGGTCTTTAAAATGATGAAAGTTGACGTGGATAAGCTTTTCCCATTGAGGGTAGGGAAGATTCAAACAAGGGGGCATGACATGAGAATTAAGGGACAGAAGTTTAGGGGTAACATGAGGGGGAACTTCTTTACTCAGAGAGTGGTGGCTATGTGGAATGATCTTCCAGCAGAATTGATGCTGCCTGTCCCGCTGAGTTACTCCAGCATTTTGTGTATATCTTCGGTGTAAACCAGCATCTGTAATTCCTTCCTACACACCCTGATGTGATTACTGTCTGTCCCTCATTCCAGAGCAAAGACCATGACATCTAGTTGACAGTGTTGTGATTTGGACAGAGATGGCGATTCCACCAATCTGGGTTTGAACGTTCCTTTCACACGCAACAGGTGTAGGATTGCTTTGGCAACAATGATTCATGATTTTTGAAATTCTCTTTCCCTCTTTGCAAAGGAGCACTGCTTTATTTGTTGTTACCCCAAACAGGATAATCCAATGCTTGTTTTTCGCAGTAATGTGTGTCCAAGCCAGACATACTATTATGAACAATATCAGTGTGATGGAGAACCAGGGATTTTACCAACCAGTTAACAGCACTACCACCAATCTCCTCAGTATTGAGTGTCCAAAATATGTTAACTTCTCAATTTAATGGAAGCATTACTGGACCTGAAGGTGAATCAATCATTCCATTTCCAAAGTGAACATCTCTTAGCCTCGGTGAGCAAATATGTGTTGGGGGGGGGGGGGGGGGGGGGGGTGTAGGGATGTGGCTTTGATCTGAGTAAGCAATTTGTCATAATTAGTAAGAGTAATTAGTATTTATGAATCAATCCAAGATATGATGCAAAACGCTGACTTCATGTATTGCCTCATCCAATCCGCCCCTTGCCATTCCTTCACATAACACCTTTACTCCTGACATCTTCTTGTAACTTGAACATTGTCTGCTCTCATATGCTTAATTTCATCATGGACTCCGTCACGCTCTTATGTTGAGAAAAACACTGCTGAAAAGGTGGCTGGATGTTCTTTCCTTGAAACCCAGGCTCTACTCTGCGCAGAAAATGTCTTAACTTTAGTGTATTCTTGACATTGACTGCAAACAGCTGAATAAATCACTCTCCACCATCCTTTCAAGAGTAATTAGGAATAGGCAATAATTACTGATCATGACAATGTTGCACAAACCACATAAATTAATAACACATAAATCCAGTTGGGCTTCCGAACAGCAACTGCCGGTAGCCCGAGCTGTCTCCTCCCCTTCTCAGCTCCCACTCACCCCTCAGCCTCCTCCTCCTCCTTTTTCCTTTCTTCTCCCCCCCCCCCCCCCCCCCCCCCCCCCAACACATCAGTCTGAAGAAGGGTTTCGGCCCGAAACGTCGCCTATTTCCTTCGCTCCTTAGATGCTGCCGCACCCGCTGAGTTTCCCCAGCACTTTTGTCTACCTTCGATTTTCCAGCATCTGCAGTTCCTTCATAAACGTAAATTAATAAGAAGCTTTCAAATTATTGGTCCATGATTAAATGGTGATTAGAAGGATCAATAAAAAACATTTATTGAAATGTAAAAATATAACTACAATGGAATAATAATGTCAAGAAATTAATCCAGTTGAGCTTCCTAACAGCATTCTTACTTTGTCTTCTCATTACAGGACATCATTTCAGGTTTGAGTGCGGGCACCAGAGGTTTATGTCGGTGTATTAAACCATATGTTTTAGGAGATGAAGAACTGCTAAATAAACACAAGTTCAAATGTACAATCATGAGCAATTAATCTCATGAATATTCATGAACTCCACGGAATTAAGCTGTACTTTTTTCCAATGGGACACCTTGATTACTAGTGTAGTTTAAGTGCAAAGCATAGGTGAGTCACCAGATTCTCCACAAATAAATAGTTAAGTATGTTCCGCGATGGTATTTGTGCGGCAGTGAGAAACGGCTAAGTGGGTTTAAAATCAGGTCTGCAGTGACTGATGTGGGTTAACATCAGCAGCTGCACCAGCTGCTCACTTAGAGGCGCTGTGGGGCTATCCTTAAAGGGGCAGCCCTCCAGAGGAAACCTTGCACCAACACCGATGGAGGGTGACAAAATGCAGTTCAAGTTAATCCAGTCTCAGATGCTAATAGATTAAAGTCTTGCACAAAGCCACCAATTCTTTTGTATAATTCCATGCTTCTGCGCGTCGCAGTTTTTCCTGCACTCTGACAGATCCACAAAAAGCTAAGCTGGTGCAGGAAAACCTTGCTATCGCACATTGGACAACTTGTTCATCACAGGAATTAAGCTAATGAACCCTTTAGTCATACAGCACGGAAACAGTCCCTTCAGCTCAACTCATCCATGCTGACCAAGATACCCCATCTAAACTAGACCCATTTGCCCATGTGGTCTACATGCCTCAAACACTTCCATGTACCTGCCCAACTGGCATTTAAATGTGATTATTGTACCAGCTTTAACTATTTCCTCTGGCAGATCATTCCAAATGCCCATCACCCTCAAAGGTTGCCCCTCAGGTCTCCACTCTCACCTTAAACCTATGCCGTATAATTATTGATTTCACTACTCTGGGTAACAGACTGTGTATCTACCCCATGTATTTCCCTCAATATGTTGTACATCTCTAGAACATCATCCCTCAGCCTGCTGCTCTCCAATAAAGTCCTAGCTTGTCCAACCTCACTCAATAGCTCAGGCCCTCAAGTGTACTCTGCATTTGTTTCCAGGTTATTGGCAGCAACCCTATTGCAGAATGACCAAAACTGAACAAAATATTCCCAGTGTGGCCTCACCAACATCTTGTACAACTGTAGCATAAACTCCCCACCTCTATACTCAATTCCCCGGCTGAAGGGCGCGTTATCTATCTGTGATGCAACTTTCAGGGAACTATGTACTTGTACTCATAGATCCCTCCACTCTACAACTGTAGGTCCTGCCCTAGTTTGGCTTTCCAAAATGCAACTGCCTACACTTATCTGAACTAAACTTCATTTGTCATCCATCGGCTAACGTGATTAGCTGATCAAGACCATGCTATAATTCTTCACCATCTACGATAGCACCTATTTTTGTGTCATCTGTACACTCACATCATGCTTTCAAGGTAAGTATATCCTTCCTTAAATAACCAAAGCTGTATGCCATGCTCCAGGTTCTCTCACAAAAACGCTGCATAATGTAGAAAGACTTCCCATGTTTAGAACTCCACCTCATTTACGATAAAGGGCAATATCCCATTTGCTTTCCAAGATTTCTCTATTTCTTTTACAAAAGCCTCAAATCACCTTGAACATCACTGGCTGGCCTAACAAATCAGCACGAATTCTTGTGGCACCATAATGAGTACATTCTACCAACCTAATCAAGGCCCAATTATTTTCCAGCTCTGTTTTTTGACAGTTACCAAATTCTTCATCCATGCCAACAACGTACCCCCAATATCATCCACGACCTTATCCATTTTCATCCTGCTCCAATATATCCAATGTTTTTCCTTGATTCATCACAGGTGGTGCAGCAGCAGAATTGCTGCCTTGCAGTGCCAGAGACCTGGGTTTGAACCTGTCTACGGATGCTGTCTGTACAGGGTTTCTACGTTCTCCCTTTGACTGCATAGGTTTTCTCTGGATGCTCCAGTTTCTTCTTGCACTCCAAAGATGAACAGATTTATAGGTTAATTGGCTTTGGTAAATTATAAATTGTCCGTAGTGTGTAGGATAGTGCTAGTGTACAGGGTGATCGATGGTTGGCACGGACTCACTGGGCTGTAGGGCCTGTTTCTGTGCTGTGTCTTTAAAATTAAAGTAAAGTCTAGATACATCCTTAAAAAACTTTCACAAAATTATCAAACACAATTTTCTTGCCATATAGTCTTGTTGATTCTGTGCAATCATATTATAATGTTTACGTTTTATTTTACTATTTCGTGAATAATGATCACCATATTCCCAATGTCAGTGGCCAACTGGCCTGCTTCTCTCTCCCTCTCTTGAGTAACAATGTTATGTTTTGTAGCGTTACAATTCACTGGGACCTTTCCAGAATTCCAGACCCCTATCCCTGGAGCCCCTTCTTTTTGAACTTCGGTATGAAGGTTTAGTTGAGTTTAAAGATGCAGCATGGAAACAGGCCCTGTCAACCACTGAGTCCATGTTGATCGTCTATTATCCCATTCCCACACAAGCTACGAGGCAATTTACAGAGGCCAATTAACCTACAAACCTGCACATCTTTTAGATGTGGGTAGAAAACGGAACACCCCGAGGAAACCCGCATGATCACCAGGGAGACTGTGCAAACTCCACACAGCCAGCACCCGATGTTAGGATCGAACCCAAGTCTCTGGAGTGTGGGGTATCAGCATTACCAGCTGTATCAAGTCAAGAGAAACTATCATCTTTCTGATCTATTCATTTATCTTAATACCTTTTCATTGTTTCAGTTTTCCATCCCTTTTGTCTCATTATTTATATCATTCTACAATTTGTTTTAATGACTTCTGCTACTGGATACAAATTATTTGTGTACTGTTTTTCCCGTTTATTATCATGGAGTCAAACAGCAGGGAAACTGGCCCCTCAGCCCACCGAGCCCACGCTGCTACAACTTTCACTAATCCTACATTAATCCCATTAAAAAAAAATTATCTCCACATTTTAATCAACTTCCTACTCAACCACACATTGAGGCCAAAGTGAGAACATACAAACTCCACAAAGACAGCACTCATGCTCAGGATTAAACATGGGTTGCTGGTGCTTCTTGAAGACTTCAAATTGTGTCACACTCAAAGGTTAGTGCCCTAGTTCCTTGCGTTCCCCCTGAGAGACCCCTTTCTTAGTTCTGCCGACAGAGCTGACTCTTCGACGGACCATAATAGCTGAATATTCTCCGTCCAACTCCAAACTCCAAAAAAAAATATTTTTAAGGAGGCACGAAAGATTGCAGATGCTGGAATCTAGAGCACAAAATGGAAGCACTACTCGAAGAACCCAGAGGTCAGGTAGCATCTGTGGAGGTAAATGGACAGAAAATAGACATTTCAGGTTGAGACCCTTCATCCTGACAACATTAAAAGTCCAAATGGCTTTTTAATCCTGGAGCTAGGAAGGCAACATTATCTTTATGACTCTGTTACATTTTCACAGTACAGTATGTAACTCCTAAACATAGAACCATAGAAAATAGCAGGAGTAGGCCATTCGGCCCTTCGAGCCAGCTGCACCATTCATTATGATCATGGCTAATCATCCAAAATCAGTACCCCATTCCTGATTTTGCCCCATATCCCTTGATTCCATTAGCCCTAAGAAATAAATCTAAATCTCTCCTGAAAACCCTGAGTGAATTGGCCTCCACTGCCTTCTAGACAGGTCGGGGGAGTTCTCCCCGCCACGGGTACCATGTAATCCCGTGCCCCCTGCTCCATGGTCAGATAGTCAGCAACTAAGCCGTCTCACCCACCTGGTTTGCCAGGTGAGGAGAGGCTGTGGATCCCCAGCAGGACCTAAAACAAGACCTGTCAAAGGGCGGATGAGCTTCTAGCGAGCCAACGGCCGTCCACACTTCAGTACAAGTTGCTTCATACATAGCATTGTAAGGAATGATGATGAAGCGCGCACACACACACACACACACACACACACACACACACACACACACACACACACACACACACACACACACACACACACACACACACACACACACACACACACACACACACACACACACACACACACACACACACACACACACCAAAATCGTACACCCCAGCGGCGGAAGTCTGCAGGAACTGAAGGACAGGGATGTGCGGTGCGTCCGTCACCGTTCCCATTGGAAACCAGCACCTCTGCGTCACTGATGTTTTCAATGATGATGATGAATGAATGATGAATGAATGATGCCTTTTGTGGCAGAGAATTCCACAGATTCTCCACTCTGTGGGTGAAAAGGTTTTTCTCACCTAGACACCTCTCTTCCGTCTTTTTCTCTGCTCCTGAATGGTTTCCTGTGTAACTGTGCCTTGTTCAGACTGCTCATTTTATCTTCCTTCATTGGATTATTTATGAGTGTTAAACTCCTACATTAGTAAATCGCTACCTGCCCCACAGTGGCCACATGCTTCTGTCCCGGATAAATGCCCTAATCCAGTGTACTATCCAAAGCAATACGAGTGCCTTATGGGCCTGTCCCACTTGGTGCCATTTTTCAGGCAACTGCCGGCGACTGTCAAGTTGCTGGCAGTTGCCTGAAAAACCGGCAACTGGAACACACACACATCGCTTCCTTCACCAGCCCGTTATGCAGGCTGGCAACAGGGCAAGTGGGGGGAGCGCAGTCTGAGTGAAATTCACACGGTGCAAAGGCAAGGTGATACAGACACACATCGCAACACTGCAATTAAGACGGCTAAAGCACAGTGTACGGTAAAAGTCCTTTAAAAGAGGGGGGGGGGGGAGTGGGGGAGAGTGGGGGGAGGGGAGGAGAAGGGGGAGAAGGAGTGGAGACAACCTTTAAGAAGCCAGAGATATACGGCTGTGAACCTCAGCGGACATTAACATTACGTTTTTTTTCCCCAATGAGCCAATGAAATTCACCGGTCAGCACCGGCTACAGCCTACGAGAAACTCCGGGAACCTACGTCCTCCTGGCGACCCACTAGGACCTCCTGGCGACCCACCTACGGCACGGGAATTCTCGCTACTCTCCATGGCAGCTTCATTCTGGTCGCCGCCTATTTTTCAACATGTGGAAAAATGTGCGGCGACCATAATGAGGCCGCGACTAGTTCCCAGAGTGCGGGAACTCCTCACGGCCATGAAGGCGACTCCCCGGCAACCACCCGCAAACATGTGGCGACCATGTGGCGACTGCATGTTGACCCATTATGGGCCCGTCACACTCGACTGCAGGAGACTCTGCAACTTGACAGTCGCTGGCAGTCGCCAGAAAAATGGCCTCAGTGGGATCGGCCCATTATGGATCAAACACTTCCGGTAACTCTCCCTCTCCCTGACACATTGTCAGTTGTTGTTGCAGATCTCACTGACTTTCACTAACTAACTATTGCATTCCTATCAACTCTCGTTTATCAAATTCAAGCAGTTGAAGCCTCTATTTCGTCAATATCATTTATTTTGAACTGATTCGTTTATCTATTAAAAGTGAACCTCTCTCAGCTCCTTTTACTGAATTTTCATTCTTTTATAAACTAAATTAAACAGCAGGAACGGGATACTGATTGGGGATGATCAGCCATGATCACATTGAATGGCCATGCTGGCTCGAAGGGCCGAATGGCCTACTCCTATTGTCTATTGTCTATCCTAACTCACACTGACCACCACGAGTATTGGAAACACAAAGTGGCACAACATTTCCCTCACCCCCACTGCATCCCCACCCCCATGTGCAAATAATTCTCCTTCTCACTACGTCTCAGACTTTTGCAATTTGTTAAAGCTTCCATGCCATTTACACTGTGCTTTCTGTGACCATTCTGATCTTTTCCCAATTTAATGGCTTCATTACTATTGAGAAAACCTATACATGTGAAGTTATGGCAGGAGATTGAGAGAACACTTGGCTCTGGCACTAATCCTGACTACATGTAATAAAGTTCTGGTTTGCCTTTGGTTCATCCCATCAGGAAAGTGACAACGAGTCTGTTTCATGGGATGAATAAAATATCAGTATGAGATCTCATTCTGAAGAAGGGTCTCAACCTGAAATGTTGATTACTAAGCCTGGAAAATATGCTGGGGAAAGGGAAATAAAGTAGATGGTAGTACTTTGTGAAATAAATTGAAAGGAAAACAAAGCTCAAATATTTCTATCCTGTTGAGTAGATTAACAGTCATGTACGAGTCTTCAACTGACAAAAAAAGATTGAAAGTGTTCGCACAGTGGTCTGGCATTGCAAGCTCCTGTTCTCTGCCATTGAATCCAAGTTTGGAAAATTGTCATGGTAGTAATCCCCAAGTAAAAGAAATAACAACCCGTTTGAGTTGTAGTTAATAAATAAGCAAAATAATGGGCACAGTCAGTCATGGCCGAGAATATTGGTTTTATTCTATGAAATTGTTGGTTCATCATTTGATTCCAGGCATTAGAAATTATAGCTGAGGGATTGAAGGAAAAGCATCTGAATAGTGCCCAGAGAACTGCAGAAAAGATAAGAGTCCTGGCTTGTGCCTGCTTCATTGGAGTTTAAGTGCAAGCTTGAATGTCATATGGAAAACAAGAAGATTAATCTGGGGGGGGGGGGGGGGAATGTCCATTTCATTTGCTAACTTTGCTTAGTGGTGGAGTCCAAATGTCAACAATGAGAGATTGATATACTTTGCATGTTATAAAGATGATGAATGGTGTTCAAGTGGAGACACAGAGGAACCATGCTAATCTGATGCTGCACTACTCAAAATTCCTCTGGATATCTTTGAGTGTGCTGCAGATAGACATAAAACGCTGGAGTAACTCAGTGGGACAGGCAGCTTCAGTCTGAAGAAGGGCCTCGGCACGAAACATCACCCATTCCTTCTCTCCAGAGATGCTGCCTGTCCCGCTGAGTTACTCCAGCTTTTTGTGTCTGTCTTTGGTTTAAACCAGCATCTGCAGTTCCTTCCTACACATTTTGAGTGTGCTGTGTTGAGCTCACTAATCGGTCTTCAATGTTGAGGATGTTTTAGCTATCGCATCTGCCTTTATTTTGCTCAGTAATGTTCAGCAATATTTCTGACTGCTCCTCGAACTTCTAGGGCCAGGAAGAAGATCTGTCAAGATATGATATAGCATGGGTACACAAAATGCTGGAGAAACTCAGCGGGTGCAGCAGCATCCGTGGAGCGAAGGAGATAGGCAACGTTTCGGGCCGAAACCCTTCTTCAGACTCTAGGTGATATGATATAACATCACTGTTCAACAGAAAATATCAACATGAGGAATCTTGTCGGTGCTAAGGGCACCTTTTATGTTTTTTTTAGGTTTCACTTCCCTTGTAAGGGTCTGTCACCACAGGTGTTGCACCCTTGTTTAGGTTATCAACATCCAGAGCCTGCAATGTATGTGTAAGCTGGTTGTATGTAAGATGTCCACTGGCTAATATTAATTCCCAGTCTGTGTGTGAGGAAGTGATCAGATATCACGATCATGAAACTGGAAATCGTAAAATAGACCTTAAAATCAGACTCATTATATATGATTACTAATCCACTTATGCTGAACATCCCCTGTCAAACTGGCACTAGAATATTGTAGAGGAGAATTTTATACAAGTGCTACCTTGGAATTTAATGAAATTGATTGAAAGTCACACAGCATAGAAACAGGCCCTTCAGCCCACTGAGTGCACTCCGACCATCTATGACCCGTTCACACTAGTTTTATGTTAACCCACTTTGACATTTATGCCCTACACACTAAGGAGAATTTACAGAGGCCAATTATCCTACAAATCCACATGTCTTTGGGGTATGGGGGAAAACTGGAGTACCTGGAGGAAACCCACGCAGTCACAGAGAGAAAATGCAAACTCCACACAGACAACACATGAGGTTAGGATCAAGCCCAGCCTCTGGCACTATGAAGCAGTAGCCCCACCAGCTGTGCCACCACGCCACTCATTTTGATTGAACAGCTCAAATACTGGGGGTTTGGTCAAATGATCAATAATGACATTTTTGCTCCGCACCAATTTCCTCCCATTCAACATCATCAAATCCGATCATCCTATGCAGGAAAATAAGGTCACAAATGTAACTGCAGATAAAAATGCAATTATATTCATGCATGTGGAGTATAAACGCTTAAGAACATGCACCTACTTTTTTTTAAATCAACATGGCAAGTAAATGTTTTTCTTCAGGCACTACTAATGTCTTAATTCATCTACTTCTCAAAGTCAGAGAGAAATAACTGGCAAAATTCTTTGTCAAAAAAAAAGACAAAAAATGAAAAGAATCTCTTGGCAGAACACTAAATATTAATCCTCTCGGGTGTTTTAAAAAATACTCTCATTCCTCCTTCGTGTTGGATTGTAACTTTTGTCGTCTCATTCCCTATCCTATAATGCCTGAGATGACTTTCTAATGTTCTTATTGGCAGTGCGACCACAGGGCTCAACTGTGCCTGAGTGGGAGTTACAAACACTCTATTCACCAGGGAGCACTTTGATAAATGACTAGGTCCACAGCCTGTCGTAGCATTGGAGTGTGTCTTCAGGGATCTTACAGTCTCTCACTCCTTCTGACGGTTAACCTGGTGCAAAGGCAGCAATCAATTTAACTGATCAGATCCTAAAAATAAAGCCAAAGACACCAACAAACAATTGTGAATATACACGTGCACTAGAATAATCAAGGAGCTTGTTACAAGAGTTAAAGAAAAATGATGTTTGTAATAATCAAAAAAAAATTAACTTAAATTTAAAGGCAGATGCCTCAAATTAAATTTCCACTTTTGTTTTCCTTTCATAGGTTTTCAGGAATGCACAGACCAAAATAACTAATTTTGATATAAAATAATCAAACGTGTATAAATCTATGATCCATATCCTATGAAAGTCCAAAACCACTTCATTGTCTGTGCAGACATAAGAGACTGCAGAACGGTCTGAAGAAGGGTCCCGACTCAAAATGCCATCAGTCCATTGTCCGCCACAGGTGCTGCATGACCCGCTGAGTGCCGTCAGTATTTTGTTTTTTTTGTTCATTGCCATTGATTACTTTTAGAACGCAGTCGCTATTATTTTGGGTGCAAGTGTGGCAGACTTATTAGTACTGAGCAAGGTTTCAATCCAACTGAGATAAGTGCTGAACTAATCTGTTCGAACATTGTTGGTTCAGCAATGAATGTTGGGTTAGGACAGTAATAATTCTCATGGTCCGCTTTAAATAGAACCTCCAGGTAACTTTGGTTTAATGAATCTCCAGAAAACAACAGTGTTGATAGTTTGAGCACTACCTTTGTAGAGTCGGAGCTGTGGAGCACGGAAACAGGCCCTTCAACCCATCTTATTCGTGCTCTCCAAGTTGGCATACTGGGCTTCATATGTATATGTCTGTCCAAATGTCTTTTGAAGTCACAATTTTATCTGCTTCTATAGCTCCTCTGACAGCTCATTTCAGATACATAGAAACATAGAAAATAGGTGCAGGAGCTGGCCATTCGGCCCTTCGAGCCAGCACCGCCATTCATTGTGATCATGGCTGATCGTCCCGTATCAATAACCCGTGCCTGCCTTCTCCCCATATCCCTTGACTCCACTAGCCCCTAGAGCTCTATCTAACTCTCTCTTAAATCCACCCAGTGATTTGGCTTCCACTGCCCTCTGTGGCAGGGAATTCCATAAATTCACAACTCTCCAGGTGAAAACATTTTTTCTCACCTCAGTCTCAAATGGCCTCCCCTTTATTCTAAGACAGTGGCCCCTGGTTCTGGACCCGCCCAACATAGCGAACATTTTTCCTGCATCTAGCTTGTCCAGTTCCTTTTTGGGTTTCTATAAGATGCCCCCTCATCCTTCTAAACTCCAGTGAATACAAGCCTAGTCTTTTCAATCTTTCCTCATATGACAGTCCTGCCATCCCAGGGATCAATACAGACTAACCTGTGAGTGGAGAGAGTTGACACTGAGGCCCCTCTTTAATCTCATCCCTCTCACATTAAGCCATGCCCTCTAGTTTTAGAATCATCTACCCTGTGAAAAGATTATGAACCTTTACTTGATCTATGCCTCTCATAATCTTGTGCACCTCGATAAGGTCACCCCTCTGCCTTCTACGCTCCAAAGAACAACGTCCCAGCATATCCAACACTTCCTCTACTCAAGTCTGCAATTCTAGGTAACATCCTGATGAATCTTTTCAAAGCCCTTTCTAACTTAATGACATCCTTCCTCTGGTTGGCAATCAGAACGTCACACATTGCTCCAAGTGTGGTCTCACCAATAACTAGCATCACAGAACAGGCCCTGCGGCCCACCGACCATCAAACGTATGGACTTAATATGTAAATGTTGCACTGCCTACTTCCGCTTGCACTCCTATGGTCTGGTTTGTACAATTAATCATTTATTGTACATTTGTATTGTTCCATTGTTGCATTAAGCTGCAGCAACAAGTTAATCTTATTATCAGTCTGAAGGAAGGTCTTGACCCAAAACGTCACCCATTTCTTCTCTCCAGAGATGCTGCCTGTCCCGCTGAGTTGCTCCAGCAATTTTTGTCTATCTTCGGTTTAAACCAGCATCTGCAGTTCCTTCCTACACAATAACTTTAATAGTTTTATTCCCAGGGTATATGACAATTATACATTTTGACTCTTGAGGTAAGAGGAGAGAATGAAAGGTTTGTGAAGGACTTTACAGAGCACGAGGCGCGGGAAGCTGCAGGCAAGTGGTGAATACAAGAGAGTGAGAGGATTTGGGCCGATGGGCATTACACCTGTGGATGTGGCTAGCGACAGCGCGCTATGAAGTCACAAAGACAGTTAAACCCCAAGATGAAAAGCTGAATCTTAAGCCATTCAGGAAGCGATGAATGAGAAGTGTGAGAATGACGAGTTAGCAGAGTTGCTGCAAGTTAGAACATGTATTTTATCACATCAATAGATGCTGTTGCTAAAGGACGGTGAGTTGATGAGGAAGTTGGGCCAAGGATGGATTATTGATGAGCTCTAAATAGGTTGGCTAAAAAGAGGATCCCTTGTAAGAGATGATCGAGCTCTTTTCAGAGCTAAAAGAATGGAACAAATGGAAGACTATCAGAGAACTGGGAAGAGGATTTGCAAGGTCAGTAAAATTCTAATTCAAGTGATAGTTTTTTAAGGTGGAAAGACGGATGGACAGGTTCAGAGGCCCACAGAGGGAATGGCTGAGGGATGAGCACAAAGGGTTTCACATAAAGATATTAAACTGTTTCCTATTTGATTGACTAGGAAATATTCTGCAGCATTTAAATTCCACTGCTATTCTGGAAAACTTCAACCAACACTAATAAGCTCACAAAGTGGTCATTTATCACATTCAGTGTCTGCGGGATTTCACTTGTGAAACTTGTTGGCCTGTGCAACTAACTGCATATTGTTGCATGTGAGGGTGTGAAAATTGCAGGATAAATAGTGTAAAACCAGAGGAGTACATAGTGTTCGGAATCAGAGGAGGTTGGGTGTTTCATGCTAAATTAGCCTGGTAGATGAATGGAGTCTTTAATAATTCCCTATGTGGGAAATCACCTCCATTTAAAGCAGGAAGATGTCATCGGAAGATGTAGACAGAAGGAACTGTAGATAACGGAATCTTGAGCAAAAAACACAAAATGCTGGAGTAACTCAGAGGGTCAGGCAGCAACTCTTGCTCAAGTGGAGTTGTGCAAAAGAATGACCATCTGATTTAAGCGTGGGGTGTTATCAGCATCTGCAAGAGGAAGGAGAGCATTGGGCAAAAAAAGACGCCATTTTCAGAGCTGAGTTGGGTTTTCTCATTCTCTCAGTAACTCAGAGAGAAACTTGCCACATATTTTAAGACTGGTAGTTTAGACAACCAGAGATGATGATATATCATCATACATATTCTTCCTTCTGATTAAGGATAACAGGCTTTCACTGTGGTGGCAATATTGTGGAAACCACATATTCTTGCATAGATGGGGCAGAACATTATGTGTACTCCTGATACATGCACCTGAGGTTCTCAATACTATTTTAAATGCTCCTCCACTTTGACCTGTCATGGGGCTCCGGTTCTCAGGAGTTCTAGGTGATGTTGTACATCTTCAAGGAAACTTTGAATCCAACCTTGAATTTTTGTCGGTTACACAAAAAGCTGGAGAAACTCAGCGGGTGCAGCAGCATCTAAGGAGTGAAGGAGATAGGCGACGTTTCGGGTCGAGACCCTTCTTCAGACTGAGCATCAGGGGAGAGGGAGACACAGGGATAAGGAAGGGTAAGTTGTGAAAACGAGATATCAAAGGGGATGAGTTCAAGGACAATGTAGAACAGATCATTGATAGCTAGGAGAAGGTGACAACAAAGCACTCCGAGATAAAATGTAATCAGGAGAACAGTCAGAATGGTCAGAGAACTCATGAGGGGGAGGTGTTAAAGAAGGAACTGCAGATGCTGGAGAATCGAGGGTTACACAAAAGGCTGGAGAAACTCAGCGGGTGCAGCAGCATCTAAGGAGCGAAGGAGATAGGCGACGTTTCGGGTCGAGACCCTTCTTCAGACTGGTCAGGGATCAGGGAAACGAGAGATATAGACGGTGATGTGGAGAGATAAAGAACAATGAATGAAAGATATGCAAAAAAGTATCGATGATAAAGGGAACAGGCCATTGTAAGCTGTTTGTAGTGTGAAAATGAGAAGCTAGTGCGACTTGGGTGGGGGAGAGATAGAGAGAGAAGGAATGCCAGGGCCCCGAGGGCTGAGGGAGAGGTGGGAAGGGGAGGAGGCAGCTAGGGTTAACAGAATTGAGAAAATTCAATGTTGAAGCCCAGGGGGAGGGATGGAGAGAGAGAGAGAGAGAGAGAGGGAAAGCAAGGGTTAATTGAAGCTAAAGTCAATATTCATACCGCTGGGGTGTAAGCTACCTGGGCGAAATATGAGGTGCTGTTCCTCCAATTTGCGTTGGGCCTCATTCTGACAGTGGAGGAGGCTAAGGACAGAAATGTCAGTGTGGGAGGAAGAGTTAAAATGTTTAGTAACCGGGAAATCTGGTAGGTTTAGACGGGCTATCTTTGGGAGTCTTGTATTAGATGTGCAGCCCAACGCAACTTACTGAGAACAACTAGTGCCATTACTCAATTTGGCTGCTTTTTTCATATGCCTGAAAGCCTTTACGGACAAAAAACCTTTATCTCAGACTGGAAGATTTGCATTGACGAAGAATGTCATGTCATATCATATCATGGTGTAGAATTCAAATGTGATCTATATGTGAAAAATAATCTTTTGCAAGAATGATGGGAATAGATATGTGAAGACAACAAAATGAATAGTTCTTCCAATGGGACTGTACAAGCCAAATATCACACTGAAGATAGAGACAAAAAACGGGAATAACTCAGAGGGTCAGGCAGCATCTCTGGAGAAAGGGAATAGGTGACGTTTTGGGTCGAGACCCTTCTTCAGACTACCAAAAATATCATAGTAGACAAAAAATGCTGGAGAAACTCAGTGGGTGAGGCAGCACCTATGGAGAAAAGAAGTAGGTGACGTTTTGGGTCGAGACCCTTCTTCAGACTGAAGACGGTTCTCGACCCGAAACATCGCCTCTTCTCCATCGATGATGCCTCACCCGCTGAGTTTCTCCAGCATTTTTCATCTACTTTTGATTTTTCCAGTATCTGCAGTTCCTTCTTAACCAAAAATATCATACTACGTATTATAAAATTCTATGATTTTTAGTTTTGTGTTTGCAAAAATATTTTTGCTGAAGAAGGGTCTCGACCGAAAACATCACCCATTCCTTCTCTCCAGAGATGCAGCCTGACCCGATGAGTTACTCCAGCTTTTTGTGTCGATCTTCGGTTTCAACCAGCATCTGCAGTTCCTTCCTACACTGTTTGTTTGCTGATTTATTTCTGACTTGCGTAATCACAAGCAATCTAACACAGAAGGAACAGTGGGACCCACAGGGCTGCCTGTTTATTGGTGGGCCACCTGCACTGTTCACCACAAATTGTGGGTGCGAGGCACAGTTAACATGCTCGCTCAGCACTCAGGCTGTGAGGCAAAAATGGTTTCAGACACAATATACGGATGCTGTATCTTTAATTGCCCTGGGGCTCAACAACAGTGACAATGCCACAGCCCTATCATCCTGTAATTGGTTTGTTTTTGCACCTCATTATCTCTCTGAGCCTAGGGGAAACAGCCTCTATCAGTTATCACTAATTGTATCGAAGTGGTGGTAATTCGAGGGAGCTTGCTGCATGTGTCTGTGTCAGCTGTAGCAGCTCACAGAGTGGAGCCTCTCACCTCACTGCTCCTGCACTGATGGGCTGTGTGTTTGGCAACAGAGTTAATGAGGGAGCACAGTGTTGAGACAAGACACGAGATACAGTTCCTGTATTCAAGTTCTAAAGAGTGAGACATACAGAAGGTAAACCTTTCTGTAGCCTTGGGCCACAGATTTATTGGCGGGTGCTTGGCAGGCTTTTACTGTCATTGATAGCTTGTGGAACTGTGACATTTTTGTAACCCTTTTTAAACAATCAATCTGCATTCTAACACAAGCTCCTGGTGGTAAAACGATACCCCGATTCATTTACAGAGTTACTGACATCCGCCACTGTGTTGCCAAGAAGCAATCCTGCAAAAATAAGGGGTCTGAACCATGGGCTTTGAGCTTGTGTCTATACCACTTCGCATTGGGAAACCTAGACAACTGTGTTTTGATTCTCCTTTCAATCATTTGTGTTTGGAACAGCCAACTCCTCATGTCATAGCTTCAACAGTCAATAAATCAGGAACTGATAGAATAGGAAACATAGAAACATAGAAAATAGTTGCAGGACTAGGCCATTCGGCCCTTCGAGCCTGCACCACCATTCAATATGATCATGGCTGATCATCCAACTCAGTATCCTGTACCTGCCTTCTCTCCATATCCCCTGATCCCTTTAGCCACAAGTGCCACATCTAACTCCCTCTTAAATATATCCAATGAACTGGCCTCAACTAGCTTCTGTTGCAGAGAATTCCAGAGACTCACCACTCTCTGTGTGAAAAATGTTTTCCTCATCTTGGTTCTAAAGGAATTCCCCCTTATTCCCCCTTATTCTTAGACTGTGACCGAATGGCCTACTCCTGCACCTAATTTCTATGTGACCCCTTGTTCTGGACCTCCCCAACATCGGGAACAATCTTCCTGCATCTAGCCTGTCCAACCCCTTAAGAATTTTGTAAGTTTGTAAGGAAGATGGGATATATGCAAACACATGTTATTTGAAAATCTGACTGATCTTTTCTTCTTCCTCTCAGTCTGAAGAAGGGCCTCGACCTGAAACGTCACCTATTCCTTTTCTCCAGAGACCCCAGCACATTTTAAGATGACATTTTTAATTCTCAACTCGCCATTGATAGGATCTGAGCCTGCATTCTTTGGATTATAAATAGTAATAGTCGCTGCATATCTCTCATTGGCACATTACTAATATGAGAAACGATCGCGAAGGTTTGACATGTTCACTGGACTATTGAAGAATGAGAGGTTATCTCATACATTTCATTCCGAGAGGGCTGGTTACAGCGACCTTGAACATCCCACCTTTAAGCAGTTATTCCAATGAAATCAACCAACCATAAACAGCCTCCAATACATCTCTGATTATTGGATGCCCTGTGATGCAAATACACAACATGGCTCCTTATGAAAGCTTGGATGAATCAACAACTTCAGTTCTGATAGTTTAGTTTAGAAATACAGCGTTGAAACAGGCCCTTTGGCCCATCGACTCAACACCGACCAGTGAATCCTATACACTAGCACTAGCCTACATACACACTAGGGACAATTTACAATTTGACCAAGCCAATTAGCCTACAAACCTGTGCGTCTTTGGAGTGTGGGAGGAAATCAGAGGACCCGGAGAAAACCCACGCAGGTCATAGGGACAATGTACAAACTGCACCCGGTGTCAGGATCGAACCGGCACACTTGGCAGTATGGCAGCAACTCTACTGCTGCACCAATGAATCGGCCTGATCAACTGAACTTTGGTTACATTAAGGATTTGCACCTTTTCTGGCTTCTTCCCCACACATTAAATAAAATGTACACAGTTCTGAATATGACATTCTGCTAATTATGTGCTCAGGGTCTGAAGCCAAATTAGCCCTTCATTCCAGATTAGGTTTCTTCTGTAACTCTGAGAATTAAAGATTTTTAAACACGACCCTATGCAATGGCAGGGACATGCTCAGAGGTTGAGGCTCTTCCTGGCAGCACTTTGCTTAACACTAATGAGGTAAATGATACACCAGGATAAATGTTTTAAATTTAAGAATTGGCAGCTCCAAACAGATAACACAAGGAATGCACTATCATTGGCTAATAAAACCCTCTGTCTAAAATAGAAGCAATATGAAAGAGCACAGTGGCTCAGCAGTGGAATTGCTGCCTTACAGCACCAGTGACCCCAGTTTGATCCTGACTATGGGTGCTGTTTGTGTGGAGTTTGCACATTCCCCCTATGACCGTATGGGTTTCCTCAGGGTGCTCCTGTTGCCTCCCACATCGCAGGTTTGTAGGTTCATTGCTTCTGTAAATTGTCCCTAGAGTGTAGGATAGGACAAGTGTGGTCGGGTGATCGCTGGTTGGCATGGACTCGATGGGACGAAGGACCCGTTTCCACACTGTGTCTCTAAAACTAAAACATAGCCCCTTTAAGGGTTGCATTTAATGGATAAGCATTGTTATAAAAGATGATGATTGCTTTTAGTTGAACAAAATGAGTTTTTCTCCATATAGATTAAGACAAAACAACTAAGGACCTTTCACGGCAGGCTAAATTTTAATCTAAAATTTATCTAGATTTAATGAAGGAAACTGGGTAGAATTACTTGTTAAAACATGACTTCATAGCAGTGTCTTTGTATAAAGGCATCTCAGAAATAGTACCTTAAATGAATTGGCAATAAAAGGGGGCTTAGACCAAGCAGCGGGAACTCCATTAAAAAGCAGCTAATCACCAAGGAGGTGCTATTCACGATCCCAAACTCTGCACGTTCCTCTGCCTCTGCACAAACCAGAATTCATAAAGTAACATATTTGTAATAAAGAAACTCGGCATGAAAGAATAGCTCAAGCTCTTGTTTGATTAGCAGTTGATAATAACTCCACAGTCAGGAAGCCCCATTGTGGAACTGGCTATATCATTTTAGAACATACTGTAAGTAATGCACTCACTGGGTTTTGAAATGTTGGGTTTGGAAATATTGCAGTCTGAAGAATTAATTATGTTTCAAAAGATTAGAATTGCCAATGCATTTTGATTAGGTCTTAAGATCAGAATGTTTTCTTTATTTGACTCACTTGCACGATATGTGCTTTCCTTGTGTAGCTTGAATTGCCCACGTGTTTTTGGCCTTGAGCTAGAGTAGCATTGTTGGTCACTTCAGAAGATAGTTCAGAGATAATATAGGGATTGGAATATATTATCAACAGAGGCTATTATGGAAACATGCATGTGTTTGGGACCCATTCATTACATTTTGTCTCATAACTAATCTAATGTTAGTTAGTAAGTACATTTGGGGCAATGACAGGGAAGTAGAGAAACTAAGTTAAAGATGCCAGGATTCTGTTCCTTAGCTTGGTCTTTCAAAATACCTTCAGTTTACTTTAGAGATAGGGTTTTGTTTAAAGATGAGTGGGGAAACAGGCCCTTCGGCCCACCGAGTCCATGCCGACTAGTGATCACGCCGTACACAAGCACTGTCCTACAAACTAGGGTCAATTTTACACTTTTACAGAAGCCAAATAACCTACAAACCAGTACGTCTTTGGAACGTGGGAGTAATCCGGACCACCCTAATAAGCGTACAAACTCCGTACAGACAACATCCGTGGTCAGGATCGAACCCAGTTTTCTGGCGCTGTAAAGGCCCTGTCTCACGGTGCGAGTTGACACACGAGTGACCCAGAGTGACAGACTCGTGGTTGTGTACGATATTCCAAGTTGATGTGCAAGTGTTTGTGGCGAGTTCCCACGGGTATGGTAATCTGCGATGTTCCGAGATCGTCTCCAGAGTTACCAAGTTCCCCTCCCGTTTGCTCTTGAGTTACCAAGTTCCTCTCCCGCTCAGGGCGTGTGTTGTTGCTGCAGTCCGGGATTCGCATTTAAAGCACTCGGTTATCTTCAGCAGTTCAGGCGAGGACAGGTTTGGGGGGGGGGGGGGGCGAGGGATGGTGGAATTGGGAGAAGGCAAAGACTATGGGTGGGGAGGAGTGAGAGGGGGGCTAGGAACGGCATCTGCGAAACGGGTAGTCAACCTTTAGGGTCCCGGCCCGAAACATCCCTATACATTTTATGATTTCCCTCCAAAGATGCAGTCTCCCGTGGTTTGTTTGCACAACTCTCTTCCCTCTCTCTCCCAACATTGGGGGGGGGGGGGGGACGACGACGACAAGATAGTTTAAACGGACCTTACCCCCACTTCATGCTTCTGTTGCGCATAATTCAGCAGTAAAACCTCTCTTCCCCTTACCCAGCGACGCCCGATTCCTCGCACCCCCACAAGTTCACATCGACGAGGGAAGAATGAGCGGGGAGTCTGAAGAAGGGTCCCGACCCGAAACATCACCCATTCCTTCTCTCCAGAGGCGATGCCTGTCCCGCTGAGTTACTCCAGCATGTTTGTGTCTATCCTCGGTGTAAACCAGCATCTGCAGCTCCTTCCTACACACAGACAGTGAAGTGCCTCGGCCAAATTAGGAACATTAGGATTCTCTGATGTGAAGGTAGTCTGGTTTGCGTTTCTTACACTTGATCATATCCGAAACTAAAGTATAGATAGACACAAAATGCTTGAGTAACTCGGCGGGACAGGCCGCATATCTGGAGAGAAGGAATGGGTGGCGTTTTGGGTAAGTCTGAAGAAGGGTCTCGACTCCATTCCTTCTCTCCAGAGATGCTGCCTGGTCCGCGAGTTACTCCAGCATGTTGTGTCTATTAAAGAGTTCCCACGGTAGACGCACGGATCACTAAAGTTAACGCACGGGCCACTACGATATAACTCTGAGTTTAAATGTTTCAATTTTAAACTTGACCACGAAATTTGACTCGTGGAAAAAGTCAAACATGTTTGACTTTTTTCACGAGTTCACAAGTTTCACGGGTACCTGCCGTTAGCGCCACGAGTGGACAAGTTGATCGCGCGAGTTCCGACGTTCCCACTACGTTGGCTGTACGTGATCACCACGAGTGAAAACTCGGGGTCACTCGTGGGCCAACTCGCACTGTGAGACAGGGGTTTAAGGCAGCAACTTTACCTCTGCACCACTGTGCTGCAGTTAATGCTACTACCTAGCGCTGTACTTGTAGGAGTCGACATCTTCAGGAAAGTGAAAAAAGTGCATGTGATAAAATAATCACATACATTTGTTTATTTGGGTGTCTAGGATATATTAAAAATTATAGAGTGGGTGCACAGAACATGGAAAATACTGCTCCCTAGGGAAAGTAAACCATTTTTGCTTTGAGTGGATCCTGAAGTGACAGAGGCCCCGACTCAAAATGTCACCTATCTATTCTCTCCATTGATGCTGCCTGACCCGCTGAGATACTCCAGCACTTTGTGTATGGCATATGGATTGTTAGTTATGCACTAAACTTGTACATGCCCAACGTACATGTTTATTTATCTGCTGTGTAATATAAACAGCCGAGCACACACAAGGGTGAGGCCATTCATTTTGTGTCCTCTAGTACTGGCAGGATATTTAGAGTAACTAGAAGGGACCTTCCAAGAATTGATATAAAGAAGAAACTTTGGGTGCAAGTTTATAGCTCCCTGGAGATGGTACTTAGCTTGCTTGCCTTCATTAGGCAGGGGTTTTGAGTTTAAGAGTTGGGATATCATGTTTCAGCTGATCAAGGCATTGGTTAGGCCACACTCGTAACATTGTGCACACGTCCAGTCACCACACTATAAGAAGGATCTGATTCATCAGAAAATTGCCCAAGGAGAGATAGGAGAGGCTGGGATTGTTCTCACTGAATCATAGGAGGCTGAGGGATGAAATTATAGAGGTTTATAAAATTATGAGGAGCATTGATAATTATTTTTCCAGAGATAGAGGAGTGTAAAATTAGAGGACATAGGATGTAAAGGAGATCTGAGGTGCAAGTGTTTCATACAAAGAGTGTTGAATAAATAGAACAAGCTGCCTGAGGAGGGATACACAAAAAGCTGGAGAAACTCAGCGGGTGCAGCAGCATCGAAGGAGCGAAGGAGATAGGCGACGTTTCGGGTCGAGACCCTTCTTGAGCCAGGTGCAATCACAGCAGTTGGACAAGTATGTGTATAGGAAAGGACTAGAGAGATATGGGCCAAATGCAGGGAAAGATTAGCATAGTTAGACTTCTCTGTTGGGTGAGTCGGGCGGAGGGACCTTTTTTTTGCTGTACAACCTTATGACGATGACATTTGAGACAATGGCCATTATTGTGGGACTTTCCCTTTTGTACGTGTTCTAGGAGGAAGAGAATTACAAATGTTCAACATCGGAATAATCTTAAAATTCAGACACGCGATGGAACTGAAAGACAAATCTTCTCTTTGCCTGAGATTTATCCAGTGGTTGAGGGTAATTAAAATTAATACAAACGTTTACATATTGATTTTTTGTAGGTTTTCACACCCCTTGAGACCTATCCAGTCCTGTTTCTAGATACCTCTCTGCTCATTAAGGACCAATGGAAATAAAACATTTCACTGAGAGCACTCTTTTACATATTTAGGATCCTGTCAACTCAAATCATTGTTTTACAATTGGATAATTCCCTAGATTCACAGCTTTTTCAATAAGTACATGTTAATTATCTGTATCCTGGTGATTGTCTCTCCGTGTAATCTGTTAATTTAAGAGGGGAAGCTAAGAGCCTGTTTATCCAATTAACTTTCCTATTTAATTATCTTAATTACCCTGATATTCACCAGCAACACATCCTCTCAAATGAACAAGGCACCAAGCAGAGAAAGCAGGGTTGTCGCTGAATTAAGAGACACAGAGAGTTGAGGGAAGTGGTGACTTTTTGTGACAAAGATTCTCTCTTTGTACAGATTCTTTATATGAGTTCAGTAATAAAAAGGATGCAAAATAAATAATAACTGCACAGCATCAGGATTTGGCTATGGCATGTATTAGTTCTTGATTAGAAGTTGCAGAGGTTCCAAACTGGGTTTAAAGAAAAATTAGTATGTTGTTTTTATGTTTCAAAGATAATTGTAAACTTAATTTAAAATATCCCCTTAACTTTATTCTGTATAAGGCTGGCCATACAGTCAAGGAATAAAGCTACATTGGCAGATCTGAACAATTAGTAGGAAAGACAGAATCTCTCCAATTATTGGAATCTGAAATGAAAATATTGCCGGAAAAGCTCAGTATGTCAGGTAGTCTGGGATGGGGAGATAGCACAAAGATTCAGAATGATCTCCTAAGGTAGTGTTTACATTTATTTAGCACCTTTCATATCCTCAAGATGTTCAGAGGCTTCACAGCCAATGGATTAAGTTTTAAATGTTGATGATGTAAAACAAGATGTCAGGGGCAGCAAAGACCAGTTATTAGTGTAATGGCCTTGGGATTGGTTGGACCACATTCCCAACAGAACACTACTCCCCTTCAAATAGTGTCATGGGATCTTTAAAATCCATGCAAACACAAAATGATTTCAGTGTGAATATCATCCGTACAACATGTCACCAGACACATGGAGACCAGACACGTGCCGTCAGGGTAGGCAAGGTAGGCACTGCCTACCCTGACTAAAATTATAACATAGTAATAACTAAATATAAATAATAAAGGCATGGGAGAATTATGCCTATGTAGGAGATCGATCTCTTAGGTAGGCATAATTCTCCGTGCCTTTCATCCGCAGCGCTTGTAACACGGGAAGGTCTGTGCAGCCCACGTGCCGTCAGCGCTGCCTGAAGCCGTCACTTTCAAACGGGGCTGAAGGCAGCAGAAATTCTGCCTTTGCAGCACTGCGCATGCGCATCAGTCTACTGCGCATGCGCAGCGCAAGTTCCTTGGCGGGGTTTTCATATATGGTTTGTCAATATTTTAAGTGTATGTTAGGTAACAAAGAGAGAAGAAGGCAGTTTGTGTACCAATAATGTGGTAAGTACATTTTGTGTTTATGTTTTTAAATACTGTATTTCCCGGGGAGTGGGGGTGGGGGGGAGAGCTCCTTTCACAGCGATGATGAGTCTGGCCCGGGGTAAAGTTGCGGTGAGGGCACGAATGTTATGAATGAGGGGATTGGGATAATGTCACTTGCGACGCTCCTCGCACGGAGGCGTGAAATACCACTGCATTGAGGCCAGGGGGGAGGAGAGAAGTAGCTCGGGTGGCGGAGCGGCCGCCGGGCCGGACAGCGGAACCAGCTGCCACCTTAGCTCCTTCTGCCGGTCCCCGCTCACCTCTGACAGCTATCCGTCTAAAAACCTCTCTCCTACCGCTCGCTGCCCCCACTCATGTCCTCAAATTCCGACAGCGCGATTGAGGTTACTCGGCTGTGGGAATGTAAAGATTTGCAGGAAGCCGCTGACATGAGCGAAGTCGGTGAACGGCAGGTGACAGGTGTTCCGACGGAGAGCACTGCCAAAGGTGAGCGGGCCGGCAGAAGGCGCAGAAGTGGCGGCCACTTCTGCTGTCGGGTCCTGGTGGCCGCTCGTAGCTCCCCGAGCTGCTTCTATCCCCAGCTACAGTGCGTGGCTTCGCGCCCGGAGAGCTGCGGTAGCGGTGAGTGAGTGATTTATGGCAATATCCCCGACACCCTTCTTCAAGGGTTTCGACCCGAAATGTCGCCTATATCCTTCGCTCCTTAGATGCTGCTGCACCCGCTGAGTTTCTCAAGCCTTTCGTGTACGCTCCTTCTCAACACTCGTGCTCTCCCCACAACTTTACCCCTGGCACAGGCTCTCCACACGCTGTGAAAGGAACTGTTCCCCCAATTGGTCTAGGACTAGGAAGCCTAGGAAGGGCAAATTTAAATGTCACGGTTTTATTTATTTATTTATTTAACGGAGAGGACAATCTGCGCATGCGCGGTTTAATTTTTTTTAAAGCGGACTGAGTGCCTACCCTGAGTAATTACTCACGGCACGTGCCTGATGGAGACATTGTCACTTTCCCGTCACAAGTCATTCCATTTTGAACATAGATTGTCACTTCTTTGTGGTCAACGGGCACAGTTCTTGAATTCCCTGCCGAACAATGTTGTGAGTGACGTAATAAAACTGAGGCCACCTTGCCTCCTCAAGAACCATTATAAATGGGCAATAAATGCTGATCTTTCAAATATCCTTAATATGTAAATGACAACGCATACCTGTATTTGAAAAGTTGTTCCTTCTTTTGCTAAAACCTGAAACATTATTATAATGGGCAGCACAGAAATACAGCTAGCAGAGTGGTGACCACACAACTCCAGGGACTTGGCTTCAACCACGACTCCAGTGCTGACGGTGTAGAGTTGTTGTATGTGTGGATTTCCTCCAGCCACTCTCAGATCACAAGACACGTGAGTTGGTAGGTTGAGTAGCCACAGTAAACTGCCCTGAATGTGTGGATGAGTAAGATGTGGGTGGGGCTGGGGGTGGGATGGTGAGGAAATGATGGGAATGTGGAGAGTATAAAATGGGTTAGGGCAGGATTCATGTAAAAAGGGTTGCATAAAGAATGACGTGGACACAATTGCAGTTGGGCTTGTTTCCAAGCTGTTTGTCTCCTGAATGCTATGAAATGCCATCTAGGCCCAGAGAACAGAAATAACAATCAGGAAATCTGTTCCTGGGTGCTATCCATCGCATCCTGGTAGAAGTCACACATGGATAACATTGGTTGAGTCTCAGGACCAGCTTGGTACCTTGTCCATCTCAACTTGGGCAGAAAACCCCTCAGAATCAATAAGAGAATATTCACCTGAGCAGGATACTGCAAGCATTGTTGTGTCCTTACTGCAATAAGAAGACAATATTTCCAGGATTCAGAGTGAGGAAGTGGGGCTGGGGGGAAATTGATGGGCAGATTTGAGACTCTTATTGCTTTTCATCATAACTATTGAGTGAGGTAGAGAGCAGATTTAAAACATGTTAATGAATGTTAGAAGCTTGTCTAAGCCTGATTGGCATTGTGTAAATGGGTGGTCTAAAATCCGAGTTTGTTTTGGTGATGTTATGTAAAGGATTATGAAGGAGATTTCAAACAATTCATTTGATTAAGTCACTTCTTGTGTCTCTCAAACAGGGTTGTGCCAGGCACCACCACTGAGGTTCTGATGAACAAGTCTCATTGATAAAGATTAAGCCATCACTCATGCTTGGGAATTCAGCTCCATGAGGGGAAAAATCCATTGTACTTGGAGCAAACCAGTACCCCTGTGATAGAATGTCAAACTTTCCTCACAAATCCCTTGAGCTCATTAACTGTAAAAAGGAAAAGAATCCATCCCTTTCATTCAGATTCCAGGAAGTTACCTGCAGTGTTGATATATATGATAGTTGTCAAAAAGGCTCTAGAATTTTACTCTAAAGAGTCACTTAGGCATATAACGTGGAACTACATTCACATTAGCAAACTGAGCAAAATTGAATTTTAATGATCATTGGGATTTGGGTAAGGCCAGCATTTATTGCCAATCACTAAATGCTCTTGAGAAGCCAGTGGTATGTTTGAACTGCTGCACTACCGTTGGTAAAGGCACTGCCGACATGCTTTTGGATAGGGAGTTGTGCCGTCCACAGTGCCTAGCCTTTATAGTCTAGCAAGGTGACTGAACTGGCATCTACTACCTTTCCGAGAACTACAAACAGGTTTGTTCTCTGTGACAGTGTGGGTTTTCTCCAGGAGCTCCAGTTTCCTCCCACATTCCAAACACATGCAGGTTTGTTTGTTAATTGTCTCTGTAAATTTTCTCTAGTGTGTTGGATAGAATTAGTGTAAGAGTGGCCATTGGTCGGAGCCAACTTGGTGGGCCGACCAGCTGCTTCTACATCGTAAAATTAAACTACCCAATTAAAAAAACAAGCAATGATATGTGAAGGAGACCCTTGCTATCAGATAGGTGTGTGGATACAACAGGAGCCAACACAAGGCTTTCAACCTTTTCTTTGGAAATGTTGAAAGCTGCGTCTATCAGAACATCAGCCATTAATTAATTGCCTTAATTCTCATTGTTCTGAACATCATGTTTAAAGGCTACTTGGGTATTGCCAGCCAAGGTAGATACTTTTGAAGGCTAATTCACAAGGCTTTTCATCTCCAAATGGTTAGGTGTATTCCCACCTTAGCCTTATCACTATCTCATTACATCAATGGAAAGTTGAATATTCTACTTGTTGACACAAGGAATTGCACATGCTGGTTTACCAAAAAAGACACAAAGTGCTGGAGGAACTCAGCGAGTCAGGCAGCATCTCTGGAGAATGAATTCTTGGGTGATTCTTTGGGCCAGGACCACTTTTCAAACTGATTGTGGTAAAGTGGAGGTGAAGTGAAAAAAGCTGGATGAGAAGTGGGGGCACAGCGAACCCTGGGGATTGATAGGTGGATATAGGTGAGAGAGGGGAGTTTTGCTTGGCAGATTGTTGGGCAAAGGTCAGAGATGAAAAAAACAAAATGTGTGAGTTAAGTATCTATCCCATGGATCGGAGAGGCTTAGAGGCATAAGGGCCAAATGAGAGCAGGAGGGACTAGCGTAGATGAGACATCTTGGTAGCATGGAATGGTTGGGCCAAAGGCATCTATGACTAAGAGTATTCAAATAAAATTCAATAAACAGAGGTTCATGTAGATAAGCACATTATTTCTCGTTCATTTTGCTTACAATAGGGAAGGAATAGCACCTCGTATTCTGCTCTGGTAGCTCGATGCTCTTAAGACAGTGGAATTGATTGTAGACTTTAGGAGAGCTTCCCCTCCCCTCCCCCCATTCCCCATCAACCAGACCACAGTCACATCTGTGGAGTAATTTAAGTTCTTTGGACCCATCATCTCCAGGGCCCTTAAATGGAGGCCACGATCAACTCCACAGTCAAAAAGGCCCAGCAGAGGATGTACTTCCTGCGGCAGCTGAGGAAACACAATCTGCCACAGGCAATGATGGTCCAATTTTATACTGCCACCATAGAGTCTGTCCGCACCTTCTCCATCATGGTCTGGTTTGGCTCAGTCACCAAGCTCGACATCCGGAGGCTGCAGCGCATCGTTCAATCAGCCGAGGCTGCAACCTTCCCCCCCATCGACGAACTGGACACTGCAAGGGCCAGGAAGCGAGCGAGCAAGATCATTTCTAACCCCTCTCACCCTGGCCACAAACTCTTTGAATCACTTCCCTCTGAAAGGCAACTCCGGACTGTCACAGTCGCACAGACCAGACATAAAAACAGCTTTTTATTCCACGAGCAGTAGCTCTACTCAATAACCAAAAGTCTGTAGCCTCCTTTTGCTCTGGTATTTTGTTTCATTCTTCACATGTTTAAATTATAATGTTTAATTCTTAATTCTTTACTGTGCATCGTGTTGTTACTTGCGAGCAAAGCACCAAGCCAAATCCCTTGTATGTACACATACTTGACTAATAAAGTCAATTCAATTCAATTCAATCAGCTTTTAGGGCCGGCACTGCAGCGCAGCGGTAGAGTTGCCACCTTTTAGCACCAGAGTCTCGGGTTCAATCCATCTGTACGGAGTTTGTACACTATCCCTGTGACTGCGTGGGTTTTCCTTGGTGCTCCAGTTTTCTTGCACATCCCAAAGACGTGCTTCATTAGGAATTGATTGCTTTGACATCAAGTACCACCCCATAATTAAGTCAAAGGACTAAAACTAATTCAGACTACACACAATATCTGGGTCAGGTTTGATGAACAGTTGATGTACTTATGCCAGGTGAGCTCTTTCTATGTGATTTGTGCAACTTGAGCTCGCCCATCTTGTCATCTCACGGTCCTCTGCATGAGTATTGCATTGGTGATGACAGACCGAACATTAAGGATTATCTTTGTTGAGAGACTGATAAATAATGATTTGATGGTGGAATGTTATCTTAACTGCAGATACTAATTACTGAGCAACGTCATGTATCAGGTGACAACAGACAGGCATGAACAATTGAGGAACAGTGCCTCTTTCCACAAATGAAGGACAGCTGCCCTTCCATTTTGGATACATTTACTACGCAGCCTGAACGGTCGAGACATTGGTCTACAGTAAGTGGGAACCTGGGCGATGGATTCAGTTAAAACATTCTAATTCAGTTTCAGTTTAGTTTATTGTCACGTGTACTGAGTTACAGTGAAAAGCTTATTGTTGTGTGTTAACCAGTCAGCAGAAAGACAATACATGATTCAGTTCAATGGATCCATTTTCCTCTTTCTGCATGGGTCTATCTATCTCACAGAGATGTCTGCAAACTGGTTTTAATGGTCTGAAATCTATTGACTCCATTTGAGCAGTACAGAACATAAGTACAATGTCAGAATAAGCCTTACAACTCATCGGAGCCATGCTTCTATCTAATTAGATGAGTTAAATGCCAAAATGCCAAATGCCAAAAAACTCATAAACCTTTGGTGAAATAAACAATAGGTGCAGGAGTAGGCCATTCGTCCCTTCGAGCCAGCACCGCCATTCTATATGATCATGGCTGATCATCCACAATCGATATCCCGTTCCTGCCTTCTCGCCATATCCCCTGACTCCGCTATCTTTAAGAGCTCTATCTAACTCTCTCTTGGAAGCATCCAGAGAATTGGCCTCCACTGCCTTCTGAGGCAGAGAATTCCACAGATTCACAACTCTCTGGGTGAAAAGGATTTTCCTCATCTCCGTTCTAAATGGCCTACCCCTTATTCTTAAACTGTGCTCCCTAGTTCTGGACTCGGGAACATGTTTTCAGCCTCTAGCGTGTCTAATCCCTTAATAATCTTATGTTTCAATAAGATGCCCTCTCAGCCTTCTAAATTCCAGTGTATACAAGCCCAGTCGCTCCATTCTATCAACATATGACAGTCCCGGGAATTAACCTTGTGAATAATTTTAAATAAATAATTAAGATTTTCTTCCCGAAATGTTTGTGTACTTGGAGCTGTCTGTTGCTAAAATTCTGAATAAATATGCACCATTACAAAACAAACACCAGATTTCATGAGGGGATCCTGCCCTCTGCCTGTTCACCTCCAAATAGACGTGGCCAGCTTCCTCACACTCTGGGTCAGACTGCACTGACAGCGAGCTGACGGTTCTGTACAGAAGTGTTGGCTGTCTGCAGTGCATGGGTCAGCGCATTCTATACCTGTGAACTGAAGCATGCAAAGACAGACTATGCTGGAGGTCAGATGGCTGCGCCACTGGGCTCAGCATTGAGCCACGTAATGTTGTATGATGTACTGAACCGAGGGGCTGGATACCCTTCTTATCTGGTCGTGCAGCTTGAATGCTCTATTAATTTGAACTGAGACATCATCCTTCATTAACAACGTAAGTGTTCGATTTTACTTTTACTTAATTCATGCTATATCTCTAAACCAAACTAAACTTATTAAAAACATTACTCGTAATAAAATAAACCAACTGTGAAATGATTAATAAACTTTTCACTTTTTTATACCTGGTTTTAAATGTATCTTATCATCAGACATCAGAAGGCATAAAAAACCTCTGGTGACCCATGAGGCATCCATAGGAGCGGCCTGGGTTTCCCCATGTCACATGCCTTCTCTTCCATTGGGATATGTTGCAACACTATGTTCTCTCCCTCCCCCTCTCCCCATTTTGTCCCTCTGTCTCTCTGTCTCTTCCCCCCCTCCGTTTCCCCCCCCATCCCTCTCCCTCTCCCCCTCTCTATATAGGTCTACCATTTCACTTTGTATCCTTTTCTGTCTTCAACAGCTTATTTTTTAAAGTAGTCATTAGCTCGACAACTCAAGTCTGCTCCTATCACAAACATTCTTGCTGCATTTCAATCTCTGTCACTTAACAATGTGATTACTTTTTCGTCTTTCAAGTTCTGATGAAGGGTCCTTCATCTAAAATGTTGCCTCTCCTTCCTTCCCTCCCACCCGGTGCTCCTTGAGCTGCGTGGATGCAATACGGGCATGCCGTGAGGAGCAAACATAAGATATATCTATATCTTCACCCTTGTTGGTGGAGCTTCTATCACAGGGACAAAACATTGTGGGGGGTATTTGTGATGCCTTTGCCCACTTTGTACGTGGAGAAAGACACAACGTGTTGGAGTAACTCAGCGGGTCAGGGAGCATCTGTGGAGAATAAGGATGGGCGATGTTTCAGGCCTGGACCCTGCTTCAGACTGGACCATTCTTCTTCAGTACATGGAGTACATGTTTTCTGATGTGTCCTGAACTGGGTCCACATCACTCATAAGTCAGAAAGAGCACACATCGCACTGGCGCTGTGGAACAGACCAAGACATTTGAGTGTCTTGACTTTGCCACGACTCTCATTTCCTGCAGCAGCAGAGAGTGCTCATGTAGACAGCAGCAAGACTAGCAAGGGGAAGAGTTATGGTGAAGTCCTATTGCGCATCATACTGCATATGATTACAATTAGAAACCTGGAGTATATGCAAAGTGTGTGAAGTTAGGATTAGGGCCGATGATGGTCTCCAGCCTCTTGAACTCACACATGAAGGTTACTCACTTCCTATAGAGGGAGTACAGAGAAGGTTCACCAGACTGATTCCTGGGATGGCAGAACTTTCATATGAAGAAAGACTGGATAGACTTGGCTTGTGCTCGCTGGAACTTAGAAGATTGAGGAGGGGATCTTATAGAGACTTACAAAAATTCTTAAGGGGTTGGAGAGGCTAGATGCAGGAAGATTGTTCCCGATGTTGGGGAAGTCCAGAACAAGGGGTCACAGTTTAAGGATAAGGGGGAAGTCTTTTAGGACCGCGATGAGAAAAACATTTTTCACACAGAGAGTGGTGAATCTGTGAAATTCTCTGCCACAGAAGGTAGTTGAGGCCAGTTCATTGGCTATATTTAAGAGGGAGTTAGATGTGGCCCTTGTGGCTAAAGGGATCAGGGGGGTATGGAGAGAAGGCAGGTACAAGATACTGAGTTGGATGATCAGCCATGATCATATTGAATGGTTCGAAGGGCCGAATGGCCTACTCCTGCACCTATTTTCTATGTTTCTATGGAAAGGTATCCCAGGAAATGCAAAAGCTATGGTGGCAACAAGCAGGAGCAAATTGAGAGGAAATAGAATATATAATAGAACAATTATAGGTTTTATAAGTCGCACTGGGACAATGGGAATGCATCTCCCATGGAATTTAGGCAGTCTGAATACCTCTCTTTGCAAATTCCTGATCATCACTACATGCTCTATGCTAGGATCAAGAATAACATTCAGCTCCTGTTCTGTTAGCATCTTGAGTCATATCAGTACAAGTCATATATATATGTATATAAAATATACAGAGGCATTGATACGGTAGACAGTCAGAACCTTTTTCCCAGGATGGAAATGTCAAATACTAGAGGGCATGGCTATAGGGTCGAGGGAGGAAGTTTAAAGGAGATGTGAGGGGCAAGTCTTTTAAACACAGATGATGGTGAGTGCTGAAGAACACTGGTGGAGGCAGCAGCGTTGAAGATACTTCTGGACAAGATGGAGGGTGTGGATCATGTACAGGCAGAGACGTGTTGGTCCTGGCGTCATGTTCGACACACACACTGTGGGCTGAAGAGCCTGTTCCTGTGCTGTACTGTTTTATGTTCAACTGGTAGCTGAGGGTGCCCTAACATCAGAACCCACACAGGGGTAAAGATACGCTCTGAGTTTGTTTTGACGAGGATGTCCAAAACATTTAAATGCGCATTGGCATGTAGAATTGTATGTAGGGTGTGTGCTACATGTGCACCCTCGCATGCTGGAGTATACACATACACATCCATATACCTTTACACATCCTTTATAACAAGCAACATGCAGGTGGTGCAACAGTAGAGTTGCTGCTTTGCAGCACCAGAGACCCGGATTCGATGCTGACTACTGCTGCTGTCTATACGGAGTTTGTACGTTCTCCCTATGATCGCTTGGGTTTTCCCCGGGTGCTCCAGTTTCCTCCCACACTCCAAACACATACAGATGTATAGGTTAATTGGCTCCAGTAACAATTGTAAATTGTCCCTAGTGTGCAGGATAGTGCTAGTGTACCGGATGATCACTGGTCGGTGCGGACTCGGTGGGCCGAAGGGCCTGTTTCCATGGTGTATCTGTAAACTAAATTAAACTAAGCTGAACATACATTGTGCACACACACACATTGTCCACATGCATACAATCTTAAACACATTTTTGCATATCCACTCCCATGAATATTTTTAATCATATTACAAACTAATGCAGACACCACCTCACACACCCGAATGCCCCTACAGCTGTTTTTGCAACAAGAGACTTTTCTGGTGAGCAGTTTGCTTCTGAAGCCTGGTTGTCCTGTAGCTGTGACAGTCAAGAAATGAAGGCCTCCCAATTAAACCCCACAAGACTATCCCGGTTGATTTTTACAATGTTTTGTCTTCCTGAATGTGCCTGGGGTCATCAAAAGGTCACGAGGCTCAGGGGGTCAAGGGCTTTCTCCAGACGGGGACCATTTTTTCACATGACCTTGTTGCAACTGAATTGGACCCCCAGACAGACCTGTTTTCTGGCTGACAGGACCTGGCTGGCACACTGGAAACACTGATCTCCTGGGCATTCCGGCATTCCCAGTCAGCAGGATCTGTAATACCCCCAGACCTTGGAGTATGTACTCAAGTCACACTCTGAAACTTAAAACAATATATAGTTTGCACCCACAAGCTCAAATATTTCAAAGTCACTCAGCATTTCTGTTTAACCCCTTAACCTGTGGAGATTTCTCACAAAATGGACCGTTTCAACTCCTATTTCACAAGCTTGTTTCTCCACCTTATATCAGCAATGTCCAATAAAGCCACAATCCCAGTTTTCCAGTTAATATTTTGAAGTCATTTCACTGGCAAAATCCTTCTCTATTTTTCCTCATATCTGCAAACAGCTAATGCAGACTTTCAGCTTTATCCTTAGAATTCTGACAATTGTTTGGAATTTTTCAGCTTGCTAGTGTTTTATTTGAATTTATTTTTCAATACAAATGAGCCTCGAGACAAATAAAATGTCACTACTAATTTTGACATTTATTTTGTGGATGCATCAAATAATATGCATCCATATTATCTAAACGCAATTCAGTGAGACAATCATTTTGAAGATGAGGAAAAACAGGTGGATTCCGGTTTTCGATTTTGAAATAAATTTCATCTGCGGCACACTGGCACAACGGGTAGAGTCTCTGCCTTGCAACGCCAAGACCCTGGTTCGATCCTGACCACGGGTACTGCCTGTACGGAGTTTGCACGTTCTCCCTGTGAGCGCGTGGGTTTTCTCAGGGTGTCCGGTTTCCTCCCACATTCCAAAGACGAACAGGTTTGTAGGTTAATTGGCCTCGCTAAAAGAAAATGCCTCTTGTGTGTAGGGAATGGGTGAGAAAGTAGAGTAACGGAACTGATGTGAACTTATCGATGGTCAGCATAGACTCGGTGGGGTGAAGAGGCTGGATCCACGTAATGTATCTTTCAATCAATCAATTATTCATGACATCCAGCTGCAGCATTTTGACTCACCAAATATTTAACACATTCTGTTTTATCAATCTGAAGAAGGGTATCAACCCGAAACGTCACCCATTCCTTCTCTCCAGAGATGCCGCTAGTCCCGCTGAGTTACTCCAGCATTTTGTGTCTACCAGCATTTAAACCAGCATCTGCTGTTCTTTCCTACACATATATAATTGAATGATGCAAATCTATCAATGGTTTGAAGAAAAGTCTTTCTTAATGACATGTCAACGTGTCATATTTTTTAACATGCTGAAAATCGTAATGACGACAATGTCGGGCATGCTTCTTTACCCATTCTCTGCAGACTTGTGCATCACATCATAATGGACACCCGGATAAATTGGAAAGTCAAACACAAATTGCTGGGGGAACTCAGTGGCTCAGACAGCATCTGCGGAGGGAATGAATAGGCGATGTTTCAGGGTAGGACCCTTCTTTAGACTGCTTGGAATGGGGATGGAATGCTGGAGAACACAAAGTTCCTCTAGTACTTAGTGTTTTGCTCAAGGCTCCATCATCTGCAGTCTCTTGTGTCTTTGTATGAAATGGTAGATGGCTCAGGTATGGGCCACAGCTACAATACGCCATATACTGGAGATGTGAGAGTGCCTCACACCTTACAACCAGCTTTTTGCCTGCCATTGAGAGGATGCGCTACATCCACATTCCTCATTTTTTGTAGGACTTTGCTTGTCGGCTCCAGCCAACTTTTGAAACGTGCCCCAGCTCCACCAAACCAGATGCCCATTAGGTTTCGATAGTCAGTGAAGGGCACGGAGGATCGGTAAGGTTGGTTGTCAAAAGGCATGGCTTTGCTCTTCCTGCGGTTCTATCAAACTATTCCTGGGGGTGGAAGATTGCAACCTTCACGTGGTCCGCCCTGTTTCGACTAATGCAATCAACTTGGCGTGCACAAACGGAAGATCAAATAGAACAAGTTGTCCAACTACTTTAGGCTGTGCACGCCACACGAAAGAAGAAGAAGAAACTATTCCTCAGTAGATTTATGCATGTAAAGAGAGCCATGTGTTTTTATAATTCTTGCAAATATTTTTAATGAATAAAATTTAGTTTTTTGAAATATAAAAAAAATCTACACAGACCATAGTGGAGGTTCGGACCAAAGTTGGGTTGTTGGATGTGCAGTACAACAGCTTCGATTGATTTGCCACTGTTCCAGATCAATGGTGAGAATCCATTTTCTCTGGTTTTGGACGGAGGTAAAGAGTGTATGGATGAAAATCAGGAAGTATGGAAGGAAATAATGTTTCAGGCAGGGTTGCAAAAATGAGCTGTTCTTTCTCTAAAATTTAGGATAGGCTGAGCTATGAAACCAGAGATTTGTCCAAAGGGGTTTTAGAGCAAAGGCATGTAAATATAGATTGCGTCTGGTCCAATTGAGTGATGGGGCAGGCCCTGGAGGTAGAAGGGCCTACTTTTGAACCTGATGTTTCCATGTAACTAAACTAAGCAAAGCAAAGTTCTGCCATATTTCCCCTTCAAAACCCACAGAACAGGCTTTTTGCAGATGACATTGATTTCTACTGAGCAGGAATTACTGTATGATTTTTATCAGTTTCCTCAAACACAGAATTTGCTTATAACACACTCGGACTACTGTGCAAAGTTCTGATCTCCATGTTATTAAAAAAAATGATACAGAAGCATGGGAGAAACCGCCTGCACGATCAATCCTTTTCATTTAATGTGCTTGGCAAGAAACAAAACTGTAAGGTTCCAGGCTCAGTACACATTTCATAAAAGTCATCCAGAAGTCCCACCATGCCTTGATAGCAGACAGTGGCTTTCAGATACTGTCTTCTAAACTACCAACAAGTTGAGAATATCATCCTATACTTCAGTGTGAGCCCTAAGTGAAGCATCTGCCAGGCGAGCTTTTCATATTGGACAAGGAGGGTATAAATATCTGTTTTCCTAGCCCAAAAGTTATCTTGATAGCGACACATTTACTAAGCAATTTGACCTTTATGGGTTTGCCCAAATGTTGTGCCACCCAACACTTGCCAGGTTTGGGCCTGCTCCCACTTCTTCTTTCCAGTTTCCCCCCACCCCCCCATTACAATCTACCCCCCACAACACCCAAAACTGTACCTGTCCATTCCCTCCACAGATGCTGCCTGACCCGCTGAGTTCCTCCAGCAGTTTGTGTTTTACTCAAGATTTCAGCATCTGCAGTTCCATGTGCCTCCAAATAACGTAGATACTTGGACGGGGAAAGCAGTTAAGTATGTGGTTGTGAAGGAAGAGGAGATCCTTTTGCAAAGGGCAAGGTTATGTAAATAAAGTGGCAGGACATTCGTGAGGCAGAGATCCCTTGTACTGAATATCCTGGTTTATATAATTATATAGATCCTAGAAATCCTATGTAATTTATTTCACATTTTCAATATCTTGCCTTCACAGTTACTAAACGTGAACAACTTTGAAATTTTCCTCTCTCAACTTGTGCCTCAATCCACCCCTCCCCCATAGTCTACATTTTCATTTGACGACATTCATCAGTATATTTGGATGGGGATTCTTTGCAGATTCTCAGTATCCAGGGAAACCTCAAATGACCCAGCCTTGTCCTGTGTTATTGTGCTCAGCTGCCAACCCTCCCTGCGATGTGTGCATTCATTAAAATAATAGACTCCTGCTCCCTTTTTATCACTTCCCTGCTGGTGAAAGTAAAGAGGTGGCAGGAGGGAAGAGAGTGCCTCATCCCACTATCTGTCTATCTGCCTGCTCCAGATGAGGAGGCAGTTCTAGTTAGTGCTAATTTTTTTTAAAATTCAACACTGAGATGGGATGTAGTTCTTCTGAATCATACCATCTCTCTGCCAACAGATTGCCTTTCCCACCAAACTTCAATGCTTCTAGATCACACTTCACTATTGGCACGAAATAAAAATCAAAGAAATTATCCACGTATTTCTCAATCCAAAAGTAAATGAGGGAAATACATTTTCTATAATTTGCTGAAAACTCACTTTTTATTTCTCTTCAAACTTCTTGTTTTCACCATTCCTGAATCTCACCGACTGTCATTGTCTTGGACTTTCTGGCAATGTACCACCAACTATCTGTGGCTGTTGTATAAATGCTGTTTAGTTAGCCTAGTTTAGTCACCCTGTCCACAGCGGTGGTAGTTTGAAGAAGAATGAGAGAAAGGGGTGGGCTCTCACCCATGCTCCATTCTCCATCTATGTATCACTCACATGTGTGTGTTGATTCATATTGTAGTTTGAGTTTGAACATGTTCGTGGTTAATAAAACTTTGTGTCTAAGGCTTGCTCTGTCCATACAAAGTGGCCTCTTGGAAGATACCAGAAAGAGGAGTCACCATGTCATCTGAAAACCAAAACAGAGAGTAAACCAAAGGCCAGGAATGAAGCATCGGGAATGAGGAAGGAAATAGAAATATATCATGTGTACGAAGGAACTGCAGATGCTGATTTAAACCGAAGGTAGACGCAAAGTGCTGGAGTAACTCAGCGGGACAGGCAGCATCTCTGGAGAGAAGGAATGGGCGACGTTTCGGGCCGAGACCCATCTTCAGACAGATGTACAGAAATAGATAATACCTCAGCGCACATTACGATTTGCTATAAATGTCTGATTGAACTGTTAAAGTCAACTGTTAGCAATTTATTCAAACATTTCTGCCTTTTACTTAAGACTGTTTTGTTTGGTATTGAAATAACTGTGTAACCCCAAAGAAATCTATAAAAGTTCAAAAATAAATGTGCGGTTAACAGAACGATATTGTTGAATATTCCTGCACAATGCTGGAATGAAAGTTTGGTGTGACATTCTCTACCGATTTAGTGTAGATTCTTATGGTTGTTATATTGTATCACCGCAGGTCCTATCGTTCTATACAAGCACTGTACAAGCAACAGTGTTTAAGATACAGGTGTAGGTAGAGTTGCAAATGAATGATGGGGTGCTTATGCAAACACAATAAAATTGCAGCATGAGGTATGCAAAATGAACAGCTAAGGTACTACAGCAAAGTAGTATTGCAGAAAGTTGTCAGGTGGATTGTTATGAAGACATGAGTAGACTATTTTGGGGAAGGCTTTGGCACAGAGAATTGCTGTGCCCACTGTGCCTACTCCTGTGGGCTGAAGAACAGCAGAATTCTTCTCTCGTTGAACATGGAGTTTGGGCTTCCTTCCTAACGGTGCAGTGTGCAGTAACCGGTGAGATGTGGCAGAGTTCAGCTGCAGTAGCCAGCAAAGATCCCGAGGCAAGAAATATGAGAGTGACCATGACCCAGACTTTTAAAGGCAAAGCTGTGAAGGCTAATATGAGGTTGTATTTGACGCTACAGGAGGTCAAAAGATCTCAGTGAGGACAAAGACTGCATTTAAATGAGTTTGTGCATTTAAACAGCACAGTTCAGGGTGAAATGGAATAAGTACAAGCTGCAAGTAAATAAAAACTGGTACCTTTGAAGTAGAAAGTCTCAGTACAGATGAACTTTGCATGTTACATATTGATTATGTTATTTGGGAAAATTTGTACCAGAAAATAGTGCTAGTATTCAAAAATCCCACCAGAAATATGAAGGGAAGTAAAGCATCTAGAAATGTGCCATATTCTCAGCTAATCTGATTCACAACTGCATTGCAACATGCTTTGGGAAAGAATGTGAATGAATTTTCAGTCCATGATTATTATTTGTATATCTCAGGAGAAAAGTGAATTATTATTTTCCAAAACAAACCCTGCTTTTTTGCTAGATGAGTCAGAATCTTCCAATTAATGTATAAACTCCATATAACTTCAATAGTCCACATCTGCCCACATGCCCTGTCTAGGTCAGCTGAAGCCCGAGGCTGTGTGATTTGCAAAGGGACCATTTAGACGAAAGCTGAGAACTCCTTTGCTCCCTCTCATCTTTACTGATTTATTTATTTCTCCCATTTCAAATCTCCAGGGTCTTTGTTCATCAAACTCAAGCTCTGTGATGAGAAAGCTGAGACTTCTCTCCAGCCCCGCTCCCAACGCACCCTCGCACATCGCCATTCACATCCTCTCGCTAGCAGCAGACTTCTACAAACATTTGAACTATGTAACAAAATTGGCGAGACAGGGACTCCACTATTATAATATTCTGATAATTATCCCAGTTGCCTGAATGATTCTCCATCAATCAATCATGAAGTCTTAACTTTCCATTGCACACGTTAGTAAGTCACTGTGGAGGACCTGAACATTCCATTCCTCCTTCTCAAGGTGTGTATCTGTGCAAAAGACTAATGAAGCTGGGGTAGCGAGCTTTTCGTGCAATGCGTTACCTTGCTGGGTGAACTTTGATCCAAGTAAAAGATGCTAAATAATCAGAAAATATGCAGAATGGATGCTAAAGAAAAATAATTAAAACGCATTAAAAAAAGCTACCTACTTGGGTTTTTATTTCTGGTCCTTAATCACATATCTGCATTCATATCATGCTTTTCATTATTAGGCCGCTCCAAGGAACTAATTGGTTCTGGGTTCGTTTGCAAAAATATTTTCCTTCAATCCCTCACTCAGACAACCATTCTTCACGTTGAGTTCTGTATATCGTGTATCAAATGCCATTAGACCGGGGTAGAAAGCAGATACTACCTGATTTGCTGGCCAAAAGAAACAGCAGGTTAAAATACAGATGTAGTCCATCCCCTGCTCGTCTGCCCAGGCGATCGCCAAGCCGTCTTCCAGTCATCTGTGGATCAAAGATGGTGTGGATACGGCGGGTCACGGTGCGCAACTCCGCCCATGTGGGCAAAGGCATGAACATTCCCCTCATCCTGATGGCTACCTTTGTGTGTGGCTGCATCAGGCTTGCAATAGATGCGGTTCTACCTGTCCCTGGTGTTGCGAAGAAATGGGCTTGGCTCCAATGCCGTGCAATGCGCCAGTCAGGTGGACATTGCTGCACCATCTGTCCTTTGTGGAAAAGCTTTTCCAGAGCAGCACCTTTGACCATGTTGATCAGGCTGCGGCCAGCACGGAACATCCTTAGGGCATTGTAGGACAAGGACTTGATGGATCTTGGTGACAAGGGTGATGATCCATGAGTGGCAAGGGTGTTTTGTTTAAAGATGGGTGCAAACACTACTGGGTATGACACTACTGAATATATAGAGAATGTATAAAGATTGTTTTCAGTTTTTGTTTTGTAGATATTTTTTTGTTCTGAATAAAAGTTATTTTTTGAAATTTAAAAAAAAAATTCTCTCTCTCCCAGAATCACTGAACCTAGTTGTGGCATTTCAACTTTTCAACCTGCAGTCCCAGCTCCAAGTTCACACTCAGTTCTGTAGAAGTTGGGAATGGAAATGCAATGCAAACGGACATCTTTATTCACCTTTGTTGTGGCAATCACCAACTTGCGATGAGTCAGGTTATAGAAACACCATCACTGGAACGTGAGGACATATCAGGAAACAATGTCACTTCAGGGAAAGACACAAAACGCTGGAGTAATTCAGCAGGTCAGGCAGCTTCTGAGGTCTAAAGAGGGGTCCCAACCTAAATGTCACTTATCCAGGCCCGCTGAGTTACTCCAGCATCTTGTGTCTTTCCTTGGTAAACCAGCATCTGCAGTTCTTTGTTTCCACAATGTAACCTCGGGGAGTTTGCTGCGATTCCTCCAAGCTCACAAGGATGAAAACCAGTCGATCCAGAAAGGAAATGTGCAACACATGAATCCTAAAAATCTTTGTCCTGTTAACTCCTCCCTGAGATACCTCAATCCACCAGTGACATTTACTATCCCAGCTCACTGACCGGTGCCTAAAGATCAAGTTTAAAAAGTCTTTCCTGCTGCCCTGGGTGCAGAATCTTTCAAGTTTATCTCTGTCTACGTCAGCCAGCTGTGTTGGAAGACATCAGCAGTGGTGCTGATACCAGTAAACATTATACTGTATATCACTGAAACATAGAAACATAGACAATAGGTGCAGGAGTAGGCCATTCGGCCCTTCGAGCCTGCACCGCCATTCAATATGATCATGGCTGATCATCCAACTCAGTATCCCGTACCTGCCTTCTCTCCATACCCCCTGATCCCTTTAACCACAAGGGCCACATCTAACTCCCTCTTAAATATAGCCAATGAAATGGCCTCAACTACCTTCTGTGGCAGATAATTCCAGAGACTCACCACTCTCTGTGTGAAAAATGTTTTCCTCATCTCGGCCCTAAAGGAATTCCCCCTTATCTTTAAACTGTGACCCCTTGTTCTGGACCTCCCCAACATCGGGAACAATCTTCCTGCATCTAGCCTGTCCAACCCCTTAAGAATTTAGTAAGTTTCTATAAGATCCCCCCTCAATCTTCTAAATTCTAGCGAGTACCAGCCGAGTCTATCCAGTCTTTCCTCATATGAAAGTACTGACATCCCAGGAATCAGTCTGGTGAACATTCTCTGTACCCCCTCTATGGCAAGAATGTCTTTGATCAGATTTGGAGACCAAAACTGTACGCAATACTCCAGGTGTGGTCTCACCAAAACCCTGTACAACTGCAGTATAACCTCCCTGCTTCTATACTCAAATCCTTTTGCTATGAATACTAACATACCATTCGCTTTCTTCACTGCCTGCTGCACCTGCATGCCTATTTTCCATGACTGGTGTACCATGACACCCAGGTCTCGTTGCATCTCCCCTTTTCCTAATCGGCCACCATTCAGATAATAGTCTGCCCTCCTGTTTTTGCCACCAAAGTGGATAACCTCACATTTATCCACATTATACTGCATCTGCCATGCGTTTGCCCATTCACACAGCCTATCCAAGTCACCTTGCAGCCTCCTAGCATCCTCCTCACACCTAACACTGCCCCCCAGCTTCATGTCATCCGCAAACTTGGAGATGTTGCATTCAATTCCCTCATCCAAATCATTAATATATATTGTAAATAGCTGGGGTCCCAGCACTGAGCCTTGCGGCACCCCACTAGTCACTGCCTGCCATTCTGAAAAGGACCCATTTACTCCTACTCTTTCCTTCCTGTCTGCCAGCCAGTTCTCTATCCACATCAACACTGAACCCCCAATACCCTGTGCTTTAATTTTGTATACTAATCTCTTATGTGGGACCTTGTCGAAAGCCTTCTGATAGAAACATAGAAACATAGAAAATAGGTGCAGGAGTAGGCCATTCGGCCCTTCGAGCCTGCACCGCCATTCAATGTGATCATGGCTGATCATCCAACTCAGTATCCCGTACCTGCCTTCTCTCCATACCCCCTGATCCCTTTAGCCACAAGTGCCACATCTAACGCCCTCTTAAATATAGCCAATGAACTGGCCTCAACTACCTTCTGTGGCAGAGAATTCCAGAGACTCACCACTCTCTGTGTAAAGAATGTTTTCCTCATTTCGGTCCTAAAGGAATTCCCCCTTATCCTTAGACTGTGACCCCTTATTCTGGACTCCCCCAACATCGGGAACAATCTTCCAGCATCTAGCTTGTCCAACCCCTTAAGAATTTTGTAGGTTTCTATAAGATCCCCCCTCAATCTTCTAAATTCCATCGAGTACAAACCGAGTCTATCCAATCTTTCCTCATATGAAAGTCCTGACATCCCATGATAGTCTAGATATAACACATCCACTGGTTCTCCCTTATCCACTCTACTAGATACATCCTCGAAAAATTCTATGAGATTCGTCAGACATGATTTACCCTTCGTAAATCCATGCTGACTTTGTCCAATGATTTCACCACTTTCCAAATGTGTTGCTATCCCATCTTTAATAACTGACTCTAGCAGTTTCCCCACTGCCGATGTTAGACTAGCTGGTCTGTAATTCCCCGTTTTCTCTCTTTCACTCCTTTTTTAAAAAGTGGGGTTACATTAGCTACCCTCCAATCCTCAGGAACTACTCCAGAATCTAAAGAGTTTTGAAAAATTATCACTAATGCATCCACTATTTCTGTGGCTACTTCCTTGAGTATTCTGGGATGCAGCCTATCTGTCCGTGTCCGTGTCTGGGTTTCTTGTGCTTCTGTTCGTGTCCGTGCTTCTAGAGGACCTATATTCATGCACTTTAGGGGGCTGCATCTTAAAATATCAATATAATACTTGAATGAGGACATATTCTGCAAATCTGCACATTCTCTGACAGAATTCACCAAGAGAAACCAACGGTCCCTGAAAGCTGCTCACACTAGAGTGTTTTCTTTGCCCCTCAAGTACCCCACTAAATATCCCTAAATCCAGCTTATTTATTTATTTTTATTACGTCTGAAGTGCCAGGGCAGAGAGGAGTACTAGAAGAGATAAATGAAAAGATAGATAGTTAAATAGATAATGGAGGAGATAATGTTACACAGATGTTTATATTCAGTAAAAATAAAGCCCTAAGGCACTATCCTTTGAGTAAACAGAAACTAAATGGAAATTGTTCTGCCATTACAGTCCCGGAGGTCGATTGTCACAAAGCCGGGAAGAAGTAATCCATTCTGGCTCCAACTGGGGCAGTGTGTGCATACTAGTTGGAAATCCCCAAGTCAACAATATCGATTAAAAAAACAATTATAAAGGCAATGGGTTTCTGTAAATCGGAAAAAAACCTTGTTTGGCTACAACTTGACGATGATCAAGTTGTTAAATTGTTTATGAAAAGTAAATTAAACCTATGCCAACCATGTCATAAACTTACCTGGAACTTCAGTCTCAGGCATTCAGAAGGGGCATATTATCTTCAAGAAGAGATTGTACGGCAAACATCCACTCTAATTATTTCTGTAACAACTGCAGAGCAGCTGTATTTTCTTGTTTTCTTCTTTGAATGTGATGATGTAGGCTGAGGTTTTCTATTTGATCATTAACAATGAATGCAAGTAGTATTTGTAATAATGCTGGGCATCAGATGAGCATATTTCTCTCCTCCAACAGGGGTCTATTTATGCGCCACTCAGTTGCCCATTGTCCACTTTTTTTTAGTCTTAGCTTCAATACTTAGAGATACAGCATGGAAACAGGCCCTTTGGCACACCGAGTCCACGCAAACCATTGATCACCTATTCACCTGGTTCTGTCATCCTGTTTTTTCGACAACTGCCTACACACTAGGGGCACTTTACAACCCACACACCTGCACATTTTTGGGATGTGGGAGGAAACCAGAGCACCTGGAGGAAACCCATGTGGTCAGAGGGAGAATGTGTAAATTCCATTCAGACAACACCCTAGGTTAGGATCGAACCCAGGTTAAAAGGCAGCAGATCTACCAGCTGAACCACTTTCTTCTTCTCGGCCTCTCCCGCTTCTCCGACTTGTTTTCTAACTTTTAATTTTGATGAAAGTTGTGAAGTTGATTCTCTCCACAGATGCTCCTTGATCTGCTGGGTATCTTTGTATTCACTCCCGCCCTTCTGGCTTTACGTCACACTCTTCCTTTTATTTCCTTATCTGTTTCCCTTTTGTCTCCATTTCATCTCCAGCCTTTAGCACTTAATCTGCCCATCTACAAACAGAATTACCCTCACAAGTATACACCTATCACTTGCCAGGTTTTGCCCCCTCTCCAATGTTTGAAGAAGTGTCCCAACCAGAAATGCCATCTGTCCATTTCCTCCATAAATGCTGCCTGACTCACTGAGTAAAGGGCCTGTCCTACAAGCATGCAACTCTATGCGATTAGCGCGACCTAACGTGGTCGCTTGAGCCGTCCGGCGTCACGGGGCCGGTCCCACTTCGATCGCCGGAACGGTGCGTAATTGTGCGGAGTTCGTCCCGACATCGCACGGGGCTCCGAAAAACTGACCATGTTCAAAAATTCCGCGCGGCAACAGCTTGTCGGCTCGCAGTCGCCTCGACGCATTACACACCGCCTCGACATCGTGCCTCCGTGACCCTCTCTGTAGGTGCCTCCGTGACCCTCTATGTGTGTGGCTCCGTGGCCCTCTGTGTGTGTGCCTCTGTGCCCCTCTCTGTGTGCCCCTCTCTGTCCAGGCGAACTTACCTTAGACTTTGCTCCAAGTTCGCCTCACTTTGCGCCGCGTTGCGCCACTCACCCGACCTCCGCGCGGCCCTCGCTGCCGGTTTGGTCGCGCTTGCCGCATGCAGGCGCATGCTGGTGGGAACGGCCCTGTACAGGAGATTACCCGACCTCCGCGCGGCCCCCGCTTCTAGTTTGATCGCGTTCATCGCATGGAGTTGCATGCTTGTAGGACAGGCCCTTAACACCATTTTGTTGGAGGTGTTATCTTGAGTTATCCCCAGTCCCTTTCTGTGTAAGCTGAAGGTAAAGCATGGTAAATAGACCGGGCGAGGTGCAGAATGCCCTGAAAACTTCAACAAGGAATGAGCAAGGAGAAAAATATGAGCATCGACTAGCACACCATGTATTGGTCTGCTAGTCCTTATCATTGTTTGTGCTATTCAGGAAGAGAAAACTTGCAATCAGCTTTTGTTCTCCGCTTTATTTTCATTTCCACCAAAAAGAAACATGATCTGACTCCTCTCCTTAAAGTAAAGGTTATGTGCTCATGGAAAGTTTAAATTAAGCACAAGGGACAGGGTGGTATCACAATAAAGGTTGCTGCACTGAGGGCACTGGCATTCCCTTTCATCGATACTTCCATGAAGATCAGTCTTAATGATCAAGCAAGGGGATTGATTGACTGATGAGAACAACCAGCAGGCTGATGGCTGGAAAAGAGAAATGTAATCCTTATCAAAGCTTGCCCTGAGTTCTAATGAGATGACATTCTAATTTCTGCTCCGTGCAGTTAAAACTCCTTTGTTTCATCTGGCTGCTTCTGCATTAATAGTTATGAAGATTAATGATCAATAGAACATGGAACAATACAGCACAGGAACAGGTCCTTCAGCCCAAAATACCTGTGCACGTGATCCAGATGTCTCCATTCCCTGCATGTCCATGTGCCAATCTAAAATCATTTTAAATGCCACAATCATGTCTGCCTGAAACAGTACATTCCAGGCGTACACCATCTACTAACCTGCCTTGCACATTTCCTTTAAACTATGTCCCTCTCAATTTAAAACTATGCCCTCTCATCATTCACATTTCCTCCTTGCAAAAAAGGTGCTGACTGTCTACCCTATCCATGCCTCTCGTCATTCTATATACTCTGCCAAGTCTCTCCTCTGAATCCAAAGCTCCAGTGAAAACAATCCAAGTTTGTCCACTCTCTACTTGTAGCTAACACCACCTAATCTGGATAGCGTTCTGGTAAACCTCTTCTGCACTCTCACCAAAGCCTCCATATCCATCTGGTAATGGGGCATGCAGAACTGGACATCAAATGTGGCCTAACTAGTGTGCTGCAAAGCTGCAACATGCCTTCCTGACTCTTATACTCAAAACCCCGAGCGATGAAGGCAAGCACCATACACCTTCTTCATCACTCTATCACTACTGTTACCACTTTCAGGGAGCAAGGAGCTTGGAACCCAAGATCCGTCTGTACATGAATACTGTTAATTTTGTTACTCATTTCACAACTAGGGTGAGATGGAAGGGTGAACATAAATGGTTCAAACCCCTCGGGCTTGGAAGCAGGAAGGAAAACTCAGCCGAGTGTGTCATCCACTCAACCTCTGTCTACATTGTACATTACGCAAAAACATTAGCAATCTCAGTGGCAATCTTATCATGGTTCGCTAGAGCACCGGCATTTATCGTGGAAAATAACCGAGTATCCATTTCAGAATGAGCCAATATATTGGGGAATGAGACATTAAATAAAGGCCAACTTGGTCCATTCACGCAAAGGGTCCTAAGCATGATTTGAAAAGTAATACATTCTCCCTTTGTTCCTGTTCAATATTAATTCTACAACCAGCATCATTCTGCACACTTTTACATTGGTTTTTACATGGCCTGGCTCTGAACAAATTTGCTGCCATATTTCCTACGTTTCAACAGTGCCTTTAGTGTGATAGTCGATACAGCAATGTAAACTTTTACATTAGAAATGAATCAAAAGAAGGGAAGTAAAATTAAAAAATGAGGAAACTAAATAAAACAGGTGCGTAGTATTATACTAGATAACAATGCTAAACAAGTGGAGGCTGTGAACAGATTGGACTAATTCTGTCCATGACATTTCACCTCAAAAACTACAAATTATATCGGTATATTTCAATGTCACCTTTTGTAGAGAAAAAAATACAATCTGACCTAAATCTGTCTATTTGACTACTCCTTAAATTTTTCATATTCTCCTCTGAAGGAACGCTGTTATGATCAGGCGTAGGGTAGATCTATGCTCAGAAGCTGGTTTCTCCCATATTTCTCCCATAAACAGCCAGCACTAATGCAGCGGGTCAGGCAGCATCAATGGAGGGAATGGATAAGTGATGTTTTGGAATGGAAATCTTCTTCAGTCTGATTATAATAGGGGAACAAAGCTGGAAAAGACATGGGACAAAGCCCGGCAGGTAGGTGGATACAGGTGAGGGGAGGTATGTCGGCAAATGGTGGAGTAAGTGACAAAGACAAGAGATTAAAATGAGACAAGTTCAAGTTCACTCTTATTGTCACATGCACCAATTAAGGTACAGTGATATTTGAGTTGCCATACAGCCATACAAGTAAAGAGAACACGATACTCAATAGAATTTAACATAAACATCCACCACAGTGGAATCAACATTCTTCACTGTAATAGAAGGCAATAAAGTTCAGTCATCTTCACCCATATTCACCCGTGGTCGGAGATCTTGGACCCCCGCAGTCGCCGCTACTGATGTGCAGGCCCTCTCGACAGGATGATCGAAACTCCGACGTTAGGACGGATCGGAACACACTCCGCGGCTTGCAATTCCCGAATCGGCCGCTTCCTACTGGAGACCGCGGCTTCACGATGTTAAAGTCCACAGGCCCCGTGGTCAGAGCTCCAACACTGGCGATCCACAGCAAAGGATCGCTCCGCGATGGTAAGACCACTTCGTGCCCGCGGCTAGAATCTCCGCAGGCCGCTGCCTCACGACGTTAAAGTCCACACGCCCCGCGGCCGGAACTCCAACACTGGCGATCCTCGGCAAGGGATGCCTTCACCTGCTCCGCAATGGTAAATCCGCCACGCCTGCTGTTTGAAACTTTGGGCCGGTTTCCGGTCTGGTGAGGCCGCACCAATCCACGTGCTAGGCCGCGAGGGGGGTGAAGATGCGACAAGGAGAAAAGTCGCCGCTCTGTAGAGGTAAGTGACTGGACATGGTTTCCCCCTATTCCCCTCCCCCACCTCCCACATCAGACATACCGAGAAACATTATAACATACATTTAGACACACTAAGAATAGCAAAAAGTCTAAAAAAACACACGAGATTGCCGCTCGCAAAACATGAGGTGCTGTTATGCAATGTTTTGCTTGGGTTCTTTACACCCCAGCGGCATGAACATTGATTTCTCTAACTTCAAATAGCCCTTGCTTTCCCTGTCTCTCCATCCCGTCCCCTTCCCAGTTCTCCCACCAGTCTTACTGTCTCCGACTACATTCTATCTCTGTCTCGCCCACTCCCCTGACATCAGTCTGAAGAAGGGTCTCAACCCAAAACGTCACCCATTCCTTCTCTCCAGCATTTTGTGTCTACCTTCGATTCAAACCCGCATCTGCAGTTCTTTCCTACATAGGGATCCATCTGTGACAGCAGGAGGGAACTGAAGAAAGAGAACATCTCGATGTCCTAGAGGTGAAAGCCTCATGTTGGGAGCAGATGTGGCGGATATGTAGAAATTGAAAGTAAGGGACTGCACCTTTGCAGAGCGTTGTGATGCAGCCCTGCCAATCACATAAACCAGCCGCCCCCATCAACTCCATCTACCCTTCACACTGCCTTGGGTTAGCAGCCAACATAATCAAGGCCCATCAAACCCCAGCCATTCCCTATTCTCCCTTCTGCTCTTGGGCAGATGATACAAAAACTTGAAAGCACGCACCATCATATTCAGGAACAATTTCTTCCCCGCTATTTTCTGAATATTCAACCACTCTCTCATAAGTTAAAGTTGGAAATCCGATCTGCCAACCTACTTTATTGCGGCCCTTGCACTTTCGTTTTATCTGCACTTTCTCTGTAACTGTCATGTTCAAATGTGATAACACTATATTGTGCAATCTGGTATTTTTCTCTTAATGCCTGGTGTGCGGCTTGAGTATAATCATGCATGGAATGAAATGACTGATTAGCACAAAATGTTTTTCTATCGCGGTATCTGTGACAATAATAAACTAATACCAAGACCAAACTATGCTTTAGAAATGCAGCAGAATATGTTTATCGCTAGTTGAGTCAAACGCTGGAATGTATAATCCACTTACCAATTTAATAGTGATATTGCAAAGATACCTTATCTTTTCTCAAGCAAATAAGTTTGATTAACTAACCTTAAACTGCACTTAGAGTTGTTTAATCAAATTAACCCAACGTTAGAACAAGACAGTTAAATTACTAAAAAGCACCTGAGATGATTCGATTACCTGAGAAAACTTTATAAAACCTGAGAAAAATTATTTTCAAATCTGATATTTAACTCTTCGTTACAATAGATCAACTTGCTGGATCCATTTTACCAGTAGAATGATCAACACAGTGTGAATCAAACTTGAACTCTTCACCTTTTCCATTCGCTCCAGGCCAACTTTATCCTCCCCCACACACTGTCTGTAAATCATATTGCTGCTCCCGTTTAATTTTTAATCTCGGAAACTAGCTAGACACTCTCTGGTGGCCTAACTCAAAGATCAGCAGGCATAGGAAAGGAATGAGGCCATTCGGTCCATCAAGTCTGCTCCACCATTCAATCATGGATGATCTATTATTCCCTCTCAACCTCATTGTCCTGCCTTCACCTTTACACCCTTACTAATCAATCTCTGCTTTAAAAATACCCAATGACTTGACCTCCACCACTGTCTGTGGCAATGCATTCTGCAGATTCACTACCCTCTGTCTAAAGAAATTCCTCCTCATCTCCATTCTCAACAAATGTTTTTTTACTCTGTGGATGTGCCGTCTGGTTCACTGACCGTCGACGACTGTTTGAACGTTGAAAATCCATCGGTGACCAGAAAGGCGCTACGACTCTTTGGGCGACTGAAGAGACTACTCACGGCCATACAGGTGACAGCCTAGTCGCCTGTAGTTGCCTAACAAATAGCCTAAGTGGGACAGGCCCTTTGACATAAACACATGCCATCTTGGGCTGAAGCACAAGATAGGATGTAATTGAGGGGTTGGGATGGTTTAAATGTGGACTCATGGATTTCTGGGAGTTCCAACCAAAGGGTTGGATGATGTTCTGAATTTCAAGTGGCTTCCAAGCACTGCGTAAGAACATGGCTTTGGAATCAATCCAAAGATAATGCAAATTTCATAATGACGGTTTTGTTCCATTTCTACAAATTTATGCAATGATTAAATAAACACTATACTTTTATTGCAGACCAAAATTCTCAAAGTTAAGCGGCAGAACAGGGACTAATTGCCAGATCCTTATGAAAAAGATCCATTGACACTCATGTAGTCATGAAGAACTCAGGTTATACAAAGGTCACTGAAAGGTGTTTGCTTTTGAACAACTCTCGGACACAAGGTTGTTTGTGTGCATTTAGTGGCCGAGCGCCAAGCATGCGGCCATTTTACTATGGGTTGTCCACAGCATGCGGTGGAAATATCACTGGGAGCACTGTTCCAGTAGGATTCCCGTTACCTTGCTAAATTCTTTATGCTAACCCTGTCACTTTCTTCAGACATGATCCTGACGATTTTCTTAGCAAATGGTTTAATGAAACCCTTCCGCCTGGCTCATTTAGTAAATGCCCTGCTCCAGCGTGGAGAAGAAAGTATTTGCCATTCAAATAGCACCTGTCACTGCCTCACAATGTTTCAATGTTTCAAAGTGCTTTTCCACCAAATAAATATATATAATTTGCAGTCAGCAATGTAAAATAGGAAACATTGCAGTTAATGTGCATGCAGTAAGATTGGAAAACCGTTGGTTATGTTAGTCGAGTAATAAACATTGGTCAAAGGACAGGAAAGATTGAAGAATCTCTCCTCGAACCATCACCTATTCCTCTTCTCCAGAGACGCTGCCTGACCCGCTGAGTTACTGCTGCATTTTGCGACAATCTTCAAGATTCAGAGTCCTTCCTTTAAGAGAGGGCATGGAATCTTTTGCATTCTGCTGAGAGGGAAAATACTTACAGACCTGGAGAAGAGAGATGCAGGGAGGAATGTTCCTTATGGCCAGGCAGTCTCGAATCAGGAGTCCTAGATCCTAATCCTGGATCTTTGCTGGATGAGACAGTTCACATTCACTCACATCCTGTACCAGTTTCAATCAGATGTTCATGCTTATCGGATAGGGCAGGGAAAGATGGTGAAGAACAATGGTTTTAAAAGTGGAGCTGCTGCCACAGTAAACAATGTCAAGCACATTTAAATGTTGCACTGGAACATTAGTTGTGATGTTGCATTAATTTGTTTCTGAATTAAGTTCAATGAAGGAGATTCCTCGGCAATCTCAATCTACTTTGGAACCTTCATTGTAACAAGTGTGAAGTAATATTGGTATGACTGATGATAATGGGGAGATGGCATCCAGCATCCCATCTTAGTGACAAGACAAAGGGTGCCTGCTGAGCCACTGCTGAGGTTGGTGTCACCACAAATGAATAATGTGAACAGGGAAGGTAAAAAGTTCAGTTCCCGTTTACTAGTTTGTTCTTGCATTGGGGCATCCAGCGGTCACCGGCAGGGCCTGGGAAAAAGGCACAAGTTGGTTTCACTTATTTCAAAACAACTAAAATCCTGTCCCTTTCTCAATGGAAATATGCCACATTTCCATATTAACAAGACAATATAGCGCGCTTGGTATTGATGGTCTATCACCAGAGTATCAGTATCTTAATGTCTCCCACATACATATTTATTCTGATAAAGCAATTTGGGTAGATTTTGCAAACTTCTTGCCCAGGGTGAGTGTTTGCACACCTGGTTACTAATAGAAAGTCATCCTAGACGGTACTGAGACCCACAAACCTTCCTTCACGTGCTAAGTTACCAATATATGGTTCTAGGAGTATGCAGGTTTATCCTGATGAGGAGAAGATTCAACACAAAGCACCTGTATATAACACAGACTCTGGCTAATTGGTTATTGTTTGCCGATCTTCAGTAATACAAAAAATTCATTAAATAAATTGTGGCATTCTCTTCGTTTTGATGGATTTTTCTTGCCAAACCTATTTTCCCACAGGTGGTAGTTGAGGCTAGTACTATAATAGCATTTAAAAAGCCCTTGGACAGGTACATGGATAGGAAGAGTTTGGAGAGATATGGACCAAACACGGACAAATCGGAGTAGCGTAGAAGGGGCATCTTGGTCAACGTTAATGTGTGAGGCCAAAGGGACATTTTCAGAGCTATTTGACTCCATCTCTTTTCTCACATCAGCTAAGTCATGGTAAGAAAGAGGTATAGTGATTACTCCTTGCGTGTGTCAACATCAGGCTCCTCAACCACAGAGGGCATCATAGCCAGATTCATCCTTTTTTTCTCACTTGACATCCCTATCCACATTTTCAAACAGGTATCAGTGGAGAACAAGAGATCCGAGCCAATTATTATTATTCTTCACTTAAGACCAATAACTTGCTTTTTCTGCAAAAGATAACAGCACAGATCACCAAATGGAATTGGGGCATTGATTGGTGTCGTTGTGCTGTCAGCAGTATAAGTAATGATCGTCGTATAGTCCTTTAATAACAGTATGAAATGGAACTGAGTTATTATGAATGTAGATAGGTCTTACGTGATGTTAATTACCAGTTTAGAAAGGGCATTGTCTTATTAGTGATGTAAGCAGGAGGTTGATATCCTGTCAACCATGTGATTAGATATGTGATTACAGGGCAGAGTTCCTTCATAATTGGACGGGTTAATACGAACAAGGCATTACTGATTGCATGTGGTCAAACGTATTATTTTATTAATTGTTAACTTTCTCCTGTATGTTTATGGTTCTTTGTAAAGTCTGCAGCACAAACATGCCTTTCCAGATCACACCTGTGTTTTCAGCTTGAGATCTTGTGTGAAACTGCATTATTCACCTGAGCCCAGGTGACACTGTTTAAACAACAGCGTGATTAATGTTGATACCTTTTCTTCGAAGACAAACTAAACAGATAAAACAAACTATTCATGACTTCAGTCTTTATCTTGACCTTTATAAGACCTCCAGAATGAGATGTAAAAGAGTTTGGAATGTAAATAGAAAACGAGGCATATATCTTTCCTTTCATATATGACAATGGCATCATTTTCCTCTATGTTATACATTTTATCATTATCCTGATCAAATGTTGGCAGCAAGGAGTTAAGGGAGAGGGTGGGGTGATGAGCAAATAGATGGCAGTTTTTATATAGAAAGACCAAGCATTGGTTAGGTTTGTTGAAACCTAAACAGAGTCTGCATGACTTTGAATGCCATCAGGGCTGACTCTTTTATTATCCCCTTGCGTGCCCAGCTTTATCGAATTAGTAGAAGGGGGCCAGGCACCACTTTCTGAAATGCAATGTAGGATGGACCTTAAATTCCAATTTTCCAGCCAATGTATTTAATGAATTTAGTTCCCGGTAGAGATTTCCAAACATTCCCAACCCGCTAAGAAAACACATTTTTCATCTCCATTTTAAATCAGCAACTACTGATACTGAAATTAGGTCCTCTTTTTTTTTGATTCCCCTATGAGGGAAATCATCATAACCACCTTGGTACGCTCATATTTCAGTATCTTAAGGGCCTGTCCCACTTGGGAGTCGTTTGCGTGTAATTTACACGACATGATTTACGCGTCACGATGCATGACCCGCGGGTCATGATGCGCGCATGGAGCGCATAATGCGCACATGGTGCGTGGTGATGTAGGCAGTGACGCGCAGTCGTGCCCAGCCCCAGGATTTTGGGATGTTCAACATTTTTGCACGCCATCTGCGTGACGCGCAAATGACGCCCATGTGGGACAGGGCCTTAACATTTCAATGACAGCACTTCTCATTCATCTAAACTTCAATGAGAACCTTTATAGTTTGTAGTTTGATACTTTGTAGTTTTCAAAGATTTGTTCGGTTGTAGGAAGAAGTTCTGATTTTTGGACTCGATTTGCATGCAATTAAGGCCAATAATCTATTTGTCTTCCTAAAGGGCCTGTCCTACTTACCCGACTTTTCCGACTTTACCCGACTTTTCCAATATGTTGAAAATCCAGCGGCGACCAGAAAAAGGTACGACTCTTTGGGCGACTACTCACCACCAAACAGGCGTCACCATATTGGTCTAATATTGTCACGTTTCCTGAGATACAGTGACAACTTTGCTTGAATGCCTACAGCCATATCGTACAATAAATGAGTGCAATTAAGCTAAGAATAAGTACAACCACTAGTGCAAGGAGTAAAATATCAGAGTGCGGAATATAGTGCTATAGTGTTTTAGTGTTACAGTTACGGAGATATTTTTGCCATCTTCCTTAATATCGTGTCTTTCAAGAGTATAAGATGACATGCATCTGCTTCTAAAATAATGCAACAGTAATTGTATATAAAATTTCATTTCTATATATTCTTTGTCTTTTCTTCTGTGTGGGTGTGTAACACATTGCTTTCCAGGAAGAAAAGGCTAGAAATTTGGAAGTCTTAGTTTGCAAGAATGAACTAACTGCTACCAATTGCAGAAATGAAAGCCAACTGAAAGTCAAGGCACACAAGATCTACTGTCAGCTCTCCCCGGCAGCAACAATCAACTGAGGAAGCCCCAACATCAATTACAGCCTTTTGATAGTGTAAGTGATACACAAGCACTTTGTAAAAGAAAGATCAGAGTAAAAGTGAATGGTACTTCAGATCCTATGATCTAATGCAGCAAGATGTAAGGATTTTATTAACTCGGTGCTTTTTGTACAGTGAAAACTGCTGCTCAATGCAACTCATTATTGACTCAGGCTTGCTAAGCAGCAGATACTTCCTTTATAACAGTTTCTCATAACACAGTACTACCCGAGTGTTTGGGTGGCAGCTCTGGTGGGTCTTCTGTTCAAGTCAAACTTAGCCAAATTAAACTAAGTGGTACTGCAAGGGTTTATTGGTTAGTGAGATAAACGAGTACAGTTTGCTGATTTTGTAGACAATTGAAACTGCCGGATGTTAAGCAACAAACCAAACTTCAACTTATTTGCATTGCCCAATATATGTCAACTATCCCTTGAATTAGCGCTGTCACTTGTTTCACACCATCCAATTCCTGAGTTTACTTTAATAGATTAACAATTTGACGGAAATGTAATAAGAATATAAAATACTTGAATAAAATATTCGTAGAATATCCATTTTAATTATATTTTCTTTAAACTCGATTACAAATTCACAAGTGTGTGTTTACATTGATTACAAGTGGTGAAGAAATTCTGTTTCAGAGTACAGTTGTACAACCTTGCTCTGTTCATCATGTTTCCTACAGACTGCCCAGCTTCAGCATTGAAGTTATGATGTCGAGTAGAAACTGAGGAAAATGTCTCTGCATATGTGCATCATTTATTTTTGCTACCGATCCATGCTGCTTTCCTGCAGAAACACTGTGGTGTATCAAATGGGTTTCAATAACTGTCCAAGATTGTGAGACAGATTTTGGCAAAGTGCTTCCTTCAAGCCGAATGGACACTGGGGCAGATTCACTGCCACTAAGAAGGAGCCCAGATTCACACTGGCATTTACTGCGAAAAGCTGGCAGTGCACGCAGAACACTGACACAATCCATTATGTACAGTGTTCAACTGCATTCTTCTCTTCATCCTGGACATAATGAATTCTACTTTGGGTCTGACGTACATAGCAACATGACAAAGGAGAGCTCTCTCCACTGAATTAAACAAAGAGACACACTGAAACATTCAGCAGTACTGTCTATGTAGTTGTGCATTTATCTCTATTTATTTATCTGTTCCGTTCCCTCATCACCAGGAAATGGGGAAACCTGTCAACTGGCACGTAGACTTCACCTGGTGCATTCTGCTTTTTTCCAGCAGCTGCAATTATCCTTAATTTGGTGAATAATTCATTTTCATTTAGCAGGTGATTTTCTCTTGCTCGCAAATGTTAGATTTGCCTTTTCCTTCTTTCAGTTCTGGCCCCTTTTGTCACTTTTGGGTCTGACAAGGGTCAGCTCCCATGTTATCCTCCACTATCCCAACAAAGTGATTGGATGTCAGTAGGTTGTTCAACCACAGCTTTGGTATAACTACACCTATCTATCAGATGCACTTTGGAGGACTAGAACGAGCAATTATTTTTTTTGCTAATCCATGGAGCCCTGTTGTAGAAACTACACTGTTGTGCTGCCTGAGATTCACTGGCGCATACTGCCTAGGGATCCCAACAGCACAAAGACCGTACAAATTATGCTATAGAACATTATCAGGAACCTAAATATGAAATGCAGATCACTAAATTCTATAAGGCACTTACCCTGCAAATTATGAACATCAACAAATCATTTCTGGGTTATTTGTGTGTATGGCACACAGATGCAAAGAACCACCTGGAAATGCATGGTAGTGACCACAGGTGTCCAATGCATATGCAGATGTCACTTGTTTAAAGTTGTGTTGTGAATGAATGGCCTGTAAAAAGTGTGAGTTAGTTGCGTAGAAGCAAGGAATCAAAGAGAACATGTTGGGGTCCACAACTGTGGCACACGAGGGTTGCATGGTGGCGCAGCGGTAGAGTTGCTGCCTTACAGCTTCAGAGACCCGTATTGGATCCTGAATATGGGTGCTTGTCTGTACGGAGTTCGTGCATTCTCCCTGTGACCTGCATGGGTTTAGTCCGGGTGCGCCGGTTTCAAAGACGTACAGGTGTGTAGACTAATTGGCTTAGTATAAATGTAAATTGTCCCTAGTGTGTAGGATAGTGTAAGCATGCAGGATCACTGGGCGGCATGGACTCGCCCAAAGGCCTGTTTCCTATCTATATCTCTAAACTAAACTATTCTAAACTAAACTAAACTATTGAATTCAGATACCAGGAGAAGTAAGTGACTGCAGATGTTGGAATCGTACACAAACAACAAACTGATGGAGGAACTCACTGAATCTGGAGCAAAAGGAATTGTTAATATTTCAAGTTGAAACCTGGCATCAGATCCCACATCAGAATTCAGATATTACAGCTAAACACAGATAGATTCCCTCTAAAATATCCATTTAGTCTTTCACTCAGAAAATAACCCTGCCTGCCCCTACCTATCTGTGGGGCAGGATGTGCAGTTTTCCCAGTGTTCCCGAGGGATTCTTCCCAGTGTTTTAGTTTCCTCCCACTGCTCAAAGACTTGTGGGTTGCTGGGTTAATTGGCCACAATAATTTGCAGTGGAACCTGGGGAGAAGTGATGGGAATTTGTAGAGAATTAAATGAGATTAGTTAAAATGGTGGCACAACAAATAGGCCTCAAATGCAATGTGATAGTCTGTTTCTGCACGACTAACTCACACCTCTTGCAAGCTATTTTAAAGTAATTTTAAACAAGTGACATTTCCACATGCATTGAACACCTATGGTCACCAGCATGCATGACTAGGTTCAGTGGCATATGGCTCTGAGATTTTAAGTGTGACATAAGAATAAAAACAGCTCAGGCTTCTACTCCTGATTGCTGACTTGCTGGAACTAACAGCTCAGTTCAGTTTAGTTTATTGTCACGTGTACTGAGGTAGAGTGAAAAGCTTTTATGGCGTGCTATCCAGTCAGCATAAAGCCAATACATGGTTACAATCAATCCATTTACAAGCCAAGATACATGATAAGGGAATAAGTACCTATATATAAATGACAAGCCTGGCACAGGTGATACAGGCACTCATGGGGCATAGGCTGCTGATTCCATTGCGCAGTTTAATTTATATATTAAAAATACACAAAATGCTGGAGTAACTCAGCGGGACAGGCAGCATCCCTGGAGAGAAGGAATGGGTGACGTTTCGGGTCGAGACCCATCTTCAGTTTTATGCATACATGAGGCTGCCTCATGGTTTGGGAGGTAAGAAACCTGTCATCATCTATTAGCTAGTGAATCTCAAAGTTATTTTTAAATTCAGTCACAGTTCTAGACAAGGAAAGAAGGCAGGAAAATAGTGGAAAATTATGATGTATTTTTGCTCTTGAAAAATACACGGGATTTGAGAAGGTAGTCCATCAAGCAGATATATCTGGAAACCTGTTGTTGGTGTAGAATGAACACACCGTGTTACTGGCATGGGCCTCAGAAGATTGAAATATTTTTGATAAGAGACAATGAATCATATTTGAGTAATTGCTTTAATAAGCTGAGGACTTACAACTTTTGCCAATTCAAATATAGACCTTCACTGATAATAAGTGTCACCATTGCTCGCCAAACATTTGAAGGTTGGTGATAGGTGGTATAATCTCCACACGTCACTCTTTATACAGCTCCACTTGCTATTCAAGTAAGTGCTTATCAGCTGATTAAAATACATTGACTTATGAATGTGAGAAAAATATACATGAAAGCAGAACACCAGGAGAGGCTGGTATTTAACTGGGAATGCTCAACAAATGTGAGACTAGAGAGGAAGCTGCGTCAGGAATGTAGAGGAGGGAAGAAAGCATACATCATCACATAATAAGGGATGGGTAAAACACATCTTAGAAACATAGAAACATAGAAATTAGGTGCAGGAGTAGGCCATTCGGCCCTTCGAACCTGCACCGCCATTCAATATGATCATGGTTGATCATCCAACTCAGTATCCCGTACCTACCTTCTCTCCATACCCTCTGATCCCCTTTGCCACAAGGGCCACATCTAACTCCCTCTTAAATATTGCCAATGAACTGGCCTCAACTACCCTCTGTGACAGAGAGTTCCAGAGACCCACCACTCTCTGTGTGAAAAAATTCCTTCTCATCTCGGTCCTAAAGGATTTCCCCCTTATCCTTATGCTGTAACCCCTTGTCCTGGACGTCCCCAACATCGGGAACAATCTTCCTGCATCTAGCCTGTCCAACCCCTTAAGAATCTTGTAATTTTCTATAAGATCCCCTCTCAATCTCCTAAATTCTAGAGAGTATAAACCGAGTCTATGCAGTCTTTGTTCATAAGACAGTCCTGACATCCCAGGAATCAGTCTGGTGAACCTTCGCTGCACTCCCTCGATGGCAATAATGTCCTTCCTCAGATTTGGAGACCAGAACTGTACGCAATACTCCAGGTGTGGCCTCTTCTTGCTTTTATTCTTCTTGCAAAATCTTCTTGCTTTTATTGTCACTATGTGAGTAAAATATGTTTTCAGACAAAGGCGAGTTTGAAGTGCCGGAAATCTCAAAGACAAATCAGAAAACACATGCAATGCACAGCAGGCCAGTCAGCATTTGGATAAGGAAAAGATGGACTAACATCAAGAACAATCACTTGGGTTACACAAAAAGCTGGAGAAACTCAGCGGGTGCAGCAGCATCTAAAGAGCGAAGGAGATAGGCGACGTTTCGGGTCGAGACCCTTCTTCGAAGAAGGGTCTGAAGAAGGGTCTCGACCCGAAACGTCGCCTATCTCCTTCGCTCTTTAGATGCTGCTGCACCCGCTGAGTTTCTCCAGCTTTTTGTGTAACCCTCGATTCTCCAGCATCTGCAGTTCCTTCTTTAACAAGAACAATCACTTAATCAGAATGGAAGATTAGAGGTGAAATATCATCATCATTGAAAACCCTGAAGTTAATGCTTTTGATCTGCTGATTCATGACAGCATTTGCTGTGTTAATTCATCCAGTGCACAGATTACAATTCTAAAAACCAAATGAGTGTTTTTTTCATAGAGTAAAGGGCCTGTCCCACCAGCATGCAACTCCATGTGATGAGCGCGACCTAACGTGGTCGCTTGAGCCGTCCTGCGCCGTGGGGCCGATCCCACTTAGATCGCCGGAGCCGTGCAGAATTGTGCGGAGTTCGTCCCGACATCGCGCGGGGCTCCGAAAAACTGACCATGTTCAAAGATTCCGCGCGGCAACGGCTTGTCGGCTCGCAGTCGCCTCGACGCATTACACACCGCCTCGATGTCGGGCTTCTGTGACCCTATCTGTAGGTGCCTCCGTGACCCTCTCTGTGTGTGGCTCCGTGGCCCTCTCTGTGTGTGTGCCTCAGTGCCCTCCTCTGTGTGCCCCTCTCTGTCCTGGCGAACTTACCTTTAAGACTTCGCTCCAAGTTCGCCTCACTTTGCGCTGCGTTGCGCCACTCACCCGACCTCCGCGCGGCCCCCGTTACCGGTTTGGTCGCGCTTGCCGCATGCAGGCGCATGCTGGTTGGAACGGCCCTGTACTGGGATCACCCGACCTCCGCGAGGCCCCCGCTTCTAGTTTGATCGCGCTCATCGCATGGAGTCGGATGCTGGTAGGACAGGCCCTTAACATTCTTCTTTGCAAAACACCCATTCATTCCCATCAATATTCATAGCTTTGAGAGCGGTGAATGACCCAGGAAGGTTAAAGCCTGGGAGTGCCTCACCTGCTGTTTGACCCCTAGCTCTGTACTTACTATATTAACTATAAATAGAAATTGACATTCTGCTCTATCTCTGCTATAAAGTTACTACAAAGGACAGATTTTATTTAGTGTACACACATATATCATCCTCTTCCCTTGTTCTTTTAGTGTTAACAGTGAATTTGGTATTGACAGGATAGTGCAAAGGCTTTATTCTTGTAGGCTGTGTATTGATAAATTGCTAATTGAGCAGATAAGTAATATTAATAAGAGAATAAAGTGGATTTTCAGAATAGTTAGGGTGCCAATAAAAAGGAGTGGGGGGAGAGAAAAGTGGAGGCTTGTTGTGGCTGAAGGTAGATAAATGAGGGAATGTATACTGCGGTTTCTCTGGAGAAAAGTAAAACTGAAATAAAGATAGAAAATAATCCAAAAAGTATAATTATTAGTCTCTTTCAAATGGAGACAGAACTTCTGGGCATTATGGGTATCTGCATTTTGTTTTACTATCAACCGTTCCACACAATCTGAAGAAAGGTTTTGATCCGAAACGTCACCCATTCCTTCTCTCCAGAGATGCTGCCTGTCCCGCTGAGTTATTCCAGCATTTGTGTCTGTATTCTACTCATTGTTCAGCTTGCAACTATGGGCCATTCTTCAAACATGAGCCAAGCAGTTTTTAGTGAGTACTGGAAAAGGGAAGGAGGCCGGGTCTCAAAAAATGGAAGCTAAAAGATCTTACATTGTTAAAGCTACCACACTCGTTTTCATTATTCAAGTACTTTTGAACAGGTGGGAAGCACAGCAGTTTTGAAGAGAGCAATATCTCACAAATGTCAATAAAATTAATTTGTTTTCCACTCCAAGTGCTTTCCTGCTTTTCCGTGAACACTGTGTGACAAACTTTGATAGCCACACGGGAGGACATCACAACATTGCAAGTGATTGAACATTGTGGTGCTGGCTCGAAGGGCCGAATGGCCCTTCTCCTGCACCTATTGTCTATTGTTTATTGAATACATCTTGCACATACTTGCACATTAATGGTCAGGAGTGGAACCATGGATATTTAGATCAGAAGTAGTGAGGAGAACTATAGTTGTGCCTTCTGGTGCACTGACAGAACCAACCTGACAAAGGTTGATAGGACCTGGGATTTTCTAAACTTGTGCAGCAGGTATTCAGTAGTGAATGTCACTGAGTAGCAGAATTATTGGGATAAACCTGTCATGATCCACCGGTGTCATGGAAAGAACTGCAGATGCTGGTCTAAATTGAAGGTAGTTTTGTTTTTAGCTAAGTTTAGAGATACAGCATGGAAACAGGCCCTTCAGCCCACCGGGTCCGCACCGACCAGCGATCCCACCAAATGAACACTATCCTATACCCACTAGGGATAATTTTTACATTTACCGAGCCAATTAACCTACATAACCTACTGTACGTCTTTGGAACAGATCAGTCTGAAGAAAGGTCTCGACCCACAACGTTACACATTCCTTCTCTCCAGAGATGCTGCCTGTCCCTCTGAGTTACTCCAACATTTTGTGCCTACCCACTGCTGTCATTCCACCCATTGTTTAGTTTAGCTTAGTTCAGTTTTGTTTGGTTTAATTTAGCTTAGTTTAGAGATACAGCATGGAAACAGGCCCTTCGGCCCTCCGAGTCCCTGCACGCCAGCGATCACCCTGTGCACCAGCACTAGGGACAATTTACTATTTTATCAAAGCCAATTAAGCTACAAACCTGTATGTCTTTCGGGTGTGGGAGCAAACCGGAGCAAACGGTGACACGGCAGAATGTACAAACTCTGCACAGACAGCAACCAGTCAGGATCCGGGTCTGTGGCGCTGTACGGCAGTAACTCCACCGCTGCGCCACTGTGCCGTCCTAGGCATTGCTTTAATCAGCGCTCACAATTTGAGCATGCCCTCCAAAAAGTGAAGTTGAAGGTTAAACTTAAACAAATAAATTGAAAAATTAATGGAATTTGTTTTGGTAATCTAAAGATAGTGTTGGCCTGTTAATTGGGAGTGCTGGGTAAATTCCTGTGGTTTGTTTGCTGTTTTCTCGACAGGAGAGAGCTCCCATAGCCTTGAGGCAGCGTCAGCACACACCTGACTGACGCTTTCCTCCCACTGCCTAATTGAGCCATACTTCTCACTCTGTCATTTTCCTGATACTGGCCTTGTCATTTCCAAAACTATGATCTGTCCAGAAACCTTTTCCATTAGTCAAAATAAGCTCAAGAACAGCTCCAAATTCTCACTGCTCCCACTTTTTAAATGTTATGTAATATTCCAGAGAGTTGGAATAACTCCAGCCGAGTTCCAGACCATTCCCTATATTCATTTTGCACACAAATTATTCCGTCTAAATCAAAATACACGTATTGTGAAGTTTTTGCTGCATTTTAAAACATGGTAAGATTATGGAACTAAAGTGTTTGCCAAAATGATGTGGCCTATCATTGAAAACACTTAACTAATTAGAATACTAGCTCCAACTTTTAATAATATTCTTGTATAATACTCCACAATATCATATTCCTGTTTTCCTCAATGCAAATATACCCAAACACTTTTTTTGAAGCATAATCTAATATAGTAAATGTAGGTTGTCATTTGAAGTGCTACTATCAATCCCAACTATGTATTCATCTGACATCCATTTCTCTGTAGCTAGATGGTGATTCAATTATTTTATCCCTTCCGTACCAATGTCAGGGACAACCTGACTAGTATAAGGCCCTGATTTCCGATCAAGTGCATCATTATTTGTCAACTGAACTTGAAACTATCCTGACATTGTAGCTAAACACCACACAGTGTTTGAATTGTGACCCATACTCCTTTGCTCGTCCACTTTAAGTAACAGCACATCTCCTATCTTGTGTACCACTCTCACTACAACAATATATATCACACAAATTCAGTTCCAGATTTACCCTTTCCAAAATCTGGAGCCATATGATGCACCTTGTACCTTCATGACATCTTAAAACATCTTAAAACTGCATGAAGATGAAAGGTTTAGAGGGATATGGACAAAATGCAGGCAGGTGGGACTAGTGTAGTTTGGGCATCTTGGTTGGCATGGGCAAGTTATGTCAAAGGGCCTGCTTCCATGCTATGTAACTCTATGACTTCCTAGATAAGGAATTTTCATTCACATCCGTAAATAGGGCAACGCACACAATGCCCTCACACAAACAATGCTAATAAATAAATACAGAATACCTACTGCTTTTCAAAACAGAAAACTCAAAAAAAAATATGCATGCTTCCATTTCTAACATTTCATTTGAAATACAGCACCTCCATTAATGCAGAACTCCCTGAAAACTGCACTGAAGCATCATGCTAGATTGTGCATGCAAGTCTTTAGAGTCTTACTTGAACTCTCAACCTTCTGGCTCAAAGGCAAGAGTGTTACTATCTGAGCCAACCTGACACACACAGTGCTAGATGGTACAGAAAACTATTTTATTTCCATTGGGCGTCTTGCTGTTTGAATGGAATTTTTGCATTGGGGAATGAAATTTAAAGAAGGCTGGGGTTTGAGAATGTATGTTGGCAATGATTTGGAACCGTAAGGAGCTATGAACATTGCCGATTCATTAAAAACTCACTACTTCCTATCCATCTAAAATGCAGGCACTGTCTGAAGCTTCTGAAAGCCTCTCATTAGGTAGCTGTCCTTCAGGAAGGCAAGATTTCCTCGATGTAAACAAACATTCAGAGGAAATCCTACTCAACGAGGTGCTTGCAGGATGAACAGAAAGAGTATTTGTTCTGAATGAGAGAGTCTGGAAAAAAACATGCCGAGGGCAATGGTGAGCTTGGACACCCGATCCAAAACACCAATGACTGACCCGATTAATCTGAAACACTCATTCTAAACTTTTACCTTATTAGCTATTGACCCATATTTACAGGGAACTGCAAAGCGAGGATTCTAAAATAGTTCATATTAACATGTTTTATGAATACGACATAAAAATAAGAGTTGTTTCTATGTATCCTTACAGAATTGGTAAATCTTTATTTACTAGCTATTCATGATAGTCTTAAGTTAGAGAACAGGTCATTCATTTTAAGCTGCTGCTTGGGATTTAAGCTTATTCTGGGGATTTACCATTTTCAGATTTAACTTAGTTTTAATTTTTAATTTTTAGCTTTAACTGCCCAAAGTTTCTGTGTTGAAAGCAAAGTTTTCCCGATGTTTTTTCTTCTCTGCTATCAGACAAATCTATCGGGCTATATTTGAATTATCAGCCCAGATACTGTTCTCGGCTGAAGTGTCCTCTGTATAACTGGCCTGAACTATCTGACTATGAAAGCCATCACCATCAATAGCAATCCTCTCCTAAGCTGATCTCCACACACATACAGGAACACTTTGCAGAGGGCTGCAAAAAACTGTACACGGAGTCAGGGCCCTCTTGTGCCTCCTCTTCTGCAGGGTTCACTGGATGGCGATGGAGTGCAACATTTGCAGTTGATATTTCCTACTTGCAAATAGGGAAAAACGAGGTCTTACTGTTTGCTCAGCAGCCTACTTAGGACCAGTTTATTCTATGTTTAAAGTGTGTACCCATTAGATTAAAGAATAACGTTTGCAATTTAGTATAAAATATTGGATTCCTTGACGTATCTAACAGGAGACACTGTGGCATTTCTTTTTCAATATGTTCTTAGAGAAAATAAAACAACTTAATGCAGCCATTGATGTTCGTTGGTTCTTCCTCACTGAGTAATATGCTACACAAATTAACATTCATTCAACGACTCAACGATACTTGGTCACATGTACCTAGATACAGTGAAATGCTTTCATTTATCTCCAACTGAGTCACTCTGCTTGACATAATTTAGCACAAACTGTAAATTAAGAAAGAAAGGCCTTGAGTTATACAGCACACTTCACAGCCTCAGACATCTCACAAATTGTACTGCTCGACTATTGTTGCTTTTAGACACATGGCAATAAAATCACGCAGAATGACTATTTCATGCCATGTGTCTTATGCTGTTTACAATGGGTTAGATCTTATAATATTGGCACCGGACCTTTACATCACCATGAGTGAGCAACAAAGCCTTGGTTAACATTCCTTTTGAAAGATGGCGTTTCAATAGTGTAGCTTCCTATCAGTTCCATCAGCACTTGGAGCCTAAACATTCTAACTCAGAAATTAATTCTGAGCCAAAGATGACATGGAATTTAATTTGGACTTTTTGTTATGGACAGCTCTATAACACAACTAGCTTTTAGTTCAATAGTTTGCTGACAAACAAAAAAATCCAAAGTAAAATCCATGTAACCTACTGCTCGAGTTATTTAGTTAAGCTCACAAGGGCCAGGACTATTTCCCCCCTCCGTTTCTCAGTGGTACTCAGGCCAATTACAAAACCTCAGCCCTGAACTACTAATGATTTTATTCTGATTGTGTTAACAACATTTCCGCGAGAATTCATCAAATGTGAGATATGTTTAGGGAAAACGAATGGGTGCAACAGGCACAGATGCAGCAAGTATACAGATTCAGGGCTGAAGTGCAATCTATTCTTGACTCATTCTGGACCGCTGGTGGGGTGAAAATGTTAGAATGTACTAAGCTGGGGAGTGTGAGGCATGTTTTGGGTTTGGGATTGCACAAAAGCAAATTGTATATATTTAAAAAAACAATGCAGCTTTGAATGTAAGGGGGGAAAGATTGATAGCAGGATATAAAGATGAGATACTGTAGCTGCTACATTTAATGCCAACCCATGCTTTATTCATCATTTATCATCACTTTATTGTCTCAGGGCAAAACTTCATGGGGCAATAAATGTCTAAACATTGTGACTGATGGGATCAATGGTATCGATTAGCCATAAGCAGTTCATAGCTGACAAACAAATCATTAAAATCTATTGATAGAAATGTCAGACTGTTTTAAAGGCAAAGAAACCCAAACTGCACAGTTACCATGTGTAGATTTAGGATTTCAGGTCAATATAGATCAGTATCTTTTAACAATGTTTCATATTAATCACTTTAGTCCTATTCACATTACGGAGAGATTACTTTTTGCGATTTGTTATTCCATCACTTTGGCTCCCTGGATTTCTGTTTATTAGCTAACGGTGGACACTGAAAGACTTTTATAGGAAGACATTATCCAAGTATTAGTGTAAAGCTACCCTCTCTGTTGCCTCTCTCATTCCTCCTGGTGAAGTATTACACTTTATAAGGCATCGATTACAAGAGAAAGTAAATCAGTGTGTAATACACTGGCTCGGCCGCAGTAAAGGGGTTTGTGAAATCACACTTTCAGAAAGACCTTACAGAGTGGGAATTTATTAGAATGATTCTAAAGGTGAGGGAGTTTATGGATTGTCTGGAATATGCCACAGAATGGCGAAGCATATGATATTTCAAAAGAAGGTAGGTCGAGATTGAGTTCAATAAAAATAAGACTCTTCCCAGCGGTGAAAGAGTCAAGAACAAGAGAATATGGAATACAGGTGACTGGCAACATGATCAGAAGTAACATCAGTAACACCTTGTTTTATACTGTGCATGGTTACGATCTGGAATGCACGGTCGAGATGGTTAGATGAGTAGTGGAGGCAGACACAATTATAGTATTTAAATGGGAACCAGATAGGTTTCTGAAAGGAAAATAAGGGAGGCCAGAGTAGAGAGACTAGTTACACGGTTTTGCATCTAGCTGGAGAGACTTGCTAGACTGAATTACCCTCTCTGTGCTGTTATCTGGTTCTGTGGTTAAGTTAGGAATAATAAAATGTGGCCAATACTTCCGTGATAACTCTTTGAAAAACAGTTTCAATGAATTCCATTATCTTGCTCTTGGATAAAGAATTTCAAGGAATCATACGAATAAATCCCTCATTGTCTTTGAAAATAAAGAAAAAACATGCAGATGCAGGAAATCTGAAACAAATCTGGAAACACTCTGCGGGCCATTCAGCATCCGTGAGAAGAGCAGTAGCATTAACGTTCAGGTCGAGAACCTGCCATTAGATCCCTCAGTACACAAATGGAAATCAAAAACAGCAGATGCTGTAAATTTAAAATCTTAATCACCCCATAGTGGGCTGGCTCTCTTCACTTTGTGTGTTTGGATCACTGATTTGTCAAATGTATGTGAAGAACAAAACCAGCAACAATTATCATTACCATTATCATTTCTTGGTTATGTTCAGCTGTTGTTAGATGATCGATAGTTTACCCTCATCGGTGATATCTTTCCCTTTTTATTGCTATCTAAATTGATCTTCCCAGTCAAGATGATTTCTTGCTGCAGTACAGATTTTATCCATTGTAAACAGAGCTACCTCACCTCCTTTAACATTCAGCCCAATCTACCCTGGAGCAGTGTGTCCCAGGCTTTGGTTACATTGCAGTCACCCCGATGCAGTAGCTATCAGATCATTCCCATTTATTTATATTTCATTTCAATCTACCAAAGCTAAATACTCCTCTGCTCCATTGTGCTATGGTCAGTTTGCTCACCTTCCCTCCACCACAAAATCTCTGCTCTTGTCCACACAGGCAACAAATGCAGTATCAATGGACTGTCCAATGCTACCTTCTACACATGGTATTGGGGGTGGGGTACTGACATGGATAGAAAGTGGGGTGCCGCAAGGCTCGGTGCTGGGACCGCAGATATTTACAATATACATTCATGATTTAGATGAAGGGATTAAAAGTAACATTCGCATATTTGCAGATGACACAAAGCTGGGTGGCAGTGTGAAGTGTGAGGAGGATGCTGTGAGGATGCAGGGTGACTTGGACAGGTTGGGTGAGTGGGCAGATAAATGTGAGGTTATCTAGTTTGGTGACAAAAACAGGAAGGCAGATTATTACCTGAATAGTGTCAAGTTGGGAAAAGGGGAAGTACAACAAGATCTGGGGGTGGGGGGGGGGTCCTTGTTCATCAGTCACTGAAAGTAAGCATGCATGTACATAACAAGAGGAGTTGAGTATAGGAGCAAAGAGGTCCTTCTGCAGTTGTACAGGACCCTGGTGAGACCACACCTGGAGTATTATGTGCAGTTTTGGTCACCAAATGTGAAGAAGGACTTTCCTGCTCTTGGGGGAGTGCAGGGTTCACAAGGTTAATTCCCGGGATGGCGGGACTGTCATATAGTCATAGAATAGAGTGGCTGGGCTTGTACACTCTGGAATTTAGATGGATGACAGAGGGTCTTATTGAAACATATAAGATTATTAAGGGCTTGGACACGCTAGAGGCAGGAATCATGTTCCCAATGTTGGGGGCATCCAGAACCAGGGCCACAGTTTAAGAATTAGGGGTAGGCCATTTAGAATGGAGATGAGGAAAAACTTTTTCACACAGAGAGTTGTGAATCTGTGGAATTCTCTGCCTCAGAGGGCAGTGGAGGCCAATTTTCTGGATGCTTTCAAGAGAGAGTTAGATAGAGCTCTTAAAGTTAGCAGAGTCAGGGTATATGGCGAGAAGGCAGGAAAGGGAAACTGATTGTGGATGATCAGCCATGATCAAATTAAATGGCGGCGCTGGCTCGAAGGGCCAAATGGCCTACTGATCCTATTGTCTATTGTCTATTATCTCTTTACATCTGCTCCAATCACAGTTAAACCCTCCGGTCCCTGTCTACTTACCAAATCTGTAGTGCTTAACCTAGTGGGTGCAACTGCCTCCATGGCCAGAACATCAAGCACTCTCCTGATGCATTCCGTGGCCAAGGTTCAAACTGCAGCTGAACAGCTGTGAGCTGAAGTTCTGCAGGTTGCACACACTCACAGTTGATGTGGCTGATGAGGATCACTATGTCCTTCCCAAGCATCCACATCTCACAGCTACAATGCACATCAGGTATTGCCTATCATATCAAATTTATTGAATTAGTAATTTTATTTTAAGCTTTTTTGTTAAAATTTTGTTAATAATGCTTTTTTAATATACAATTTAACTTACTTTTTATGCATGGGATTTAAATCACTATATTTCTATAAAATAGTGAGAATAAGAAATTGCAGTATTCGCTGCCAATTACTTCCTGCTTACATGATATCACACTTTGAATATTCTATTTCCCCCATTCACTGAAATCTGTATTTAGTACTTTGCATAATGCTGCTGCATTAAACTTGACCTCATGCTGCATGCTATGTATTTGTTACCAGTTTCAAAAAATGAAATATTCTGGCTGCATTAAGGAATGATTATCCATGATCAGCTGTGAAGGACAGTATATTCTGAGTGCATACCTGATATGTGCCAACTTCAACAACTGCTATGTTCTCAAATTAGTCAAGGAGTAAGGATTCAAGGGAGTCAGGGGAATCATTTTAAGGTAGACACAAAATGCTGAAGTAACTGTGCGGGACAGGCAGCATCTCTGGAGATAAGGGATGGGTGACGTTTCGGTTAGAGACCCTTCTTCAGACTTTGACGTTTCGGGTAGAGACCCTTCTTCATACTCCAGCATATTGTGTCAACCTTTGATTTAAACCAACATCTGGAGTTCTTTCCTGCACACAAATCATTTTAAGGAATATTGTAAGGGGAGGTCCGCACCATCACCTCATGAGAAAGGGTGATTCCCACTTTGAAGACAACTGATCCACAAATGGAGCAGAAAACAGTAGAAAATGAAAACCCTCTGACCATTCCATCGACAGCCAACTGTGATGTCAGACAGAGCTCCTGTGGTTTGTGGAGCACACTTTCAACCAACAGTGAACTCACATTCAATTTTTCACTCAATTATTGAAGGAGAACAAATCGACCATGAAGACCCTCTCATTTCTACACACTGGCTATCTTCCTGGTGCCTCAGCCCTGGAGAAAGGTCTTGACCAGAAACCTTGACATTCCGTTTGCCTCCACAGATGCTGCCTGCGTCATTGAGTTTTTCCAACAGCTTAGTGATGTTTATTTATTCATCATGAAGTATTGCCAATGACAGAAACATGCACCTGAAATGTAGACTTGAAACCAGGTTGACCCGGGAAATGCCACCAATAAAACCTCAGACATTTCCTCAGTTAAGTTTCAGCAAATTGAGGATGCTGCCTAAATGTAGTACTTCCTAACAAATGCCAACCTACACTGAAATCTACAACAGCTTATACCTAATGCAGGGACTGTGACTCCATTCATTTCATTGGATAAATGTGAAGCATATAGGTAGGTATTATTGAAAAAAATACTTTGAATTGATCGACATTATTAATAACGGCATCATTTTGTTAACAATTTCATTAATTTTAGGTGAATTCACATATTTTTATTATGTATTTACGAATTTACAATATTTCTGAATGCATTAGAAACATTTTCAATTTAAGACAGTTTTGACATGCTGGACGTGGCCATGCTAGTGCTCGGACTTTTGCTATGTTTCTGTGGACGATGCTTGATTTGAACTCCTCTGCTGTGCACACACCCACACATATATATGAAGTGATATATATAATTGAAAGACCTGCACTATGCAGAGCCTTGGTGTTGAAGATTGCTGCAAGGAAGTTCTCATGAGGGGATCCATTCAAGCTATGTGGAAACCTAAATTATAGGTGATCAGTGATTGTGAGGCAGCATAGAGCTGCAGGAAATGCTGCAACAAAACATGGAGGCAACAAGATAACAGAAACAGCAATGGGGTCATCACCTGTTAATCTGCTTTGATACTACTGGCTAAAGGGACATTAATGGCCAAGGCGTCAGTAAAACGCGCATGTTCTTTTCTAACATAGTGCCGTGGCATCTTATTAATTAAATTGGAAGGCCAGAAAGGTTTTTTCAAAATACAATATCTTTGACGTGGAGCATTCCCCCAGTACTGACACAGGGATTGATAGCCGAGATTATGTGCTTACATTTCTAAAGTTGAACTTGAATCCACAGCCATCGGACTCTTGTGTACTTCCGATTGTGCCACAGCTAACATATGATCCAACTCAAGAAAAGAGAAACGGAGGAAAGTAGATGGAAGAACACAAGATTGAACAAAGACAATTCTGATCTCAATTAAAATAAACTTGATTAAACCAGACAAAAAAAGAACTTCTGACTTACAATAACCCTTATAATAATATGACTTACAATAATCTGACTTACAATAATATGATGCCTAATGAATATGACCTCCAATTAATAAATATCACCAAAGGACAATTCTATTTAGTGAATCAAACATTTTATTTTGAAGAGGAATGTGAAGCAGCTAAGTTTAAATGGTACAACAATATATATAAATGATGGGCCAACTCGTAGCCGATGGGACATTTCACACTGGATCTTTGGGACAGTTAGAATATTCTTGATAGTAAGCATAACAATCTGACCATTACACTACTGTTCTTGGCCATTAATCTGTCAAGCTTGATTTTACCAATATTTATATTGCAGAAATTTTAATAATCCCTGAAAAGACTCAACAAGTCAAGGAAACAAAAACACAGCTAACATCTCAAATTGAAAACCCTTTATCAGAACTGAGAAAGAGAGCAAACTAGGCTAGTTTTAAGTTGAATAGAGGTTGGGAGAGGCAAGGGGAGGCCAAGGGGAATAATTCTAATAGGGTGAGGACAGGGTCACCAATGAGATAAACGATGATGAAGTTGTCTGGTTGGTAGGTTAATGAGGGAGATTAAAGGGTGAGAAAGCATGAATAAAGGAAAGGAGGAAATATGAAATGAGGCCATTTAGAGAGTGGGAAAGTAACAATAGCTGCAAACCATGGTTCTCACAAGATGATCTTCTCTCTATTGGGGAAACTAATTGCAAATTGTGTGACTGTTGAGTGGACCACCTGTGTCCAGTCCACAGAAGCAACCCTGAGTTTTCTGGTGCTTGTCACCTTCATTTCCATCTCACTCTGACCAGTGGCATCGTGCACTGTTGTAACAAAGTCCAATATAAGCATGACGAATACAATGTAAGCTTGAGAAACATAGAAACATAGAAAATAGGTGCAGGATGAGGCCATTCGGCCCTTCGAGCCAGCACCGCCATTTATTGTGATCATGGCCGATCGTCCCCAATCAATAACCCGTGCCTGCCTTCTCCCCATATCCCTTCACACAATGTAAACTAAAAGAACACATCGTTTTAGTTCATCTGGGAATGTTGCTTCCTTTTGGACTTAATGTTAAATTCTACAACTTCAGATAGTAGTCTTGATTTCTCTTTTGGTATTAGTATTGAGCAATTTGACCCTTGGTCATCCACCTGTATCGTGGTTCAGATTTTCACCATGAGCACAACCTGATCTGCCGGACATTTTCTGGAACTTTGCACCACATAGATTTTACGTTTCTTTATTCATTTTTTCTCTCTCTCTCTCCAATTTCCCTCATGAATCTATCAATTAAATAAGTTCATCTGTAGCTGGGGGTCAAGGAAAGAGCGTTCACGTCGCGGCCCTGTTTCCACCAATCTTTCCACCGCACGCACAAAAAGCGACAAGACAGACACCATTGTATGCAGATGCCGAGAAGTGTGTTCAGCTCTGGCTGAACAACTTCTAATCTTGTGCGTGGACTCGATAAGAAGAAGGTCTGTAGCTTAACCTCACACAAATCCTGCCTTCAACCTATTAGAGTTATTATCTTTGTCCTATCTATCGCCATCTCTCTCCAGCTTAAATCTAACTTGTTTTCTCATTTTCTTAGTTCCAACCAACTATGTTTCACCCGAGATATTAACTTTTGTTTCTCTTTCCACGAATGCTGAGTGTTGCCAACATTTTTGTTTTTTTGGGGGGATTCTAGCATATGCAATATTTGTGATTTTCATCAATATTTGTTGAGCAGGCTTTTTCATTAACTTTACTGATAAACAAGAACAACAAACATTTAGTTTAAGACTGAGGAAGCATTCATTACAATAGCACGAAGGAAATGGCAGCATTCAAAGAAGAATACGTGATTAACAGTGACATTTCTGTTCAGAATTGGAACAGCAAAATTAGCACGTTAAGTATAATTTACTGACAATTTCTCTACCAATTATTAATAAATTATCTTTGGCACTATTCAAAGACCTGCTGCGTAAATCCAAAGAAAATTGATTTACTTATCATCTTTCTCAACGCTGTTTGTGATATTTGCGATATTTGTTATGCTCCTGACAACAGCAACTGGGCTTGAAAAGTAACTCAAGTGGAGTGGTCAGGAAGTCTTGGTCATGTGAAAAGCATTGACAACTATCTTTCTTCCTGATGGTTTTTGGACAACTTAAGGGAAAACAAATGTATGAAAATCTGATGAAAAAGTTGGATGGGGACATAAAATAAATGTGAATCTTGTTGAATGCCAACTATACAAAAGGGAATGGGGAGTATTTGACACGCTTTTATTTCTTATCAATCCCTCCAACTTCAAGAAGGAAATGTTCATTGAAAACATAGAAATATAGAAAACATAGAAAAATAGGTGCAGGAGTAGGCCATTCGGCCCTTCGAGCCTGCACCGCCATTCAATGTGATCATGGCTGATCATCCAACTCAGTATCCCGTACCTGCCTTCTCCCCATACCCCCTGATCCCTTTAGCCACAAGGGCCACATCTAACTCCCTCTTAAATATAGCCAATGAACTGGCCTCAACTACCTTCTGTGGCAGAGAATTCCAGAGACTCACCACACCCCTTATCCTTAGACTGTGACCCCTTGTTCTGGACTCCCCCAACATCGGGAACAATCTTCCAGCATCTAGCTTGTCCAACCCCTTAAGAATTTTGTAAGTTTCTATAAGATCCCCCCCCAATCTTCTAAATTCCAGCGAGTACAAGCCGAGTCTATCCAGTTTTTCCTCATATGAAAGTCCTGACATCCCAGGAATTAGTCTGGTGAATCTTCTCTGTACCCCCTCTATGGCAAGAATGTCTTTCCTCAGATTTGGAGACCAGAACTGTACGCAATACTCCAGGTGTGATCTCACCAAAACCCTGTACAACTGCAGTAGAACCTCCCTGCTCCTATACTCAAATCCTTTCGCTATGAATGCTAACATACCATTTGCTTTCTTCACTGCCTGCTGCACCTGCATGCCTATTTTCAATGACTGGTGTACCATGACACCCAGGTCTCGTTGCATCTGTTATCATTGTTATCCACCATGTCATTCACATTGAAATATGTGATTAAAAATAGAAAACATTGGAAATATCCAGCAGGTCAGACAGCATTTGTGAAATGAGAAAAAAGGTTGATGTTTTTGGTTGAAGACCTTTCATTAGAAATCTAGGATGTAATGATGGTTGGAGATTGGCAATTTAGCCACAAAGCATAATTTACCCCACCTACTGTCCCAACAGCACTAAGAAATGCTCAAACGTATTTATGGATAAAAGCTCTTCCATTACCAGTGTATGATGTCCTTAGTGCGTTAGGCTGTACCATGTACAAGCTGCATTACATCAAACCACCCAGCTTTGTTATCACCTCTTCTTCACAGTCTAGAAGGACAATGCACCAGACACATGAAAGCATTGCATATTCCCCTCTGGGTCATACACAAGCTTGGAACTAGGGGACAGTTTCAGGTGACAGAATGTTTCCGTTTGGCTAGGCACTACCGTAACCTTTCGATTTGGGATGGGCAATAAATGCTTGTCCTGCCTGTGACATCATCTCCCCATAAATACATTCAATTAATTTTAAAAAATTGTGTCTGACTTGGGATTATCAGTGCTAAAATAAAAGGATTCTGACCAGACAGGCCAGCTGTGACAAGATAACAACTATATTAGGATGCTTGTGGAATAGCTTTGGAATCTGCTCTGTTTAACTCAAAGAAAGCAGAAAGTTATTTTAAAGCAGTGGTGAGTGGACAAAAGGATGTAATGTCCGCACTAATGTGTTTGGCTTTCACAAATGGAATCTGTTTTATCAGTTTACATGGTCCTGATGGGAATATGAGACATGGAGCGAGAAGCAGAGGCCCTTATTCATCCTGTGTGTGTGCCTGGGCAGTCTGGGTAATCTCTACATTCCCTTGGGAGTGTGCTGTGCCTGGCACCGCAGACAATGTACGTCTTGTGTTAGTAATTCACCGTCGTGCTAGTCAATCTGGTGCCGGCCTCCGCTATGTGACCCTCTTGAGAGCAGTCTCTTTCTCTGTATCACCATGCAAAACATTTCTCTTTCACTTCTTGACATCTCAGATTGAGATGTTTTGCTGACTGTTTACCCAATCCGTGCTCTTTCCCATCCCAGCTCCCCTCCCCCCTTCTCCCTTCCCCAACCACTTCATCTCCTCCCCCAGCCACCGCCGCCCCGTCCCATTCCACCTCTTCACCACAAAACACCACTGTAATGATGGTCCTCTTGGGCTCACATTCCAACCCATCAACAGTGTCTGCGAGACTACAAGCTGGTGTCAAAATATTAAAAAATAGCAACTAGTGTGAGCTAAAAAAAACAATGAGTATTTCTCTTGAGTTGTGCCTGCGCTAAACGCCATTTCTGCAGCACCCTTGCCTCAGTGTGCCAAATAAAATGCTATTCTCTGCAAAAATGATTAAATATGTTAAATTAGTAAGTGTAAAATTAAAATGATCAGCTGGAGCAGTTGCAGCATTCTACCGCCTTAAACGAGGACAAAGTGCAGGGTTTGAGAAGTTGCAGCTACAGGGTTAATCCTGCCACCATGTGACGTTTCCCTCGCAGGGCTTCAGCTTTCAATTATTCAGCAGTTTAATGACAAAAGTACATTTTTATTGAGTTTACACAGCATTTCTGAGGAAATTTAAAAAATAATTCTATCGATGGCTCACGGGGCTGTTCTGTAAATCTTTCTTGGAATCTGCTACACACACTTGCAAACATGAAACAACAGAACCTGAAGGTTATCAGCAGAATACATCAAAAGCATTACAAATATAAGGTGGTAGCCTGTAAGTCCAGTGGAGTTGAAAATCAAGTGGACTCCACTGGTGTAAGAATAGACAGTGTGAATGTACTTGGCAGTTGCAAGATGCAGCTTTCAAAGGGGGTCAGTGTGGTTCCTGGCCCTCCACTCAGCCTGAAGCTGTGGCATAGGGCGATTTCAACTAGGAGGCCCTTTTAAAATGTCTCATATGGGAATCAGAAAATAAAATAAGTGCAGAATGAATAGAGGTTGATGGTGACCCTGGTGAGAGTGGAGTGTATTAACTGGAGGAGAGAGGCCGGCTTCCCTGTGGAGAAACAGACTCTTTCATTTGCAGCCTACAACTGGGCTTCAGAAGGGCTTTTGTGTGACAAGGAATCTTCTTCACCCCATTCTCGACAATAGATGTTTTGTGAGGGTAAGACAGAAAAGAGAATCATCCGCGGCAGGGGAAAGCTTAAGCCTACAGATGCTGGGAGTGGATGATTTATTGCCCAATGTCCTTGGTGGCATTTGGCCTTCTTCCCAACCACACTGATGGCAGAGGATTTTTTTGTGTATGTGGGAAGGGGAGGGGAAGTGAACACGGATGCAGGAACAGGCAGGGGGATGGTTTAAGACTTTGCGGCATGGCAAAGTCATTTTTATACCTAGTATGGAAGCTCAAGAACCGTAAACTGTTTTACAGAATGTGGAGTTAAAACTGCTATTGGCATTAATTTTATTAAGAGCACGTGAGGTGGAGACAACAAAGAAAAAGGCATGAGGGTGAGTCTGGGTAGCATGATAGGGTTCGAAGGGAAGAGGAGAGAGATTATGTGATGAGATCGGGACAGACAGAGGAGAGAGGGAATGTGTAAAGAAAATAACTGGAGGGAGAGAAAATGTGACTGGACAAAAAGTGAATTGGTTTAACTGTAATTCAATTTTATTTTGCTTTGGAAATCCTTGCAACAAGAATCTGCACTACCATTTATTTTATATTGGTTCAGCAAATAAGGGAAATGATAAAAACCACTTTACTTGACATTACAGAATTCTTTGGCCTTTCTTCCTGACATTGTACATAGTTACTAGAATACATTTTTGGAACGTCCAAGCACAGACACCTTCCCTTGCACTGGACTCCACACACTGATCCCTTTGTCGTTTGCTGTGCATGGCTCCACATCATCGGTATTTGTCGAGGGGATTGAATTCGGTATCAACTGTACCTATGACAATCCCAGTAATCATTTCCAGAAATTGATTCTGCTTTGATCAAATTAGTTTTTATACTAACTAAGAATTTAACGTTGTATTTCAAGGTCAATTCTATCCTAACACGAGTCTCAAAAAGACATTTATTAAAACGCAAGAAAAATCCTGAACTTGCATACACTGTCAATCTGCTACAAGTACACTACATTGGCATTTGACATACTGTAGTGCAAATATGACATTCTGGCATTACATATACTATTATGTTAGTACACATGTAACATATTGACCAATCAGGCACTGTAACTTCAGTTAAAGTGTGACGTGGTGGTATTACACACTCCTTTACACTGCCATATTGGCATTGCACACAGCCATTTTTGAAATAAATGCAACATGTTGGCATTTCACACACTACCACTCTGGTGCATGAGTACTACAGATACACTATGATAAGTGTGACACTAGAGTGTGCAAAGTACAAAAGGTAACGGGTGCCTGATTGACAGAGTTTCTGAAACATGGAAACATAGAAAATAGGTGCAGGAGGAGGCCATTCAGCCCTTCGAGCCAGCACCGCCATTCATTGCGATCATGGCTGATCGTCCCCAATCAATAACCCGTGCCTGCCTTCTCCCCATATCCCTTGACTCCACTAGCCCCTAGAGCTCTGTCTAACGCTCTCTTAAATCCATCCAGTAACTTGGCCTCCACTGCCCTCTGTGGCAGGGAATTCCACAAATTCACAACTCTCTGAGTGAAAACGTTTTTTCTCACCTCAGTTTTAAATGGCCTCCCCTTTATTCTAGGACTGTGGCCCCTGGTTCTGGACTCGCCCAACATTGGGAACATTTTTCCTGCATCTAGCTTGTCCAGTCCTTTTATAATTGTATATGTTTCTATGAGATATCCCCTCATCCTTCTAAATTCCACTGAATACAAAACTAGTCTTTTCAACCTTTCCTCATATTCCAGTCCCGACATCCCAGGGATCAATCTCATGAACCTACGACGCACTGCCTCAATCACAAGGGTGTCCTTCCTCAAATTAGGAGACCAAAACTGTACACAATACTCCAGATGTCGTCTCACCAGAGCCCTATACAACTGCAGAAGAACCTCTCTACTCCTATACTGAAGTCCTCTTGTTATGAAGGCCAACATTCCATTGGCTTTCTTCACTGCCTGCTGTACCTGCACGCCAACTTTCAGTGACACCCAGGTCTCACGGTACCTCCCCCTTACTTATCCTAAACCCCCATTGAGATAATAATCTGGCTCCTTGTTTGTGCCACCAAAGTGGATAACCTCACATTTATCTATATTATACTGCATCTGCCACGCGTCTGCCCACTCACTCAACCTGTCCAGGTCACCCTGCAACCTCCTAACATTCTCTTCACAGTTCACACTGCCACCCAGCTTTGTGTCATCAGCAAACTTGCTAGTGTTGCTCCTAATTCCCTCTTCCAAATCATTAATATATATGGTAAACAGTTGCGGCCCCAACACCGAGCCTTGCGGCACTCCACTCGCCACTGCCTGCCATTCTGAAAAGGACCAGTTCACGCCTACTCTTTACTTCCTGTCTGCCAACCAATTTTCTATCCATGTCAACACCCTACCCCCAATACCATGTGCTCTAAGTTTAGTCACCAGTCTCCCGTGCGGGACCTTATCAAAGGCTTTCTGAAAGTCTAGATACACTACATCCACTGGCTCCCCTTCATCCATTTTACTTGTTACATCTTCTAGAAATTCCGGAAGATTAGTCGAGCATGATTTTCCTTTCGTAAATCCATGTGGACTTGGACTAATCCTTTTACTGCTATCCAAATTCCCCATTATTACCTCTTTAATAATTGACTCCAGCATCTTTCCCACCACCGAAGTCAGGCTAACTGGTCTGTAATTCCCCGTTTTCTCTCTCGCTCCTTTCTTGAAAAGTGGGATAACATTAGCTATCCTCCAATCCACAGAAACTGATCCTGAATCTATTGAACATTGGAAAATGATCACCAATGTGTCTACTATTTCTAGAGCCACCTCCCTGAGGACCCTGGGATGCAGTCCATCAGGCCCAGGGGATTTATCATCCTTCAGTCCCATTAGCCTACCCAATACTATTTCTCGCCTAATGAAAATTTATTTCAGTTCCTCGACCCCATTAGATCCCCTGTCCTCCAGTACATCTGGGAGATTGTTTGTATCTTCCTTAGTGAAGACAGGTCCGAAGTTCAAAACAAGTTTCGAACATGTTCAAAACAAGTGTTCAACTTGTTTCCTTGTTGCCCATAACAATTTCACCCGTGTCTGCCTTCAAGGGATCCACAATTGACTTTGCTACTCTTTTTCCCTTAACATAGCTAAAGAAGCTTTTACTGTCCTTCTTTATATTCCTGGCCAGCTTCCCCTCGTACTTCATCTTTTCAGCCCTTATTGCCTGTTTTGTTTCCTTCTGTTGTCCTATGAAAGTTTCCCAATCCTCTGGCTTCCAGCTACTCTTTGCCGTGTTATACATCTTTTCTTATAGTTTTATTCTATCCCTAACTTCTCTTGTCAGCCACGGTCGCCTCCTACTCCCCTTAGAATCTTTCTTCCTTTTTGGTAGAGTTTCATTTTTACTGAGGTCAATCAAAATAAAAATAAGAAATTACACAAACAAAGTAGTGTTTTTTTTTACCCCTTTGCAGAACGGCGCAGTAAAAAAAAATCAACTTTCACCCATGTATGCTGTGACATTCTGGACCTTGTCACTCTGCCACAAGTATTGCGTGCTGATATTGGACACACACGCTGGTGCAGGTGCGGTTCACCAACATTATATATATTTTCCAATGAATGGTTAATGATCTAAAATGCTAACTTTGTTTCCCTCTCTGCTGTTTCCAATATTTTCTGTTTTTATTACATTAGCACGACATGCTCAGAGTTCAGTCGGTTTTGGTCACATATTCTCACAAATCATTCTTAGAATACATATCCATGATGCAGTGGTTTTGATTTATTGACTTATTCAAAGGAAGAACATTTAGTTTTTAATCCCTATTAATCCTGTGTTTAATTGGCCCCTGTAATAGCCTCACCGTACAATGTAGATTACATTTTATGATTTTTTGAACCAATATAGGAAATGTCTTGGGAGTATTTGATGAGATTGCATAGTTACTCGGTAAATTCACCCATAATACTTACTCTTGAAGATATATGGTGGTGTATGGGAAACTTTATCCTGAACCATTCTACCAACAAATAGAGAGAAGTCCTGAGCTACTACAATTACAATCTAGTTTATTGTCATTTGAACCTCAAATGAAGTTCAAACAAAATTTGGTTTCTGCAATCATACAACAAAAAGAAACAATTAACAAGCCACACACCAACACAGTTCACACAGACATCCATCACAGTGAATCTCCTCCTCACTGTGATGGAAGGCAAAGTCTTGTCTCTCCCCTGCTCTCCATTCTGCTCCCGATGTCAAAGTCCCTGGCGGGCGATGGCAAGTCCCACGGCCGTTAAAGCCACGGCAGGCGATGTAAGGCCCCGCAATTCGTGCGGGAGAAGTTTTCAACCCCGCAAAATCGTTTTCAACCCCGCAATTCGGGCGGGAGAAGTTGTCGTTGCGGGAGCTCCGAAAAGCGGTCTCCCACCAGGGACCAGCGAGCTCCCGATGTTACCGTCCACCGGGTCTGCGGCTAGAGCCTCCGAAGCTCCGGAGTTGGGTCACAGCCACGCGCCACCACCGCTCCCCACGCTCCGAAGTTGGCCAGCTGCACGATGGTAAGTCCGCAGTCTCCGCTACTGGAGCCCCCAGGTCATTCCGGTTGTAGGCCGCTCCACGGTGCTAGGCCCCAACGACAACGGAGATCGGACAGAGAAAACGTCGGGTCCCCCATACAGGGAAGAGATTTAAAAATTCCCCCCACTCTCCCCCCCCCACATATACACAGTTAAAAACAATATATAAACCACTACAAACTATACACTCAACGGGACAAGAATTAAAAAAAGACAGACGGACTGCAGAGGCCGCTGCAAACGTTGGTCGCGCCACCTCACCACACACTATCCACCTCATTGGAGACCCTTGGACCATCTGTAACCAGACTTTACTGTACTTTATCTTGCACTGAAGGTTTTCCCTCTATCATATATCTGTACACTGTGGGTGGCTCAACTGTAATCATGTAATGTCTTTCCACTGACTGGCGAGCACACAACAACAGCTTTTCACTGTACCTCAGTTCAAAACAAACTAAACTAAACCATTAACCCTATACAATATTTGACGCTGGAAGTGTATGACTCAACAGTTTATGGGACCTTTAATATGCAATTTTCCCATAATATACCTGAACTGCTTATGTTTGATCCAAGTCCCAAAACAAAGACAGCTCTTTCAGCATTAAGAAATATTCACCTTGATCACTAGAAACATTTGCAATGGCATACAAAGTGAGTGACATTGTTAAAAATATCTAAAGAGAATAATATGAAAGAAACTACTGAGATGTAGCAATGTCCTGGAGATGCTTGTATTATGCTTATGAGTCCTTTTTTTTGTAACAATTTATGCAGTTGTTTTCAGGGCTGATGAATGAATAAATGATACATCATTGACTTGTCTGAACAGACCATTATCAGTCCGCCACACAATGTATTTTGCTTCAGGGCAGAATCAATACACAAGTGAGTATTCATTCGCTTTTTTGCAGCCATGACCAGATTTATTTATCTGTAACTGTTGCTGGGTTTAATAAAATGCAAGCTTCCAGTATTTTGTTTCCTTATAACAGGGCATTCATCTTTCCTTGTTTTTCCCCCAAATCTCATGAAGATGCTAAGTGAGACTAAGCATAGGTTGCTGATGTCAGAGTGATGAACCTGGCAGAAGTACCCCGTTCATCCTTTATGGGCAGAAGATACTTGACTATAAGGTCTTCACAGGCCAATCTCATTTCCGTCTCATCCACATCTGCACATATTCACTTTCCACTTGAGACCACTGAATCCTGTCCCCTGGCTGACTTATCCTCATCATAATCGAGGAGCACGGAAGCCGATGATTGTGCTCCCAAAATGAACCTCGCAAATATAAGCCAAAAACAATAGAATCTGATCTCCTGGGTTCAGTGGTTCATCTTAACAATAGTCGCACTGGACAAGACAAAAGAACCTCTCCCCTTTCATTATACGCCAATTTAGCATTCCTGTCAATTAAATTAGAGCAATGCTTTTCATCTTCTGTCTTTCATAAAATGCACACATTTAAAGCGTTTTTTCCCCATACCTGAATGTTATTTAGGTCTTGCTGCAATCCTTTCCTGTGGAACTATGGAAGTGAACTTTTGGACAATCATCAGTAAACAATCCCACTTTGGATCTCATGCTGGAAGGAAAATCACAAATAAAGAAGAACTATACAATAATTCCTTGGACCACAATGATTCACCTCTGACCAGCACAATTCCCCCTGTAGGGGCGATCAAAGCTCCCGTGATCAGGGCAGTCGAAGCTCCTGCGGTTGGAGCTCCCGAAGTCAGTCCCCAGCAAAGGGATCACGATTTCCACCATGTTACACCTACAGGCTCCCGCATTTTGGAGTTCCTGAAATCGGTCCCCAGCAAGAGTCCGCCAGCTCCATGATGTTAGGTCGCAGCGCGGATGGAGATACGATACGGAAAAGTCGCATCTCCGTCAAGGAAAGAGATTGAAAAGGTTTCCCCCACCCCCTTCTACATAATAAAAAACTAAAAGTAGACTTAAGCTGCAAGGCAGAAACTCTACCACTGCACCACCATGCCGATAACACAATTAAATAAAATATCTTCAAAAGCTAACTGATGTTTTTGATCTTGTAAACCAACAATCTCTGCAATCATTAGCTGTTCAAAACTGTTCACTTTCTAAATTCATGCCCATCATTCCAAGATCTGCTTTGTAATTACCACCAATCTATATGACTAAAAGTAAGATCTTGACCACTTTTGACGCACTGCGATTTGATTTCCGAGAGAACGCCGCCACTTCCAGCCATCATTTTTGGCTACCTCGCTCAGAGCCTCCCTCCGCCAGACTGGACCAGAGGACTTTTCTCATAAATGAAAAATCAGAGAGGTATTAATGTTTTTTTTAAACTTGCCATTCTCTCTGCTGCCCCTGCTGGTGGGAGGGGTGAGGGATAATATAACCTGGAAGTGGTGTGCCTCACTCAGTCTCTGCAAGATGGAGGAATCCAGAGGGTCATGTCTCTCTGAGCTCTGAATAAGACTGAACACATGTCTACGCAACTGTAAGTGCCCTTAATGTGGTTTGAAAATGAAAATATGGTTGGTTTGAAGTAAAAAGTCACTGCCTGCAAATGGTTGTTGGGGGGTTTGGGTTGAAGTGAAAAGGCACTGCCTGCAAATGGTTGTTTGTCTAAACTTGACAACTTCCTGTTTGCACTATATTGATTTTAGATAAAACGCTACCACTCACAGCTGTGATTTTGGCCATCTTATTCAATCCCCCTCCGCTCATCAGGTGCAGAGGATTCTTCCCATCAATGAAAAACAAAAGTGTTATTAGTGTTTAAAAAATGTTGAGAGTCTCTCTCCTGTCAATCACGCCACAAAGGCCACACCTTTTCCTGTGGGAGGGGGAGGGATTATAAAACCCAGAAGTGTGGGTGTGGCTCAGTCTCTGCATGATGGGGGAGGGAGAGGTTATGACTCTGTCTGAGCTGTGAATCAACTGAACACACTGAATGTCTACTGAACTGTGAGTGTGGATTTTTGTGTGGTTTTATGGTGGTTTTTATGGTGGTTTCACCCTGCTTGAAATAGTATGAAACTGCATTTGAATGTGGTGGCCTTGCACCCTGCATGAAATGGTATGAAACCGCATTTGAATGTGGTGTCGTTGCACCCTGCATGAAATGGTATGAAACGGCATTTGAATTTGGTGGCCTTGCACCCTTCTTGAAGTGTTTGGAAACTGCACTTGAATTTGGTGGCCTTGAACCCTGCTTGAAGTGTTTGGAAACTGAACCTGAATTTGGTGGCCTTGCACCCTGCTTGAAGTGGTATGAAACTGCACTTGAATTTTGTGGCCTTGCACCCTGCTCGAAGAGGTAAGAAACTGCACTTGAATTTGGTGGCCTTCCACCTTGCTTGAAATGGTAGGAAAATGGATTTGAATTTGGTGGCCTTGCACTCTGATTGAAGTGTAATTCAACTGCCAGCCCACCAGCCGTGAGTGAGCTGAGAACCCAAGAATCTATTTGGCCCTCAATGTCCATACTAGCCCTCTGGAGACCAGTAGTCCCTGCAGCCAACAACACCCATACCAGCGCTCCAGAAAGCCTCCCCCCCCCGCTGGCCACCAATATTGGAATTGGTGGAGAGGTGGAATATTGCATCAGGGGACCAGCCCTCCCGTGTGAACATGAGACCCGACAGGTCCCACTTAGTCTAGTATTGTTTACACCCATGTCACAGCACAGAAGCAATCAATGTCATTAATGACACCCCACAGGACTATGATCTCCATTCATACCCATCTAAACACAACATCCATTTCCAAGATCTCTATATCATCATGCTTGATTTCATTCTTAGCTATTGTCATAGATTTCCTCTGTCTAAATAAGGGTCTCAATCCGAATCGCTGCCCATTCCTTATCTCCAGAGTTGCTGCCTGAGTTATTCCAGCATTTTGTGTCTATCTTTGAGTCATAGCTGAAGCTGTAAGGGAGCTTCTCTCTTTGCCCTGCAAGGATCTCTTCTTGACTTTAACAATTCTTATCTATGCAATGCCCCTTGGCAACACCATCCACAAACACAGTCAATTCCCACATATTCATGGATGCCAGACAGCTCTACTGCAGCACCAACTGTAAAAACTGTAGCATTAGACTGCCTGATGATGAAAACAAATTCTAACTAAATATTGGGAAAACTAAAACCATAGCCTTCATTCCCTGCCAATAAGTCCTTTCCTTTTCTGTTGACTCAAACCCTCAGCCTAGAGCACTCTGAAATTAAACCAGGCTGGTTGTTAGCTTGGTGTCATATTTAACTGTGAGGTAAACCTTTGACTACATGTTTGTACAAAAACTAACTATTTTTGCTTCTACAACAACCCTGTTGCTGAAACAACCCTTCACTTCCATGAAATCGCTGGACTAGAGCACATCATCACTTTTCAGCCCAGCCTGATTTGTTCTACCCTCTATAAACATGAGGCTTACCAAAACACCACTGTTTATTCCCTAGGCAGACAAAAATGCTGGAGAAACTCAGCGGGCGAGGCAGCATCTATGGAGCAAAGGAATAGGTGAAGGGTCTCGTCCCGAAACGTCACCTATTCCTTCGCTCCATAGATGCTGCCTCATCTGCTGAGTTTCTCCAGCATTTTTGTCTACCTTTGATTTTTCCAGCATCTGCAGTTCTTTGTTAAACTGTTTATACCCTATGTCACTTCTCTCTATTCTTCCATCAGACTTGCTTTGGATGATTTACACTACATCCCTGAAAAGCAAACATGAGCTTGACAATTTTCTGATTTGAACATTTCTTGTAAAATGCTGAATATTTCTGCTCAGTAGTTTTGCAAATGCACTTTGGAGCAATGAATGCAATAACAATCATTTCTCAAACACTCGGCATCACTCTGGAAACTTGGATGTTTGAGGTAAATCCAGCATTTAGGAACAAGATGCCACTGACTATGACCGACTACAAGTACGGAACCAAGCAAATATAACCAGCCTGCTGCATGATGGGAGACAAGATCTGAAGGATGGTAGGATCCATGTAGCTTCAGGGTTCCTGAAGACCAGGCGCTAATGCAATTATGTTATCATAACTTTGGATGGGTGGGGCCTGTTGAGATCAAGAAATCTGGAAATTGTGGTCTAAGCTGTGACTCATGGATCGAAGATGTTATGAAAGGATCCTCCAGTGTTCTCATCGTTCCATGAAATTCGGTTCATTAGGAAGTAATGGGTCAAGGCTCAGGCTAATTGCGATGCAAGGAAGTGAGATTCTTGGATGGTGTGATAGCAGGAATATTCAGCCAGTATAGGTCTCCTCGTAGTTTGGTGTACCTTAATTATATCTCCCTTCAATCTCTTTTGTTCCAAAGTAAACCATCTCAACCTAGCCTATTCTTTCTATTACCTAATTGTAATTCTCCAGCCCTAGCCCTTGTACATCTCCGTTGCTTCTTGTCACATCCTTCAGGCAGTGCTGATCAAAATATAGTTCTTTAGCTGTGACCCATCAAGAGCTGTAAATAGTTCCAGCATGATCCCTCTGCATCTATATTGTCCGCCTCATTTATTCTGTATTCCTTCCTAACCCCCTTTTCTACTTGTACTAGTTCACCAAGAGATTTGTGGACACACATACTATGACCCCTCTGTTTCTCTACACTTTATCATTTATCATATATTCTCTCACTATGTGATTCTTCCCTGAGGCATTTAAGAGGCTTTCAGATAGACACGTGGATATCCAGAGAATTGAGGGATATCGATCACGGGCAGGTAGTTGATCTTGGCATCATGTTTGACACAAGCATTGTGGATCAAAGGGCCAGTTCCTGTGCAGAATGCATCACCTCATACTCTCTGAACTGATTTCTTGATGTCACTTCTGTGCTCACTGAATCAGTCCATTTATATCTTTGTGCTGCCTAGAAATTCCTTCTTCACTGTCAAACATACAGTCGATGTTGTAATCATCTTTCAATATCTAAATCCAGGTTCATACCTTTACATCCAAATCTTTAATATTCCGAAAAGCCAGAAGCCTAGAAGCAAGTCTTGAGAAAGTTCACTGCACACACTCCTTCAGTCACACAAACATCCACTCCGTATTTGGATTTGCCTTTTCCTGCAAACCAAATTTCTCACTTTTACTTTTGTGTTTTTACTTTCACGTTCAATCGGCTGTGTGGCGTTTTGCTGCACCACATTCGGCACCTTCATCGACCATTCTTGCCAGATGCAACCGCATCTTAACATGTTGATTATTTTCATTAACTCGTTCCTCTCTGATTTGTGCTGCCTCTTGATTATTCTTTCAATAATATCCCGATGATCAATGTTCCATTGAAGTGCTGCAGTTACTTAGTCTATCCCTTTATACTTTCCTAAAGCATGGTCGCATGCTAAATATCTACCAGCCCTCTGCCACCATGTCTGACACTAATGTGGATTAGAAAACGATAGTCAGGGCTGGCCCTACTTCTTCATTTCAACCTCAACCTCATTTACAATACTGGTTTAATATCTGTATCAGTATTTGTGAACAGGCATAAAGTATCCAGTTAGAATTATACATATTTTCTGCAGATTACAATTTGGCGGCAATGAGAATATTCATTTTCCTGTATTATACTTTTTCACATATTTACTAAACTTGATTTAACCAGTCATTGTTGTTAATTAAATCCCCATCACAATTCAGTTTTTAATTCCTTTTTGCACCTTTTATGTTCATCCAGGCCTTTCCACTCTGCTATGTACAGAAAATGTTCACTTGAGTGTACTGCAGAGATTCAACATCTTTTAGACTGTTATTTCTGCTGCACTCCTTGTTGAAGTTCTGGTGGTCTCTACTATTACTGCCTTTAAAAAGATGTTTTGCACTTTGCCGAGACTTGTCTACCATAGTTCTGTATGCCAGTGACTGTTTGTGGGTTAATCGAACACCCATGCAAGTTGGTGAACTATTTTCTGTTTCTCGATTCAACCTATAACGACTGACTTGTTGGTTGTTTTTGGCAGAGCATATCTCTTCCTGGATAGAATCCTTAATCAATATTATTACATCCATCCCACTCTGTAATTCATCTGTAAAACCCATAATAAAGAATGTTGAGTTGCCATCCTGCTCGTCTTTAAGTCAATTTTCAATTCATGCCCCAATTTCATACTCTAATGGGCCTGTTCCACAGGCGACTTTTAAGGCGACTGCAGGAGACTGTGCAGGCACCACATGGTCGCCACATGTTCGTGGGTGGTTGCCGGGGAGTCGCCTTCATGGTCGTGAGGAGTTCCCGCACTCTGGGAAATAGTCGCAGCCTCATTATGGTTGCCGCGATTTTTGCAACATGTTGAAAAATTAGCAACGTCTAAAATGAAGCCGCCATGGAGAGTAGCGAGAATTCTCGTGCCGTAGGTGGGTCGGCAGGAGGTCCTAGTGGGTCGCCAGGAGGTCGAAGGTTCTCGTAAGTTGTAGCCGGTGCTGACCGGTGAATTTCATTGGCTCATTGGGGAAAAAAAAAGTAAGCAGTAGTTTTCAGAACCAAGGATAACCGACCGGTAATGTTAATGTCCGCCGAGCTTCACAGCCGTGTATCTCTGGCTTCTTAAAAGGTGTCTCCACCCCTTCTCCCACCTTCTCCCCCCTCTCCCCCGTCTTTTAAAGGCCTTAACATACACTGTGCTTTAGCCGATTTAATTACTGCCAACCTTCCTGTCCATCGCGGTGTGTGCCAATATCACCTTGGCTTTGCCCCGTGTGAATTTCACTCAGACAGCATCCCCCCGCTTGCCCTACCCCCTGCCTGCATAATGGGCTGATGAAGGAAGCGACAATCGCCGGCACTCGCCTGAAAAATCGCCCTAGTGGGACAGGCCCATAAGCCTATCTGTACGCTCAGCCAATCCCCTTATTTCCAAGGCTCATTGTGTGATTAGGCTTTGTCAAAATTGATTCTGTTCACATAGCCTTTAATTCATCTGCCTGTCATCTGCTTCAGTCTTGTTTGCTAATCCTCCACTCTCACATATTTATTTGTAGTGCTTCTCCTGAATTTAACAGCTGTCAAGTTTCTATGCCCCTACAAAACTAGTAATAAAAATGGAAAGCGTTGATAGCATCATTTGAAAAGAACAACAGATTAAATGCTTCAAAATGACCTATCAATAAAACCAAAGACATCAAAGGTCATTTGCCTAAACGTAGCATTTTCAACTTTTATGTTTTTTATCACCTGCTCTTTTTTTTTGTTTTTTTGATAGGTTCATAAGTCATAGGAGCAGAATTAAGCCATTCAGGCCATCGAGATCACTCCGTTATACAATCATGGCTGATCTATCTTTCCCTCGCAAACCCATTTTCCTGCCTTCTCCCCGTAATCTTTGACACCTGTGCAAATCAACTGGGATCAAGTATAACACTGAGGGAGCTTAGGAGCTGAGAAGCTTTCTTAAGAAGGGAATCAAGAGGGTAACATTTAAGCTGGATATAGCTCTGGTAGATAAGGCTAGGGAGGATCCAAAGATATTTTATACGTACGCTAAAGGAAAGAGGCTGACCCAGAGAGAGAATAGTGCGGGCTAACCCAGAATCCAAAGTAGCCATCTATGTGTGGAGCTGCAGGAGATGACCAAAGTCTTGAATGAGTATTTCTCCTCTGTATTTACTGTGGAGAAATATATGAAGACTAGGGAATGTGAGAAGTTAATGGAGTCTTGAGGACGGTCTTTATTATGGTCGAGGAATGATCTTAACATCCTAAGGCATAGACATCGGAGATATCCTCCTTCTTTAGGAAACGGGGGTTTCTCTCTTCCATCATAGATGAGGCCCTCACTAGGGTCTCCTTGATATCCCGCAGCTCCACTCTTGCTCCCCATCCCCCCCATTCATAACAAGGACGAATCCCCACCTTCCACCCCATCAGTTGTCGCACACAATCCTCCAACATTTTCGCCACCGCCAACGGGATCGCACCACCAGCCACATCTTCCCATCTCCACCCCTTTCCGCTTTCTGCAGAGACCGTTCCCTCTGCAACTCCCCAATCAACTCATCCCTTCCCACACAAACCACCCCCTCCCCGGGTACTTTCCCCTGCAATCACAGGAGGTGCAACACCTGTCCCTCCGCCCTCGACTCCGAACAAGGACCCCAACAGTCTTTCAGGTGAGGTAGAGGTTCACTTACACCTCCTCCAACCTCATCTACTGCATCCGCTGTTCCAGGTGTGGACTCCTAAATATCGGCAAGACCAAGCGCAGGTTCGGCGATCGTTTCGCTGAACACCTCCGCGCAGTACGCCTAGGCGTACCTGAACTTGCAGTTGCTAAATACTTAAACTCCCACTCCCATTCCCACACTGACCTTTCTTTCCTTGGCCTCATCCATTGTCAGAGTGAGGTCCAGCACAATTTGGAGGAACAGCACCTCATATTACACTTGGGCAGCTTACACCCCAGCGGTATGAACATTGACTTCTCTAACTTCAAGTAACCCTTGCTCTCTCTCTCTCTCTCCATCCCACCCCTTACCAGTTTTCTGACCAGTTTTACTGTATCCGACTACATTTTATCTCTGTTTGCTTTGTTGTTACCTTCTCCCATCCATCAATGATCTAGTCTACATTTTCCTTGATCATCATTCCCTTTGTCCTATTTTCACACCTTACACTTCCTTATCTATGTATATCCCTCGCTCCTAACATCAGTCTGAAAAAGAGTCTCGGCCCGAAACGTCACCCATTCTTTCTCTCCAGAGATGCCGTCTATCCCGCTGAGTTACTACAGCATTTTGTGTCTATCTTTGGTTGAAACCAGCATCTGCAGTTCCTTCCTACAAGTTAAGGCAAATGAAGGTGCCTTATCACATTTATCCCAAAACACTGTGCTAAGCTGGAGCAGAAATTGCAGCGGCCTGGCTGCAATATATGAATCATCGCTGGGCAGAGGTGAGGTGCAGAGGATGGCTAATTTTGTGCCTCTATTTAAGAAGGCCTGAAAGGAAAAATTGGGATATATAGACCATTGAGCCGAACATCTGTGGTAGCTTAGGTGCAGGGAGGATTCTGAATGATAAGATGTATTTGTATAGACAGGAATTGATAAGGGATAGTCAGCATGATTTTGTACGTGAAAGATTGTGTCTTACGAATCTGAGCTTTTTGACGAGGTAAGTAAAAAGGTCGATGAGAGAAAAGACGTACGTTATCTATGTGAACTTTGATAAGGCCTTTGAAAATGTTGTGCATGGTAAGCTGTTCTTGAAGGTTAGATCGCTTGGGACCCATGGTGAGCTAGCTGGCTGGTTGCAGAATTGGCTTCATGCAAGCAGGGTGGAAATCACTATCAAAACAAGGGGGGGACACACAATTTCTTAGCGCCGCATGTGCATGTGCACACACGCTTGCACAAACACACGCACATTTGCGAGTGTGAGGCTTTGGAAGCTTCAGCCGTGGGCCCTGTGGACGATAACATCGGGAGCTGACCTGGTTGGTGACTGACTCCAAACTCCAGTAACAGCAGCTTCGTCCGTCCTGAATCGCGGGGCTTTAATCGGCCTGTTCGCGGGGCCTTTCAGCACCCGACGGGGACTTCAACATCAGGAGCCTCGATCGCATTGACGCAGTGATTTAACCATGGGGCGGTGGAAGATCCCGCGGCCGAATTTAAGCCGAGCCGGGCCAGGCAATGAAAAGCCCTGTGAACGGGGCTGTTTTTCCGGAGCTCCCACGGCAACAGCTTCGTCCGCCAGACTGGAGGGCGGCAGCTTCGGCAGCTTCGACCGCCCCGGGCCGCGGAGTTTGAACCAGCCCATTTGCGGAGCACGGATTCAGCCACAGTGGGGTCACAACATCGGAGGCCTGGATCACCTCAGCGCAGAGGGAGAGCAAGGAGGGAAGACACAAAGACTTAAGACTTTTGCCTTCCACCACAGTGAGGAGGTGCCTGGTGCACTCACTGTGGTGGATGTTAATTTGTGTTTATTGTGTGTTTTGTTATTTTATTAAATGTATGACTGCAAGGAACAACATTTTGTTCAGACCGAAAGGTCTGAATGACAGTAAAGGATACTTTACTTTATGATCTTTGCTCAACCAGGACGTCTCCCTCCTCCAATCACCGCGCTTTATCCTCAGTCCCACCCCCCTACTTCCGCCTCTGACCGACACCTCCCTCCTCCAATCAGTACGCTGAATTATCATTGTCCCCCCCCCCCACTGCCTGCTGACTGACATCTCCCTTGTCCAATCGGCGCCCTCGATCATCAGTCCCACCCCCACTGTATCGCAGAATGCGGAGATTTTTAATATAATTTTTTGCACCGAGTTTTAAAGTCCCGATTACAAAACATGGGGGGTATTGTCCCCCATCTCTCAAAACTTGGGGGGGGGGGGGTGGGGGGAAGCACCTCCCTGTCCCCCCCTGTGATTTCCACCCATGCATGGAAGGAAGGAGAATGTGGTGGTGGAAGGATGGTTCTCGTATTGGAGGCCTCTGATTAGTGGTGAGGCTCAGGGATTGGGGCTGCACCCATTGCTGTTTGTGGTTTATGTCAATAATTTAGATTAAAATGTACAAGGCATGATTAATAAGTTTGCACTGAAGATAGACACAAATGAAGAGAAGGATTGCGTGACGTTTTGGGTCGTGACCCTTCTTCAGACTAGAGTCAGGGGAAAGGGAAACATTTCCGTTTCCTTCTTTCCAGAGATGCTGCCTGTCCTGCTGAATTACTCCAGCATTTTGTGTCTATCTTTGGTGTAAACCAGCATCAGCAGTTCCTTCCTCCACATATTAATAATCTTGCAGATAACACTAAATTAGGTAGCTTAGTAGACAGTGAAAAATACAGTAGGATCTGGATCAGCTGGGTAAGTTGGCTGAGGAATGGTTAATGAGAGGTGTTGCACTTTGGGAATTCAAACCAGGGCAAGATCTTCACAGTGAATGGTAGGACTTTGAGGGGTGTTGTAGAGCAGAGGGATTTAGAGGGTAAAAAGAGATCAGAAAAAAATGGCTTATTATAGTTTTCCAGTACCAGCTTTGCCAAGCTAAATAAAATAACTGATCCAAAGGCAACATTTTGGCTGGCAGTTCCAGAGTCAAGGCGACTGTTGAAGATCCGTTGGGCACCAATTCCATTGCACTTTCCTCCTGATATCAACAGCAAGCTTACAAAATGATATTAACACCAGTAGCATAAAGCTTTGCAGCGTCGATTTGTTCACAACTTTCACCTATAAGAGTTCCAGTGAACACGGTCATTAAAGTGTTAAAACACAATGTCAAATAAGTTTCTCAAATCTTTGCTTTGAATGAGAAAATTAGCTGCCGCTTTAAAAACTGCTGCATCAACAAAAACAAATGTTTCAACTTTGTCTTTTTCACTCCGTGGCTTTTTTGAAAATGACAAACCCTTCTTTCCCATGGAAATTTCTTCTCTGTAATACGCTTTGTTTAGCAAATGCCAACCCAAGTTTCATTTAAGGTTAATCACAAACAAGAGAATGTAAATAGACAAAGGATATCATACACATCAGTTTTGAATGACCGTTTGCAGGCTGCATGAATAATTTAAATCATCATCACTGTATTATTCAAGCATTGGAAAAAAATGCCTCTTTCTGATCCCCTTAATTCTTGTCTCATCTCTTTTATGTGCAGCAGAGCCCATTTTCTACCAATCTGAATCTGCAGTGAACAATGAGATATATGAAGGCTGAGGAGGTTCTGAAGAATACAGCTCTTGTTGTAAAACTGTGTGCAGTGACGTTGATTAATGACTGTAAGGACATGGACAGAATTTGTGAGAGCGCAGGAAAATTAAAGGACCTGAGGGCACCATAGGGGAAGAAACAGAAAGAGGGGAGTTAGGGGGTGGCAGAGACCCATAGCATGTCCAGCATTTTACTGCGTGTGAGGGAAGGAGAGGGGAGAGCACAAACGTGGAGTGACAGTAAAGGACAGAAGGTGACAGAGGACAGAAACTGGATTTGCTCAAAGTATACACGAATGAAGAAGAAAAAGTGTAAAAGAGAAAGATTGTGATGGGATCAGTAAGGAGGACAGGCAGATTTAGCGAGGAAGTTGACACAGAGAGGGGATGATTAGAAGATGGGACGGAGAAAAAGGTAAGAAAAAGAAAGAAGAACTGAAACAAATGAATGCACAGAATGTAAACTGGTGAGTAATAAAATGGGTGAAAGAGGAACATAATCAGATAATAGCAAAAAGGATGAAAGAGAAAAGGGTAGATAGGGGGTAGAAGGAACATATGTAAAGAGAAAGAAAATAGATAAAAAGGTGAAAATAGTTTTAAAAGGGAGAAAAAGACAAAAGAGGATGAGACGAGAAAAATAACGTGAAGGAAAAAATCACGCAAGTTTTGTGCCTTAAAATTCTATTGAATTTTGGTGGTGTGTTCTGTGCAATGCACTTACAAACCGAATTAGAAAAGTGAATGTGTACTTCATGCACTTCTGATTCTCTTTTCAGGAAGCATGTGTGTACACAGAGACACTTGGAGATGCAGAGTATCATCCTACAGCAAGCAACACATGTAATAGCACGTCTGTAAAATTCAGAGACAGGTGCATTGACTGGGGATGATGCAGCTCACTCCTGTCTGTGCCTTACAGATTGGAAAATCTTAAAGGATGTCCCCTTTAAATTGTGATCATTATAGCCCACTGCAGCAAGACAGTGATACCGATTCCTCATACTATAAAACTTTATTTATCCTGGAGGGAAATTAATCTCTCATGCCTTTGATAAGATCCCACTCAGGAGATTAGTGGGCAAAATTAGAGTACATGGTATTGGGGGTAGGGTATTGACATGTATGGAGATGGTTGGCAGGCAGGAAACAAAGTGTAGAAATAAACGGGTCCCTGTCAGAATGGTAGGCAGTGGCGAGTGGAGTGCCGCACGGCTCGGTGCTGGGGCGGACCTATTTACAATATATATTAATGATTTAGATGATGGAATTAGAAGTAACACAAGCAAATTTGCAGATGACGCTAAGTTGGGAGGCAGTGTGAACTGTGAAGAGGATGCTAGGAGGATGCATGATGAATTGGACAGATTGAGTGGGAAGATGCGTGGCAGATGCAATATAATGTAGATACATGTGAGGTTATCCACTTTGGTGGCGAGAACAAGGAGGCAGATTATTAACTCAATGGTGTCAGATTAGGAAAAGGGGAAGTGCAACGAGACCTGGGTGTCCTTGTACACCAGTCACTGATAGTAAAAATGCAGGTACAGCAAGCAGTGAAGAAAGCTAATGGCATGTTGGCCTTCAGTACGAGAGGATTTGAGTATAGGAGGAAAGAGGTTCTTCTGCAGTTGTATAGGGCCCTGGTGAGACCACATCTAGAGTAGTGTGTGCTGTTTTAGTCTCCTAATTTGAGGAAGGACATCCTTGCTATTGATGCAGTGCAGCGTAGGTTGACGAGGTTAATCCACAGGATGGCGAGACTGTCATATAAGGAAAGATTGGCAAGACTGGGCTTGTATTCACTGAAATTTAGAAGGATGAGAGAGCATCTTATAGAAACGTATACAATTATCAAAGGACTGGTCAAGCGATGCAGGAAAAAATAATCTCAATGTTGGGGGAGTCCAGAACCATGGACCACAGTCTAAGAATAAAAGGGAGACCATTTAAAACTGAGATGAGAAATTCACTGGATGAATTTAAAAGAGATTTAGATAGAGCTCTTGGAGCTAGCGGAATCAATGGATATGGGGAGAAGGCAGGCACGGATTATTGAGTGTGGATGATCAGCCATGATCACAATGAATGGCGGTGCTGGCTCAAAGGGCCAAATGGCCTCCTCCTGCACCTATATTTACATTTCTATGTTTCTATCTCTGCAACACTGAACCACTTCCACCACCTGACTGCAAACCAAAGCTGAACACAAACAACCTCCTTCTCAATGACCTGAGCTCTCAAGGCCAATGGCCTTTCCAGCAGACTCTTACCATTCTACCTCACATCAGACCTCTGCCCACCACACTACACTCACTCCCAATTTGAGGCATGCAGACATCAGGCTCCTTATGTCTACATTCATTTAAGTTTCAGGTTAAATCTTTTGCATAATTTTCTTCGGCAAAGATCGGCTCATATAAAGAATATGCATTGGCCCATTGTTTTTTTGCAAACTGTACCCTATGAGGAAGAATGTCCTCACAAGGACATGTATACAGTTGTAACAATTGTCTATTTCTGCACAAAATATAGAGAGTTTGACATTTTTCCACTTGAATCTAGAGTTCTTCAAAAAAAAATTGGCCCATCCTCATGAATGTTACTTAGGTTAGACACAAGTAAGCAGTCATTTACAGCAAACATGAAGTGTAAAGCAAAAACAGCTGCATAGAGAAGTTACAGCTCAAGATCACTTCAAACACTCGCTGAAACTTCAAGAAAACATTAAAGATTATAATGTATAATTGTGAATTTAAATGCACTCATTGGTCTCCTGCTACATGGAACAAGATGCCCCAGAGTTCTGTGGTAGCAATGGTTTTGAGAGTGTGCAATATGGAACAAATAGAGAAGTAGCAAGATATGAAATACAAGGTCATTTAGGAAAATAAGGAGGAGAATAAGTGAAGGTTATGGGAAGTTGACTGTAATCATCTCCCAAAATCTCTATCCACAGTTCGTATTGTATTCTAGACTCTTCTTTTAATCAGGGTGCTGAGTATAGACGTTGGGACATTATGTTACAATTGTAGATGACATTGGTGAGGCCACACTTGGGATATTATGTTTGGTTTGGGTCTCCCAGCTCAAGGAAAGATGCTATTATGCTGGGAAAGAGTCCAGAGAAGATTTAGGAGGATGATGCCAGGACTTGAGACCCTGAACTATGGTGTGAGGTCGGGCTGACTAGGAATTTATTCACTGGAGTGCAGAAACTGAGGAGTGATCTTACAGAGGTGCATAACATCATGGTTTCATGCACAGGGTCTACTCCCCAGGGTAGGGGAGTCGGGTACAAGAGGGCATAGCTTTAGCATGAGAAGGAAAAGATTTAATAGAAACCAGTGGGGCAACTTTGGTGTGTATAGGGATTGAGCTGCCATAGGAGGTAGTTGACACAGGTATAATAACAACATTTAAAATACTTTTAGACAAGTACATGGATAGGAAAGGTTTAGAGAGATTTGGCCCAAACATGGGCAAACGAGACTAGCTAAGATGGTGCATCTTAGTTGGCATGGACGAGTCACGCCTGAGGATCTGTTTCTGCGCTATACGACTGACAGCAAGCAGGCCACTGATTAATTAAATGTTATTATTCTTAATTCGCCCCCACCCCTCGCTACCACCGCACCCTCAAAGGAAAAGCATCGTCTAAACATCAGCCCTTTTCTTGCTCAAAGGAAGAGCTTCCTCAGAAGGAACTGTAGATGCTGGTTTCTCGGAGGATAGACACAAAATGCTGGAGTAACTCAGCGGGACAGGCAGCATCTCTGGCGAGAAGAAATGGGTGACGTTTCTGGTCAAGACCCTTCTTCAACCCAAAACATCACACATCCCTTCTCTCCAGAAGAGCTTCCTCTTCCGGTTATATCCATGCTAATTGTTGTAAAACAGGATTTTAAGCAATCTCATCAAATAAAAGTTCTAAATGTCCAAAGTGAAAGAAGGAAACTAAAGATAAATAAGCAAATTAGGCTCCGCTGCCCAGCCTTTGAGAGCTAGAGTCCTGGTCCTGGAAAGCCCTTGGTTAAACATCCAGATGTCGATTGTCACTACAGTAACCTACTCTGTTACACAATGGGAGCTCTTTGACTTTTCAGTTAATATTTTTATCTTATTTCCTGTACAAATTTCCAAAAGCCAGCCAGAAGGCCCCAGTCCTGAATTCTAATCTGTGCTGAGTTAGCCCACATCAGCCTGAGGTAATAGTCAGCTTTAGTCTATCCTGGAGTGGGGCAAGGAAGTAAAATATTAGTGGTCTTGAGAGGAACAGGAGCAGGAGTAATCATATGCCCCTTGAGCCTATTCCACCAATCGATAAGATCACGGCTGATCTGACCTTCCTCACCACCCTCACGATATTCACTGCTGAATGCTTCAGGTTCTGCTACTCATCAAATGGAAATCATTCCAAAGGTTATTAACCTTCTGATAGAAGAGATTCCTCGTGTCTTAAATGGGTAGCCCACATCAGGGAAATATCCAGTCAACATCTATGCTTTCAACTTTCCTCAGACTTACATTCCAATACATCATCACATTTACTAACTTCTTGACATAATTAGCTCAATCTTGCCTCACAAGATACTCCTTTTTTCCAGAAATTATCCAGTAAACCCCTTTTCAACTGGAAGCTATAAGGGTATGATGTATATTGGATGGTCATATGTTTGGGGGCTCTATATGTGATATTACTTTGAGACCACTTAGACTATCGGGCTCCACATCAACATTTCTAGTTTAGTTTAGAGATACAGTGAGGAAACAGGCCCTTCAGCCCATCGAGTCAACGTCGGCCATTGATCACCCATGGGATAACATAACATAAATATGTTATATAATATAATATTTTGAAATTATAATTTTGCTTTCCAAATCTGGAGACCTTGAGGCTGTTCTTCATGAAATTAGAACATATCATTCAACCACTCAAATCCTCCAAACTCCAAATCCCAACTCAACTTCTAATAACCTTTCCACTTTTCACTTTTTTTTTTGCACATCATTTGCATTACTTTATCAAACTCTTGGCTTCCAATCTAATAATTCTTCCAGCAACATTAAGTGGTCCAATTTTTTAATAAAATGAATCCATTGTTCCTCCTTCAGTTGGCCGTTTATTTCAATTTTCCATAACTCCTAAAGAAACGTTTTTCCAAATCTTAATTGTTTCCTCTCGTTCCATTCCTGCTCTTACTGTGAAATTACTTGATCTGAATTTTATCAGTTTCCTTCATCATTTTAAATATAGTGTTGTATTGTATTCCCTGCTCAACAGTCTCTGCTGTAATAAGATGTATAAAAGCTTTAACCTTTCCTCACGGTTCACAGGGAATGATCTCAACGGAGATAATCCCTTTGTCGCTCCTTCTCCTATATTTCTTCAGCCATTTAAAATGAATGATTAGCTTCATTATCACCACAAGCTCTGCTACACCTTCACTTCTTTCTGACTCTGCCCAATATGGGATGTTGCTTTTATACAGTGGATCACATGGAATTCAGAAAAGAAAATCAAATCTATACTACCTGTCTTTCGCATTCCAGCAGCTGGCCCCAGAACTTACTTCCATCTATATAACCATATAACCATATAACAATTACAGCAAGGAAACAGGCCTTCTCGGCCCTTCCAGTCCGTGCAGACCATTTATTTTCCCCTAGTCCCATCTACCTGCACTCAGACCATACCCCTCCATTCCCTTCCCATCCATATACCTATCCACTTTACTTTTAAATGTTAAAATCGATCCTGCCTCCACCACTTCTGCAGGAAGCTGATTCCACACAGCCACCACTCTCTGAGTAAAGAAGTTCCCCCTCATGTTACCCCTAAACTTCTGTCCCTTAATTCTCTGTCATTAGTCTTCCTACAATTTGCAGTTCTTCACATTCACTATTGGCACTGATTCACAATTCCTCTTTTTATTTCCCAGTTCTTTTCAACTTTGGTGCTGTATTAACATTGAAATTTGGTTATGTATCCTGATTTTCAATGACGCACGGGGGTTATTAACGCACCCCATCTGATTCTCACTTCATATTTAAGTGTCAAAGCAGATTTCAGTGGAAAATAAAATAATTTGGTGTATAGAACTGAATGGCAATCTAATTTATGAATCAGTCAACTAATTTTTGATATAGCTTTACTCCAACATTAATTTTCATTCCTCTCCTGAAAATTGTCACTTCATGCTAGGCTTAGATTTTGGTAGCTTTTAAGCCGGACCCAAGTTATTCCTTACTCAAAGGTATAAATTATGAGCTAGAAATTGTATCACACATACGCTAAAGAGCTGTAGCACATGAGATCCACTCCTATTTTCCCAGGTCCCATGAGTGAATTATTTTCACATGCATCTCAGACAAGCACATGTGGGCTCTGGAATTGCCAATTACACTGTTTCCCTCATTAGCACATGCTAAATATGAGTAATTTCCTCTATCTTGAACATCAGCGTAAGCAAACAAGTCTGACAGACATCATCGTTTTTGAAGAGGAGACCAGAAAAACTTTAATAACCTTTAGGTTCAAGTCAGTTGAAGCAGCAATAAATCCCTTCTCTCCTCATATGTTCTTCTACATTCATGCGTGTATAATTTCACTAACACCTCATATTTATACATATGTACGAAATAGTTTGCATGGTTCAATGGCTGTTGAATGCAACTATTCAACTATAGGAGCCATTTCATACATAGACATTACAACATGCTTACGGACGAGCTTACTCTTCCTCCAGAACTGCTAATTACAGTAGCAAGATGGAGGATGCCCTACTGTGACCAAGTTAGTTGGTAGATTTGAGATCATTCAGGGTGATAGTGTATTCAAATATGCATTTCTGTCTCCGATTCTAACTCTCCTTCGTCTCATAATCTCATCTGCCCAATAGTAGTCAAATGGATCAAAACTGCCCCAATTCCCCCTCCCAATTCTCCCGACCATTCGTTTTAGTTGGTCGTATTTCAGAACCACAGAAAGACCATCTGTACAGGCCTCAAAGAAGGAGATTCATTATTCAGATGGAGCACGTTATATAATACAACATTGAACCTATCACTGATATCTTCTGACCCACATCCATGCACTGCATACGTGTGAGTAACCTAGTAATCTGCACGTGGTGAATTCCATGCAACCAGGTCTCGGTAAAGGATAGATAAACAAGCAACTGCAAATGCTGGAATATTGGGTAAAACACAGTGGTAGAAGAGCTCAGTGGGTCAGGCAGCATCTATGGAGAGAATAGAGAGAAGATATTATGGGTTGGGACTATTCTTCGAGAATCCCGATCCAAAATGCTAGAGTCCATTCTTTGCACTGTGGAAATGATGCTATGTTTGCTGCCAGGCCAGCTCTGGCTGCTGTCATTATAGCTCACAATTCCACTGTTGCTTTGGGTTTGCGGCTGGGAAAGTATTGTGTGATTTGTTGCGTCACAGAGTCCCAGGCATCTGATTGCTCTCTCTCCCAGGCTCCAGGAGAGAATCAGTGAATCTATACAACACAATTCTGCCATCCTCGCTCTGGATGTTGGCAGCCCAGCTCGCAGCATCCTCATTTGCTCAGACTGCCTCCACTCATGATGAAGAGTGCAAGACAAAGTTAATCTGTCTAGATTCACAGTTGTTTGTGATTGCCTTTCAACACTGTTTGTAATCTCTTCCAGTCAGAGGGAATAACAATCCATCAGCTTGGCTACAACCAATAAGGGTGCACTAAATCAAAGGCACGTGAAAGGCAAACATCTATCGAAGAGCCAGGCTGATTAGCTAATAATTGCATGGTGGTGGTATTGATTAGAAGTATAGGAATGCTTGACGTTTAATTGTTTAGTCCTGGCTTTCATGATTTGCTCAAAAGACGACTGGGATGGCAAAATGGGACCGACGCAGAAGGCACGATTTTGGCTTCTCTAATCACGAGAGGTGGACGGCACTGTGAGGTCAGCATTGCTTGATTGTTCCTGGTGCCATTAAAGGTAGTGAGCAGCAGCCTTCCCGACTCACTGCAGCGGTAAGGCAATCTAACTCTGCTGATTTGATTTGCTGTAAGATGAGTGAGCACATGGGAAAGAAACATACATTTCTAAATGAGGATGTCGTCTGACTGCGTACAGGTATTAAAAAACCCAGCCAAGCATTGCTCCTGCTTTTTGAAGGGATTCAGCTATACACTTTTCCCTGTGATGGGGATGAGATATTCTGGAGTTGCTGCTCTGCACTTGGGAAGTGGCACACACTGCAGGAATGACCTCAGTGCTGGGCTGCAATGATTGCTCAGGGTGATTCATGAAACTGGCAAATGTATCTGGTTTTTAACTGAATAAAGTCATGCATTGTTCAATGTCTTCAGGACTGCATTCAGAGAGGTAAGTACACAGTTTTTTTCAGTGTCTTTGGGTCCACACAGAGCCAGGCAGCAATTTCACCTGGAGCACCGACGGATTCATCATTTCAGGAGCTGCAGGAAGAACTAAACATTGAATGCTTGGACACACAAGATGCTGGAATCTGGAGCAAAACACATAGTGATGTAGGAATTCTGTGGATCATGTAGCATCTGTGGAGGGAATGGACGGCAATGTTTCGGATCAGGAAACTTCTTTAGACTGATTAGGATTAAAACTGAAAAAGAGAGGTGGTTTCATGACAAAGCCAGTCAAATGATGGAAAATGACAAAAATCAAAATACTGGTTTACAATTTTTGTTTCCCCTGTGAAGTGATAAGTGGATACGGGTGTGGACAGTTTAATTGGCAGAGATATGGAGTCAGTGGCAAAGGTGAGAGGTTAAAAACAGATATAAGGGTGTCTGATACGGAGAGTAGAGGAGGAGTGAGACATAAGGTCAGAGGGAGAAATATAGGTAGATGATCAGTTTACGAAACATGAGAAAGAAGCCGGTGACAATGGGGTGGGGTGCACAGGGAAGAGAGAGACGTGGGGGAGGTTACTTAATACAATTGACATACCTATGTCCACACAGTTGGATTAGAAGCTATGCAAGTGGGATATGAGCTGCTCTTCCTCTAGTTTGAGTGTGGCCTCACTCTGCCGATAGCGGAGGCCCAGAACAGAAAGGTTGCTATGGGAATCGGAATGGGAGTTAAATCTGGTATTTAACTCATTCTTTTACATCTGGACCATAGCAACAATTAGGTCAGGAGCCAGATGTTTTTATAAAATCGAAAGTGAGCATTAGTGAGTAGGTTATTCCCGAGTAAATGCCACCTGATGGCATTGTCAATGATATCCTCTGCCAGTTTATTAATGATATCTGGATTAGATTTGTCCTGCTTTTTGTAGAATACGTTGACTTGCAATGTTACAATCATGTAGACACACATATTACAGCTATAATGAGCATATCAGATGTAGGTGCAGAGAATTCCTGATATCTTAAAGAGTGAATTGAATTAGCTTTGGTGGGGATGGCAGAGGAAGGCTGAGATAATTATCCACAAGACATTTCAATTTAACAATGTCTGCAGACGTTTCTGCTTTTTCTTTGGCACCCATTCTAAGATTTGCATCAAATGGCTAAATTAATGGCTCCTTCACATGGTAGCTTTTTAATTGTCCACTACCATTTGTGACCAGACGTGGAAGGATCCCAGAAATGTGATCTTTTGATCCCATGATTACTTAGTTTTGTACATTGCATACCATCATTGCCATTCTCCTGTTAGTAGCTTTAGCAGATTGGCCCCTCACTTCTAGGTACATCAGTTTACTGTAACTTGTGAATGCTGGATTTTGACCTATTTGATCTTTTCTGAATCTTTCCCAATCAGGACAGTGGACCTACCACAAGAATAATAAAAAAATATCCTGAAAAATAGTATTTAACCTCCAGTGAAATATTATTTCACTTCCATTTGCCACAGTTAAAATAATCAATCTGAAATCAAATTGTTTGCCCCTTATATTAAATTTCTCAGCTCTTGCAGTAGATTAGTGAGTCTCCTTTATCCTAAGGAGATGACACTTCAGTTGGGACATTGATGGTGCCATTGAGTATATTCCATTCAATGGACAATCTGCTGGAGGAACTCAGGGGATTGAATGGCATTAATGGGGGGGAAGGAATTGTTGACCTTTCCGGTCAAAACCCTACATCGGGACTGAGAGTGGAGAGGGAGATAGCCAGGACAAAGAGGAGAAGGGCCATGATGTGGCAGGTAGGTGATTGGTGGACTGACAGGGGGGGTGATGGGCAGATAAAGGCAGGTCCGGGGGAGGGGGGGGGGGGGGGGGTAGGGGTGAGGTGGGGATTCAGAGGCAGGTGGATTATAGATATGGATGATAGATAGATGCAGGCAACACAAAGGCCGAAGCTGCCAGGTTGGGGGAGGGGAGAGTGAAGGTGGTACTTTATTTCTCAGAGTTTCCTCCAAATGAAGTTCAATATGGACTATTCATTCTCAGTGTGTTAGGGGAGTAGGGGGCAATCAACAAGTATACTTCCCTGCATTTGGCCAGATATTATCAATCTTTATGAACCTTAAAGGGCCTGTCCCACTTATGCAATTTTTTTCGGCAACTGCCAGCCCCCATCATAGTGGCAGCAGGTTGCCGAAAATTTCCAACATGTTCGAAATCGCGGGGTGACGCCAGTATGGTTGTGAGTAGTCGCCCAGAGATTCGTACCTTTTTCTGGTCGCTGCTGGATTTTCAACATGTTGAAGATTTTCGGCGACCTGCCGCGACTATAACGGGTGCCGGCAACTCGCCGAAAAAAATCGCGTAAGTGGAACAGGCCCTTAAGGATTACAATATACATTATATTGGGGGTTATAATAAAAGGTGCTGTTCCTCCTCACTCTGACAATGGAGGAGGCCCAGAAGTGAAAGGTCAGTATGGGAATGAGAAGGGGAGTTTAAATGTTTGGCAACTGGGAGATTGCATGGGCAAAGGCAAACTGAGCATGTGTTCAGTGAAATACCTTTTGATATAGTAATTTGATACAACTAAGTGGCTTGCTCGGCTACTTCACTCTGCAAATCTGGAATCACATGTTACTGAACAGACCAAAGAAATATGTCAATTATCTTCCCTAAAGATCATTACTGACGCAGATTAATTTTTTGGTAGCTTCATGGTCATCATTACTGAAACCAGATTTACTTAATTAACTGATTTTAGTTTTTCCAGCAACCTCAATGGGATCCAAATGTATCTCTATGCATCATTAACAAAAGACACTGAGCGAGTTGCTCAGTAATTTCGCCACAATGCCACTGTTCCGATTAGTCTCAGAAATCAGATTTAATTATTTTATTTTTGCAATGACGGAATTTTTGAATAGGAACTTAGAGCTGATGGGCACCTATTTCAATATGCTGAGGAGCCCATCCTGTTGCCCATGGCACTTGAAGACCATTCATCACTAAATGGAAAAAGATATACTGATTATATCACTGGTATATGTCCTCACACCATCCTGGCAAAGAAAACTGTAAACTTTCACCCTTCAAAGCATAACGCTATAAATCCAAGTCTTTACTTCATACCAATTATATCAACAACATCTGAAAATGTAGCTGTACTAAAATTGGATAGAAAACAAATAATGTTCTTTTCATAAAACTTTTCATTTTCTACAAAGATTCTTCTGCCACTGGCAACTTGATATCTTGCAAATTTTAAACAAACCAAATCTCTTCTGTATCACAGTTTAAGGAAAATAATTATTTCCATACTACAGCTCTGAGAAATTTAGGGGAAACTACAGGATGATCGTTCTTCGATAAACAAGAAAATATTATATTCCGGTAATCAGCGCACTTATCTCCGAATTTGTAGTTTTTGACCCGTTACGGGGTTGAATTTCCCTGCAGGGAATTGAAATAAACTAACAAGCACTAGGGGAGGCTGAGATCCAGAGACAAGGAAGGGGACGTTGATGAGTTGTAGAGGAAAACTGGAATTAAAGGTAATCAGCCTTCTCATTATTTTGTGACGTTCTAGATTCTAATTTGCTCTTTTTTTTGTTCCTTGCCCTCAGGTTAAAGGTCCCAATTTAGGAGTGATGTGTATTGGGAGGAGGGGTGGTGTGAAGCAGTATGGAGGCAGGGGGGTTGAATGCACAAAAAGTTGACTTGCAGCCATGTCCTGCTTGGGATGGTCACTGTATAATCAGTTTTTGATGTAACAAGTACAAGAATAATGTAATGTCAGGCCATATCCTATATTCATGAAATAGGATTGATCATTCAAATAGCTAGATCACTTGCACACATGCACATAGTTGCTTTTATTTAGGCCTTGTGTGCCTGGCTTTCCAGATCAAATCTATTCTTATGTAAATGAAAAAATCCAGAAATTCGTTATATTTCACTAGGTCAAAATTTCTAATTTTTAGTTCTAGTTCATTGCACTATTTCTAGTTCAAAGTAGTATGGGTGGAACCAGGTGTCACATAGGTCTAGGTGTCACATTGTACAAGGAGTGCCATTGAATTAAAAAAAAATGCACATCTTGTGAACAACACTTTAACATTCAACAAGAAAAGCTTTGCCAAGCAGTTTGTTTCTGACAACATTCCTATGAAAAAAATCTAAAAGAAATTCCTTAATTGATGAGCACCACCACTTGCATTGATGTTTTTGCGATAGGTTTCAGGATACTGGGATAAGTAATCACCTTACATCTGATCTCCAGAGTAAAACAGGGACTTGCAATCCAATTCTCCGACCCGCCGACAAGGGAGGTGCCGTGGTAGTCTGTTGCGCTGACCTATACCGGACTGAGGCCAGGAGACCTCCTCTTACTTATCTTTGGCCCATGAACCCACAGACTAGCACCAGGCCTTTATCTCAAGCACCATTACCGACTTCATCACTTCCGGCTCTCAGCCCTCTAAAGCCTCCAACCTTATCGTTCCCCAGCCCCGCACGGCCCGATTTATCTTCTCCCCAAAATTCACAAACAGAACTGTCCTGGCAGACCCATTGTTTCTCCTTGTTCATTAATCCATGGAATTAATTTTCACCTACCTCGGCTCCATCCTATCCCCCCTGGTCCAATCCCTCCCTACCTGTCCAAGGAACCTCACACGCTCTTCGTCTCCTCAATGACTTCCGTTTTCCAGGCCCCCACTCCCTCATCTTTACTATGGATGTCCAGTCGCTCTACACCTCCATCCCCCACCAGAAGGGTCTTAAAACCCTCTGTTTCTTCCCCGATGGCAGAACCATCCAATTTCCAATTTTGACTCCTCCCACTTCCTCCAGATGCAAAGTGTAGCTATGGGCATTCACATGGGACTTAGCTATGCCTGCCTCTTTGTAGGGTACGTTGAACAATTCCTGTTCCAGGCCCTATCCCAGAACTCTACCTCTGCTACATTGACGACTGCATTGGTGCTGCCTCCTGCACCCATGCAGAACTCACTGACTTTATCAACTTCACCACTAATTTCCATCCTACACTCAAATTCACTTGACCCATCTCTGACATCTCCCTACCGTTTCTAGATCTCACCGTCTTCATCACAGGAAACAGACTATTGGCTGACATCGACTACAAACCTACTGACTCCCATAGTTATCTTGACAACACTTCTTCCAAACCCTGCTTCCTGTAAAGACTCTACCCCTACTCCCAATTCCTCCGTCCATGCCGCATCTGCGCCCAGGATGAGGTATTCCATACCAGGGCATCGGAGATATCCTACTTCTTTAGGGAACGGGGATTCCCTCTTCCATTATAGATGAGGATCTCATTAGGGTCTCCTCGATATCCTGCAGCTCCGCTCTTACTCCCCCTCCCCCATTTGTAACAAGGACAGAGTCCCCCTTCCACAGCATAAAATCCTCCAACATTTTCGCCACCTCAACGGGATCCCACTACTTGCCACATATTCCCATCTCCACTCCTTTCTGCTTTCCGCAGAGAGTGTTCTCTCCAGGTACTTTCTCCCACAACTGAGGGAGATGCAACACCTGTCCTTTTACCTCCCCCTCGACTCCATCTAAGGACCCAAACAGTCTTTCCAGGTGTGTCAGAAGTTCAATTGCACCTCCTCTAACCTCATCTACTGTATCCACTTTTCTGGGTATCAACTTCTCTACATCGGCGAGCCAAAGCGCAGGCTCGCCGATCGTTTCGCTGAACACCTCCGCTCAGTCCGTCTTAACTTACCTGACCTCCCGGTGGCCTAGCACTTCAACTCCTCCTTTCATTCCCAATCTGATATGTTTGTCCTGGACCTCCTCCACTGTCAGAGTGAGGCCCAGCACAAATTGGAGGAACAGCACCTCATATTTTGCTTGGGTGGTTTACAGCTAACTGTGGGCAGCTAACTGTGGCCATGGTTCCTTTATCATTGTTCCTTTTTTTGCATATATTGAATTCATTTGTTATACATCTCTCTACATCATCTATCTCTCTCGTTTCCGTTAACCCTGACCCTCAGTCTGAAGAAAGGTCTCGACCCGAAATGTTACCTTTCCCTTTTCTCCAGAGATGCTGTCTGACTCGCTGAGTTACTATCATGTCTATCTTTGGTTTAAACCAGCCTGCAGTTCCTTCCTACGCACCAAACCTGGTCCGATTGTCGATTGATACAATTGATGTCAATTTGGTCTCATTATCCGACAGCCCTAACCTTCACCTTTCACACACCAACCTCCGCATCCAACATAGCATCCTCTGACATTCCCGTCACCTCTCTGACATTCCAGTCACCTCTACTGCAGTGTTTCCGATGTGGCTCTCTTTTACATTGGCGTGACCAAGCATAACTTCATCGATCATTTTACCGAACACTTGTGCTCGGTCTGACTGGACTTGTTGGACATCCCAGTTGCTAACCATTCCCTGTCCCATTCCCAAACAGACATTCCTGCCCTGGACCTCCTTCATTGCCAGAGTGAGATTACGAGCAAACTGGAGGAACAGCATATTTTTAAATTTTAGGTGACCCCTATATTCCCCCCCTGTCCCCGCCCTCCCTTTCTCATGCACCTCCCCTCCCCATCAGCGTGAAGAAGGGCCCCGACCGACAACATTACCAATCCATGTTCTCCAGAGATGCTGCCTCACACGGGGAGTTACGCCAGCGCTTTGTCCAATTGCCTGACTTGCCTATTTCTATGTTTCATTTAATGATTTTATTACGTTACAAAAAAGCCATATATTTCTTTAAGTAACTGTGAGGTTTTCTCTTGGGCAGCTGACAGCAAGATCCATAAGATAAACTTCTAAATTTCCAGAAATGCTGGAAAGCTCTGGTGGGCGAATGTCCCTGCAAAGGAACTTTGCTTTGAAACCATCATCATATCGCTATTTGTGGCATCTTAACGTACGACAATTGGCTACTGTATTTCCCACGTTGCAATAACAACTGCACTTCTTTGAAATAGTGTTCAAAGAAAATAGTAAGGCTGAACTCTGTAAAACATTCTGGGGCATCCTGACATTGAGAAAGGCATCATGAGGATCCATGCATTTTCTGGAATCAGCACCCTCAGAAAAGGGAGGCAGAATGCTGACATCAACGTGTATGATGGTTACTCTTCACTCTGATCTTTGCATCGTCTTTTTGTATTTTGTATATGGTCCAGGAGAGAGCCTGGCAGCATCCACTGGCTTTAGTCAAATGGTTTTGGAAAGTCGGGATCTGTTAATCTTGGGGGCAGAAAGGAATGCTTCTCTTGCCCAATCCCCCCACCCCCCCTCCCCCCTCTTCCTTCTTCCCTCAGTCTAAATCTTTTCTTCTTACCAAATTATCAGGATGTTGCTGGTGCTTTTATTCAGCATTTCCTTTTAATTCTACTCTCCTGACCATGGGCCTCAGGTAACTAACAGAAAGGCTCAAGCCCTTCAGAATTGCCAACAAAAAAAAAAGAAATTCCTCCCAAATTACCGAAAGAAAGAGAAATCCCAATCTTTTCAATTGCTCTGAATAGCTTACCTAATTCAGCCTGAATTGTGCACAAGCCATGCATTTCCATTCCTACTTCAGACCATTCAGGAGCTTCTGACTTTGGCTAATTCACCAATAATTTAGCTGGTGCTTCCAGCTCCCATTTCTTTATCCCATTGTCCTGAGAACATTCACAGAGTTGAGTGCCCTTTCTTCTCCACTTCATCAACTAATAATGAACCTGCTGCTGTTCTGGGATACCCCCAATGTTTCATCCATTTTGTCAACCTTCCTTGATTTTTCTCATTTTGTTTTTCAAATTTTCTTCTTTCCTCATTTCCCAATTGCTCACAAATCTTGCTGGATTTAATTCCACAGATGCATGAACCTGGGGATATTGTAGAAAGGTTCATTCCCCATGTCAGTCATGGAACTTCAGCAAACTTACAACCAGATTCTCATCTCACTAACAGCCATAAATAAAGACAGGAGTCACGAAGTGTAAGATAAGAACGGCAAGCAATTCCTTCATTGGGAGAAGATAATTCAGCACATACCTAATTTGCATAGAATTGTCACATTTCGGTAAATCACAATTGTTTGATATGTCCGTGGTAGATAAGGGAATAAGTGTTGTCTGTACCTGCTGATTGTCACTATTTAATGCATACACGTGGATACAGAAGCAGTACACATTACCAGACCACAGTATTACATGTTTTCTTTGTTTTCTCACATAAGGAATGAATTCCACCAATACATATTTGCAGAATTGTGAAATTAGTAAACTTAAAAAATAAAAAAAATGGGTGATAAATTAGAAAACCAATCTGACTACAGCAGTGTTTATTTGGAGAGTTATCAGACCGCATACTTCCCAAGTTTCTGTATTTGTCTGATGCTCAGATTTAGAAACATAAATACATTCATGGGTATTTATAAACACAGAGACAAATCTAAGGGACACTCCAAAATGGACAAGACACAAGTGTGGGAGTAACTGTGCGGGTCATGCAGCATCTGGGGAAGGAATGGATAGGCAATGTTTCAGGGGGGACCCTTCTACTGGCTGCTCCTCCACCAGTATCTCTAAACTGAACTAAATTAAACAGTCCACCAACTTCACTGTGGTCCCACCACCAATCACATCTTCACATCCACACCCCTTTCCACTTTTGGAGTATAAAGGATGTAGGAGTACACTTGGGAAAGAAATCAAGAGGGCAAAAAGGGGCATAAGATATCCTTAGCCGATCAGGAAAAGGAGAATCCTAAGAGACTCTGCAAGCAGATTAAGTGAATGAGAAATTAGGGAGACATTTAACTCAGACAAGTGAAAAATGATGCCTTTTGGGAAGTTGAACCAGGCAAGGGAAGAATATACATAGTGAATGACATAGCTGAGGAATGTTTGGGAACCTCGGGGTAAAAGTATATAGCTCCATAAACGGGGGGGGGGGGGGGGGGGGGGTGAAGAAGGCTTGTGGCGGGCTTGCCTTCATCAGACAGGACATTCAACACTAGAATTGGGACACCGCATTACAGCTGTACAAGACCTAGAATATTGTGCACAGTGCTGGTGATCCACAATATGAAAGCGCTGATAGTTCAGCACTCCCTTAGTACTTCGCTGGAGTGTCAGCCTCACACAGGAATAATTTAACAACACTATTAATGCAGTGGTATTCAATAACTACTCTCTCCCTTCAATTACGAAATGTCTAAATCTAAGTGAGTTAATGCTGTGCCTAATATGAGCCAATTGTTTGTATTCTCTGATAATATGAACAAGGGTCTATTTTTTATATTTATACTGCAATGGTAATCAGGGGCAGCAGGATGTGATATTTAATCTCAGTTTGACAACATAACAATGTTAAAATATAACTTCATATAAAACTACAAATCATATTCAGATTATTGGCAAAATGTTAATCGAGGATATCCTAGATTATTTATTAGTGGTAACTATAAATTTTGAAATACAGATAAAGATAGCAGAACCTTTGCATCATATATTAAGGTTGTACGATTTTGCTTTTGGGTCAAATCCCTTCCCTCTGTCTCTATCCCACAACTATTGGCATAACCTTTAACCATCAAAGTCCTTTGCAATAGGTGAAAGCTACCACAGTTCCAGAATTCTGTCACTGAATCAAGGCAAGTGACTGGTGCACAGACTCTCTTCCTCCGCAGACTAGCTCCCTGTGCCTGGCCTCAGAACAGCACGTACAAGGAGGTGAAAAATACAGGTTTGAATATGGTCTCTCAAACTGAGATCCAATGTCACAATTACAATAGAATGTCGACAATCACCAAAATAGTTGTTGTTCCACTGCATCGAAGTACATTGAGTTAGATAGAGCTCTAGGGGCTGGTGGAATCAAGGAATACGGGGAGAAGGCAGGCATGGGTTATTGATTGGGAATGATCAGCCATGATCACAATGAATGACGGCGCTGGCTCGAAGGGCCGAATGGCCTCCTCCTGCACCTATTTTCTATGTTTCTATGAAGGCTGGTCAGTACATCTTGCAGGTTAAAAAAAAGGCACAAATACATGATTGGTGACATTTTGGGTGAGGACCCCTGTAGACCCCTCCAGTCTGTAGAAGAGTCCCAATGCAAAACATAATTGACCAATGTCCTCCAGAGATTCTGCCTGACCCACTGAGTTACTTTTTTGGTAAGCTTTTTTAGTAAAGCAGCATCTGCAATTCCTTGTGTGTACATCCTTCAGGTTACTTTTGTTAACTATTTTTCTTCTTGGTAACTGCCACTGTCCTCTAAAGTACTCACTCAAACTCAATGTGTGAAAACATGGTATAAATAGAAGCCCTTGTTGATGGGTGGTCATCTTAAAAAGTGGTTCCTTAGAACTGAATGATCATTTCAGCCCTGGAGCTTGTCTGCATCAAGTCATATTATCATTAAACCAACTTTGAAGGTTTATATTACACATGCTTTTTAAATGCAGCTGATTCCCATCACTTCCTCATGCCGTCTTTGCCATCCTCTGTCTCTCAGCAGCCAGCATCTATTTACAGCACTGATTCTGTAAATATCAGAATCTGCTATGATGAGTGAACTTAGAAAAGCAGATAAAGATTATAGAAGATGAAGCAAGTGTTAAGAACTGTGCTGAAGGAAATACCAACTAGCGAGTTTAAATAATGAGCTGATAACCACCCAAAACACTCAATGAGTATCAAATGCACGGCAAAAACATTAATCGAGAGATGCATCTGCACTATTTTACCAGCATTAAAACATCAGCAATCTTTCTAAATCTCCAACAAAATTGTGAGATTTGGTAGTTTTAGCAGGCTCCTTCATGTAACGTGACTACTTCAGGAGTCAGGTTTCCTGCAATCATAGTACCTCACAGCTCCGACCTCAGGAAGTGGCTCTTTAATGGTCAGACCTCAGTAAAGTCAGCAGAACCTCAGCCAGTGGGGAATGGTGGCAGAAATGATTGCATTGTAAATGATGGGAAGGGGTGGAAGCACTTGTTTTGGGAGTGGAGGTGGGAGTGGAGGTGGGGGGCAGAGAGATGTGCAGGCTTCTGAAGGAAGGTGAGAGCATCCTTGCACAAAGAACTTGTGACCGAAGATTAACATAGAAACATAGAAAATGGGTGCAGGAGTAGGCCATTCGGCCCTTCGAGCCTGCACCGCCATTCAATGTGATCATGGCTGATCATCCAACTCAGTATCCCATACCTGCCTTCTCTCCATACCCCCTGATCCCTTTAGCCACAAGTGCCACATCTAACGCCCTCTTAAATATAGCCAATGAACTGGCCTCAACTACCTTCTGTGGCAGAGAATTCCAGAGACTCACCACTCTCTGTGTAAAGAATGTTTTCCTCATTTCGGTCCTAAAGGAATTCCCCCTTATCCTTAGACTGTGACCCCTTGTTCTGGACTCCCCCAACATCGGGAACAATCTTCCAGCATCTAGCTTGTCCAACCCCTTAAGAATTTTGTAAGTTTCTATAAGATCCCCCCTCAATCTTCTAAATTCCAGCGAGTACAAGCCGAGTCTATCCAATCTTTCCTCATATGAAAGTCCTGACATCCCAGGAATCAGTCTGGTGAATCTTCTCTGTACCCCCTCTATGGCAAGGATGTCTTTCCTCAGATTTGGCTTCCTCAGATTGCCAGAGAAGTCACTGTAAGTGTATAAGTGCCCTCTATAAATGCTTGTACTTTTGGGAGCTAAAAGCCCTTCCACGTGTGAATCCAAATGTTAGTTTCTTACAATCAATGGGATTTCTGGTGCCTTGCTTCAATTTTTGACACATCTTTCATCTAATCAAGATGGAATCGTTATGCAGGATTTCATCTTGTGGAAATGCATGAAGAAACCCTGCATAAAGAGAATTACATTTTGATGAGGAACTTGCTGAAACTACCTGGGACTCATGTTTGTTTCAAACTTGTACAAGTCTGTTTTGCACAGATTTGTGAAGAACTCAGCCTGATTCTATCAGAAATTTTGCCCATCCCTTTAATTAACATTTAGATTGAGTCTTGGGCCCTACAGAAAGCTGGATCACCATGGTGTGAACCACAGGAGTCGCTATTAAGATTAAAATGATGCACAGTTTTACTGGACCTAATTTTGAAAAACATACAAATATCAACATTACTTGTGTGACCTGGATGACAGAGAAACTGTGCATGGTACATGAGCAGTTTGCACTAAAAGGTTAAAAGTTATTACAGACTTTTGAAGAATTGTTGGCAAAATTGGTTAACATAATTTTCTCCTGCATAATGCCAGTAATATTGTGCAAATTAATTTCCTGTCTACTGTGTTTATTAATATATGTACATTGAAGAATAATGCACTCCACAAGGTATGTGGGTGTGTATATGTGTATACCTTTTATTGGAAATCATTTGATTGTGATTGTAGTAGGCAAACACATATTATTAACCTATTCTACTTGTTAAAATGCTTTGTTTATATAGCAAAAAGCTAGGTTAGTAAATTGTTCCCTGCCTGTTTTCCTTCCTTGCTTACTTGTAAGCAAAGATGCCCATTGGCACTAATTAACCTCAAGGCAAATCACAGGCTACAGTGGAAGTTGGAGGACTAGAACTCGTGTGAAAAATCAGCACACATTTTCTTGGAGGTGGAGAAAGAGACTGTTGCATATAATTGACCACTCTAGCCTCGAGTGATGCATGAAGCATGTCCTTGGAATTCTGGCATGGATTGGGAGAGGAAGTCATGATTCAGCTCAACAAGGCTTTGGTTAGGTCACTTGACCTACAAACCCGCAAGGCTTGGGGATGTGGTCCGAAACCGGAGGACCCGGAGGAAACCCACGTGGTCAGGCAGAAAATGTTCAACTACCCACCACATGTACTCAAGGTCAGGATCGAACCCGGGTCTCAGGCTCAATGAGGCAGCAGCTCCACCACTCACCATAGTGCCACCAGTATTTGAGGTACTTGGAGAGAGTTTGCTGGGGCACGTGCAGTCAGAAACAATGAATCTGCCAGGGCAGTCGTGCTTGTGGATTTTGGGAAGGAGATAAAGATGGACAATATGGGGCTATATCGTCATATATGGAGCCGATGTCATCAGTCGACAGTTTGATGGAGACAAAAAGATTAAGGAAGGATTGAAATATCCAGCAATTCTCTCACAGTGTCCAGAAATATCCAGTAGCTAACTCTCTTATTATGAGGGTGTTGGGTCATCCTAATTTTGTGACGGATAAAATTAATAGTCATCCTATAGAACTAATGATCATATTACAGCAAGTTCAAAATTAAGTGATAACGCCTTCGTCTAAACTAGGTGTTCGAAAGGTAGCAGACCAATCATCTCTGGTTTAGATTCCAGTTCTTGATCGCCTCTAATTACAAAAAAATCTAAACTGCATTTCAGCACAGTGTTGAAGAAGTGATATCCTTCAGATCAGCCATTAAACTAAGGTTCCATTTACTTTCGCAGATGGACATATAATATTCGGTGGGATTATTTTAGGGAATTCGCCTTAGTACCCTGGCCAATATTTTTTCTCCGTTAAAATCATTAGGAGACATATGATTTCAACATTATTGTTCTGCTATTTGTGGGGGTGCATTGCACAGATATGCTGCTGCAATTTCTATGGTACAATAATAAATCGACTTCAGAACGACTTAATGATTTATGACATAGGAAAGCGGTGTGAAATAAATTGTCTTTATTCCTTTTTCTCTATTTGCTGCTGATCTTGTTTCAGCTGAACGTTGCGTGTATATGGACGATGTCTACAGAGCAGGATCAGGGTATGTTAAAATGAGGCCAAGGGGAAGGTGGTGAGGACAAAGCACAGATAATCATCAACGACAAAGAAAAACACTTCTTGCTGTATGGCAGGACTGACATTTCTAAACTGAATTTGAGATTTATGTAGAAACATAGAAACATAGAAAATAGGTGCAGGAGGAGGCCATTCGGCCCTTCGAGCCAGCACCGCCATTCATAGTGATCATGGCTGATCGTCCCCAATCAATAACCCGTGCCTGCCTTCTCCCCATATCCCTTGACTCCACCAGCCCCTAGAGCTCTATCCAACTCTCTCTTAAATCCATACAGTGATTTGGCCTCCACTGCCCTCTGCGGCAGGGAATATGCCCATGCAAAGCCTGTATTTTGGTTATTTCAAAGGTGATTCCATTAAACGTATAGAAGATAGGGTATGATGATGTGATGCAGAAATTAGCCGCAACTGACAGAGAAGAGATTTGTAGATGCCCATTTGTAGATGCTCTGAGTCCGATGAAATTCAGAGAACCTCGCCAACTGGCTTTGAATAAATTTCTTGTTTCCAGCCCAGGTTTCATTCTATTTAACATTACAATGAAGTTGACGATGCAAGGCCATAGGGAGCAAAGAAGGTTGCATGAACTATATGCCAATTTTGAGCATCACTAGGATCCTGCTGGTTTGGAATCTTACTGGTAATTCACCCAATGTCTGGGAATCACAAATCAGGAGGGGTGATATTTAAATACAACAGAGGCGGCGTTACCTTTCAGGCTTTGGTGACTGCTCCCACAGTCAAGTTCAAATGCATGTCAGTGGGTTTAGTGTGCTGGACTTTGGTACAGAGCACGCTGTCACCGATGATTACTGTCCTCAGAATAATGACACATCGGGACTTCCTGGTCAATACTGCAACTTTTAAAATAGTAACGGGTGCCTTTGCCAGGTCATTTACCAGCATCAGCAACTGTTATATTGATGGCACTCTGGAACAGGACTTGGAGTAGCCTATTTGGACCTGTTCCTGTGCTACATGAATCTGCGATTGTTGGCTCGATTAGGTTTCCTGCTCTGATAATTTTCAGTTTTAATGATACAGCGTGGAAACAGGCCCTTCGGCCCACCGAGTCCGCACTGACCAGCGATCCCCATACATTAACACTATCCTACACACACTAGGGACAATTTACACTTATACCAAGTCAATTAACCTACAAACCTATACGTCTTTGGAGTGTGGGAGGAAACCGAAGATGGTACAGAAAACCCACGTGGTCATGGAGAGAACGTACAAACTCCATACAGACAGCGCCCGTAGTCAGGACCAGACCCCGTCTTCAGCGCTGCGCCCTTTTAGTAAGTAAGCCACCTGAGGATATGTTTGGCTGTTGAGGGTGAATGGGGATAGGTTTGACTATGATGCCCTCAAGATTTACTGTTAAGCACATCATGGAACATTATTACTCTTCTAAGGTATCTTCAAGAGTTTACTGTCCATGTTAACGTGATCTGGTTGGAGTTACCTGCTCGATTGGTTATAGGGGGTGTGTAGCAAGAATGAACTGAGAATCGCGTGCATGGGTAAATTACAGAAACATAACTAAATGGGAAACAAAGTAACATTTGTACAAATACAATTTAAAACGACAATTATAATAATTTGTAAAGATATCTGATCCAAGGACTACTGGATCAAATCTGAGCTACAACACAAAGAGTTAAGGCTTTCATCCTCTCTTCCTCCTTGCTCCCCAAGTCTCCTTCAGCGAGTAAAGGTTTGTAAATGTTCCTTAAGTTTAAAGAAGGCAGCTTCACATCACGATATTAACAGACAGAATATCCAGATTCTTTTTGTGAAAAAAAAACTGGGAGCAAAAAGTCAGACATTGCAAAGGTCTGTCGGAAGCACTCCTGGATAGTAATGGATTCTCTCTCTGCCTCCTATTCTTGTGAAAGCCAAATAACTAGGTGTCTGCAGTGAGAGAGACTAGCCAAGCTTCTTAATCCTCCCTTCATTCAGACTCTTAATAATGTTCTTTCATGACCTCTCTGGGAATCGGGGCCAAAACGAAGTCTGATAAATTAGTTTGGAGTGAACAAGTGAGGACTAGTTGTAAAGGTCACTCAAACTTTGTTCCTGACGAGGATTTATCTCAACTGCAGCTGTGGTACACAAAGCCGAGAATCTAAACAGTTGAAATCCGATCTTCACTCACTAAATTACAGCAGAGATAAGGCACAATAGAATTTACTCAGATCCCAACTGATGGAGCAAATGGAAGGAAGACATTTATTTTATGATTTCATGTTTTATTAACCAAAAATGAAGGATAGATGTTACAGTATACGGTGATAACACAGGGTGTTGGTGAAGTCGTTATTTCATTTTGGAATTACTTAATTGTTTCAAAAAATACTACCTCCACAAAGTCATCTGGTATATAGTTTATTAGATATATTTCTAATTTCACAGCATTCACAGCACTTTGGTGTTTTATTATTTATTTGGATAATGTCTGTATCATACAAGTGTTTTAGGATGGGATCAAATAATGACTTATTTTGACTATTTGAAGAATGAGTATTTGCGGTATGGGTGGAAAATAGTGAACATGGAATAATTCACCATCAGAGTGACCATATTCAGCAAAAGTAATGTGTAAGGAAAGAAATTTGAAAAAAAATATATAGAATTCTCTTCCTGCTTTTTACTGAACAATTTAATTAACTTTCCCGCCCCTTTATCTCCACATTGTCTCTTTAATGGTTTCAATTCTTCAAGTACCTGCTCAGTGCAGACAGTTTTCTTCTGTGCCCTTTCATTTCATTGAAGCTTTGGGAGGTTGTAGTCGAAGCAATACTTGCTGGTTGCACACAGCGCTGTATGAAAACAGCTTTGCTCTGTTTGGAAGATGTTTCGTTTAATTTAATCACGGGTGGCAGTGATTACATTAATTAATTTTAGTTTCTGTTTGCACCTACAGAAAATTCAAACTCCATTCTGGTGCCTTCTTCTTCTTGCGAATGAATCATAAACCAATGGAATAGTTAGATCTCAAGCCTGGTGTTGAGCAGCCAGGTTGTTGTCTCTGTGGGCATCAATGTCTGCCAGGCCCTGACTGAGCTCCATTTGGTGGGTGGTAGAGCGGGCACCCAGAGATGACATGGTTGGCTGTCTGTTGCCTGATCCTCCAGCAGCTTGTTTCCTTGCTCAGGGTTCCAACATCTTTATTCTCTTGTGTCTTCAACTGAACAGAATCTTAATAAACTAACCATTTAGTTGTATGAAAACCACATAACAGGATGTACCCAAGTTCTCTGAGGAGTAAAAATGGAACATTTTGGAATACATGGTCACACCTGTGGAGAGAGGGTGAAGGGTCCATTTTGGCTGCATGGAGATGGGGAATTGGATCTCCAAAGTGCTGCGATAGACCCTAATGAAATAATAATATAACATTCACAGATATCTTACATTCCTGGTGACACCATTGCAAAGTGTATTCATGGCAATTCATTTTCTAACTCTTAACATGTATGGCCACATTCAAGGCATTAGAGGGCCTATGTCATTTTATCCCACTCGGAAGCCAGTCTGGAACGTCAGAAGCCTGCTCTGAGCTATCACTATTTCAAAGACGTTTCCTTAATTATGGCCTGATAACGGCGAAAAAACTAATACTCAAATGTTGGAAACATACATCAGTCCCTACTCTTGAGATGTGGATTATAAACATGTCCGAAATGCTACAGCTTGAAAATATTAGACTTGTCTTGGCTGAAAAGCCAGATCATTTTTCGAAGACATGGACACCATTCATTGATTTATTACAAGGATAGTATGGTGCAACACCATTTTGGATTTAAATCTAATTACGGGTTGGGTGCGGTGGGTGGGGAGGGATGCGAGCCAGGTACTTTTTTCTTTCTTTCTCTATTTGTCCTTTTATTTTGTTTTACTTTTTCTATTCCTCTTTTCTTTCTTTCTTTCTTTTATTCACTCTTTGGCGACACCACTTTGCTAGTCTACGGGTTCTATCTTTGCACCTCTCACTTTTTCTCTCTCTTGCTTTTTCTCCTTCCCTTTCTTCCAACTATAGCTAAAAGTGAAAAGTCAAGCCGTATAATAGCTGTATAATTTTATATGCCGTTGGTTTTATTTTTGTACACTTGCTTCTAATAAATAAAAGTATTTTAAAAAAAAATATATATATATTTTTTTTTAAAGCCAGTCTGGAGACATGACAAACCGCAGATGCTGGAATCTTGAGCAAAAACCGAAGTGCTGGAGGAATTCAGTGGGCCAGGCAGCCTCTGTGGACGGAAAGGACAGATGATATTTCAGGTTGAAATCCTTCTAAATCATTTTTTTTATTGGGATTTGTACTGATTGTGCAGAGATCTGTATGTTTGAAAGGGATGATATTGGAGTGGGTGAGGGGAGATGAGAAATCAAGATGGTTTGATGGTCGAGAGAGGGTAGAGGGTCTCCATGAGGAGGGGGAGTGGTGGACTCTGCCAAAGAAACAGGCAAGGAGGTGGATGCGACTATAGCAGAGTTCGATATCATGGTGGGCTTCGATCTGTTTGAGGTGTCAAAGCAAGGTTTCAAATGTGAGGGGGGCCTCTGCTGAGGCATTCGTGAACGGGAAGTCAGGGAAGATGGTGAACCATGGCAGGGGTTGGAGCTGGGGGCAGACACAGGATCAGAAGGGGGAAAAGTGGGTTGGGGCTGTGGGGAACTCAGGAGAGGTACCGTAGAGGGGAAATTATTCCGTCTTCACATATATTTCTGTCGTATCTTAAAGCAAAATATGTGAATTTTCGGGGTTTGTCAGTCATGAAGCAGGATATTTGGATTTCTGAATGAAATGAAAGATAAACAGGGAAATAGATCTTATTTATAAAAAAGCAAATGCAGAAAATGTTGGAAACATTCAGCAGATTTGGTAGTAATCTATCGGGAGAGAAATTGTGGAGAGGTCCAGGGTGATGACCTTCATCAGCATTTCAAGCATTAGAAAGATTTAAACGATTTAAAGTGCTAAGAAAGGAAGAAAAGTTAGGGAGAACTAAAGGAAGGTTGGTGCTAGGATAGATTGTCGGAAAAAATAACTATAAAAGGCAATGAGACCGCCAGGTTTCAAATAAATAAAATCAATCTGGAGGAAAGATCTGAATCTCCGCCTGAAATTCAACCAGGAAATAGCATTTATTTTTATTTCAGATTTCCACCATTCATGGTGAGAATGTTTGACATTGTTCAACTCAGTGTTGAGTCCAGATTGCTGAAATAGACAATAGGTGCAGGAGTAGGCCATTCGGCCCTTCGAGCCAGCACCGCCATTCAATGTGGTCATGGCTGATCATCCACAATCCCCTGTTCCTGCCCTTCTCCCCATATCCCTTGACTCCGCTATCTTTAAGAGCCCTATCTAATTGAAATGTGCTGCTCAAAGTATCAAGCGATGGAACACAAATCTGACAATTCCAAAAAGGAGCAGCATTGACTTAGCATTTAAGATTGTATTTAGGTGGAGCTATGACACGATGAGAAGCAATTTTGAAAACAATTCTGGATGTCTGAATCCCCATTGCCAATAGCATTTCCTCAATGTTCGAGGAAATGTTCACCTTACTGGCACGAAACATCCACGTGTTGTCAACTGCAGGGTAAAGCCAGAAATTCATCATCGGCAAGGTTTTCCGTCAGACTGATCTGAATGACAGTTTGCTTACAGATCAACCAGCTTTTGCTCACACTGATTGCTCAGAAAGAGAAGTTTTAAAAGACTCATTCACACTGAAGCTATATTCAGAATCAGACTGTTATACATCATTCTTTACACACACAGGTCACTCCACACATTGCTCACACTGTGACTTAACCTTTGGTATTTCATGGCCATTTGACTAGACATAACACTCCTCTTCATCGATTTACATGGGCGTACACCATTCACTCGAAGTACCACAGCTATTCATGAGCAGGCACAGAATGGCTCAGCATCCACTAGCATGTTCACAAAATGCCGTGCTCTGATGTATACGTTTCAGTTAAGCAATGACTATTCCTCAGTGACAACGCATACCTAGACAGCTCACATGGTGGAAGTCAAAGACACTCTCATATTCCATTTAATCATCTCAAGACTATTCCAGCCCCAGCTCCTTATAGACACCATTGTTCAGTTTGTTGTTCACCCTCTGCATTTGGGAGATAGAAACATAGAAATTAGGTGCAGGAGTAGGCCATTCGGCCCTTCGAGCCTGCACCGCCATTCAATATGATCATGGCTGATCATCCAACTCAGTATCCCGTACCTGCCTTCTCTCCATACCCTCTGATCCCCTTAGCCACAAGGGCCACATCTAACTCCCTCTTAAATATAGCCAATGAACTGGCCTCAACTACCGTCTGTGGCAGAGAGTTCCAGAGACCCACCACTCTCCGTGTGAAAAAAGTCCTTCTCATCTCGGTCCTAAAGGATTTCCCCCTTATCCTTAAGCTGTGACCCCTTGTCCTGGACCTCCCCAACATCGGGAACAATCTTCCTGCATCTAGCCTGTCCAACCCCTTAAGAATTTTGTAAGTTTCTATAAGATCCCCCCTCAATCTCCTAAATTCTAGAGAGTATAAACCGAGTCTATGCAGTCTTTGTTCATAAGACAGTCCTGACACCCCAGGAATCCCAAGTGAACTCAGATCAGTGAGGTTCTCCACTCAATGGAATGAGAATTCAGCTGACCCTCCATCAGCCCGCAGGAGCAGGAAGACCAGCCTCTCGCAGTCTTTGCAGGCTTCCCTAACGGACAGTAACTCATTGCCATCACCCATGAAAATAAAACAAAATGCACATGCTGTGAATCAATAATAAAAACTGGAAATACTGAAAATAATCAGCAGGCCAAGCCGTATCTGCGGGAAGAGAAACAGAGTTGGTGTTTCAGGTTGCAGAAACTTGATCGGAACTGTGCAGGAGACAAAAAAAAGCTTGTTCATCTGCAGGGAAGATGGGGAAGGGGATGTCTAGAATAGGGAATAACCGGAGTGACCCTGGGATAAACCGTAAAGAAGGTTATTTGATCAAAGGGTGAATGGGAGAGAGAGAGAGTGAGGGAAGAGAGAGAGAGAGAGGAGGGGTTGGGCGGGGGGGGGGGGGGGATATAGATAGAGAGAGAGAGGGAGAGAGAGAGAGAGGGAGAGAGAGAGAGAGGGAGAGAGAGAGAGAGAGAGAGAAAGAGAGAAGAGGGGAGGGAGAAGGAGAGCGAGAGAAAGGTGAGAGTGAGAGGGGGAGAGGGAGACGGAGGGGCAGGAGAGAGAGAGATGGGGGAGAGAGGGGGGGGAGGGGGAGAGAGGCGGAGAGGGAGGGAGAGGAGGAGAGAGAGAGAGAGATAGAGAGAGGAATGTAGGAGACAAAAGATACAGCAGATGAAGTGTCTCAATTTTAAAAGGTAATGCATCCGTTTTAAAAGACATGTTGTTTGGCCGACTGAGTTCTTCTGTAATTTATTTTTTGAACAAATATGTAGGTGTTATGAAATGTAGATCACGACAGGACAAAGGTATCCTTTATTTTCAGAGATAAAAAGGAGAAAAGAAAGTCGAAAAAACAAAAAAAGAAGCTAAGACAATATCACTGATGAATGAAGTTGTAGACAATATTAAGTCCGTAGGCAGCAACGTGCTCAGACAGAAGATGAGGTGCTGTTCCTCTCGCTTTCACTGGTCTCATGGTAACAGTACAAGAGCCCACATGATTTTAGGTCAGAGTGGTAGTGGAATGAATAATTAAAATGGCAGGCAACAGGAAGCTCATGGCTCTCTCTGTGGACTGAGTTCAGGGACTCTTGCAAAACAATCACCTCATCAATACATTGGTGAAACCAAACGTAGATGGGGCAATCGCAAATCTTTACTATATACGGGACCAGGTGCGGACCCATTGGGTCCTGTCCCCCAAGGCAAAATTCCACCACTGACCCATAGCCCCAACTGCACAGTTCCCGGGTTCCCGTTGTGGAGTGAGAGATCCCCGTTGTGACGCGAGTCACGGCAACCCTCCCCTGACTGCACAGGCGCAGCCGGCAAGTGGGAGCGCGACTGCGATGGTTTTAAAGTACAAAATGGCAATAACTTGTAAAAAATAAGATCAATGAGAACGCATCGCACTCTCCCTCTTCAGCCCCCCTATTCCCCTCCTCCATTATCCTCCCTCGCCCCACCCTCCATCAACCAACCTCTGCTTCCTCCCCTCACCCCCCACCCTCCCCTCCTCCCTCTTCTCCCTTCACTCCTCCATTACCTCACCATCCCTCCCTACCCCTCTCCTCCTCCACTCCTCCACTACCCCCATCACCTCTCCCCCTCCTTTGCCCTACCCTCAGTCACCCCTCCGTCATAATCCCTCTCCCCTTCCTACGCCCTCCTCTAACTCTATCCCTCTGCTCCTCCACTCCTCACCCCCCCTATCCCATCCCCCTACTCTCCCTCCTCACCTCCCGCACTGCACAATGTAAATCAAAGAAATGTACCAAAAGAGTTTAAACATTTTATAGTGACATTTTATAAATTTGAATGGAGGAAAACCATGAAGCAACAATTTGGCTGAGACCAAATGTCATATTTCCAGGTTTACTGATGAGACAAACGGCATGAGATTGTCAGCGGGGAGGTGGGTGTAAAGTGGCTTCAAGGGGATAGAGAAAAGCAAAGTGAATGGGGAGGGACCTGGAAAACAGAATATAACGTGGTAAACCGTGAGGTCATCTATTTCAATACACAAAACCGCAAAGCATAGTAATTTTTAAATGGTGAAAGATTGGGAAACGTCGCAATGCAAAGGGACATTGTCCCAGTGCACAAGCACATACAGGTGCGGCAAAGAATTATAGGCGATTTTTCAGGCAGTTCTCTGAAAAGCCGGCGACAGGAACGACAACTGTCAGAGTGGAACACACACACACACACACACATCGCTTCCTTCACCAGCCCGTTATGTAGGCGGGGGACAGGGCAAGCGGGGGAGCACTATCTGAGTGAAATTCACACGGTGCAAAACCAATGTGATACAGACACACACCGCGATGAACAGGCGCTGTAATTAAGACGGTGAAAGCACAGTGTGCGGGAAGGGTCACGTAAGTTCTTTAAAAGGGGGTGGGGGGGGAGAGGGCGGAGAAGGGGGAGAAGGAATGGAGACAACTTTTAAGAAGCCAGAGATACACGGCTGTGAAGCTCAGCGGACATTAACATTACCGGTTGGTTATCCTTTTCTAAAAATTACTGCTTACGTTTTTTTTCCCCAATGAGCCAATGAAATTCACCGGTCAGCTACGAGAACCTTCGACCTCCTAGCGACCCACTAGGACCTCCTGGCACCCACCTATGGCACGAGAATTCTCGCTACTCTCCATGGCGGCTTCATTCGGGTCGCCGCTAATGTTTCAACATGTTGAAAAATTCACGGCGACCATAATGAAGCCACGACAAGTTCCTAGAATGCAGGAACTCCTCACGACCAGACCTTTTTATTTCCAACTGCCAGCATGACATCAACAGTCTCAACTTTTCCACTCCCCTTATCTACTCTAACCTCACCTCCTCTGAACGTACAGCCCTCCGCTCACTCTGCAGCAACCCCAACATTATCATCAAACCCACTGACGAGGGAGGTGCCATGGTAGACTGGTGAGCCGACCTCTACTGCACTGAGGCCAGGTGCCAGCTCTCGGACACCTCCTCCTAATATCCTTGGATTATGATCCCACAGATGAATCTCACAGGCCATAATCTCGCAGACCATTTCTGATTTTTATCAGTTCTGGCCCTCCAAAGCCTCCAACCTTATCATTCCCAGCCTCACGGCTCGGTTTTATCTTCTCCCCAAAATCAATAAACACAACTGCCCTGGCAGATCCATTGTTTCTGCTGCTCCTGTCCAACTGAATTAATTTCCATGTACCTCAACTCCATCCCATCCCCCTGCTCCAGTCCCTCCCTACCTATGTCCAAGACACCTCACATGCCCTTTGTCTTTTCATAAGTTCCGTTGTCCAGGCCCCCACTTCCTCCTCTTTACTAAGAGTCTGAAGAAGGTTCTCGACCCGAAATATCACCAATTCCTTCTCTCCAGAGATGTTGCCTGTCCCACTGAGCTACTCCAGCATTTTGTGTCTATCTTCAGTTTTAACCAGCATCTGCAGTTCCTTCCTACAACTTATGAACCTGCAGGTTTTTGGAATGTGTGAGGAAACCGGAGCACCGGATAAAACCGACTGGGTGATAGGGAGAATGTACGAACTCCACACAGCCTGCATCCTTAGACAGGCTTCAACCCGGGTCTCCAGCGCTGGGAGGCAGTAACTTTGCCGCTGCGCCACTGTGAGCATCAGGTAAGAATTCCAGTTGACCACAATGCTGTTCGACAACATGAGCCTTAACATCAACAGTTATCCACACTGTTGGTTTTAATTTAATATTGATTAAAATCAAGATTTTAAGTCCTCGGAATCTGACTCTCACATAAAAAGGCCAATTGGCTGAGGTAAAAGGAAGCATGCAGCACCTCTGCAAATACATCCCACCCTGGACCCACCCCAAGGACAAATAATGAAAGAAAGAAAATCCCAAATCATTTGTTCTCCTCGAAATATGGCAACTAAAGTGTTATGATTCACCTTTGGCTCTGCATTATGCTTTGGCTCGGAAAGTCACTACCATTTTCCTTTCCTACTGACTTAAAACAAAAACATGATTATGTCTGAGAAATTCGTGTCTCATATTATGCAATTTAGAACAAGAAAGCCCAGCCTCTGGGTTTAACAAATTGATATTTATTCCGAGAATCAGTCTTTGTTCAGGCTGCATTGGAAAAATCAGCCAAACTTGGTGAAAACAATGCAGTTCATGCATGTCTTTCACAAAATGTATTAGAAACATAGAGATGTTTTCTCTTCCCTTTCGAAAGAGGCTGTTCCAGTTCAGGAAAGACAGTCATTCTCATACCAGTCAACAGCTTCCCCTTTCTGAGATGGGAATAATGAATCAGGAGTTTCTTCTGGTATTCTACTGAAGGGGCAAGATGAATCAGAGTATTTTCTTTAGTGGAACAGCTGAAATTAAAATGCATTTATTCTAAAGCAAGGTTAGTTTCCTTTCCTTTGCAATTTTGCTCATAATCCTTAAGTTTCTGCCTCCTGTGGGCTGATATCCTAAATGTGTCATTTAATATCCTAGGTCGACACAAAAAGCTGGAGTAACTCAGCTGGACGGGCAGCATCTCTGGACAGAAGGAATGGGTGACGTTTTAGGTCGAGACCCTTCTTCAGACTGAGAGTCAGGGGAAAGAGAAACAAGAGATATAGACGGTGATGTGGAGAGATATAGAACAAATGAATGATACGCAAAAAAAGTAACGATGATAAAGGAAAGAAGCCATTTTTAGCTGTGGCCTCGGTGAGAACGAGTTGTATCTACAGCCCCTTCCTACACATGAGAGGGTGGCACAGCTTCTGATTCACATATATTGAAATATCAAACCCACAATTTTACTGCAAAATTCACACATGTAGTCATTAGATAAGAGAAATTAGATTGGGAACTGGTTATGATGTAATTCACAGTCAAACAGCATGCTGGGAATCTAAGGTAATCAGTGAAGAAACTCCTGGAGATCCAAATGTTAACTTGTTCAGGAATAGCATTGGATGGTGGAATCACTGGGAATTAAATAAAGGGCATGTCCCACCAGCATGCGACTGCATGCGGCGAGCACGACCTAACATGGTCACTTGAGCCGTACGGCCTCGTGGGGCCGGGCGCACTTCGATCGCCGGAGCCGTATGGAGTTGTGCGGGGCTGGTTCCGACATCGCGTGGGGCTCTGAAAAACTGACACTGTCCAAAAATCCCGCGCGGCAACGGCCTGTCGGCCCGCAGCCGCATTGAGGACATACGCAGCGCCTCAACGTCATACGCAGTGTCTTGACGGCGTACGCCTAGCGCGTGCCGTTGCGTGATGACATTACCACCCGAAGCCGTGCAACGTCCAATTTCAGTTTGCCCGCCTCCTGCCCAGCTGATTGGTGAGTATGATGTTGGGGCCAGCCCCAGCACAACTCCATACGCCTCCATGGTTCGAATTGGGACCGGCCCCGCGAGGCCGTATGCTTCAAGCGACCACATTTAGTCACGCTAGACGGATGCAATCGCATGCTGGTGGGACAGGCCCTTAAGAGACGCACTAATAGAAACATAGAAATATCGAAAATAGGTGCAGGTGTAGGCCATTCGGCCCTTCGAGCCTGCACCGCCATTCAATATGATCAGGGCTGATCATCCAACTCAGTATCCCGTACCTGCCTTCTATCCATACATCCTGATCCCTTTAGCCACAACTCCCTCTTAAATATAGCCAATGAATTGGCCTCAACTACCTTCTGTGGCAGAGAATTCCAGAGATTCACCGCTCTCTGTGTGAAAATGTTTTTCTCATCTCGGTCCTAAACGATTTCCCCCTTATCCTTAAACTGTGACCCCTTGTCCTGGACTTCACCAACATCAGGAACAATCTTCCTGCATCTAGCCTGTCCAACCCCTTAAGGATTTTGCAAGTTTCTATAAGATCCCCCCCTCAATTTTTTTAAATTCTAGCGAGTACAAGCCAAGTCTATCCAGTCTTTCTTCGTATGAAAGTCCTGACATCCCAGGAATCAGTCTGGTGAACCTTCTCTGTACTCCCTCTATGGCAAGAATGTCTTTCCTCAGATTTGGAGACCTTAATGGTGCAACATTCATTATTTTGCAAGATTTACAGGCACTGAGAATATTTTATGTTAATAACCTGTTCGCGAGGTGAGTTTCATTATCTTTGATCAACCATCTGCCTATCAAAACCCCCTTCGCCTGTGTACACCTAGTACCTGCCACGCTTTCTCCTGTCCATCCACTCTTCCAGCTTTCGTTCCACCCTCAGTCTGAAGAAGGGTCCTGGCCTTGAAACGTCACCTATCCATGTTCTCCAGGGATGCTGCCTGCCCGTAGATATACTCCAGCACTTTGTGTCTTTATTTTATACTAACTCATTGTTCATTTTAAGCAGTCCATGCTGACATCAGAAGGATAAAAATGATACTGATGATGTCACTGACACAAGTTTTAATATGCAATGGCTCTTAAAAGTTTGTTGCAAGAATCTCCGTTAATGGGAATAAGATGTGGTGCTTGGCCTTGAGATTGGTACAACCTATTGCATCCAGGTGTGTTTCCTACATAACTCACTCAGTTTTCAATAGCATTGCTGGAAAACCGGGAATGGCACAGTGAGATATCTAATGTGAAAATCGGTGCAGATGAGTACAAGTGAAAAGCTGTGAAGTGCCTAGTGGTTATACAAAAAAGAGAGAGAGAGAGAGAGAGAGAGCGGTGCACAAAGCTGAGACAACCATCTGCCTCTTTGGAGGTTTGGAAACGGAGTCCTTGCGAAGGATTATCCGGAGCAGCTGTATAACAGAGGACTCTGAACAGAGAGAGCAAAACAAACGTAAAATGCAGCTGGATGATCATCAACTTGCTGAAGACCATGTTTTCAGGTGTAACATGTCCATATGTGGATGCTCCTGGTATCTTCCAGGCAGAGAACAACCTTTTGAGGGACACACTGAAAGTTGGTGAAGCCATCACAAAGGCGCTGAAGAGAACGAGTGTAATGGAAGGTTCTGTCACCACAGAGAAGCTGGCTCCTGTGCAATAGTTGCACAAACGGGCCACAGGTGTGGTTTTAGTGGTTTGGATATACAATTAATTAAACATACTGATTTAACAGAGGAGATTTACTAGAATGTTGCCTGGGTTCCAGCAACTAAGTTACAGAGAAAGGTTGAACAAGTTAGGTCTTTATTCTTTGGAGCGCAGAAGGTTAAGGGGGGACTTGATTGAGGTCTTTAAAATTATGAAAGGGATAGACAGAGTTGACGTGGATAAGCTTTTCCCATTGAGGGTAGGAAAGATTCAAACAAGAGGGCATGACATGAGAATTAAGGGACAGAAGTTTAGGGGTAACATGAGGGGGAACTTCTTTACTCAGAGAGTGGTGGCTGTGTGGAATGATCTTCCTGCAAAAGTGGTGGAGGCAGGATCGATTTTAACATTTAAAAGTAAAGTGGATAGGTATATGGACGGGAAGGGAATGGAGGGGTATGGTCTTAGTGCAGGTAGATGGGACTAGGGGAAAATAAATGGTCGGCACGGACTGGAAGGGCCGAGAAGGCCTGTTTCCGTGCTGTAATTGTTATATGGTTATATGGTTAACAACACCATTAATATGCATATATAATATATACATAGACTGGATGACATCATGTATGTAAAAAAAGCCACGTGCCGTTCCGTATTTTTGTATATTCTTTTTGTGCATAAGTTTATTTTTTGTAATTAAAAAAACTCCACAACACTAAAGGCCTCAGGCCTACAACCATATCTCCATCCCCCTCACCCATCCCTCCAGCCTGCTTCACTATCCGTCCCCTCCCGCTGTGATCTTCTCTCCCTGCTGTTGTCGGGTGGAGGGATGCGCTAACATAAATCTGGCCTGATGCCCCACACCATGCCACTTTAACCTGTAAGTTCAGGCACATTATAGTCATAGGCACCATCTCTGAATTAAACCATGACATGGCCATTATCATATTGCATGGTGCCAATATATAGGTAGATTCTGTGTGTCATCTCATTGCAACAATGACTACGTTTCAAATGTACTTCATAGTCATAAAGCACTTTCGGAAGCGCTGAGGTTGGTAAAAGCACTACATAACTGCAAGTCTTTCCTTTTCTTTTACATGGCATCTTTCACATAATTGGGGGCCCGGTGGCAAAATATTGGAAATGACAAAGGACATAATTTAGTGGTACAGAGTGGCAGTTGCTTTTACTTCTGCAGATTTCATTCCCTTCCCGTGTGGTTCTTCTGAGCTGTTCTTGCTTAATTAGCAGGATAAACTGAAGCATGATAAATGCCATTATTTACTCAGTGAAAGACCACAATCATTGTTGTTTTGACCCTTGGGGCAAAAAAGGCAAAGCCCTTGATGATTTATAAGGGGCCTATGAGTGGTGCTTTCTGTATTAGCAGGCAAGGGAATAATGTGCTGCAAGACTCAACATAAATTCAAAGACATCACAATAAATAAAGCATGTCATTTTTTTTCTTAATCTGAATCCCACACTGGAAATCTCTGAAAGATCCAGTGCTCACTGCAGATAATTATGGCCTTACTGCTCTGCAGCCTAGTGGATGTTATTTTTCCTGTCAGATTTACTAGTGAACTGGTACCAGGCTGAAGCGCAGCCCTTGTTTCCATCAGCATATTAATATAATGTCTGTAATGATCAGTATTATTCATTGATTTCATTAGCCTGGACTTTGACAGTACCAAATTGGACAGAATTTGTTCACTCCTGATTCTTCAAATTGCCAATGTGTTAAGTTAATTGATAGCTACACTGGGAATAAACTCGGGAAGGAAGCAATTCAGTAAGTTTATTATCATAAAATTATTGGTATCTTCCAGAATTATGCTCTCGCAAAGGATTTGGCGACTCCTGCCTGAATTGTTCTCTATCAGTGCAGGAAGTCAGTCAATGCACATGATCCAAAGGGGAGCGCCAATGTACCGGTGCAGAGGCCCAACTAATACAAAGCCAAGAATCCCTAAACCATTTAATACCATTTCGGGTCTCAACCCAAAACGTCACCCATTCCTTCTCTCCAGAGATGCTGCCTGTCCCACTGAGTTACTCCAGCATTTTGTGTAATGCCATTTGGTCTAATTCATCAAGTCTTAGTAAAAAGCCTTCACAATATACATTGGTGAGACATAAGAAACTAACATCAAGGAGACCTGAAGCAACAAATGATCTGCTGGAGGAGCTCAGTCAGTCAGGCAGCATCTGTCGGGGGGTAATGGCAGTCAACATTTTGGATCGGGACCAGATGAAGGGTCTCAATGTGAAACAGCGACTGTCCATTTGCCTCCACAGATGCTGCCTGACCGGCTGAGTTCATCCAGCAGCTTGTTTGTTCCTTGTTCCAGTATCTACAGTCCTTGTGTCTCTATCAATGAGGCTTAACCTATCTCGTATTATTGATGGCTGACTCAGTCGGTGCCAGTGACACCCAACTTTATCAGTACAAATATCACTGCCTCACCCAAATTACCTTCGGGAGCCCTAAGCATGCATTGCTTGGAAAGCCTAATGCGTTAGGACAATTGAGACTGCTGATAGCTGAGCCTATTTATTTCCAGTTAGGGCATGATCAATGTTTCCACAACATAATCCAGAAGAAATGAGGCGAGTTTGTGCTGCACCTGTATTTCGCGCAACGTTCTGACGAAAGTCAAGAATCTGAAACATAGAAGCTTCCTTCTTCTCTGGAATTTGGAATTACACCTTGTACGCTGGAACCCAGTATCCTAATTCTGTGAAACATGAAAGTTCTCTTAAAAGGCAGTTCTCCACCACAGTATCTCCCTCCATGGAAACCCAACGTATCTCCAGCTTCAATCCCTGATCTGTAAATGTCTGCCTGTTGTTCCAGAGGTGGGCAAGATATTCTTTTATGGTTGTGCTAATATTAAATTAGCACAGGTCAACAATCGGATTTCCTGAATCAGTAGCCTGCAAAGATCTGTCTGAGCCTGCAGCTGCACAGAACTGGTGCCCCTGTCTACTGCTGGGATGAAGGAAAGTGGTAACAATACAGAGGAGGAAGCCGGTCCTTAGTTTCCAGACTTTCTCATGTATCCTGGCTATAGCGTGTAACATTCACCACTTCCTCGGCTGAGAGGGGCAGTCAAAAGCTCCATTGTATAGGAGAGAATGGTTGCTGATTGCAGTTCACCGTGACAATGGTTGGAAATAGCCAACCTGGTGGCTTTCTCTGAGACAACCCTATGCATAACTAATCAGCACCCAAATCCCCAGAGTGATCCTTCTAATGCGAAGGTTGGGGTTGAGCGCACAAGCACCCGACTACTTCTTGTACTGGGAACTTCCTCCTGGTTGTACTGCACTTTACTCCTAAAGCTAATCTCCTGCAGTTCCAGCTTTTACATTTTAATGTTGAGAGAGGGTGTGCGCTCACTTATTCCTTGAAACCGTTCAGAGATTAGATTGAATGCAGCATGTTAAATGAAAGCAGGTGGAAAGATTCAATACCAGTGTATTTCAGAGCAGAGGCGGTGGAGACAAACTGTAATTCACACATAAATGTTAATTTTTCTGGATGTTCAATAGTTATTTTAACATGACAAATTATATTTATTAACCCGTTTTGTCTCTGAGCTTCCTTAAATGCAACTCTAATTGTGTTCTTTCGACTTTGTGGCCCTCTGCTTGGTTACATTGACATGGTCCTGAAGATACAGGATTTTCCCTGCTGGAAATGTTATTCTTGCAGTGGCCGATTTTTTGCATTCTTTCTATGATCATCATTTTTTCGTATCTTCTTTGACCTCTTCTTCAGAATTTCAGCTTCCAACCTGCTTCCAGCAAACGGGAATGGCAAGGTGAGACAAATGGGCAAGTACTCACATAGTGAGTACAAGTGGCAGTTGGAATAATAGTAGGCACTTGGATTGAATGATGGAAACTACATGCATGGAAGACCTGGATAATTAATGGAGTCTATAATGCCACAAACAACTAATTAAGCATTCTTCATCCTATCCAACATTTCCCCACAACACTGAAAGTTTGGCAAAGAATGTCCCTTGACTTGACATCAAGACTTGCGAGTATTCTTCAGTCAATGCAATAATCCACCAAACACTTTACCACATTCCGTTGATCTGTAAACAAACCGAGTTCCACACCAACCCCAACACTATTCAACCTTCCCCTTCACCGCAAGGGATCATTGGGCCCAAAATGGAACAGTTTAAAATAATGCCATTCAATAAAAATGATGAAATATCATCTGGAAACGAGTTAAAGTATATTCAAAACAACAAGGGTATTTTAAAACTAAACACAACTTCTTATTATTTGATGGTCACCCTTAAAGACAACATAGCAAGTGTAAATCCAGAGAAATAACTTGCTAATGGAAGGCAAAATAAACTTAATATCCACCAATGGCAATCATATTGGGTTTCCTGGTGAAGTATATGTTTTTATGTGTAATTTGTGCACTTTTAAATTGTCTCATAAAAAGCCCAATTTTAATTCCTGCATATTTTAGATTTGAGTTTACTCTGTGACACAGGCATACTTGGTTCTAATGTCTGTTCTTAAATGTTATGATCCGCCCTGTCCTTGAGCCATATGACATTGCTCAATGTAGAAATGCTCTATTACATGGCTATTCAAGCCTCAGGAATATAAAAGTTCTCTCAAAAGGCAGTTCCCCGCCACAAATGGTTAATATGCAGACATACAAAAATAGCTGCCACAGAGACCTATACAATCCGACAAAATTTAACCTCAGGTAAAATTTTCAGGAATAATTCAGCAATTATTATTTGAAAATTCTATTAATAATCAACTAGGCCAGCAGGCAATTATGTCACCTGTATTATTAATGCCTCCTGTGCACATTTGGGAATCATTTTCCTACTCAAGCGTCACTCCTCTTCCACATAAATAAATATGTTTCATTAAGTAACAACAAAATGGAGATTGAAAAGAGAGTGCATGTACAGCACACCAGAAGAGTGCCTGACTGAATAAATCCAATGTGCAAAATCTGTTAGTTTTAAGACATATATCTTCAAATGAATGTTCCGTGCAATTCCAAGTGCCTATACAAAAGCCTCTTAAATGCCACGATGAAATCAGCTTCCACCACCCCCCCGGCAATCAGTTCCAGCCCCCACCACACTTTGTGTAAAAAACCTGCCATGTATGTCTTCATTAGACTTTCTGCCTCTCACCTTATAGATATGTCCTCCAGTGTTGGATATCTCCACCCTGGGAAAAAGCTATTGCCTCTCCACTGTATCTGTGCCTCTCATAACTTTATATACTTCTATTAAGTCTTCCCTCAATCCCTGACGTTCCAGCAAAAACAATACAAGTCTATCCAACCCCTCCCCGTAGCTGAAACTCTCTAATCCAGGCAGAATACTGGTAAACCTTCTCCGCTTCCCCTCAAATGCTTCCACATTGATCCTGTAATGGGGTGACCAAAACTATGTGCAATACTCCAAACGCGGCCTAACCATAGTCCTATAGAGCTGCATCATGATGTCCTGACTGATTCAATGACCTTGGCATTGAAGGCAAGCATACCGTATGTACACCTTCTTGCGCCAACACCATGAGGTGAAACATTTGATTGTGCACACCAAAATAAATATTTCACCAAATGATATTAGAAGAACAAATAAAACAAGGTCAGCTGTTAGATGACGTTGATGGGAGTTCAATATATCACTAAATTTCCAGACACTCCAAATCACACTTCAAATTACCCTTCCAAACAGTGACGAGGCATAAAATACATCTTGAGGAGTAGACAGGTGCTATCAAACTCATAGGTTCTTCTAGATTGTTCCTAATATATCTTCTCTCTTCTAGATGAACATCAATGTCAGACTGACCATTTGTGCTGTGATGACCATTTTATTGCTAAAGAAGAGCCCTAGTACAGAATGATTCCCATGCATGGAACCACAGGGCAGCATGGTGGTGAAGTGGTAGAGCTGCTGCCTTATAGCTCTGGAGACCCGGGTTCGATCCTGACCACGGGTGCTGCCTGCACAGAGGTTATACGTTCTCCCCGTGACTTGCGTGGGTTTTCTCCTCCCACACTCCAAAGACGTTCAATGAATTAAATAAATCATGGAAAGCTGTTATCAAGAAGCAAATACAATTCAAGGGTCAAAAATGTTTAATGGTTATATGTACCAAAAACAGAAAAATGAAATTCTTACTTGCTGCCTTTAACAGGTCCGTAAATGCAACAATGCACAGATAATATATAATGACCAAAAATACGATAAAACATTTTTATGATAACCATAAAACTGCAAAAATGGTAGTCCGTAGTGCAACCAAAGTCCAGGCCCTGGAAGATCACAGTTGCTGGGGTTAGTGGGGTTAGTGTTGTGTTGGTTGCTGGGAAGAAGCTGTTCTTGAACCAGGTGGCCAGGGTTTCTGGCTCCTGCACCTTCTTTCCAATGATAATACAACATGAGAGTGTGGCCAGGATAGTGGGGAAGTTGTATCTGTGATGGATCGGGCAGAGCTTCTGCATTTGGGTTGCCAAACTAGGCTATGACATACTCAATCAATATGCTCTCCCTCATACACCGGTGGAAGGAAGTTCAACAGAGTATTCCTCGATCTACCCTTTCTCCTCGATCCTCTATGGAAGTAGAGACATGATGAGCTTTCTTTCTGATTGCGTTGAGTCCTGGGCCCTGGACAAATCTTCAGAGATATGCACGTTCAGGAACTTGAAGCTCTCACAACCCCAAGACTGGTTCATCAATTCCTGGCTTTCCCCTTCTGAAGTCAACAATCAGATCCTTGGTCTTGCTAACTTTAAGAACAAGATTATTGGCACCATTCCATCAAATTTTCAATGCCCCCCATGCCCTGTTCTCTGTCTCATCGCTAGCCATTATGCATCCACCAACAGTGATAATGGCAGTAAATTTAAAAATGGTGTTGCAGCAAAGTCCACCTGCTGGATTCTTGTTGAAAAAACTCTGGTTCACTTCAAGGAACAGAATCTATATCCTAACCAAGCCGTCCTGTGTGAGTTTAGCCTCGTACTGATATGGTTAACTCTTAACTGCCCTCTGAAGTGTCTGAGTATGCCATTAATTTGTGATAGGTTACTACCACTTAGAATGTGATTCTACAAAGTTACTCTTCTCTACAAGGGTGTTAAATATCAATTTTTTTCATCAGTGACTAGTTATTATAAATGACACATTATTGGATATTATTGAAGTTTAGAAAAAATTAATGTATATTAACTGCGTGTGTTTGCATTGACTGACCTGTTAAGCAGCTGTGATTGATAATTTCATTGTTCCCTTGCCGGTACATATGACAATTAAAACACTCTTGACATCCTTGTACCAATACTGAATATTAAAAAATGGCCTTTGTAGAATTGATTGTATTCTGTATGAAGAAATCTCTGTCATCTGTCTTGAGACTCCAGCGTCAGCCTGCAGTCTCATCCTGTGATGACTACTAGTCTTGGGTGGCATGGTGGCACAGTGCCAGAGACTCGGGTACGATCCTGACCATGGGTGCTCTCTGTACAGAGTTTGTACATTTTCTCTGTGACCTGCATGGGTTCTCTCCGAGATCTTCGGTTTCCTCCCACACTCCAAAGACATACAGGTTTGTAGGTTAATTGGCTTGGTATAAATTGTCCCTAGTGTGTATAGGATAGTGCTAGTGTGCGGGGATTGCTGGTCGGCACAGACTCGGTGGGCTGAGGGCCTGTTTCTCCACTGTATCACTAAAGTGAGAAACAGTGCCATGCATCTGATGTTCTTTGCCATCGTGTGACTTGAATGACATCAGGTCACATTATTCCCTGTGCGGTGCAGAGCAGCGAGAGAAAGGAGGAATAAGTACATTTATCCAAGGTTCCTCTGTGCTTTCGCTTTTCCTCTGTAAAGTTTACTGTGTGAGCTTTATGAACTTTAAGACATCATATCATCAATTTTCTTGCTCTTCTCACCTCGGCGAGCTCTTCCCCCAAGCTGCTTCACAGTTCTTGATTCCCAGAGACAGCAATTCAATAAACTGATAGCCCCAGTCAAGGCTCATCTACTGATAACTTACTGGTAACTGACAGGCAAGCATTATTAATCTTTCAATCAATATGGGTGGTATAAAACAGGAAATAGCTAAACACAGATCAACAGTTCTGAATCAGTGAACTCCAGCTTATCCAATGATTTAGATGTCCATTCACAAGGTTTAATGTCTCACTGTTTACTTGGCTCATTCTATATTCATTGTTCAAAGCGACGAGAGAAAGAATCAAACCAGAATATTGTCTGCAGTTCTGGTCATCTCATTACAGGAAGAATGTGGAGGCTTTGGGGAGGGTGCAGAGGAGGCTCACCAGAATGATGTAGGAAAGAACTGCAGATGCAGATACAGAAGTGGTGGAGGCAGGATCGATTTTAACATTTAAAAGTAAAGTGGATAGGTATATGGACGGGAAGGGAATGGAGGGGTATGGTCTGAGTGCAGGTAGATGGGATTAGGGGAAAATAAATGGTCGGCACGGACTGGAAGGGCCGAGAAGGCCTGTTTCCGTGCTAAAAAAAAAAAAAAAAAATCAAAATTGCTGGTTTAACCGTAGATAGACACAAAACACTGGAGTAACTCAGCGGATCAGGCAGCATCTCTGGAGAGAAGGAATGGATGACTTTTCGGGTCATGACCCTTCTTCCAAAACATCACCCATTCCTTCTCTCCAGTGATGCTGCCTGTCCTGTTGAGTTTCTCCAGCATCTTGTGTTGATCTTTGCCAGAATGGTGTCTGCATAAGAGGGTATTAGCTACAGGGAGATGATGGACAGACTTGGATTATTTTCTCAGGAACAGTAAAAGTTGTGGGGAGACCTGATAGAAGTATATACAATTATGAGAGGCACAGTTAGGGTAGATTGTCAGAACATTTTTTCCCAGATGAAAAAATCAAATACTAGAAGGTATAGCTTTAAGATGAGAGGGGCAAACTTTAAAGGAGATGTAAAAAGTCAAAAAGTCAAAAGAGTTTATTGTCATGTGTCCCTGACAGTAGGCATTGACTACAAAACAGATCAGTGTGTCCATATACTATATATACATAAATACACACACATGTGTGGACAAGTTTCTTTACACAGAAGGTTGTGAATGCCTAAAACGAGCCACCGGGAGTGATGGTTGATGCAGGTACGACTGTGGCATTTAAGAGACCTTTGGATTGGCATACACATATGCAGGGATGGGGGGATATGGATTATGTGCAGGCAGACAAGAGTTGGGCTTGGCATCATGTTCAGCACAGACGTTTTTGTGCCCTGCACTCTTCTATGATCTATGTTCAGACAAGCCTTGCCTGGAAAGGATCAGATGACTGAACCACACAGAAAAGGTTTCTTGTTCAAAGGAATTCCAGTGATTAGGGTCTGAAGACACAAATAGGATGGATTCAATCTGATTAATTCTCAGTTAATTGGATTGCTCCAAATTTTTCATGGACTCGATCAAGAAAAAGCAGAATTTTTACTTTTGCTTGAAATTACCCTTAAACTCAAAAAAATGCCACTTTCCATTCCTGTCACCATATAATTTAATGATTCTCGTATACAGTTATATACATGCGGGCATCTTGATTTTCCAGTAAGTGGCTAGTATCTGAGGAAAGAGTCACCCAGCACAGAAACATGCCTGTTGGCCCTACTCATCATTGCCGACCAAGATGACCTGTCTTAGCTATTCCCATTTGGTGGCAATTAGCCCGCTTAAGGGCCTGTCCTACCAGCATCCGACTCTGTGCGATGAGCGCGATCAAACTAGAAGCGGGGGCCGCGCGGAGGTCGGGTGATCCCCTGTACAGGGCTATTCCCACCAGCATGCGCCTGCATGCGGCAAGCGCGACCAAACCGGCAGCGAGGGCCGTGCGGAGGTCGGGTGAGTGGCGCAACGCAGCGCAAAGTGAGGAGAACTTGGAGCAAAGTCTTAAGGTAAGTTCGCCAGGACAGAGAGGGGCACACAGAGAGGGGCACAGAGGCACACACACAGAGGGCCACAGAGCCACACACATAGAGGGTCACGGAGGCACCTACAGAGAGGGTCACGGAGGCACGATGTCGAGACGGTGTGTAATGCGTTGAGGCTACTGCGAGCTGACAAGCCGTTGCTGCGCGGAATTTTTGAACATAGTCAGTTTTTCGGAGCCCCGCGCGATGTCGGGATGAACTCCGCACAATTCCGCACGGCTCCAGCGATTGAAGTGGGACCGGCCCTGCGACGCCGGACGGCTCAAGCGACCACTTTAGGTCGCGTTCATCACATGGAGTTGCATGCTGGTGGGACAGGCCCTTAAGGATCTAAACCTTCCTTATCTAAGTGCCTTTTAAGTGTTGTTATTGTACCTGCCTCAACTACTGTGATTCCCCTGGCAGCTCATGCCATATCCTTACACCATCTGAGTGAAAAGGTTATCCTATACAGAATTTTAAAGAATTGGGTAGGCAAGTCAAGGCTGATATGTTTCTCTGTGTTTCTGAAGGTGGATTTCTAGTAAATAGCTGAAACAAATTACCAGTACAGACATGTCATTCTCTTAAATAAAGAATTGGAGAAACTGAGACTAAATTGCAACTTATTATTCAACCTGAAGGTCTGAAAGAAAAGAATCAACGAATAGGAGATATATGCTTCCCTTAAACACTTTATAAAATATGTATGTGAGACTACATTTGCTTTTCTAAAGTTGACATTAGCTTCATCACAGTTGCCAGCCGGAAACATCAGACTAAGGTCTCAAACTGGAAATTTCATGCAACTCTTCAAAGATCTACCAGTTCACAAATCTACCAGTGTTTTACAATCCAGTTGTCCAAACGTCTTTTCCCTCCCTGTTCACCCTCACTTCTCTTTCTTTAGATCCCAAAGGACGAAACATGAATGTTTCTGTATTGAACCCAAAAAAATGCCAGAAATATTCATCAGGCCAGGCAGGATCTACAGTGAGAAATGCACACTTATCATTCAGGTCACTTGCTTTTCATGAGAACTGGAAAAATTCCTTGCTTTATCACATCTGCTGACGTGCTGAAATATTTTCTGTTTTTACTTCAGATTTGTAGTGTCGATACTTTTTTGCTTTTGAATTACTCTTTCCACATCCCAGTTTAGTGAACTGATACATCACAGGCACTTCTTGGCTCGGTTCCTCATGCAGTGATTCTTGAAGAAAGATATATTTCTTGTGAACAACAGTGAAGAAAGCATTAATCTCTTTTGTGGCTTCTTTCGTAGTCCAACGGCCTACAAAAACACTGGCTTGGTCCAAACAACATTGAATGATCCTAAGCGAAGCCCATGTTAGGGTTAAACCTAGTCTTTTCAAATTTAGTTTAGTTTAGGCTAGTTTAGAGATACATCGAGGAAACAGACTCTTCAGCCCACTGAGTCCACACCGACCAATGATCCCCACATATTAACACTGTCCTAAACACACTAGGAACCATTTACATTTATACCAAGCCAATTAACCTACAAACCTGTACGTCTTTTGAATGTGGGAGGACACCGAAGATCTCGGAGAAATCCCATGCGCTCACGGGGAGAAGGTACAAACTCTGTACAGACAGCACCCATGGTCGGGATCGAACCTGGGTCTCCGGTGCTGCAAGCGCTGTAAGGCAGCAACTCTACCGCTGCGACACTGTGCCGCCCATATTATTCATTGATTTCTGCAGATGTGGACTGTACATCAGAGGCCGTTAGAATACAATCAGGAACAAAAAGCTTGTCTGGTTTCTTGTCTAGTCTCTTTTGTTTTGAGAAACTTAAAAGTTTTTGTACAGCCCCGAGAATCATCTCAACTGGAATCAGTAAACTAATCACAAACTGGGACTCAACTCTGAGGTCTTCCTGATCTATTTGGTTCCGTACCATAATGGGCAGTAGTGTTCGAAATAAACCAGTGAGAATCTCTCAGTTGCTCGTTAAATCCACAGATTTAAATTTGTTTTATAATAACACAAATCTTCACTTGAGCTGGGTGATTTTGGGAAAGGTATCTGTCTCTTTGTGTCCTTGTCTGTCAATGAGACAGCACCTGTATCTATTGTGATAACCTTTGAATCAGGTATCATCTGATAACAGGTTCCCCAAATGTACAGGGAACAGTTCTGAGCTAAATCATGGTGTTGGCAAGGCTGTGAAGGTCGATTGATTAGTCATGGGAACTAGTGGAATAGTTATTTTGTTTTGAGGTGTGGCTGTTTAATCCTGCCCAACTCTTTCAACACAAAGCTATCAAAGGCAAAGGAAAATCAATATTAGGATCCCTTTCAAAGGAGAACCTGGACCTTGTTCCCTCACTCCAAGGTGTCCTTCAGTTAAAATTTGCAGATTATCTTTTATTATGTTATATGTCACAGAGGTGTCCTGAAAGTCTGAAGATAGAGTCAGACTTTTATCAGCCTGCCTCTCAAAGTGCTGTCAGTAAACAATGGTGTCTGATAGAATGCACAGACCAGAAGAAAGCCTCGCTGAGGCTGTGTATCCAAACACTCATAAAAAGACTCTGTGTTATTTTTTTGTTGCTGCTGCATCATTCTCAATCCTTTCACAAGAAGGCACCAGCTCATGTTTTAGTGCCAGTCTATGAACGTTTACAGTTATAGAGGTACATTTGGAGAACGGCCTCTGAAAATGTACCCAATAATGCATCCACACCTTCCCTTTCTTCTGTTGCCTCCGATTCTATTCCATCTTTCAGCCTCTGTTTTTTGCTCCAGAGCTTGGCCTCCATACCTCCACACCTATCAAATCATATTGTTCTGCAATTGTAATTCCTCTTAAGCTACATTTTGTTCATTTTTTTGTTAACACGGCTAAACTCTCCTATTGTGGTCTGGTTCCTCCGTGTATTTCTATGTCTGAAATTCCATGGAGTTTTGGATCTGCACTAAAAATACTAACACAAATAAAAGAGTTTCTGCTGGCTCACAAGAGATCATATGTCTTGAGTGAATATGTCTTGAGTGACCATTGTAAGTCAGCAGAATCTGTTGACTGTATTCATTGGCTCATTTCCACATATAGTTGGGAGATGAGAGTGTTACAGAGAATGTGAGCGTGAGTCACATCCTGGCAGGCTACGGATTTGAATCTATCCATAAATCTGGGAATAAAAAACAAGCCTTAGTCAAAGAGTCCATGAAGTTGCTGAACTGTTTTTTAAATCCAATTGATTTATTGATGGTCTTCAAGGAAAGAAACCACAGTAATGTTCAAGTGCACTCTGAAATGGACCAGCAAACCACAGAGTGTGGAGAGCTACACATACTGTAGGAGGAACTTCACTTCAACAGTTTAAGAATGCGGATGACTCGCACCTTCACTGAACCAATTGGGGAGACAGAAACCTTAAATGTTGTCCCTGATAGTGACGCCCACACCCCAGAAAGAATAGAAACATCCTTTCAAGTTCAAGTGAGTTTATTGTCATGTGTCCCTGATCAGACAATGAAATTCTTGCTTTGCTTCAGCACAACAGTAGGCATTGACTACAAGTAGGCATTGACTACAAAACAGATCAGTGCGTCCATATACCATTATAAGGGTGTTAGAAAACAATCAGGAACAAATTATCAATAATGTTGGTGCTTATATGCCCACTTAAGCAATCTAGCAAAGTGTTTAGTTTTATCAAATTGGTACAAATAATAAAAAGCCCTACCAAGGCCCAGGACAGCTGGTATGGGCAATGACAGTCCATCCCCCCCCACCCCCACCACCCCTTCCTATTCCACGAATAGAGTCATAGAGTCATACAGCACGGATGCAGGCCCTTTGGCCCAACTCATCCATGCTGACCAAGTTGCCCTAAGCAAGTCTCTATGAAATTTTAAATTCAGAATCAGAGATTAGGAAGCAGGAGCAGGTACACTGGCTGATTTTATTTCCTCTCTCCTTAACCCTGCAGCAGGGAGGGAATTTCTTATAACCTTTGTAGTGTTATAACTACAGATTGCAGATACATATCAGGAGTCAAATCTGCAAGCTTTTTGGCCAACTCTTTTGAGCATGTTCAAATTGTGGATTTAAACATACAAATGGGTGTCGACTGTTTCTATAATTTAGGCGATCAACAAAAAAAACAATCAATGTTGTTGTTTGCGTGTGTTCTGGATTCCTTAAGGAGTAGGGAAGAAGGGAAGAAGATTGGGCAGAGATAAAGGGTAATGCACCAAGTTCCATTCTACCATCTATTCCTGAGATTAGTTTAAGACACAAGTCGAGAGAGTCGAAAGCATTTAATTGTCATATGTATTAGCAATGGAACAATGAGATTTTACTTGCTGCAGTTTAATATGCCCATTATTAACGTAGATAAATAATATAATGATTCATAATACAATAAATTAATAATCATAATCCTCGGTAACTGTAATAATGCACAAACAAATTCTGTACTGCAGCCAAGGGTTTGAATACTCTCAGCCATGAAGCTTCCACCGCCTTTTTAGGGAGAGAATTACCAAGGATTACAAACCTTTGGTTCGTCGATCCTGAATATCCATCCCTTTACTTGAATAGATGTCTACACCAGGGAAGTATAATCTCCCCACCAACCCTGCTAAGCTCTTTTGTGTGTTTGCATGTTTTTGAATAGGTCTTTGGTGTAGTCTTTACTTTGCTTTTCTTATCACAGTTCATTTCCTATCACGAAAGAAGCCTTGTTTAGGCACAGAAATGAAAAATCAGATACTTTTGCAGGATTCCAATTCCCATCTTAAAATACTGAGCTGTCTGATCATTCTTTATCATTACTTAAAGGATAGGCAAATGCATATTTATGTAATTCCTATATCAGAATATATCAGTTTCCTGATGGACTCTGACATATCTAATGGAGCTGTTACAGAACAAAAAAAAACTTATTTTACAATAGAGGCCTGGTCTTGTCTTGTTCGCCACCAGAGGAAGAGGAGGAAGGAGTGATTTATCTGATTTCTGTCCTCGCCTTGATCTAATGATGACCCACCAACTCACTCCAGCTGAGAACAGCACAGTTGTGATTTATTGGTAATGATCTGAATGCCCAGTTATGTGCGTGGCCAAAATGTTCTAATATGACAATCATACACTAAAATGTTTTTTTCTGAAAGCTTTGATGTGAAAATCCACATTATAGACAATAGTTGATCAGGTGTCAACAGTTGATTTTCAAGATAAAGGGATTTTCAGAGCATTCCATGTCCCAATGGTGTTTGAATTAATGAATGTGAGACCCTCGGACTTTCTGAGTGAGAACTTTGTTTGAATGACCCCTGAAGCTGTCTCAGCAACCAAAATAAACGAACTATTGGAAATGTGCATGCATGTGCTTTTTATGGAGGGCTAACATACATTTCTTCAAGGTCTGTTGCTGCAAAATTCCAATGCTCAGTGAACCTCAGTATTTTCAAATGCCTTTCCTCTCTTGCTCTGGTGAATGGAGAGAAAACAGATATCTGGTGGTCCTGGTTATGGGTCATGGGAGGGGTCGAAAATGTAAGGAGAGACAAGAGGTCGGGCTGGGATACATGTGATAGATAGGGTTCAGACACCATTCAGGAGGGTATCAAGGCCCTGACGATCAGTGCCCATGTGAGTTTTATGATTGGGTTGGATAATGGGAAATGGGGTGCAAACACAGTGGTTATAGGAGAACAAGTGACAGCACTGCAAGTGATATGTTTTTGACTAAAACACCAGACTGAAACAGATTCCCAATTAGGATCTGGTCCTACAATAATACTTAAGACACCAAAGAAGACCATCCTAGTCCACAAAGGCCCGTGTGTCACATGGGCACAGCACAGAGGATTCCAAAATAAAATAATGGACTTTGTGACATGATTTAGGTCGCCCATCTGGTCTCAGAAGAGTTTCAATTATATAATGCACTTAAACATTGAACTACGCAATAACCTTTCCAAGCCCACGCCTTTTTCTGTTTACCCTTAGTCTAGAAATCATTATTAATTAAAAAATGCATTATTATATCCTTTTAGACTTAATCGCCTCTGGTCCAATAATAAGAGTAGTAAGTTAAAATGTGTATCTTCAGTTGGATGCAAAAAAGACAAATATTTTGTGGTGCCACTGTTATCTTTGTCACATAGAATGGGCAAGAAGTATTGGCCTCACCAACACCAGCATCAGCTGACAAAATGAAGAAAACATTTTGGTTTAAAATGTAGTTCCCTTTTCCCATTGAAGTAACTGCAAGTGCAAATTAGATATTTCTTTTGACTTACAAAAAAAACTATTTGGCCTTTAAGATATCAGGAAATGTAAGTCAGAATTTCAAATCAGCATACAACCAAATCCATTAACCACACAGCTGACAATGAATGCACTGCAGTTTCACCTGAACCTACAGAGCAAATGACAGTCTCATTTAAGCTCTTGAATAATATGTGTGTAATATTATGTTGTTATAAGATCCACTTAATGGTTTTTAAATAGACGATTTCTAATGCAACACATTTATGTCTGTGAAAAATAGACAGAGAATGGATAAGGCCTGCAGCTATTCATCCAATAGATTGAATTGTCTGTCTTGGTAGAATGGGTCTAAATTAATCCTTGGAGCTTCCTGTTCCCGGAGGCTGTGAGCTTCCATCCCCCTCCATGGTTCTAGACAGAACGACACTTTTACATTCAAAGTGTGTTGTTGGCAGCAGATGCCGCCAAGACGCTGCCCTCATTGGCACCAAATTCCACTGCAAAAAAGCTGAATCATGCCAGCAGCCCCTTTAATCAGGGATTCTGCAGCTTGCAAAAGTAAAATGAATTTTAAATAACAGACAGTTAAAAAAATCTATACATATGATATATTGTTTAAAATATTGAAAATCATGAGTAGGTAAGGGCCTTAATAGCCCTAATGAATAGCAACATTCATAGAGATGCCATCCACATATTCGTCATCTTATATTACAATGGCAATTGTAGAAATAACCCTATAGTTGAGTAGTCTTCACATTGGGATGATTCTGTATGCAGCAACATTTAGTACCCTTGTCATGTTCTGCACCTTCTTGATTAATGCAGCATCACACAAATAATTGGACTGCAAGAGTTTTCTACCAAATGTGATCAAAGTGTGAACAGAACAATATCACACAACCTTCAGCCATGTTATATCACTGTTATTGGATAGTCTGGTCATTGTTATTCTACTAGTTGCTTTGTAAACAATTTTTGTATGGGGCCGCACTGTACTGGCATTCATTCATTTTTTAAATTTCTCTTTGTGGGTCATTGTTCCACTATCATATTGCTATCATAAATGCTATCATATTGATAAATGATTAGGTCATCAACAGAAATGCGAAAACTCCTTAAAACATAGAATGGTGAAAGTGACACAAACTTCATTAAATGAGAACTGGGTCAGGAACTTGCCGTGTACATCTGCAAATTAATAGATAACTAATTTGAGAATCCTAGAACCTTGTCCTTCAATTTAGTGCAGGGAGTATATTTTGAACCTGCTGACAATTCAGTAACATTAGTAGGGAATTAAGACCATGAAGTAAAACAAAGGATTTTGTTAAGATCCAACAATAGCTTCACCATTCTGGTACTCCATGTCTATCCTATATCGGTTGAAAAGATGCATGGAAGCAATGTATGTGCAGAATGCATGACAAACATTGCATATGAACAGCATATTCAGCAAGTGTCTTGCTTGTAACCTGTAATACTTTCAATATTGCACATCGCTAACTGCTCCACTTTTACACAGTAACGCATCATTTAACTCATTGGGAACAATGTGACGGGGATCTCCTTCTTTGCACCAAATACATGAATCACACATAAAATAAAACATTTTCATTTCCCTTATCAGAATGATTCCTGAAATGCAAAATTAGACTTGAGTATATTGGCTACTCCTTATGGAGTAACATCTATTGAAATTCAGAATGTTACTACAACAGCAAAATTAACCTTGTTCAATTATTGTTGCAACAAAGCAGTGGCTTCTCCAATTATTGTGAGGAATGTCCAGAATGAAGCTGATTGGCAACATACTCATTGATGCCCTGACCTGACTACAATGGAGCCTTGCTGACAGACGTTACTCCAATGCCATCACAACAGTCAAACAGCACATTGAAATGAAAACATAGTCATAAGACCAGTTCGATCTGAAATCTCAGAGCTGCACCAATACGAACTGGGAAAACTGTGCCTTTGAAAAAATGTTTATATATTAAAATTGACTTTAAATATCGAAGACAGAATAAAGAGTACCATATACATTTTTTTAATTATGATTTTTTTTTACAGGAGGATCCTTTTATGTTTATCCAATGAGGTCTTTTTTCATCAATAAAGTATTTTTTTGATGGATGAATGGGACTGACTGTTCATAAAATACATTTCCTCATCTCCTTTGGCTGTTCTATTTGTCAGTGGACAAATTTACCAGTGGACTGAGAAATCAAGTAGAATACATTCTCGGACAGGAAAGAAACAAAGATCATGCTCAACTGAATATTCATTGTAAGCTCTTCCATCTTCCACACCATGGGCGGATCCATTAATTAAAAACTGGAATCTTATTTTATTTTGGGGGAAAATAAGTGAAGCACTCAAAAAGTGACCTATCAGCCCACTGGTTTTTTTTCTGCTGTGCAATTCTGGACAAAACTTAGCCAGTTTGAGTTATGAGAGCCAGGAAAATTGAGGACCATGCCTCTTGAGCAATAGAACTTTACTCCATACATATAGAAGTGGGCCAGTGGGAAAATGGCTAAAATGCTGCCTGTGGTAAACTCGAGAGTAAAACTCATAAATCTGAATAACATGCTAAGGCCACATAAACAGGACCAATAATCAATTAAAAATTGCATGACTCACCTCCCATCCAAAATTTGGATCCTTCAATGTCCCCCTCTGAACTCCGGCGAAAGGACCAAATTTCTCTCCCACTTCAAGTTTCTTCTTGGCCCATATCCCTAATCCAGCGCCAGGAATTGAAGACTCCCTTAGCTCAAAGTCAGGTGGGATTGGAATGTCTTCTGGAATGTAGACAGGGGCTTCATATGGGGACCCTTCTTTTGAGGTGAATTCGTTGCTGGTGGGAAGTGGAGATGGTGGACCCACAGGAATCGGGGACATTATACTGTCTTCTGTTTCTTCTCCTCCACTCTCTCCAGCTGGTGGCTCTGGATCTGTCTCATACATATTATCAACCACTTCACTGTCACCTAAATGTAGGGACAAGAAACAAAGAATAAAATGAGGGAACGCTACATTACAAATACCTTTTACACGTTTCACAACAAAACTATGATGCACCATTCCATATTTGAAGAGCCCCAATTTAAAGTTAAACCACATAAATATTTGTGAAGGTATAGATCTCTGGTTACATAATTTTTAGCTCTCAATCAAAACGCAAACTGTGATCTTCCGCTAACTAGACAGTAATTACCTGTGGTTGCAATCACTGTTTGATGAGTCTGTTTCTGTTAAGTGCCATGTGTGCTGACTGCAATAAATTCACTCAACATGCCTTTTAAGCAAGATCCCCTTGCACAGCCCAGTTTTATCCATGACAAGGGCTGGTTTGCCCATTGTTTTAATGTCCCTTTCATACCCTAACCATGAGGCCAGGCATTATTTTATCCCAATGATACCATCTGTATTTTTATCATTTGATGACATTATTTTTTATTTGCTAAAGGTTTCCATCTTGCAGGAATGTCCCTGCAATGCTCACTGCCTTCCTACCTCCTATTATTTGATGCAACTCTTTCTGAAGACCTCTCCATCTGCAACACATCACCATGCCCATACTTCCATCGGATTTCTTTTCATATCTTTAATAATAATATTTTAGGAACATTTTTCCACATCCTCTGAGTCTAAGTCTGACATTTCTTTGTCTCCACACACAGTGGCAGCCTCCATGATTTATATCTTTGGATCTTGATCACTCCCACCCTGAATTATTCCATCTTCCCCACCTTAACCCCCAACAGCTCTCTTTCATCCCTTATTCATTTTTCCTGCAAATCTTGCAAAACAGCCCTTCTTGCTCTCCTAATAAAGGTCCAAGCCAGCTCTCCTCTGCCCCATCTACAGTTTTTTTTACTGACAAATATCTTTCTGGATTAATCCATTGATGATGCTCCTCAAACATCAACTTTACCTGAATCATAACCTGATGTAATTCCAATATTCCATTGACATTAGACTTTTATTTAGAACAACTGAGTTTTAGAATCAGCTCAACTCTCTGTACATTCGAATATACCACAAACAAAGCATAATATATACTTTCCTTTTTATGGGGTACGAGTCAAAATACAGTTCTCCATCAATATAGAAATGCATTTCCAACTAATTGAAACCACATTGTAAATTACATTATTGTGGGGTGGAAATGCTCACATCAAACCCTGTTGCTACTAAACTCTGAAACACTCTCTTTGGCACTTTGCTTACTCTTGTGTAGAGCAAATCCCTGGGAACTGGAGGAGGATAGTTAAGAGAAAACTGGTGCAGCAGAGGGAACGAATGAGTCAAAGTACTAGAGTAGAGAGAGGTGGAACTGACAGGACAATAGGAGTACAGTACCTGTGAGGCAGGTGAGGAGTCAAAACATATCCCTTAAGACGGACAAATTATAAAGGCCAAGATCAGAATTATCCCGGTGAGTTAATGTTATACTGCAGTGAATGACAATGTGGAGGCAAAAAGAGGTCCATCTGGTAAGCTTAAAAAAGAATTTAACAATTCTATTTTTGCCTTATATTGCACCAGAGTTAATTGTGAAGGGATGGAATACTTAAGTTATTTAAGAGTGGATTAAGGCTCTTTCCAAAATGGTACCAGATAAATGTTAACTGGTTTGCCTAATTCTTTTATCATCGGTGATTTTCAAGAGAGAGAGTTTAATTGTCATATACACCATATTGGAACAATGTATTTCTTCCTTGCTGCAGCACAACTGGTTTGTGAACACAGTACTCAATAGATAGCATAGTAAACAATTTAAATAAAGTGGAGGCGTTGATGGGCTTTTGTTTATGATTGCATCGATGTTTTGATTCTAGGAGAGATCTTAAGAGATCTGCATGACCAGGAACTTGAAGTTGTTGCCCACTAACCCGCCGATGGTTTGTGAATCTTTGGCTTTTCTCTTCTAAAGACAATAATCAGCTCCTATGTTTTACTGGTGCTGAAACCAAAGATATTGTTCTAGCACCATTGAATCAGATGACCAATCTCCTGCCTATACTCTGGCTATTCTTCAAACACTTCCACATATGTTTCAGTAGCTTCCAAAGAGTCATCATTTAGTTTACAGGTTTTCACCAACTCTTGTTTCACAGAAACAATTCTACAATCAGAGTAAGAGTTCCTAATATATATTGGAAAGCATTTGTATCCTTTTTATTAAGAAGTAACTTCCACTGTAGCAAACTCTACTGAACAAATGTCACTTTGAAGACTGTGGAAGCATGGGGCGAATCCTACAATGCAGGCTAAATTTCAAATGCAGCATCCATCAAAAAAGTTGCAGGTTTCATCCCTGTAAAGAGTGCCTCCATTCCCTAGCAAAGGACACACCCAGAAGAAAAACATACAGAAAACATATTAGTGTTAAATGACCTGAAGCCCAGGACAATAACTTATTGCATGTGGAGCTTCATTCTTGAAGATACATTTCCATTGTCAATCTTTCAAAACAATAGAGCCCATTCTATTAATTCAGGTTAAGAAGTAGACCTTTCCCAAAGTAGCTCCCTGAAAGTGGCAACACAAGTAGATAGAGCAGTAAAGATGGAATAAGGCAACGTTGCCTTTATTGGTCAAGACATTGAGCATAAAACTTGGCAAGTCATGTTGCAGCTGCATAACGCCTTGGCGAAAGTCACTTTCAACATTTCTGCTCCCAATAAATAGTCTTAATGAGAACATTTGACGGATGACTCCACAATGGGAAATACACTGGATTATTTTAAATTTAAGAAATTTATAGAAGAGTAAAAAAGTTTTAAATAATAGATGAATAAGTATGTGCTTAAATCTGCATGTTCTTATTATTTCTAAACTCCACACATGGACAGATATTCAGATGTACCTCCTCCAAACGCATCTACTGAATCTGGTGTTCCTGATGTGGGCTCTTGTACATCTGCAAGACCAAATGTAGACTCGTCGACCATTTCACTGAACACTTATGCTTGGTTCATCTAGGTCTATTGGATCCTCCAGTTGCCAAGCATTTCAACTCCCCTCCCATTCCCGTACAGACCTTTCTGTCTTGGACCCCCCTCCATTGTCAGAGTAAGGCCACACATAAATTGGAGGATTAGTACCTCATATTTAGTTCATATCTCTCCCCTCCCCCCTTGCTCCCACCCTTGTTTTACCAGTTCCACAGTTCTCCACATTGCTTTCCTCTTGACATCTAGACGACACCTCCCCTAAACAGCATTGGGTTTATCAGGCGCCACCTGCCTGATGTCCTTTGTGGTTGACCCTGATTTGTCCTGGTCTTTTCTCACCTGCAGCTCTTCACCCCTCCTCTCCCTCACCCCCTACTTTCAATCTGAAAAAGGGCCCCGACCCATTATTTTTCCCCAAGGATGCTGCCTGACCCTCTGAGTTACTCCAGCACTTTGTGTCTATATTTGGTATAAACCAGCATCCACAGTTCCTTGTTTCTATGAATCTTATGCGCCTTGTTCTTTCCACCATCTCTGACTTGAACATATATCTTCCATAACCCAGAATGAGTAATGTAATAAATGAATAAAACATTTGCTTCAGGTATTTTTAAAGGATAGGTGTTCACCAGTTACTGGAGAGAAATTTGCTGGCCTTTGTATGGTACCAAAGCAACCTGCTACTACGTTTTGAGAGATGGATGTTGACTTGGTTCAATGTCCCCAAAAAAGTCCAAAAGATGACAATCCATATGCCGAAGTTACATGTGTAGGAAAGAACCGCAGATGCTGGTTTGAATCAAAGGTAGACACACAATGCTGGAGTAACTCAGTGGGACAGACAGCATCTCTGGAGAGAAGGAATGGGTGACATTTCGGGTCGAGACTGAAGAAGCAATGCTGCCTGTCCCCCTGAGTTACTCCAGCACTTTGTGTCTGCCCAAGTTACATGTTGAATTCTCTGGAATGGGGCATCAAAACATTCTGAGTGAGAGGTGAAATGGTTACCAATGACCCAAAGTGTGGAGGTACAATGAAACAATTATCTATGTGGCCAAGGGGTAACAAATTAACATTTAGAATTTGGAAAAATTCATGAATAAGCACTTGTTGGATACAAAATAGAAGAGAATACACTGTTATTTAACTCCAAATAAACAGCATTAAAATCATTTGGGATACTTTAAAATGCAAATGCATGTAACACAGATGAAACAAAATTATTTTATTAAGACTTTTGGTGAACTTTTAATCATTTACGAATTTAAAAAAATTAGGCGAGTGTTTAAGTATGTCAGCTGTGAAACTGATATTACTTGTGGGAGCAACTGAATGGTTTTATTTCACAGCATATGCTTCCAGGGTCAGAATTGGATAAGAAGCCTATTTGAAATCGGAATCGGACCTGGGGGAACATTGAATGGGAATTAATTTGCGGTGTAGGATCAGGAGCAAGCACATACCACAGACTAAAATAAACACTTTAAAACATATCAAGAAAAAAAATGTGGGATTAGTCTAGGGAGTAAGTGAAGTCTGTATGGGCTTTTATATATGGTGCACTTTTATACAGTACAGCCACTTTTGACTGGTAGGGCTGCAATCCAGTGTGAATCTGGGGATAAAATATCAGTGATCACATTGAGAGTGATTTCTGGCTGCCAGTGTTTGGGGAAACCTCGTTCCTGGCCTCAAGAAAAAGACACACATTTCTTGTATCACAAGTTTGGCCCAGCACTTATTCTACTCCTATCACACAGTTGTTGCAAAAAGCCAGCGTACGGTATCTTTACTTTAATTTCTCACGGGACGCCAGTGGAGAAAGGGAACAATATTGCACTCCATGCATGAAAAAACATGTCTGCAGGCTTGGAAAACTTAGAGCAGACCTACCAAAGGCCACAGATGGACGAGATGTAAACAGAAAATGGAGCTGTGGTATAAAGATTATTTGCCTGTTTACATGTCAAGCACAAAAATATCAAAACATTTATTCTTGTAGGAGCGCTCTGTACAGATATAGCAAGTGGTTTAGTAGTCACAGTAGTGCATAAAAATGCTGTGAAGCATGGATAACCAGATTGCAGAGTGATAACAACTATTCTAAAATTTGCTTCACTACATTTAAACTGATTGTATATCACCATAATGCTCTTCCTAAAAGCACCATAAAAACTAGTAGGTTTCTAGAACAGTGTTATGATGGTTTACCTGCATAATGCCATACTGCATGTGTCAACACTGCTACTCCACTGATCTATTGCAAGATCTCTCAGCTGCTACCACCTGCAGCTGAGACTTCCCCAGTTGTCCCATAAAGGGACATACACATGCTACAGGCAGCTCTTCCAGCTCTTTGGGAATGCATGTGACAAAGAGAGGAGAAGGCAGGGAGTGTGCTCCAATAACCTACTTCTAGAAGAATGACCATGCAAGCAGGCCACAGGGTTCCTTCAGAGCAGCAGCCAGGCCGTCTTGGCAGAAGGCTTGCAGAGAGTCCATGCAAGGAAGATCATTCCATGATTTCAGCCTATGAATGGTTGTACTCTGCAGAAGCCTGCAATGCAGGCAGATACACATGTCCACTCTGCATGTTCCTGTCCAAAGGAAAAGTGTTAAAACCTTCTCTCCTTGGGTTTAGAGCTTGAGTGATCTTTGTAATATAGCAGTGAGCCCAACACTGTGAAATGTGGCATGTATCAGTGGCAGTTATCTCAAATCATCCCGAGCTGGGAAGCTGACAGTGAGTTTCACATTGATATTCTGTTGATCTAAGGATTCAGATAAGCAAGGGGGGAAATCTGGAGATACATTTTAGGCATTGTCCAATTGTCAGTATAACATGGAAGCATTTAATGGCAGAGAAAGGTTTCTAGTGCAATTGAAAATCCCACTGGAAAGTCAGTAATATTGCTCTGCACCAGAGGAATCCTATTTTCAATAGCCCAGCATTTTATTTTTTGGATTCATGAGGGAATTTCTAATTTCCTCAGTAAACACGGGTTTTAATGCCATGCAATTCTCATCTTCTCTGCAATATAGAGTGTGAATACAGGAAGCAGAATGGTGTAATATAATTGCTTAAATTCAGAGTGCAATGTAATATCATCTATACAGAATCCACAACATTATCCACTACATTAACTCCAAGAAAGCATAATGATCTAACTTCAGATGGTGATGTAAAATATACAATGCAATTTATACAGCTGTATTTTCTCTAATTTCTCTCCAATTTCCTCACTTGCTGCCTCCAAGCATGTCTTGTTCAGGGGACCATCGTCCTATTCCATTGAGCCAATTTTACTTGAGTTCTGACCAACCAATTTCTCAGCCTTGTCATCTTACGAGCTGATATTATAATTGACACCCTCTGTTTAGGACTTTACTGTATTTCAAATCTTCCCTTTAAAATCTTATAATTGACTCTCAGTTCCCAAAACCTCACAACCCTCCATACATCTTGCATTTTCCAGATTCATGCTCAAATCAAAGAGTATCAAATGATTGCTATGTACATTTTTGATTCGGTCGCCAATTCATTTTTTACAAGATATCTCATTCTCTTGCATACGGCAACCCTCATTCCAATATTCCAGTTCTGAGAGACACAGGAGACGACAGATTCTGGAATCCTGTGCAAAAAAATCAAACTGCTGGAGGCAGCAGGAGGGAAATGGACATGCGACGTTCTGAGTGTCAGATCTGTGACACACAAACTCTATCATGCTGTTTGAATTGCTTTTCTCCAACCTTGAGCCATAATTTCATTTCTGTCCCAACTTCTTCTCTTCCACCATCCCCTCAAGATTTGTCTGAACTAAACCGAGTCGTGTTCCGAGTCTTCTATGCATTAGTAACTCAGCAGGCATAAAACCTATTGGCAATGTGCTGTCATTTTAGAGTTCAGTCTTTGCTAACTGATGCTTCATTGTTAAGTGAGCACCCCAAAATATTTATTTCTTCAGTGCCACTTTGATGATTTTCAATAACCTCTCTGCTGCTCCATTGGACGCTGATATGTTGAAATAAATAGATGCGCAAATCTTCACAATGTGCAAAACGAGCCCCAATATCTGAGAGTAGTTCATTTGGCAAATTGTCACGTGAGAAAATTAATCTCAATTCTCTAATATTATGTTGTAGTACAGGACAAGCACGTTTCAATATAGTCCTTTTGAATGATTATCTATGCATACCAATAATTCCTCTATTACCAATTATCCTCTATAATAATCAATTTGTGTTCTTTGAAAATTAGAACTTTCTAAAAGCCATTTACAACTCAGTAGACATGTCATCTTTTATCAGGGTAGTCTACAAATTAATGGGATAAATATTGAAATTTCCAATTTCAGGTAACAATTACTTCCTGTTACCCCCCCCCCCCCCCACTCTCTCTCCCCTTCTGATCCACCACCAATCCATCTACTCATCCTCCCTACCCCCCTGTTCCATCCACATGCTCCCCTGCCTTCACCTGTTTCCATCTGCCCATTTCTTCTTTCACAGTTCACATTACTGTTTACTTATAAGATTCCAGCACTACTAAGGTTGAAGACTGAAGTAAGAGTCTTTGAGTCTGAAGAATGGTCTTGATGCAAAACATTGTCTATCCATGTTCTCCAAAGATGCTGCCTGACCTGCTAAATTACTCCAGCACTTTGTCTCTTTTCCAGCACTGGTACCCTAACACCCTCTAACAGCCGTTTCCATCTTCATCTCGTTCCCCCCAAACCTAGATCAATTTGCACTTTTTTTTTGTCTTGTCTGTCTGCAGCTGTCACCCAACTGCCTTAGCCTCCCAACTCCACCCTTCACATTTTATCTGCCCCCAACGCCACAACATGGCTCTATCTGCACATCATCCCTCACCCTTCCCCGTCCACCTATCATCACTGAGCCTCTGTCTCACTATTTTCCCTCTACTCTCAGTCCTGATGCAATCTGAAACATTGACAAATCCTTTCCCCCTGACATTTACATTTGGTCCACTGAGATCCTTCAGCAGTTTGTGTTTTGCTTCATCTCTGTAAGGTATCTTCACTGGCTTGGCTCTAGAATTGTGACAGATTATACTCCTGCATAAAAACACAGTGCTGGAAGAATACTACAGGCCAGGCAGCATCTGTGGTAGGAATGGACCGTTCAGGTCAGGACCCTTCAGACTGAGATGCTGCCTGATCCACTGAGTTCATCCAACTGAAGATTCCATAAGCTGCAGCTTCTTGTGTCTATGTAACCCTGACCCTTTGGTCTCTTCAAGAACTTCATCTAATCCCAGTCAACAACGTCTGCTGGCTGTCTTCATGCTGAACATATCCGAACGTTCACTGTGAAGCCCTTCTAAACTTGTCTTCTCAATACACCTAGTATGATAGTTAATACAACCTTGTGTCAACGATTGGGACTCAATCTTTGATTAGAGTGTAGTACTGTTTTTTATTTGGATATTTATTTGATTTAGATCATCCTTCTAAAGACTTTTCTCGGGCTCATTTTACAACAATATCTCCACAGCTGTAACTAGAAAATCATCTTCTACCATCTTCAATATGAGGATCACCCTTTCACTTCCTAAATCTGAATTCTAAATTGGGAATGGATTTGACAATGGATCTGCAATTGCACCTTTGAAATTTTATATTGGTTCACATAACCACATTGCAAAGAAAGTAATAATAAGCCGTTCTTGGTATTTGCAAAACACCTAATGTTGATCTTGCCAAATTAGAACCAAGAGATTTTAAAAACAAAGGCTTCCTGCTTATGACCAAGGTAATAGGTCTGCCTAACAGAAAAATATTAAAACAATCGATTAGAAGCAAATTCCTTTGCTTGGATTTGCTCAGAAATGGATCATTCTGAATTTAAGCATTGTTTTTTCTCACTTTTCATCAATGGAAACACAATTGTTTTTTCTTGAACTTTGACTGACTACATTTCCTATTCCAGAATGCGAATAATGGAATTGAACACATGCCTGGCCATACTAAGTGTATCATAGCAAACTAACAAAGGCTCTCTTCTCATACTAGCAGAATCAGTCTTTTGTTATGTGATGTTCCATGCCTCAGTTATATTCTCTGTCTTTTATTCTCCAACTGAAGAAATGCTTCCGTTTTGTTCGTAGGCCCAGAGTTCTTTTGAGCTTTCCATTATGTATGTGTAGTGTAGTGCCTATTCTTTAAATATTCAAAGATTTTCTTCCTTGACTCTAACAACATCATCTTTATTGCATTGACAATGATCATAAACCTTGTACTATCTTGTCTATAGTTACTTGAAAGATCCTTGGTGCCATTTAACACATAAGGTGTTTTATACATAAATAAAGATCCCCATGTAGTAATTTTTAAATGTTCTCTTTGCCCATATTGAATTGACAAGTCCAGTGTGGTGCAAACTTTGGCTCGTGCCAGTTTTGGATCGGTACAATTAACATCCACTGCTTTTCCTACCTGATAGGTTGATGTGTTTTGGATCTAGATTTTTATCGACATGAAAATTATGACCAGTAATCCTGGAACATTTTTCGCATTTTTGCCCAATACTATACAAAGTGTCTCTTTGAAGCTTCCAAACAGAACACTTCTTTCCAGTTTATCTTCAATTGCCTGAGCTAACCTTTGTCTAGCAATATTTATTGTACATCAGCTACTATCATTGGTGGCTTTACTTGCTGTTCACAATGATTCATCCGCTCCTGATAAAGTCATAGAGTCATACAGTGTGGAAAAAGGCCCTATGGCCCAACTTGCCCATGCCGAACAACATGCCCCACCTATACCAGTCCCACCTGCCCACATTTACAAGTCGTGCTTAAATACAAGAGAGGTGCCGGAAGACTGGAGGGTGGCAAATGTTGTGCCTCTTATCAAGATGGGCTGCAGGGAAAGTGCTGGGAACTATGGGCCGGTGACTGGAGAGTATCTTGAGGGATAGGATATGCAGGCATTTGGATGGGCAAGGGCTGATTAGGGGCAGTCAGCATAGTTTTGTACGTGGGAGGTCGTGTCTCACAAATCAGGTTGATTTTTTTGAAGAAGTGACGAAAAAGATCGATGAGGGCAGAGCTGTAGATGTTGTGCACATGGACTTCAGCAAGGCGTTCGACAAGCTTCTACATGGTGGGCCTTTCTGGAAGGTTAGATCATGTGGGAGCCAAGGAGAGATAGCTGAACGGATAGCAAATTGGCTCCATGGAAGGAAGCAGAGGGTAAAGGTGGAAGGTTGCTTCTCAGACTGGATGCCTATGACCAGTGCTGTGCCTCAGGGTTCAGTGCTGGGCTCGTTGCTGTTTATCATCTACATCAATGATTTGGATGAGAACATACAGGCCAAGATTTGCAAGTTTGCTGTTGATAAAAAAGTTTGTGAGTTTGCAGATAGCGAAGATGGTTGTGAACGATTGCAGCAGGATCTGGATCGATTGGCCAGGTGGGCTGAGGAATGGTTGATGGAATTTAATACAGAGAAGTGTCAGGTCTTGGGACTCATTTTGGGACGTTGAACAAGGGCAGGACCTACACAGTAAATGTTAGGCCTCTGGGTAGTGCTGTAGGGCAGAGGGATCTAGGAGTACAGGTCCATGGTTCCGTGAAGGTCGAGTTGTGGGTAGATAAGGTGGTCAAAAAGGCTTTTGGCACTTTGGCCTTCATCAGTCAGAATATTGAGTATAGAAGTTGGGAGGTCATGTTGCAGTTGTATAAAACGTTGCTGAGACCGCATTTAGAATATTGTGTTCAGTTCTGGGCACCATGTTATAGGAAATATATTGTCAAGCTTGAAAGAGTTCAGAAAAGATTTATGTTGCCAGGACTAGAGGGTGTGAGCTATAGGGAGAGGTTGAGTAGGCTGGGTCTCTATTCCATGGAGCGCAGGCGGTGAGGGGAGATCTTATAGAGGTATACAGAATGATGAGAGGAATAGATCGGGTAGATGCACAGAGTATTTTTCCCAGAGTAGGGGAATCAAGGACCAGAGGACATAGGTTTAAGGTGAAGGGGAAAAGATTTAATAGGTATCCGAAGGGTAATTTTTTTACACAAAGGGTGGTGGGTGTATGGAACAAGCTGCCAGAGGAGGTACTTGAGGCTAGGACAAAAAGGCTGGCAGCATCATCAAGGACCCACACCATCCTGGCCACACACTCATCTCCACGCTCCCTTTAGGTAGAAGGTACAGGAGCCTGAAGACTGCAACAACCAGGTTCAGGAACAGCTACTTCCCCACAGCTATCAGGCTATTAAACTCGGCTCGGACAAAACTCTGAACATTAATAGCCAATAATCTGTTTATTTGCACTATCAGTTTAATTATTCATGTGTGTATATATTTATACAATGGTACATGGACACACTGATCTGTTCTGTATTCGTGCCTACTATGTTCTGGTGTGCTGAAGCAAAGCAAGAATTTCATTGTCCTATCAGGGACACATGACGATAAAACTCTCTTGAACTCTTGGACTATCGCATAATTTAAGAAACAGTTAGACAGGTACATGGATAGGACAGGATTGGAAGGATATGGATCAAGCGTAGCAAGTGTAGCTGGGACATTGTTGGCCATTTTGAGCGAGTTAGGCCAAAGGGCCTGTTTCCACACTGTATCACTCTATGACTCTATTTGGCCCATAATCCTCTCAATCTATCCTATCCATATACGTGTCCAAATGTCTCTTAAATGTTATGATAGTAATTGCCTCAACTACCTCATCCTGCAGCTCGTTCCATATACACCCACCACCCTTTGTGTAAAAAGGTTACCGCTCAGGTTCCCATCTTTCACCATCACCTTAAAATACTGGCCTCTGGTCCTCGATTCACTTACCCTGGGCAAAAGACTCTGTGTCTTTGCCTGATCTATTCCTGTCATGATTTTGTACACCTTTATATTATCATCCTTCATCATCCTGCGCTCCAAGGAATAATGTCCTAATCTGCTCAAACTCTCCCTGTAGCTCAGGCCCTCGAGTCCTGACAACATCCTCATAAATCTTCTCTGTACTCTTTCCTGCTTGACAACATCTTTCCAATTTTTTGACAACCATCATCATTATCTACAATACTACCCACTTTTGTCACCTGTAAATTTGTTAATCATCCAAATCATTGATATAGATGACAAACAGCAATGGGCCCACAACCGAACCATAGGGCACTCTACTAGTCAAAGGCCTCCGAAAATCACCTTTCCATCACCCTCTGCTTCCGTTCATGAAGCCAATTTTTGATCCAATCATCTATCTCACCTTGGATCCAATGTGATCTAACATTCTAGAGCGGCTACCATGTAGATCCTTGTCAAATGCCTTGCTGAAATCCATCTATATAATGTCTATAGCTCTGTCCTCAACAACCTTTTTGGTCAGATCTTCAATATCAGATAAGTGAGGCACGATCTCCCACATTTAAGTATAATCCTGCTTAAGTCTTCAATACTTGGCCTGAAAAGGTTTCCAAGTTCCAAGACCGTGGTCTTCATTGGCAGTAATTGGTCTACTGGCTTAAATATTTAGTTACTCATAATTAATCAATCTGCTTCCATATTGTTGCACATGCTGTTCCACTAACCAGTTACCCATGCTTTTGTCTGAAAGTCTTTCTACATTCTGTCATTACTGGTAAAAATACTATAACTAAACCCAATTGTCCCCTGTTCTCATGAACTTCAATACTGTGTAGACTTGCTCTTTATGCCATTGTGCTGTGGTTACTTCCTTTCTAGAGTTGCTTTCATTAACTACCTTGGCTTTAAATTTGCACGCTGGGGAAGATGTTTTTTCAGACAATTAAAACATTTTGCTGTTTTGAATTGACGTCATGGATTGATTCAGTTACATCGATCATAACTATTTGCACCAGCTTCAAATTCTGCATTGAAATCCTCTTCTACTCTGTGTGTATAAACTGTCATATTTGTATTTTGCATTTTAGGAAATTATTTAGCATTCCTCAATGCATTTATAGATGTTTTGCATGAGAATCAGGTGTAGGGTTTGGTGGGATTAGTAACTTGAATGAAACCACTTTATTGATTAAACCCCAGGCAAGCTTGTTCACACAGAGCATAGCCCAAAGAAGTGTCAAAGTTGCAAGGCTGAAACTGGTCCTTCAATGAGACGATACACTCACTGAAAGTGTTGGCTGATATCCGATTTGTGAAATAGAACATCTTTTGTTGTCTGTGGCATTAAAGGAGTTGCTAATGCACGACATATGTTCAGAACACATTCAAATTAGGAGACCAGTTTTTTGTACTGTGAACAGCATAGTTTTGTGCAAGCAGATTATCATCTCATCAAAAACATCGATTTCCATGACTTTATGTGCTGTTAAAAAACAACTCCATGCATTCTATGTGTGAACTCAAAAACTCATACAGCAATGCTTCCAGTGCAGTTAGTGGCAAGGCATTTTCTTGTTGTGATGCAATTCAACCAATGCTGATGATATCATAGCAGATTTGAAATTTCCCATCTTTGCAATGCCCTTTTCGTTCTCTGACCACATCCACAACCTTGTTAAACTAACCGCATCGACCTATGTCGAGCGACTCCAATGCGGCTGAAATCACGTGGAATCTCTTCGGCCCAGGGCACGTAGATTGTTCATTTCTTCTGCTGTCGGCAGTATATTTGCCCAACTCTTCTTTCTGAGACTTTTGTCACTCTTTACCCAGACAATGCCTGCATGCATCTCTCAAGCAAAGGTGCTTGTTGGAAGGAACTGTAGATGCTGGTTTAAATCGAAGATAGGCACAAAATGCTGGAGTAACTCAGCAGGACAGGCAGCGTCTCTGGATAAAAGTTTAGTTGGTGCACCCTCCCATGTCCACACACACACATCTGGGATCATCTTCTTGCTTGACACAAGATCTGTTTTTTATTTTCCTTCTTACTTTATGTGAGATCTGCTTTTCATATCTTCTTCAGTTTGTAACCTATGTACCATGTGCGCAAATTGCTTGTTCTAATTGTGGGTACTTGTGGAATTAGGGAGACACAGACCCCGACAGGTGGGAGAGCATGTAATCTTTGATTATTCCTTTCACCAATCACACTGCGCACATACACGCACATCATCCGCTATTTGCATGTAATGGGCCTGCTGTGAGTGCCTTGGCCTGCTGTGAATGTCAAGGCACAAGAAGAACAAATGATATTTGGACCAGAAATGGTTTTGTTATTGCAAGCAAATAGTGACAGTCGGAGGATTGGGAAAATTGAGCATCAGAAGCCAGATGGGTTCTTGTTTAGGATTTGGGAGGATGGGCTGTCACCAGTGGCCTGGTGCAACTTGGGGGAAAGGTACTGCTGCATCGAAGGCAGTTGGGACCATGGGTGAAGTTTTATGTTGCAATGAAGACTTGTTGACCTAAAAGTAAGTAGGGCAGTGGCAAAAAGGGAACAGAGTTACCATGCAAATCGGAATTTGGGGTATCTGGTTAGGGACAAAAGGAAGGTCAGTGGTGTTATTGCTGAAGGTTAGGTTTGATACCGTGGTGGGAAATGGGAGGAGGGCAAAAGGCAAGGTAGAGTTGCTGCCTCACAGCACCAGAAACCCAGGTTCGATCCTGACTACAGGTGCTGTCTGCTATGTGTCTGGTACACTTTCTCTGTGACCATGTGGGTTTTCTCCGATTTCCAACTCACATTCCAAAGACATGCAGGTCTGTTGGTTAATTGGCATCTGCAAATTGCCCTGGTGTGCGAGGTGCTAAAGTGGAATAACATAGAATTAGTGTATGGGTAATCAATGGTTGGCATGGACTAAATGGGCCAAAGGGTCTGTTTCCATACTGTATCTGTACACTAGAACTAAACGATCCCTGCTGTACACCACTAGTCACAGCTCACCAATCTGAAAATGTTTGTGAACATTAAGCCATTTTCATCAATCCCTTTACAGAATCCAAGCCGCCCATTCTCCGCAACCTCACTTTCAGGCTGAATTAGATTGTAGTTTCATTTATTCTATTTAACCCTAACCTGAGCTTTTCTGGGCGAACTGTGTCTATTGCCTCATTAATACCAACTTCCTCCTCCACCATCGGTTTTGCTTCAGTCCACCTGGTGCTGCAACACAGTGGCTGCCTCACAGCTCCAGAGATCTGTATTCAATTCCAACCTCATGGGTCTTGTGTGTATGGAGTTTGCATATTCACCATGTGACCACGACGATGTCCTTCAGGTGTCCAGGTTTACGGTTTATCCCAGAAATGTGTGCATTGGTAGATTAGGCTGCAGTAAATTTACCCTAATGTGGAGGAAAGTGGTGGAATCTGTGGAGGTAGTTGATGGGAATATGGGAAAACTAAAACGGGTCTGAGTAAGATTAGTGTAAAAACGGGTGGTTTGGTAGTTGGCATGGACTCAGTAGGCCACACGACCTGTTCCTGCTCAATGACTCCACGACTCAGCTTTTCCTACCATTCCTGAATTAACTTCCCATCTTCCAGACTTTGTAAAATTTGTCTGGACCAAACTTCATGACTTCCACCACGTTCAGCTGTTCTATCACTCCCCTCTTGCAAATCTACTTTGGACTTCAGGTACCAGAAATCACATTTTCAACCACCTTGAAATTCCTACCTTTTTACCCACTGCAACAATCCTTTCTCATTCTTTCCTCTGTACTAGTAGACCCCTCCTAAGCACCCATACCCAAATCCGCAACCACTCTTACAAATTATCCATTACTCAGGCCGATTATGAATTATCTCATAATCAGTGGCCCGGCCACCAACAGTAACAGGAGCAGATCCTGAATCACTTACAAAATTCTTAAGGGGTTGGACAAGCTAGATGCTGGAAGATTGTTCCCGATGTTGGGGGAGTCCAGAACAAGGGGTCACAGTCTAAGGATAAGGGGGAGTTCCTTTAGGACCGAAATGAGGAAAACATTCTTTACACAGAGAGTGGTGAGTCTCTAGAATTCTCTGCCACAGAAGGTAGTTGAGGCCAGTTCATTGGCTATATTTAAGAGGGCGTTAGATGTGGCACTTGTGGCTAAAGGAATCAGGGGGTATGGAGAGAAGGCAGGTACGGGATACTGAGTTGGATGATCAGCCATGATCACATTGAATGGCGGTGCAGGCTCGAAGGGCCGAATGGCCTACTCCTGCACCTATTTTCTATGTTTCTATCGCTTCCTAAATAGGTCGGCCTCTCAGTCTTCATCGCTATAAGATGTTCCCCAAAAAACCCACCACCACTCGTAACGCCTCCTTCTTTACCTTAGTGTCCACGTTGCTCCGATCACATTTCTGTTTTATACCATGGAGCATTTTTCTACTTTAAAGATCTACTTAAATGTTAGATTATTATTTTAGAATGAATTGTAGTACCGTGTAACATAAAATACACTGTTCTCTGGTTAATAAATATTCTAATGTGGAGTGTAAATCCAGGCTGCAGCATTCAGTTATAGCTGTTACTGCTGCTCATTGTCATTCTACTCAGTATAACTCCCTCTGGACCCATGCAGGTCACTGACGTTTATTAAAACCTCAGATTAATAGCTATGGGAAAAGACATTTTCACAAACATGATAAATATTAATAATAATCAATATTAACTTACATTTGCTAAATTGAGCTACAAACAATACCCAAGGGTGAATTTTCACCAGAATCTGCAGCTGTCTGGAGAGGTAAGGGAGAGGGGATGAGGGACAAGGGTGTTGAAACATAATAAAAGAAAATGTCGACCTTTTTTTTCCCCTTGTCGGAGAACAATAGAATTCTCCATGATTTTATGTGTGAATTGTGATCTGAACAAGGAAATTGAGGAGGAAACAAAATGTTTATTTGGGTTTAGAGCTGTGTACAGTACTTTTGCATTATTGTTCTATCCTGCTTTTGTCTTCAGTTATTTTTAGATAATGACATGTTTCTTGCTGAGGGAACAACAAGGAATTGTTAACAAAGAACAAATAAATTGTAATTTTCTTCCTGAACTCTTTTTGCTTCAATGTTAAAACATTTCTGGTTCTCTAAGGCACATGGACAGAGGGAGATATTTGAGCAAACCCATTCCTGATTCCTGAAACTCCACCTGATTTTCTTCAACCAAGGAACGTTAAATGTTGCTTTATAACAGGCCAACTTACTCATCAAGGACTTGGGATTGTTTGGGGGGAATTTTACTGCATAATAATGGCTCAAAGTAACAATTATTTGCTGAGCCATCAGGGTAGTACTTACAAACCTAATCATGGCGTGGTTTAGTCACGAGATTCTGTCTTGTAATGTTACCTGGTTCCAAGTTACATTCTCATCAGAATTTTTGATTAACTCTGAAGAACACTGGTTTATTGTAGCAATTCAACGTCAGCTTTTGCTGCATGAAACTGGAGGGAAGCCCCAAAGGGCAAATATATGTTTCTAACATAACTTTAAGATCCCTGGCCTTATGCCACTTGACGGAAAACTTGGTCACATCCCCCTACTTCAGCAAAACTTAATGTGGTTCGAAGTCACACACAATGGCTTTCATTGTTCTTTTTTTAACCTTGAGCTGATGCCCTTTCAATATAGGGATGCTAAAACTGCACACCTCTTCCTATACCCCCTATCATCCCTCCCTCCTAAATCCATTACTCCTTTGATGGTAAACAATTTGAAATACATCAAATAAGCCTCTGGGGTACTTAATACACCATTGTTTCCCTTTGAGCCGGGACGGTTGCTCACTTGAAAAAGATTTAATTTTGTAGATTGATCTCAATTGATCCCTACCTCATGCAAACATTATCATATTGTCAGCTGGGAAGTGAAAACAATGGAAATAATTGAGAAGTTCCATTAATTTTAACCGTTAACAACAAGGAATAGTTGTGCCATGTAAGTACCACATCCAAAGCACCACAGCGCTATTCTTCTATACTGATATTGTAAAATCACCAGCATACTACCTACATTCCCTGCCTTTTGTTTCAATCACTGTTGCTAATTACAGAAATTACTATTATTTTGCTCTCATTGCAAGATATTTTGATAACCATTGTGATTGGGCGAGAAAAACATTCTGCGGATAATTTAAATAATTGATGCATAGTTTAAATCACAGGATGGTAAACACAAAATGCTGGAGTAACTCAGTGGGACAGATAGCATCTCTGGAGAGAAGAAATAGCTGAGGTTGCGGGTCGAGACCCTTCTTCAGACCTATATCACAGGATGTTGTAATGAATCAGTTCAATAGTCTTTCCGCACCGAAGCTTTATATTCTTGTCACGTCAAAAGCGATCTAGGCCCCTGGTCCCTTTCAGAGTTGAGTATAAATCCTCACATGGGTGTAATCCATTAGATTTAAGATCTCTCAGAGGAATGGGACCTCAACAACCTCACTACACCATGGGTGAAATCTATGCCAAATTCATCTCATTCCAAGCTGCCTTCCCAATCATCTTCCAAATCTAGTATGTCTAGAAATTCATACCCAAATGGTAGCAGTTCCTGCTGACAGAGGTAAATGAGAGGCATATACCATTTTTGAAATGTCATTACAATTTGTAGACATCACTATAAATTCCATTTAGTTCTTTCAAGCGGGAATAATGTTTATGTAACAAAATATTTAAAACATCTATTCTAATCATGCATTGTAAACTCTGCATTATTTTATTTACATCTTGCTAATTTTATATTTTAGTTTAGTCTAGGTAACAGAATAGGTGGATGAGGAATTTCTCTGATGGGGTGAAATTCTGTAGCCACTGTGGGCCAGTTATGCTCCTTCATCTGTGTAACATGCTGTAAATGTTGTAAAGTCTGCATAATATTGTACAGTTAGGTCCATTGGGACATGCCCAACAGCCCAGAGTATACGAATGGAAGAAAAAGAGAGGGGGGGGGGGGAATGCTTGACAACATACAAACAATGAAAGAGCCGGCTGTCTAAAGATGTAGAGTTTGATATTGAGTCCTGGAATTGTCCAGAAGAAAGATGTGGTGTTGTTCCTCAAATTTGCTTTTTGCCTCATAGTAGGAGGCAGGAGCCTACAGACAGTGAGATGAGAATAGGAATACGATGAGAATTAAAGTGGCAGGCACATGGAAGCTCAGGGTCACTTCTGAAGATGCAGTGGTCCATAATTGCTTTTGGTTTCCCCAATGTTCACAATGTTCCTCTGCAATCATCTCTTCCTTTTTCTCTCATTTGTATATTTTGGTTTGCTTGGGAAGTTCCAATACACCAGACGATACAATATTACCCAGATTTACTAAATAACACATTATACGGACAAAGGAACTTAGCATCATCTGTGGACATCGCTGAATCGTGATGTGCTCATCCTCTAGGAAACATGATGTCCCCCCCTGCTAGAGATGTGCTCCTTCACCCCATTCTCCCCGTGTTCCACAGTTCTGCTCTCCCTCTCCCTCCACCAAGCCAGAACAAGATTGGAGATTCCCTGGTCCATATATTTCACCACACCAGCCTCCACATCCAACACATAATTTTCTGACATTTTTGCACCTTCAGCGAGTCACATCTTTTCATCCCCACCCCTTTCTGCTTTCCAGACCACTCCCTAGGCACTTTCCCCAGTAACTGCAGGACCTGTTTCTATAACTTCCTCTTAATTTCCATCCAGGAGTCCCACCAGCCCTTCCAGATGAGACTGGGGTTCACATGTACTTCTTCAAACCTCATCTATTGCATTCAGTACACCCGATGTGGCCTCCTTTCCATCGGCAAGACCACGTGTACACTGGTCGAGTTTTTCACAGAACACTTGCATTCTGCCTGCCAAGACTGCTCGATCTCCCAGTTGCTTAGTATTTTAACTCCTCTTTCCATTCCCATTTTTCTGTACTTGGCCTCCTCTGTTACCAAAGTGAGGTCAAATTCAAACTGAAGGAACATCAACTCCTATTTCTATTGGGAAGCTAGCAACCCAATGGTATGAACGCTGGATTCTCCAACTTCAAGTAACAGCCCTCCCTCCCTTTCTTTCCCATGCCATCCACTCCAACCCTAGTGCATCTCCCCCCCCCCCCCCCCCCCCAGCTCTAATCAGTTTGAAGTGGCTATGCTATGTAAACCAACTTGCTTTCCCTTTTCCCAGTTCTGATGAGGTGTCACAGACCTGAAATGTTATGTTTCTCCATCCACAGATACTGCTGAGATCTTCCAGCTTTTTTCTGTTGATACTTCAGATTTCCAGTACCTGCAGTTTCTTTGGATTTTCGGGCACATGGAAATCCTTTTGGGACAAAATTGCTAACTCACCCCTCAAAACTTCCTGCAAACATCGGCTAAACCTAGAGACCCTCTGGGAGATAGATCATTCCGCAACATATCGCTGGTCCCTTGTTGCAAATACAGGTGCACTTCTGGGACCATGTGTAAATATTGGCACATTCCTAGGCATTCCTCCCTGGAAATCGAGACAGGCTCCCAGGGACATTTAAAAGATCATTAACTATCCCAGGAGAATGATGCTATGGTAGCAGAAAGCATTTTTATTCATGTACAACAACAGAAATAATGTGTTAATAAGTAAATAAATGCAGAAAAATACATAACATTCTCAAGACACCGTGTGTGCTCAACGTATACCTGACTGAAAATGATTGATTCTGTAGCCTCAAAGATTTCTTTTCATTTACTTGGATAAAATGACTCTGTTTTAAAAAGCTTTCACTTATAAACAGTACATTCTGATATGGGCTAGGACTTTATATGGTCATAAATTTCTATATTCCAGTTTACTGACTAGTCATCCTGATCTACAGTATATTAAAAACCCCTCCTTAGGGTGCTATGCAGGCTAGTGTAGGGGCTCCACTGTTTGTGTTACAGGCTGGTGCCTTCATATCCCCTCCTGCTTTTAATGTTGCTCCAGGCTAAACTGGTGAAATGACCTGGTGTGCAACTGTAATTTTTATAAAGGATTGTTTTCTCAAATAATCTCTTTGTTTCAAAGAAATGTGATTTACTTCCTCCTGTTCTCTTTTATTCAGTGGTTAATACATATCTGCCATTGCCCCTTGGGCTATGAAAGGTAGTTTTGCTTCCTCTGCAACTCAACCCCTGCTGTTCCTACAATCATATCTGACTCTCACTGCAAACAGCAATTACTGTCTGCTGTTCACAGTCTCGGTTGGTAAACACACTGGCCATGTGGGACGCAGCTATTCAATTCTTGAAGGTCTCCAGTTCAATTCCCTCGTCTGCTCTGAGTTAGCTGATCTCAGTCAGGGTGGCATTAGGAATGTTACAATTGGTCTCAGGTTTCCACAACTGCAGGCGGAGAGTGGGTGAACTACATGCAATTATATGGCCCCTTCTAAGATGCTCCATATATGTTTACAGCCACCATGTGTTTTTGAATGAAGTTAATACGGTATGTGAAAAAAATACAATCATATTTACATGGCAAGATTCCACTTGAATAGTGAGATAAAGATAAAAGTATTTTATTGCTACTGGCTAAAGATTAAGCATTGGCCAAAATATTGTGGAGAGCCTCATTATTTTTGTTCCAATGGTGGCATTGGGTTTTGTACATCCACCTAAACCTGCAGGCCTCATTTAAGGTCTCAATCACACAAACACAGCTGATAGAGTACTCCTTCTTGCAGCACTTAGTGTCAACCTGAATCTTGTGCTGGGCTTTCTGAAGTGTAGATTGATCGTCATACCCTTCAGACAGTGCTGACAGTAAGGCCACAGGACAACAAATATGCAAACATTCTTGCTCTTTATTCCCAATCAATTAAGACAATTAGTAAAATATTATACACAAATGTGAAGAATAAAATCACGTGCGGATGTCAGAGACTTGATAATACCATTAGAACCAAATTATTGAAAGATTGAAAAAAAAATCACAAATTAATTATCTAGTAATTAAAGATTTAGTATAAGCATCGTCTTTCAGAAAAGATTGTATTTACATTGCTGTTGCAAACCTCTGGATAATAATCCTTGTCCATAGTCGTCCTGTCAGGGATGCTGTAAATTCTTGGGATAAGATGAAACTAGTTGATTTCTAACTTGCAGAGAACATAGTGCCGTGCTGCTAATGAACAGGCCCTTTGGCTCACAAAGTCTTTGACAAACATGAAGCCAAGCTAAATTAATTTCATCTGCCTGCATATGATCCATACCACTCAATTCCCTGCATATCATATAACCATATAACCATATAACAATTACAGCACGGAAACAGGCCTTCTCGGCCCTTCTGGTCCATGCTGATCATTTATTTTCCCCTATTTAAGAAAAGTTTATTTTCTTAAATAGGCATATCCATGTGTCTATCTTAAAGCCTCCACCACCCCTGGCAGTGGGTTCCTGGCACCCATCAGCCTCTGTGTAAAGTGTTGCCCCGCACGTCTCCATTAAACCTTAAAGCTATGTCCTCCAGTCGTTTGACATCTCCACACTAGGTAAAAAGGCTTTGACTTGTCTATCCTATCTTTGCCTCTCATGATTTTACATACTTCCATCAGGTCACCCCTCAACCTCCGCCATTCCAAAGAAAATAATCCAAGTGTGTGTAATCTCTCCTTTTTGCTAATACCTTCTAATCCAGGAAGCATTCTAGTAAACCTCTTCTGCACCCTATCCAACGCCTTCACGTCCTTTATGTGGGGGCTATTTGCATACCTTGGGTATGAAAGCAAAGAATTTCACTGTGACTTGTCACATGTAACAATAAAGTATTCATTCATTCATTTATTTATTCATTCGCATCCTTCCTGTGATGGGGTGAACAGAATAGAACATCTGCGATTGAAAGCAGAGAGGATAACAAAATCTCCCTTAAACGTTTTATATTTGGCTTTTATTCGCATTAGCACATTAGCTTAATGTCGAGAAATATTCCAATTAATTATGCAGGAATTTGGCATCAGGACACACAAGAAATATTGAGATGGGGTAGATGTTAAGAAGCCGTTAAAAGAAGAGAACTACAAGAGAACTACATAAGTATATTTGCACTGAAGTTCAATGTTAAGGTGCTCATGAGTTTGGGATGCAACCATCCTTGGGAATGCAAGGCACTGCCATTAAAGCTGTAACAAGGGACCTGAGTTGCATAAGACCAGTATTAGATGTATGCATGTTATAATCCTTTTCTTTCATAGAATGGCGGTTGAGGGGAGATCTGATATAAGTAAATAAAGTTATGAGAGGCAGTTAGAAGCTTTTTCCCATGGTGGGAAAGGCCACACAGCTTTAAAAGGGGCAATGATTAAAACGGATGTGCAGGGCAAGTTTTTTTTACACAGTGGTGTGGTGGTGGAGGCATTTAAGAGGCCTTTGAATACGTATTTGGACATGCAGAGAATTACGTGCAGACAACAGAGATTAGTTTAATTTGACATCATGTTCGTTCTGGACATTGTGGGCCAAAGGCTTTGTTCATGTGTTGTTCTATGATCTATGGACACAGGGAAATTAGCACCAGCCTTTGTTTGTTGTTGCACAGCAATAATGTGACAGACTAATACCTGGCATTTACAAATTGTGTAAATCTATGATTGCAGTTTTATTACACGCTGTGACTAAACAAAGCATTTTAATTTTCTCTTAGATTACGTTGGTTTAAATTGGCATTCCTTGAGTCATAAAGAGATGCAGAATGGACAGAGTCTCCGTGACCCACCATCTTTGCAGATCAGCAAACATCAGCAAACATCCATTTTGAATCCTCTATCTTGATTTCCTCCCCTTCCCTCAAATTTTATTATTTAATCGTTTTGTTATTTATTATAGAAATTATTTTATTATTTTTTATAGTTTTAAGATAAGAATGCAAATTTATAGGAGATGTGCAGTGCAAGTCTTTTTTTACACAGAGGGTGGTGAGTGCCTGGAATGCGCTGCCGTGGGCCGTGGTGGAGGTAGAAACGTTGGTAGCATTTAAGATACTTTTGGATTGGGATATGGATGCTCATGGAATGGAGGTATATGGCACTGGTGGATAAGTGATAAGCTTGGCATTATATTTTGCACAGACTTTGTGGGCCATTATGGGCCAAGGCACGGTTTCATTAATTGGTCAGCACACTCGGTTTTGTTGTACTCTTCCACCTATTGTCCGAGAGTTGTGTGGGTGTTAGCTACATTCTTCTTCTTTCTTTGATTTTTCTAAGCCGGTGAGAGAATTTGGTGTTACGGGCAACACCTTGTGCACAATGGTTCTCAATGTCAATGAGGTGACCAGAAGTTCACTTTGCTCTCTCTCGTAGCTGCATCGTTTTAATATTGCATTTAATTGGAGTAGAAAGCATCAAATTAGAAATGCAACACAGGTTTACAAATATGTCAAAGATTTCACCACTAGTTTGGTTAAGAACCTATAAATTGCCAAAAAAGAGAATCATAGCAGTCGCTGAAGAAATCCAATTGATATGCCCTGGTGCTATCAGGTAGATTAAAGTTCACTTAGCATTGGTCAGGATTTATCCCCAAAGCTGAGATGAACATCAGCTAACATCCAGAAATTAAAAAATCATCTATCTCATCTAAGGTAGACTAAAACGCTGGAGAAACTCAATGGGTGAGGCAACATCTATGGAGCGAAGGAAATAGGCAAAGTTTACCTATTTCCTTCTTCAGAAGGGTTTTGACCCGAAACGATGCCTATTTCCTTCGCTCCATAGATGCCTCCTCACCCGCTGAGTTTCTCCAGCATTTTTGTCTACCTTCGATTTTCCAGCATCTGCAGTTCCTTCTTAATCAACTATCCCATCGAGGTGTTTTTGAAATCAAGTAAACCTACAACCTGCCACTCACTAACGTGCAAGTCAGCGTCCACGAAATACTATTAGATGTGCAAATGTTTTAACGTACTTATCCCCTCTATAATGAAAAAGAAAGACTGAGAAATGTCACTAACATTGTCATACCAAGGCTTATGGAATGTTTGAAGGGATTAAAATGATATTGCATCTTGAAAACAATTATCGAAGGACAAACTATATTTTGACAGAGCAAGACTAGGAGAAGGGCTGAACAGAATGAACCTTAATAGTATCTTTTAAAAGATATTTAAAGAAACAAAGGAACCATGCGGGGATGAACAAAAAGCAGTGCCAACGCAAACACGACTGTCTCACTAAATGCTGAATACATGTTTTGCTTTCCCTAGTGGATGAGAGATCAGGCCTGCAGTCTCCTATGCGCACTCTATAGCTTCATCTAGCAAACCACTGAAAAAATTCATTAATTTTTATTAACAGAGAAAGCCATTTGTCCCTGCAACAATATTTGACTTGTCTAAATGATTTTCACCTCTGCCATAAGGTATAGGCTCGGCACATATATCACCCGATTACTCTGAGACTAGTGACTCTCAGTCATTAGTGAGTGAATTAGAGATGATATAAAGTGCTATTAATCACCTTGACAAAAGCCTTAACGTTTCTGTGACCTGACCAGACTTGGGGGACAGGGAGATGCCTGAACCGTGCCACTGAGAAATGAGCATTTGCTGGTCAGGCAGAAAAATAAAGAAAATTAGAAAGTCACCGACAATGAACCCAGAGCTAGCAGGGAAAATTGGATAAGGAGGAGGGCAAGAGGAAAGGCATCTTGCTTCAGGCTCCTGAAACTGCATTCTGGAACAGTGGTCTCCATTCCTAGCTGAAGGTTTCTCAGATGCATCATGTTTATACGATTCATTGACTACCAATGGGTATTAATGACAAAATGCTTTGTCTTAATTTACAACTCTTTATTGACATGACCCTCTAATTATATGAAAGGTGAGGATATTTAAAGAGCCTCCTTAAGGCAACAATTGCTTATCAATGCCTCGATTTTCTAGCTATTCATTACTATGGATTTTTGTATCTACCCCTTTTAGGATGCAAAGGCATGTCCACAACTATGTGCCTGCCCATATCGCTTTATAAATATATTTTGTTCTATTATTGGTATTGTTGGGAGTACATACGCTGTAAATTCATCATGCTTTATTTTTCTACACGCTGTTAAAGTTGGAACTCTCTCACTTGAAGAAGACAGTGAACTGAGCACAACTAACAACTCACAAGCTGTTCATTGTTCCAGGTACAAGTCCAATTGCAGTTGACAATTAGTTCACCAAACACAGGCAATGTTGTCAAATGGTTTATATTGTTTCTATCTCAAATCTATCCCATTCCTGGCTTCATATGTGTTAGCTGCCTGCCCAGAATGGACTCATTTGCTTGATGTTGCACCTCAGTTGAGAAAACTTTCCACCACAAAGGCGTCGGAGTTGGGCAGAAATCTGTTTAAATCCACAATTTGTACAGGGCCGCTTTCCAAGAGGAAACTTCAGATCCTGTTGAGCACAACATCTGATTGTTCTCTTCTAATCCTAGGTGCTGAGGCTCAAGTGAATTAATTAATAGCATGGATAATAAATTGAAAGTGTGATATGACATGTTCCTGAACTGTACCATTCTGCACCAGATGCTGCTTTGAAGCATCTAAGCCATACAGTCATTCTTCTGTACCATTCATAGAAGAGTCAGTCATGGAGGCATACAGGGTGAAAAAATAACCTTTGGCCCAAGTAGTTCATGTCAACCAGGTTTTGCAACAAAGCTAGTCCCATTTGCCTACGTTCGCCATATCCCTCTAAACATTTCCTATCCATGTACCAGAATAAATGTATTTATCGTGTCGCCATTGTACTCATCTTTACAGCTTCCTCGGCAGTTCATTCCGTATATGCACCACCCTCTGTATGAAGAAATTGCCCCCAAGTCCCTTTTAAATCTTTCTCCTCTCACCTTAACCCTATGCCCTCTAGGCCTGGACTGTTCAACCGTGAGGAAAAAGCTATGGCTATTCACCTCATCTTTGCCTCTCATGATCATATATATGTCACCCCTTAGTCTCCAGCACTCCAGTGGAAAGTGTCACAAAAGCCTCTGCTTGTAACTCAAGCCTTTGTACATTTTCCTGTAAAAGAAGTCTAATTATAGATATAATAATGATGAGTAGTTCTTGATCTTTAAAAATAAGGATTTATTATGCCAGTCTAACAATTGAGAGTGAGCCTTTCTATTTAATAACGGTGAAAAAAAATATCCTTTTAATGTAATGTGCATTTACACGATAGCACCTATAGCAATAATGTTTTCTCAAAAAAATACACAGTTAACAACTTGTTTGAAACAATTTTCCCTGAGAAAGGCAAATTTCTTGGAATCGTTGTGTTCCAAAACACGATGGAATTCAAATTGTTGGCCATATTGATTTAATTGTGTAAGATTATTCATGACATTTTTGCTGTTACATAGTGAGAAAATAAAAGTCAGATTCACAGCATTGCTCGGAGATTGAGGCCAATCTAGAAGGTCAAGCCAAGGAATGGTTGAATATAAAAAACACCAAAACATTATTCACAGGGAAGCAGGGGGAATAATTACAATACTGTATCCGTGTTAAAGTCATCCTGAGGATGCTTCTCAAAACGAGTGGAGAACTTAGATCACAACCAAAAGCAGAAATATTGAAGTAAAAACTGAAAATGCTGAAAGCACTCACAGGCACATCTAATAAAATAAAAACGGCTGTTCCTGATATTCTACTCTCTGGCTCAGTCCTGCTGTGCCAATGTTTTATATCATTTCTTTAGATTCTTACTTCTAAATCTGATGACCATGGTTTTAAGCACCCACTTCAGTTATTTTAAACACAGAATATCGTGAATGTGTAATTGTTGTAACTACAGTGCTTTGGATGAGTTGTCAAACATGTCCTTTGAGGTAGATGTGAAAAATGTTTTGATATTATTTGAAGGAAACCAGGGGAGTTCTCTCGGACATCTCAATCAATATTTACCTCTTTGCCAACATAACTAAAACAGATCATCTGGTCATTATAACACTGCTTTTTGCAGGAACAACCAGTGCACTAATTAGCCTGTACATTTTCTATATTATATCCATAATTATATTTTAAGAATACTTCATTAGCTGTGACGTGTTTTGGGATTAACTGAGGTTATAAAAACTACCCTAAAGCGGAAATTCTTTCATCTTAATGGTAAATGTTCCTCTCCTGCTGACATTTCGAACTTGGATTACTTTTTCCTTTCATCACTAGTATTAACAAAATTCATACACGTATTATTGGTGCAATCACAATTTGTGACCTTGTACATTTTACTTCCGTTTAGAACCAGGGGCTTTCATGGACTTCAGCAAGTGGAAACAAGTTCACATGGACTTCAGCAAGTGTAAAGGTGTCTTTTTGGACACTTGTCTGTCAACTGAGTTGTTCAATGCTCAATAAACCAGGATGTGCATTTGCAATTTACATTTGTAAGATGAAATACTCATCCCAGTATGCGCCTGCTATACATAATGAAGAGTTAATCCTGCTTCTCTGCTATCTGTGAATTACCCTGTAGGTTATGGACTTCAAATGTTTAAATGTGTTGGTTGTTACCTCTGTCACCAATTCAGGCATTGAATTCTAGACCCCATCCATCTCTGGCTAAAAATACGTTATAACTTGCCTCAACTCCATCTCAATCTTTCTACCAATTACTTAATCAATTTCTTGTAATTATTGGCCTCTCCCACTAATGGGTAATAGTTCTGATTAGTTTATTTTCACCTGTACTGAGGTACAATGAAAAACTATTGTTGCGTGCTATCCGGTCGGTGGAAAGACTATGCATGGTGAGTTCACCCTGATAGCGACTACAATAATGTTATATACCTTGATTCATTCTCAGTTAAATTTCCTTCTTTTTAAAGACGACTAACCCAGCCTCTCTAATCTGTCCTAAAAATACAAATTCTCCATTCCTGGAAGATTATAACATCATAAGACAAAGGAGCAGAATTAGGCCATTTGGCCCATCGAGTATGTTCCGCCATTCGATCATGGCTGATCTATTTTTTCCCTCTCAACCCCATTCTCCTGCCTTCTCCCTATAACTGTTGACACCTTTACTAATCAAGAACCATCAATCTTTGCTTGAAAAATACCCAAAGACCCAAAAGCGTACTCTATACATTTTTTAGTACTATCACTTCTTTCCTGTAGGGTGATCAGAAGTGTACCTGGTATAAATGCAGATTCATACAGTTCCAGTTTGACCTACCTTCTGTATATTCTACGTCTGAAGTCATTGTGGCTGGCAATAGTTAAAAGCAAGACTGTGATCCATATTGGTTATTCAGCCTTGAAAGGGTTGTCATCAGCTCCTCCCCTCCACTGTACAGACCCCGCCTCCCCGAACCGTATCCGCCCTGTAACACCCATTGAAATATGCTTGACAGTTTCTCATGTGTGCCCCTCTTTATTAGCTCATTGCATGGCTGATGCATATTTAAAGTCTTACAAGACCATCTTCCTTCACTTTAGCAGTTGCCCAGCAAGCTCCTGAATTGGTGTGAACAGTGATGAATACACAAATCAAATAAGAGAGTTTTTTGGCTGTGTAAATCTTCTCTTCACATTATTAATTTAAAAAATCCATTATGCTGTCTCAGTATTGATATTATGATGATGAAAATGCCAGGCCTGGATGAGTCGGCTTCAGGGGAAAATCAGTAATTCTTCGCTTGTCGACCGAAGATTGGTTTTGTCTGCAAATAACTGTTTTAAACAATTGCATTGAAAAGAGGCTCAAAACAATGGACTGCTGATGAGACCTGAATGACAGGACTCCCAGCTGAGGGTCTGAAGCCAATACTAGCAAGTGACAAAGTAAAAAATGAGAAGATGGTTCTCTGACTTACTGCACCTAATAACGCTAATGACGACATTGGGCTCATTGTCTATTGCATGCCTAATCTATTTGAAATCAATAGATAGAATAGCTACAAAATGCTGGAATAACTCAGCAGAACAGGTAGCATCTCTGGATAGAAAGAGTGGGTGACATTTCGGGTTGAGAACATTCTTCAGACTGAGTCAACTCCCTCTCCACTGGCTCTCAGTCTGAAGAAGGGTCTCAACCAGAAACGCCTCCTATTCCTCTATCCAGAGATGCTGCTTGTTCCGCTGAGTTACTCCAGCATTTTGTGTCTATCTTCGATGTAAACCAGCATCTGCAGTTCCTTCCAACTCAATAGACAGAATATCAGCGAGCGGATATATGTGGCTGCCCCTCCGATATCAAAAATGCCTACACTGTTATATTTTTCTCCCTTTCCTTGCATATGCATTCCCTAGCGACCCAATTTCAAATGTATCAGCAGACATCTGGAGCTGGTTACTCAAGTGACCATCTATCATGCATGAGGTTATACCAGAAGAGATGAGCATACTGCTTCTATGATAGTTTAATTCATCCTACAGTATGCTTAAAATGATTGTATGTTCTGGAACGTTAAATAAATTCCCTAACCACTGGTCTACCAGCCCAGAAGGATCATGGCCTTTAAATTACACTGCCTATTAATCCTTCTTTGAATAGTTACATTCATTCCGTGGTGATTTAAGATGGTCATGTATGTTTAAAAACTTCAAAGGTCAATAAGATATTTGCTCTCGAGGTACAGAGCCTTGTGTCCAGAAGTTTTAATGCAATGTGTTTGTTTTAAGTTACCAAACATGGCAGTCTTGATATATGAGCAAAGTCAATATATTTGCACCATTTAAAAAGTTTGAAATGGAAAATTCTAAATCTGTGGGATAGTGGTTCAGGTGTAAAACAACCACGCTGCTATATCCTAGACGGCATCAAGCTTCAAGAATGATTTCAGAGCAACAATCAGGCAGTTCAGAGTATTCCATTATGCTCCTGACTTATGCTTTGTACTCCTTTGAAAGACAGTCAATGGTATCTTCCAACACTTTAATGATGAATGAGGATCAGCAGGATTTAGCCTGTTTAAATTTATTCTGCTTTATGCAAACAGAACGCACATGAGCAATTTGATGTTTTGATAGATGCCTGTATTTCAATTGTACTAGAATAGCTAAGCTGGAGGCATACAGCCTGCTTTCTGCAGAGACTCTATCCCTCCCTTCCTCCCAATTCCTCCGTCTACGCCGCATCTGCGCCCAAGATGAGGTGTTCCACACCAAGACATCCGAGATGTCCTCATTCTTTCGGGAACGGGGGTACCCCTCTCCTATCACAGATGAGGCCCTCACTCGTGTTTCCTCTTTCCCCCGCAGATCCGCCCTTGCTCCCCCTCGCCCTAGACGCGACAGAGACAGAGTCCCCCTAGTCCTTACCTTCCACCCCATCAGCTGTCAAATACAACACATAATCCTCCGAAATTTCCGCAACCTCCAATGGGATCCATTCACTAGCCACATTTTCCCATCTCCACTCCTTTCCGCCTTCCACAGAGACCATTCCCTCCGCAACTCCCTGGTTAACTCTTCCCTTTCCACCCAAACCACCCCCTCCCCAGGTACCTTCCCCTGCAACCTCATCTGTTGTATCCGTTGTTCAAGATCTGGACTCTTATTCATCGGTGAGATCAAACGTAGACTGGGTGAGCGTTTTGCGGAACACCTTCACTCAGTCCCCCTGGACCTGCCTGATCTCCCGGATGCCGGATGCTTTAATTCTCCTTCCCATTCTGACACTGACCTTTCTGTCCTCGGTCTCCTCCATTGTCAGAGTGAGGGTAAGTGCAAATTAGAGGAACAGCATCTCATATTTCACTTGGGCAGCTTACAGCCCAGTGGTAGGAATATTGATTCATCTCACTTCAGGTAGCCCCGGCATTCCCTCTCTCTCTATCCCTCCCCACACTGGGTTCTAATTTTCTCCCTACAAACAGCGAACAATGACCTGTTTCCTTTATCATTGTTACTTTTTTGCACATGTTTATTCATTGTTCTTTATCTCTCTGCATCATCGTCTATATCTCTTGTTTCCCTTATCTCTAACCAGTCTGAAGAAGGGTCTCGACCTGAAACGCCACCCATTCCTTCTCTCCAGTGATTCCACCTGTCCCGCTGAGTTACTCCAGCTATTTGTGTCTATATTCAAGCTAGAGGCATAGCTGTTCTGGATTGCACATGTCACAACCAGGATGTCTGGTCTCAAAGCCCTTGTGGTATCCAGTACATTCACGTGGAGTGACTCAAATTGGCCGAATGCTAGTTTGTGTGGTAGCTGGATTATCGATTTGGCATCTCTGACTTAATATGATTGTGAATATAAATGCTGATGGGTCTGTAGTGTTAATGAAATAGGCTGTAGTGCAGAGAATATAGTTACGTATTTTGCACCAGTAACATAATATGAGATAATTGACCAGACTGCTTGTTATTGACTGAGAGAATCGCATTGATTAGAATGCCTCTGCACTTCTTCAGTGTTATCAGATAGTTAAGATTTATTCAGATTGGCAAATGGCTTTCAGGGCAACACCTCATGTCAACTCTACCAATTCCACTCTCTCAATTCAATATTTATATGTTCAATCCAGATTAAGAGATAATTAAGGGACAAATGTTCTGTTAACCAAGACAAACTGACAAGCCTTTTAGTAACAAGACAATATTCTCAAACTTGTTTTTAGATAATCCACGACATCACCCTTCCCTGTCTCCAACACTTCCTCCAGCATAATCGCACCTTCAATTCCCAAGAAAAGAAGTGCTTGTAGTCAAGCTTGTAGTCCAGTTGACGAGGCAATTCTGGATTTGGTATTGTGTAACGAACGGGATTTGATTAGGGAGCTTCAAAGGTTTCAAAGGTCTTTTATTATCACGTGTACCAATTAAGGTACAGTGATATTCGAATTACCATACAGTCATACTAAACAAAAGCTATAAGACACACAACTAAATAAAAGCTCACGTTAACATCCACCACAGCAGATTCCCCACATTCCTCACTGTGATGGAAGGCAATGAAGTTTAATATTCATCCCACTTTATTGTTAAAGGTAAAAGAGAGGGAAACTATGATAATCAGATGTATTACTGTTGAGTAAAGGTGACTACAGGGGCATGAGGGAGGAGCTGGCTAACGTTGAGTGGAAAGCAACCCGAGCAGGAATGCTTGGCAAGTGAAATCAAAGACAGGATAAAACTAAAAGAGAAGGCATATTATGTTGCAAAGATTATTAGTAATCAAAGTATTGGGAGGCTTTTAAAAACCAACAGGTAAGCTAGCCAATAATATAAAAGAGGATAACAAAAGCTTCTTCAGATATATAAAGAGTTAGAGAGAAGCAAGATTGGACATTGGACATTGGAAAATGGCTGGAGAAGTAGTAATAGGAGAATAAAGAAATGAATTGAAGACGTTTTTACATCAGTCTTCACAGTGGAAGATACCAGCAATGTGCCTGAAGTCCAAGCTGTCTGTGTGAAGTTTGCACGTTCTCCGTGTGGCCGCATGGGTTTCTTGCGGGTGCTTCTTTTTCCTCCCACATCCCAAAGATGTACGGGTTTGTAGGTTAATTGCCCATAGTGTATAGGGAGAGGATGATAAAGTGGGATCACATAAAACAAGGGTAATCAATACTTGGCATGGACTCGATGGGCCTAAGGGTCTAATTCCATGCTGTATCTCTAAACTAAATAGGTCCCTTCAGAGATGGATATTTCATCTTTAAGGGAATACTTACGGAGTATTGTTTTCAAGTGCTTCAAGCTAAATAATTTGTGCTGGGACAATAGGACTGTTCTAAGATAGCCACTAGAAACTACAGAGGCTGAAGGGAAGAGAAAGCAGGGTGTGAGGGAAAGAGTGTATTTAGTATGAGGGCAGGTACATTTAGTGAAAGTCATGTTGTGAAAGCAAGAGAGAAATGGAGTGTAAAAAGATGGTAAGCAGAAGGTAGGAAAGAGCAGGTAAAGGGAGATGACAAGAGAATGAAAGACTCAGGAAATGAGATAGATAACAAGAGAGGTTCAAAGTGAATGGTGGGAAGGATAAGGAGAGCTATTTTCTGTCAAGCTCATTTACAGGTTGAGTGCATGCGTGAATAACTGGTTGAATTATAGAAAAAATCATGGACATGCATTAAAGAAAGAGTGAGAGGAAAAGAGAAAAACTAGCATGAAAGCATCTGTTATAGATAATATAGAGACCTCGGATGTCACCACTGGTTCTGAATTGTGTAATTGCATACTAACAGTTGAAGGGTAATTAATTGTGAGAGGCAGTGACAAGTTTGCCATGATAAAGATGTATTTTTACCACAATAAACAGCTAATAGAAGAAGATTAACTTCATGAGTAAAGACCCAGGCCCCAGCTGTGCTCCTGTGGTTTCAGGGAATGTTACATCACATGCCGCTGAACTGCAAAGGACTCATCGGTTGATGAAAAATGACGTGAAGCAAAATGATGATATTTGAAACATTAAAAATACCAATAGTTATAGACCCAGGAGCAGGGTTTGATAATTGGTGCTAAAGCATAATCAATAGTCTGACACGACACTGCCCTTGGCTGATGACAAAGAGGAACCTCCCTGCATCCATCAACAGAAATGCAAGTGTCTTATTCTGTCCAACTGGAAAAAAATAACCCCTTTATAACTGCAGTCTTTCCATTTTAAACAAAATTTAAATTTAGGAATTATGTACAATTAAAATGTTTACTACTCTGATCCCTTCAATATTACTGTTCACCTTCCTGCGAAGGTCCTAATGTCATGGGGATACAATAATCCAGGTCTCTGGTTAATCTTTGTTTTCCTGAAATGTGAGACTAATTGTAAACAGAATCTTTTTATAATTTTTATTCATAATTCATTTTCAGGAAATAGGTACTGCTGGTAAGGTCAAATTTATCGAATCCTTCTTTAATTATGCTAAATCAGTTCAAAATAATTGAGTACTTTGTAAAATCAATTAATGGGATAACTTAGCCATATTGATATGAGACCAGACTAGGTAAGGACGACAAACTTCCTGTCCTAAAGTTCATATTGATCCAAATCGGGTAGGAAAAAGAGAACTTCACAAATATTATTTGCCTAAAATTGGAGAATAACCTGACATTGCCTGAACAGTATGCCAGTTTTTTGATGTATTCCTCAAAACATCATTGGAGATCTTAATGAAAGGTGTATTAATACAATGCTAGTTTTCCTGTAATTTTATTTAATGCACATAATAAAGTGTGAGGCAGCCAAATGTCATACCAACAGTAGTATCATAAAATTGCCTCAGTACATTTTAGAATCATACTCATACAGCATGGAAACAGGCCCTTTGGCCAACATGCCCACGCCAACCAACAAGTCCCATGCACACTAGTCCCACTTGCTTGTGTTTGGCCCATATCCTTCTAAACCTATTGTATCCATGGTCACAGGGAAAACATGCAAACTCCACACGGAAAGCACCCATATTCATGATGGAATCCGGACCTTGGGCGCTGTGAGGCAGCAACTCTGCCACTGCACCATTGTGCTGTCCTGTTTGTCGAAGGCATAGGGAATTAAGATCAGTTGTGAGATTTATACATAGTGTTGGCGGATTTATCTGTATAACACTATGCTTAAAGTTATAGTGTTGGTTTCAGACCTGTGTTCTTTCTATATTTATTGCTAGTAAGCGTATCATCCAGTGTTTAGCTTCACAAGTTCCATCTGTGCAGCCAGACATATCTCAATAAAAAGCAACACACTTCCAGCTGAGACAGAGTCCTGGCATTGTACAGTTTGGCAAATAAATAGCCGGATTGTGGCCACGGCAAATGAAAACTTCACCAGTTGGTGAATTCTGTGCATTGCAAACCCATGAATCATTCAGGGATATTTCAGGCCAGCAAATGACAACTCTTCAAATAAAGTTAGGAACCAACATTTCATGAAATTTTAAAAATGAAATGGCACCGTATTTATTTTCTTTAAATCTAGCCAATTCTTAAATTGTCCAGCAGGATTTTTGGAGTTGTGCACAGGAATCTCTTAGCAGAGTGATGGGATTTTCATCTGATAAAGTGAAAAGCCAACAGTCAAGATGATTGTACAATTGACATCCTATCCAATGCTCTGAACCATCCTTTTATGTCTATTGGTTGAATTTTGTTTATTGTCAAGTGTATCGAGGTACAGTGAAAAGCTTTTGTTGTGTGTTAACCAGTCAATGGAAAGACAAAACATGATTGATTAAAATCGAGCCATCTACAGTGTACAGATACATGATAAAGGGAACAATGTGAATACTGTTTAGTGCAAGATAAAGCCAGCAACGTTTGATCAAAGATAGCCCAAGAATCTCCAATTAGGTACATAGCAGTTCAGGACTGCTCTCCAGTTGCGGTAGGAAGTGTGTTTTTATACTTCAACAACTTTTGCCCAATGGGAGAGGGGAGAAGAGGTAGTGGCCAGGGTGCAATTCATCCTTGATTATACTGGTGGCCTTGCCAAGTCAGCGTAGGTACAAATGGAGTGAATGGGAGAGAGGTTGGTTTGTGTGATGGTCTGGACTGCGTCCACAGTTCTCAGTTATGATTACTATCAACAAAATTAATTGCTTTAACTCGCCAAGGTTTCCGTGACAGCACTTCCCAAATCTCCACCAAACAAAGACAACACTACTTTTGACATAAATATTTTTCCATGCCCCACTATTGCTGGGGTCCAGTATCAAGATGTCTTACCCAACAGCGCTGTGGGTGTTTCTTCACTATAGGAACATAGCTCCCCACCATATTTTCCAAGCACAATTCTCATGTTACTTTCCCTGTTACTGATCAACTCAGTTTCCACTTGGTCGCAATTAATGAATACAAAACCAAACCAATGTCAAATATGACAGTTATATATCAAATGCTGACAAAAAAAACAACTGATTACTTGCTGTACATGCTAAACTTGTACTTGCTAATCTTCTATGTGCTTTTGTTTCTCAGAAACACTGCCACCCCATGATGATGTAAAGCCAGCTGATGGCAGTGGAGAATGATGATGATGGCCCTGGTTGATAGATTATTAGCAAAGGCCACAAGAGATTGCATGGTCAGAAGATCTTCCACGGCAGATACTTGATTCCTCTCTAAATTACTCAGATGTTGGGCGGGTTCTGCTGTTGCTGCAATGAAAGCCGAGATATCGACAATGGGATACTGCTTTAAGGTTGAGCCTGTAAGTGTTAAAATAAAGTTGGCTTCCATTTCCACATTGACAGGGATAGGTTTAAACTACACAGAAAGCCTTATTCAAGATTGGACATTTGAAACCTCACGATATTTCAATTTCCACACATTTTTCAGGGAGACTTTCTAAAGTACAAGAGCCTCATTTTGTATACTCATTAGTGTTTATGTGGAGGTGACCCAATCATCACCCTATGGACCACAACTTGTTTGCTATCTTCCCACTGGAGAGTGAGCTAGCCTCTCTCCTGCCCAACATTTCCCTCTGGCCGCTGTGAACCAGTAGTTGTGGCAAATCAAATGCCATGCTCTTCAGTTTTTTGTCGCTGAACATCTGTCATCCGACCAGTTGAGATTTCTTGATTATCTTTTAAGAAGAACGACCAAAGGTCAGGCTATGCTGGACGTGGGGGGGGGGGGTGGAATGACAATAGACAATTGGTGCAGTAGGCCATTCAGCTCTTCGAGCCAGCACTGCCATACAATGTGATCATGGCTAATCATCCCCAATCAATACCCCGTTCCTGCCTGCTCCCCACATCCCCTGACTCCGCTATCTTTCAGAGCCCTATCTAGCTCTCTCTTGAAAGTATCCAGAGAACCGCCCTCCACCGCCCTCTGAGGCAGAGAATTCCACATGCTGACAACTCTCTGTGTGAAAAAGTGTTTCCTCATCTCCATTCTAAATGGCTTACCCCTTATTCTTAAACTGTGGCCCCTGGTTCAGGACTCCGCCAACATCGGGAACATGTTTCCTGCCTCTAACGTGTCCAAACCCATAATAATCTTATATGTTTCAATAAGATCTCCTCTCACCCTTCTAAATTCCAGAGTATACAAGCCCAGCCGCTCCATTCTCTCAGCATATGACAGTCCCGCCATCCTGGGAATTAACCTTGTAAACCTATGCTGCACTCCCTCAATAGCAAGAATGTCCTTCCTCAAATTAGGGGACCAAAACTGCACACAATAATCCAGCTGTGGTCTCACTAGGGCCCTGTACAACTGCAGAAGGACCTCTTTGCTCCTATACTCAACTCCTCTTGTTATGAAGGCCAACATGCCATTAGCTTTCTTCTCTGCTTGCTGTACCTGCATGCTTACTTTCAGATCCTGTGGTACTTCCTCTTTTCCCAACTTGACACCATTTAGATAATAATCTGCCTTCCTGTTTTTGCTACCAAAGTGGATAACCTCACATTTATCTGCATTAAACTGTATCTGCCATGACAGGTAGAATGACAGTTAATGTGATTGCATGAACTATCTGTAGCTTGCAAATGAGAACAGATTATAGAACAAAGCCTCAAGGGCCTGTCCTACCAGCATCCATGCGATGAGCGCGATCAAACTAGAAGCGGGGGCCGCGCGGAGGTCGGGTGATCCCTGTACAGGGCCGTTCCCACCAGCATGCGCCTGCATGCGGCAAGTGCGACCAAACTGGTAGCGAGGGCCGTGCGAAGGCCGGGTGAGTGGCGCATCGTGGCGCAAAGTGAGGCGAACTTGGAGCGAAGTCTTAAAGGTAAGTTCGCCAGGACAGAGAGGGGCACACAGAGAGGGGCACAGAGGCACACACACACACAGAGGGCCACGGAGCCACACACATAGAGGGTCACGGAGGCACCTACAGAGAGGGTCACGGAGGCACGACGTCGAGACGGTGTGTACTGCGTTGAGGCGACTGCGAGCCGACAAGCCGTTGCCGCGCAGAATTTTTGAACAGTCAGTCTTTCGGAGCCCCGCGCGGTGTCGGGACGAACTCCGTACAATTCCGCACGGCTCCGGCGATCGAAGTGGGACCGGCCCCGCGACGCCGGACGGCTCAATCGACCACGTTAGATCGCACTCATCGCATAGAGTTGCATGCTGGTGAGACAGCCCCTTAAGTATGTGTGAAGGAGGTTTAGGCATGGGCAGCGGATTCTGCACCACCACAAATCATGGGCTCAGCATCAATAATTGCAGCACCCTGTCCTTGAGTGAGTTGAGCCATTGGGACTGTATCTGTTCCCTGCTGGACTTATCCTAGTGTTAGAGAGAGCTATGTGTTTCAGTGTAAACGTTCTTCAATTACCTAAATATTGTAGCAATCCAATGCCAACGTCTGTTTTGGTTGTGTGGCTGACGATGAATATTTCAAGCCTTAGGCTAAGGGCGTAACTGAAGTGTTGCACATTTCATTTTCTAATTATGGCACATGACACCTGAAAGGAGGTGACTAACATGTAAGTGTCTGTTGCCAGTGGAAGAGTCAATAACCTTTGCATGGGCTGTATTCCAGGCAGTAAGAGAGTGATGGGGGGGTGAATCATGACTGCAGTGTTTGGAGTGAAATCAAAGAGTCACTATCAGGGATTTTGGAGCAATGGCCAGAATGAGATTAGGGTCTGGATCTGACTCTTGGGAGCAGGAGCGTAAAGAGCAGGATCCTTCGAGACCTGAGCCTTGGAAAGTATTATCAGTGGAATCAGTGCTCAGATCAAAGTGGTTAGTGGGCATTCATTGCCATATTGTACCAATGAATGGTTGCTCTATATCTTGTTCTAATATCCACCATAATGCTTCTACAGAATGATATTTCCTTTGAGTATCTCTCACTGGAATCGCACTAGGATGTGCCAAAGTCACAGTTGCCCAGCTGAAATTCTTGTGACACCAAATGCCCCAGAAATAGGAATGATTACATTTCATTCCAGGAAAATTCGAATTTCAATTGTGTTATATTGTAAAAAAGCAAATTAAACAATTCAATTTCCACACGATCCTGTATGAATAACGTGTAGAAAGGAATTACAGATGCTGGTTTAAACCAAAGATAGATACAAAGACCTGGAATAATTCAGCGGCATCTCGGGAAAGAAGGAATGGGTGATGTTTCGGGTCGAGACTCTTCTTCAAACTGGTTATATAGACAATGATGTGGAGAGATAAAGAACAATGAATAAAGGATATGCAAAAAAGTAACAATGATAAAGGAAACAGGCTATTGTTAGCTGTTTGTAGGGTGAAAACGAGAAGCTAGTGCGACTTGGGTGGGGGACAGATAGAAAGAGAGGGAATGCCAGGGCTACCTGAAGTGAGAGAAATCAATATTCATACCATTCGTATCGTATGAGATGCTGTTCTTCCAATTTGCATTTGGTGGATAGCCCCACCATTCCCTCTCTCTCTCTATCCAACCCCCACCCAAGTCGCACTAGCTTCTCGTTTTCACGCTACAAACAGCTCACAATGGCCTGTTTCCTTAGAATTTGTTACTATTTTGCATATCTTTTATTCTTTGTTCTTTATCCCTCCTCATCATCTCTCGTTTCCCTTATTCCTAACCAGTCTGAAGAAGTCTCGACCCGAAAAACATCACCCATTCCTTCTCTCCAGAGAGGCTGCCTGTCCTGCTGACTTACTCCAGCTTTTTCCACGGATCTTCTGTAGGAATAATGCATCTGCTATGGCAATGTATGGATACAAAGCCTGTGATAGTGGTAAGTTTGAATGACAATAGACAATAGACAATAGACAATAGGTGCAGGAGTAGGCCATTCGGCCCTTTGAGCCAGTGCTGCCATTCAATGTGATCGTGGTTGACATTGGATGCCTGATTGAGAAAGAATGAAGGATGATAGAAGATTGATGATAGAAGACCAGCTGTGAACTGCGGCAGATACTGGCAGAACGTAATCTGAGATTGCAACTTGAAGAAGAAGAAGATTGTGTCATATTTAATGGGAGCTAATGATTATATGATTATATGATTAATGTTCAGAGTTTTGTCGCAGCCGCGTTTAATAGCCTGATGGCTGTGGGGAAGTAGCTGTTCCTGAACCTGGTCCTTGCAGTCTTCAGGCTGTCCACTCATTACATCCCTTCAACATTTTCAAAGGTGAAAAATTGCCATCTGGCCCATTATTGGTAATAAAGACATTTATTTGGAATAAATTCCACCATTCCAACCTCATTGGAAACGTACCGAATAGTGAAAGCCTGGATAGAGTGGATGTGGAGAGGATGTTTCCACTAGTGGGAGAGTCTAGGACAATAGGTCATAGCCTCAAAATTAAAGGACGTTCCTATAGGAAGGAGATGAGGAAGGACTTATTTAGTCAGAGGGTAGTGAAACTGTGGAATACATTGCCACAGAAGGCTGTGGAGGCCGAGTCAATGTATATTTTTAAGGCAGAGATAGATTTTTGATTCATACAGGTGTCAGGAGTTTTCGGGAGAAGGTAGGAGAATAGGGTTAAGTGGGCGAGTCAGATCAGCCATGATTGAATAGTGTATTAGACTTGATGGGCTGAATGGTCTAATTCGGACCATCACTTATGACCATTTACTGCAGCCACAAAACACCCTTTCTTTATGGATTGCAAACATAGCATGTCAACTTGTGCTCACTGTTCACAAAATTCATCCCCTTTCGATTGAGTATTAAGGTTGGCAACACCACAACTCTTACTGTGATGTTGATGAAATAATATTAACAGGTCTCAGCGCAAGTATTATCTGTCCAGGTCAAACAAGCTGTTGTTAATTGTGCAACACTCAATTTGGCAAGGTGATCAGGCCTGTACAAGCCTGTTTTACAGCCTTATCCAAGTTAGCCTACTGCTAAATTGAGACAGGAGACCAGTTACATTATTAATCTTAATAGTGCTGCAACAACTGATTTGTGCAGCATGGAAAGCATTTGATATGCATACACATAAGATTTAAGCAATCCTGCTCAAACACAGGCCCTGACCACATAAACAATTGGGACAAATTGGGAGTTATCCTTACAAACCCAGACTGCAAGTTTACAATGCATGCACACATGTACACAGGCCCAGGTGAGATGTTGTCCCACACATCGACAAGCCAGTTTGCAACTTATCCTATACATATGCTGACCAATAAAGTGATTTATTCCATTGTAAAATTCTAATCACTGCCATACACGTCTCAAAGTTTGACATAAATTAGGAGATGGAAAGACAATTGAGAAATAAATATACTATGAACTGATAGACACAAAAAGGTGGAGTAACTCAGCGGGACAGGCAGCGTCTCCGGAGAGAAGGAATGGGTGACGTTTTGGGTCGAGACCCTTCTTCAGACTATGATGACAGCTTTGAAAGTGCGGGCTAGATGCTTCAATGAGTATCTCCGGCCATCTTCAAATATAACCATATAACCATATAACAATTACAGCCCGGAAACAGGCCTTCTCGGCCCTTCCAGTCCATGCCGACCATTTATTTTCCCCTAGTCCCATCTACCTGCACTCAGACCATACCCCTCCATTCCCTTCCCATCCATATACCTATCCACTTTACTTTTAAATGTTAAAATCGATCCTGCCTCCACCACTTCTGCTGGAAGATCATTCCACACAGCCACCACTCTCTGAGTAAAGAAGTTCCCCCTCATGTTACCCCTAAACCTCTGTCCCTTAATTCTCATGTCATGCCCTCTTGTTTGAATCTTCCCTACCCTCAATGGGAAAAGCTTATCCATGTGAACTCTGTCTATCCCTTTCATCATTTTAAAGACCTCAATCAAGTCCCCCCCTTAACCTTCTGCGCTCCAAATATCTGTTGGTCGGGCACCATATATAAGAAGAGACCAGTTTATCCGGCACGTCAAGCTTGTAATATGTACCTGTACAGATTATACCTTTTAGTTCACTTCAGGCAGAGTCTGTGATGTCACTTTGGTTCATTCATATATTTATTAAACCAATATAGTGTTCTTGTCAATTTCATTAATAGCTAATACTTCAGACGCAAGGCAAAATCAATAATCCCATTTTCCAATGAATTTTAAGATGTGTGCTTAAGATCATTACATGCTATTGTACCCTGATCATTTGTCTCAAGGGTATTACATCACAAACCGTCTGTTAGAGAGTCAATGGAAGCCTGATGGATTAAAAACACATAATCTTAACACTGGTAATGTGGTGAATTGGATATGTGAGATAGAAATTCTTGAGATCCATATCAAGAGAGTACTGCAATGTATTGGGGAGAACCATCTTCCGTTGAAGGGTCATGAGAATCCATTTTCGGATATGTACCTTGTGCAATCATTTATGGGAATGGGAACAGCGTTCCCAGGCTTTCTATACTTTATGCAGAGATCAATATAAAACCTGAACATTTCAAATGGAAAGCTTTCCACAGGAGGAAGTACATTAGTTTTTATTTTCAGAGCACAGAAACAGGCCCTTCGGCCCAAAAACTCCATGCTGTCCATTGATCACCCATTCACATCAGTTAAAACATAGAATAGTACAGCACAATACCAGCCCACTGTGTCTATGCCAAACATGGTGCCAAGGTCAATTATTATCTACCTGCACATAACCCATATTCCTCCATTCCCTGCATATCCATATGCCTATCTAAACATCTAATAAATGCCAGTAACGTATCTGCCTCAACCACCACACCCGGCAGTGCGTTCCAAGAATGCACCACCCTGTGTAAAAACCATGCCACGTACATCTCCTTTAAACAATGTCACTCTCACCTTAATGCTATCCCCTCCAGTATTTGATTTTTCCATCCTGGGACAAAGGTTTTGACTCTCTACCCTATCTATGCCACTCATCATATTAACTTATAAACTCTGATCTTGGGTGTGGGTGTGTGTGTGTTTGTGTCTTTTCGTATGTGATTCACATCTCCTCGAAAACCCGAAGCGATAACGGTGACATTTTCTGGTAGAGATTTACTTATAATTTCAAAACTGCCGTCATCTGAAAATGTGATTTATTATTTCCCGAATTTTTCACTAAAATTGTTTACCAATCTGACATCTTTTTAAAATCGAACTGCTGAAGCGAGTTGATGACGTCACAATGCCTTTGCTCCTCGTGGCCAGCTGCACAAAGTTTTCAACACGCAGCCACGAGCTGCGAGTTACGTGGTCCAGAGTCCCCCGGGCTCTGGATCGAACCCAATGACGAGTTACATTAACTCGCGGCCTCCGAGTCACAGTAATTTTATCGCCTCCCGATTCACAACAGACACCCGAGCCAGCTCATGGACACGCCCGTCACCCGCCACTTCCGCGGTGAGGAAGATACATGCACATGCCGTGTGAGAGGCCACAGCCCCCGCTCGACCATCCGAAGGGGCCGCTCCCCAATCCCCGGCCACATTCCAGCCCACACTCCTGACACCTGGGCACCCAGTACAGAGGTGGCAGGGCCGGGAGGGATGAGGGGGATCTCCCCGCCCGTCTGCTCCTGGCCCCGGCCAAGACGGCCACCCGCGGGTCCAGGCAGTGGGCAGCCGACAGCCGCACCGGAGAGGGACCTTGCGAACATAGGCAGTCCCTGATTGTGTCAAAGTTCGCGCTTGGCCGGCCATCCGCAGCCCACCCCTCTCCCTCCCCCTCCCCATCCACTTCCCACCGCCTCCCTCCCCCCCTCTCCTCCCTCTCTCCCTCCACCCTTCTGCCCTTCCTCGACCTCACCCCTCTCCCCTCCCCCCCTCTCTCCTACTCCCCCTCTCTCCCATCTCTCCCCTCTCCCACCCCTCCACACTCCAGCCCTCCTCCCCCACTTCCCTCTCTCCCCATCCCTTTGCCCCCCCTCTCCCCCACCTCCCTCCCCCCCCACTCCCCATCTCCCCCACCTCTCTCCCACCCTCCTCTCTCTCTCCTCCTCCACCCCTCTCCCTACACCTCCCTCCCCCCCCCCTCTCCTCCCTCCCGCACTCCCCTCCCCATCTTATCTCCCCCCGGTGTGTGTGGTTAGTGTGTTGTGTGACGCCGCAGCCCCCCCTCCCTCCGCGTTGCGGGGCCGGGACCCAACAGGTCCCCCTCGGTCTAGTAATTGTATACACTTCTATCAGTTCTCCTCGCGATTGTGTTCCAGAGAAAACAATCCAAGTCTAATCAACCTCTCCCTTTTAGTAAATACTCCCTAATTCAGATATCATTCTGGTAAACTTTCTCTGCACCCTCTCCAAAGCCTTCACATCTTTCCTGTAATGGGATGACCAGAACTGCGCACAATACTCCAAATGTGGCCAAACCGAATTCATATCATGACTCTTATACGCAAAGCCCTGACCTATGAAAGCAAGCTCACCATGTGCCCTTTATTATCATTACGTGTGTTACCATTATCAAGGAGTTATGGACTTGGACCTCAAGATCCCTCTGTACATTAATGCCACTAATTGTACGTTTCCTCATTACAGTTGACCTCACAAAAGTGCAATATGCCACTTTTCCATCCATTTCTGTAGCTGATGTATATCCTCCTGTTTCCTTGGCCACCTTCCTCATAGTCTGTGACCCCAGCAATCTTGCTGACAATATCAAACTTACTAACCAACCCGTCTATGTGTATGTCCACGTCATTTATATCTATCATAAACATCAGAGGTCCCAGCCCAGATCCCTGCGGATCTGTTCTGGTCACAGACCTTCCATCACATCCCTTTGTCTTCTGTCAGCAAGGTAGTTCCAAATTCACGTGACTAATGCCCCTGTCGCACTTAGGAAACCTGAACGGAAACCTCTGGAGACTTTGCGCCCCACCCAAGGTTTCCGTGCGGTTCCCGGAGGTTCTCCCTAATGGTCGAAAGTGATTTCCGCTTCTATGTTTCGGCGATTATTTCAAAAAATTCAAAACCGGCCGCAACTAAAAATAGGTTGCCGTTTTAAAAATCGGTAATTTTTTAGTCGAAGCCGGTTGCGATGCTAGTTGAAGGTGGTTGCCGGAGGTTGCAGGTAGTGGAAGGTAAGACCTGCCTGGTGGAATAAAACTGGGTGAAAAAAGGGTCTTACCTTCCACCACAGTGGAGAGAGTCAACGACTCATGCACATCTTTGAAGAATAAATTGTGTTTACAGGCCTGTAATGATGCTTCATTGTTCTGTCGTCGGTACACGTAACAATTTAACACTCATGTCCCTATTGTCTCTTGTTTTCAACCAGGGGTCTGAATGAGTGACATGTACTGAGGAATGGGGAGCATGCAACATCGAGCTGGATAACTCCAAGAGTGTTCTGGAGAGAGTCACTGTTGGCTAGGGCCAGACAAATGAGAAAATACACAAGATATATTGTACTTTTTTCCCAATTAGGTTATAAGCCAGAGATGTGACATCCATTAGCTCATTGTCTGTAGCTTAGGGAGATACTTTAAAACCCTGAGGGAGAGGAAATCAGGGACAAAAAGTTGTCAATATGTACATGCACTTTAGCAACTGGTCTATCACCACAGCAACACAACAAGGTAGAAAAATAAGGATAGAAAACCTGATAAAAAATGACTGAAATAACTACCTTTAAGAATTTGCAGATTATGTTTCAGCTGTATTTCCCACCTTTTGATGGTGCACAGACTTCAGTCAGAGCATGGATGACACATCTAGGCCAAGAACTGTATGACTAATATTTTGATAACATATTGGACAATTAGATCGATTTGACAATTTCCATTATGCCTGATAAAATATTTATCAAGTCTCAGCAATGATGTCTTTGATATTGACAGTCATTTGTTTTATAAAGCACGAAATACTTAATAAGTAAGTAAAATGCAGTCCAATCCACACACCAGTTAGCCTTTCTTATATTTGACTTGCAAATTACATTCAAGTATCATCAATTATTGGCTGATCGAGCTGTGGCTGATGCTACACTGACAGCCAGGTGCAGCTCTCATGCTAACATTGTTCCATCCCTGCATTAATCACTGCAGCAATAGAGCTCTATGTGGAATTGGGCTCATCAGTCTAAATACTTAAAGGAATGGGCAGCAGAAGGCAGCGGTGATGATGCTCGTTAGAGGAGGGCATGAGGTACGCAAAATAACATGGCCAGCTGATACCATATTACAATAGAGCATGCTGTGTGAGAATAAGAGAGGGAGAGAGAGAGAGAGATAGATTGAGATATATATATATATATATATATATATATATATATATATATATATATATATATATATATATATATATATATATATATAGGGAAGAGCAAATGTGAAATAATTAAAAGAAAGTTAAATCATATTTACTTCAGCTCAGAAATTCAACTGGATTTTTATCAGTGTAATGTAAATAGTAATTGATATTTTGCTCCATATGAAAGGGAATAGCAACAATACTGGATCATGTGGAATCAGTCTGCAAATTTGACCAGGCACTTTCTGACATGAATTTCCCTTGGGGAAAATCATGACCAAAAAGATCATCTGCGTCCGTCTCATGCACCCGTTTATCTAGTGTGCATAAGGGGGAGGGAATGTGAGAGATACATGTAGAACCTGAGACATTGAGAGAGTGAATAATATTCAGTGAGATCTTAAGAAAATGGGAGTGAGTAGATGCAGGAAAATAAGAAATGTAAGATGATTAGATAAGGCAAAACGAAAGGGAGAGAAAAGTGATGATAGTGTGGGAAGGGGATGAAAAGGGGGAAGGGAGGTAATGGAATTACATAGTTACTGAATCAAAATGTAAACATTTAATCCCAAGGTTCAGAAAAATTGAATATTTAAGTGACTTATTAGCATAGTCATACACCATCATAATGTGGCAGAACAAGATCATTTAATGAATAAAACGAAATACAATCACAAGGGACCAAGAGACTGTAAATAAACCGAGACTGAGATCTGCATTTCCCATTAAGTAACAATGAAAGACCAGTTTGAGAAAATTGAGCCCGTGCACCACGATGAAGACAGCAGTGTACAGATCAATATAATCTATTTTGTGAGAACTTGAATTTCTCCAGCATTTGGTCCATTGTATGGGGAAACCTTGGCCATTCTTATGGGACACTTGGCAGGTTCTCCTTGCCCCACTTGAGGTACAGGATCTTCCTCTTGGCACACAACGCGTTGAACAGGATTTGCATGCCACTTTGAGGGTTACTAGCTACTTAGTTCCTACAACTAACCTCCTCCACCTAAGACACTTTGGTATTGGTACAGGTTATTATGCCACAATTATCAATACAGTGAAAAACATCATTTTACGTGCTCTCCAGGCAAATTATACCATTCATGAATACAAACTAACCACATTCAAATTCAACTGGCAGCACGAAGAGAAAGAAACCAGAGCACACAATATAGTATGTTTAAGAAGGAACTGCAGGTGCTGGAAAAATCAAAGGTAGATAAAAATTCTGGAGAAATTCAGTGGGTGAGGCAGCATCTATGGAGCGAAGGAATAGGTGACGTTTCGGGTCGAGGCCCTTCTTCAGACTGATTTGGGGGTGGTGGGGGCGGAAAGATGAAAGGAAGAGGTGGAGACAGTGGGCTGTGGGAGAGCTGGGAAGGGGAGAGGAAAGAGGGAGAAAGCAAGGACTACCTGAAATTGGAGAAGCATTAATATGCAGGGATCGCTGGTCGACATGGACTCGGTGGGCCGAAGGGTCTGTTTCCGCGCTGTACCTCTAAACTAAACAGAATGTGTGGCTGATGCGGTTCTTTGATTGCTATGGAAGAAAGCCTCAGAGGATTTGTGAAATCATGTAGATCCCATTTTAACACATTTCTAATGCTGTTTCAAACAAATTTACCCTACCCCCAATTTTGCCATTTTTTTGAGAGAGTCACAATTTGGCATTAGAGTGATACAGTGTGGAAACAGGCCCTTCGGCCCAACTTGCCCACACTGGCCAACATGTCCCAGCTACACTAGTCCCACTTGCCTGTGCTTAGTCCATATCCCCACAAACTTGTCATATCCATGTATCTGTCTAACTGTTTCTTAAACGTTGGGATAGTCCCAGCCTCAACTGACAGCTTGTTCCATACACCTACCACCTTTTTCTGAAAAACTTACCCCTCAGATTCCCATTAAATCTTTTCTCCTTCACCTTCAACCTATGTCCTCTGGTCCTGGATTCCCCTACTCTGGGCAAGAGATTCTGTGCAACTACCCAATCTATTCCTCTCATGATTTTATACACTTCTGTAAGATCACCTGCTCTCCAAGGAATAGAGTCCCAGCCTTCTCAACCTCTCCTTATAGCTCACATCCACTAGTCCTGGCAACATCCTCGTTAATTTTCTTTGAAACCTTTCAAGCTTGATAATATCTTTCCCATAACATGGTGCCCAGAACTGAGCATGATACTCTAAATGGGGTCCCATGCCTTATGCAACTGCAACATGACCTCACAACTTCTATACTCAATACTCTGACTGATGGCCAATGTACCAAAAGCCGTTTTGACCACCTTATCCACCTGCGACTCGACCTTCAAGGAACCATGCACCTGCACTCCTAGATCCCTCTGCTCTACAACACTCCCCAGAGGCCGACCATTCAGTGTGTAGGTCCTGCCCTGGTTAGACATACCAAAATGCAATACCTCACATTTCTCTGCACAACCATGTTAAAAAACAAATTAAATCCAATTCTAATCAATAATCAGGCCACTGCAATTTACAGTGTTTATCTCAGTTTGTGAAGAATTGCCCTGAACAGCAGAAATGGCATAAGATATGCATCTGCTTTCTTAGTAACAATGTAACTTCAAACATCAATTTTAACGTACAAAATTACCAGCCACATCAATAAAAATAAATTCCTAAAGCACTACACTGTGCATCCCCCCCCCCTCCCCCCCCCACTGTCTTTTCATTCATTAAATAAGATTCCAAGAAGAATACTGGAGTTCAGACTATGACTTCATAAGACAGATATAGTCTGCTGAAAATACTGCTTAGTGCCGAATCCCAATTCTCTCAGCTTCTTCTCTTTTGCAAAACTTTTTAAAATCTATTGTTAGAACCATTGAATGATCAAAACCAGAGGGCATAGGTGTAAGGTGATAGGGAGGAGGTTTAAAGGGGATCTGGGGTTGTTTTTTGTTCTTACACAAAGAGTACTTGAAATACAGAACAAGCTGCCAGGGGAAGTGGTGGAGGCAAGAACAGAAACAAGATTTAAGAGGTGTCTGGACAGGTACTAAATGAGCAGGGCTGAGAGGGACATCGAATTAATGCAGGCATGTAGGATTAGTATAGATAGGCATGATGATCAACGTTGATGTGGTGGGGTGTAGGCCTATATATATGCTGTGCATCTCTATGGTTCTATGACTTGAACTAATTTACCTTGTTTTCAACTGTTCTGTTACACTAACTTAAAGTAGAAAAGTTTAAAGTGGAGAAATGTTCTGATTACCATTAAAATTATTTTCACTGGCAATCCTTTATCAGGATACGTTCTTGCACTAAATAACACCTTTGTACTTTTTGAAACCAATCCACTGAACATTCAGATCTATGTGGTCAGGGCTGGCAATATTTTAGACAATGATAACAAATATACTGCAGGATTGTTAATACCTGAATTGTTGTTTCCTGTCTGGTGATGATCTGAGGAAAGTGTCACAATACCAGTTGATTCACCGGATGGAACACTATCCAAACGTGATGATGTTGGAGCTAATTCTGAAACATTTGATCCTTGTTAGAATGGAACAGAATCCAAGTAACATACTTTCCATTTCACTGGCCTTTAACTATGACAAGTGCTATATGTTGCCTCAATGCATTAAACATAAAAATGTTTCAGGTGAAACTTCTTCATTTCTACATAAAATATACCTTCAGATTAACTCAGAAATCAGATTAAACTCAAGGACAACTGTGGTCATCCATCTCGTTAGTGTTTTACTCACTGAAATGACAGACAGTTAACCTAATAATGACTTTGTCAGCCTGCCTCAGGTGGTAGTACTCTTGCCTTCACATCAGAAGGTTACTTGAACCTGAACATGCAATCTCAGCTGATGTTTTTAGAGCAGATTGACATGATTCATTGGCCTTGGATGAGGTTTAAACTCAACCTCGAAAAGTTCTTATCTGCATGTCCCTATGTTTCATTCCATGGAATAATCTGAGGAACAAGTACGGCAGAGCCCTAATGTCCTGGGTAGCAGTTAGCTTTCAAGGACCAGTTTGATCATTTAGCCAGTCGTTGTAAAAGGCCGTGGCTTAGACCCAGGATATCACTTTGATGATTTCATTATTGTTTATTGCTTCATTAAATGAAAGGAGGATGTGTTTGTGTGAATGGAAGTACACTTTGTAACAGGGAGTCCAGGAGGAGGAGGAATTTTGGAAACAAAGATCCAAATGCCGGGTTGGTACAGAAATTCCTTCCCAACGTCTGTTGTAATTGTATGTACATTTTCATCAAGATATTCTTGATCAAGATTATCATTCCTTTAATGTCTTTAAACACTCACTGTTGTTTTACAGAATGAGAGATACCTTATCTGTATCACTGTGAATGATTCATTAATTGTGTGGGCTTTGGCTATAGATAATCATGCATGGCTAGAGGATCTGTGTGACAAATCTGATTTCTGAAACATATTTTTATTTTGGAATGCCATATGTGCCACAGGTTTCCCGAGTGAGTTGGGTGGTAATTACACTTGTCTAGTAATTTGATGGCAATGTGCTGTTCATTTCAGTGTTACATGATTGAAAATGGACTTCTCTTGGAGTGAAACATGATGACAACATTTCCAAATTGTTCTGAATCACTGCGGATATTCAACCAGCACTTTATGTAGTGAGTCATCTGTGAACATCTGATGCAATTTCCTGTATCAGATGCACATCAAATGACTTAATACCCAGTAACAACAGTTTTTACAGCTTTGCCAGGGAAATGTCTGTCTTGTCCAAGGAGTTCCCATTGTTGGTTACTCTTGGGAGAACTAGGTTTTATTAATAGCTCGTTCTGTGATTGAGTAATACTAGGATGAACATCAGGATAAGCTGTGAACGAGGTTATTTGGCCAATCAGTGAATGGGAGCAGTTGAAGAGTCAGAACATAGGCAAAATATCATAGACAAAATATTATGGAATTTGCAAAATGCAGAGCAGGAAGACATGCCCGGCAGGTCCTCTCCTGGAGGGAATCAAAGAAAAAGGGGAAATAAGTAAATAAACGGAGCCAATATCATGTGGGCAACTGATACGGATACATAAATCAAGTTACCTGTAGTTGTAGAATATGTATTTAATCCAGAATGTTGCAACATGCCCAAACAGAAGATAAGGTGCTGTTCTACAGCTTGCATTGGATTTCGTTGCGATAGTAAAGGAGACTATAGACCAATAATTCAGTGGGAATTGAATGAAGTATTAAAGTGACACAGAGAGGGAAGGTCAGATTTTGTCCCCCAACAATGAATCTTCAAAACCAAATGACACAGTCATGCAACCATTTTCTTTCCATGCCACCTCGCTGTTCATGTACAGGTTATCATGCTTGCCCACATAGCTGCAGCAATTTAATTCCAAAACTGAATGTTTTGCAACCTCCAAAGGTTGAGTTGTGATGCTATATGAGAGCAGATATTTTGAAATTAAAAAGGTTAATATGAAGAACACAGACCTACCCGTAATGGTTGGAAAGACTCCAGAAACATTGATCAGGGACAGAATTCATCTGGAAATAGATTAATTTCAGGCAAGCTAGTGTGGATTTGTTAAGGGCAAATGACGCAAAAATATTTTTATAGTTGTTAGATGAATAACAGACAGAATCAATGTTGTAAACAATGAGATCCAGAAATCCTTTGATAAGATGCCATGTAACAGGTTTATCAGCAAAGGACATGGATATGGAGCTTCCCAAGTAAGAGGCAACAGGGGTCAAAGTCAGTGGTGTTGTTTTTCCAATCCATACAAGTTGCCCAGAGTTGATGGTGTAGGCCACAATTTCTAAATTTGCAGACGAGAGAAAGCTGGCAATGTTGTGAATTATAAAGAGAATAGTGAAAGATTGCTGGCACTGGTGCATTAGAATGACTCAGTCCTTCTGTTTAATCCAACATTTTAAAATTCAATGGACATTGAAATAAATGGATTAAGTAGATATTGGAAATCAAAAATAAAAGCTAAAAATACAGTCAAAACAATAACCGTTGATAGAAACTGATTTAACATTGCAGATCAATGTCACTGTTCTTTCCCTGCTGTCCCTTCATTTCGACTCAATATTTTAAAACATCCTCTCTAACTTTCATGAAAGGCATTTGATCTGAAACTTGACATTGATAGAGAAGTGTGTTTTTCCCCCCACGGACATTGCTGAATGTCTCCACAGTTATTTGTCTTCTTAAGGATGGGTCACACCCTGGCCACTCCCTCTTCTCCCCTCTCCTATCAGGCAAAAGGTATGGAGGTGTAGAAAACGCACACCTCCATATTCAGGGACAGTTTCTTCCCAGCTGTTATCAGGCAACTGAATCATTCAACCTCGCCCAGGAAGCAGTGCTGAACTACTATCTACCTCATTGGCGACCCACGGACTATCCTTGATCAGAATTTGCTGGCTTTATCTATTATTCCCTAATCGTGTATCTGTACACTGTAAATGGATCGATTGTAATCATGGATTGTCTTTCTGCTGACTGGTTAGCACGTTGCAAAAGTTTTTCACTGTACCTCGGTAGATGTGACAATAAACTAATCTGAAACTGAAATGTCATCATCTTTGTTTGATGCCAACAGGGAATAATCAGGTGAACCCTTGTCCACACCACATTATATGCCATGACCCGCTGTCTGCACCTCTCAGTGAAACAACGATAAGCTGGGGTACATTGTGCAAATGGATGTAACATCTCTCTGGGTATAACACTTTTCAGTAACCTATTTGCCTCTGAGGTTATCTCCGCAAGGTCCAATCTTGTTCTCATTTAAAAAGCACATGCACACGTGAACAATTTCTGGTTGTCTTGAATTGGGTAATAACAGCAAAGAGAACTGGCTGACTCCCCTTCCCCCTTCTTACTGATTCAAGGAGGAAAAGGTCAACAAAAGTACCCTTGCTGGATTTGGGAAATTTAATGTAAATCATATGCTAATCCCAGAAATACCTTGCCTCAGTTCCACATTGCCTCGACATTTTAACAAACGTTAGCATATCATGTATGAAATAAGTCAATCTTTTCCTTCAAATAACCTGTAGGTGATTTTTAAATCATTCAAAGGACATTCACAAGCTGAACAAAACACCTGTAATTGGGGTCACAATAAAAATTAAGAACGTAATATATCAATATATTAAGGAAATCAAAACAGGAATGTTAAGATAGTGAAATCAGTTTTAATTGAATCAGTGGTCATTTGATGACTCTCAGTGAGTATGGCATTACTATTTTTTCTTTCGACAAATGGATGACACAAACTTTCTCCCGCTGTCACAGAGAACGTGAAGTAAAAGAATGGAAGTGTTAAGGAAGATAATTGAAAAGTCACTTAGCATGAGTTAAAATCAAGGGTCTAGTTGCTGTAATCTTTAGAAAGATGAGAAAAGATTATCTCTCTCTCTCCCTCCCTCCCTCTCTCTCTCCCTTTCTCTCCCTCTCCCTCTCCCTCCTCCCTCCTCCCTCCTCCCTCCTCCCTCTCCCTCCTCCCTCTCTCTCTCTCTCTGAGTGCTAGTATTGTCATGCTGCGGCAGACAGGAACCCATCCAGCACCCCACTCCCATTTATCTCTTACACATGATGCAGCTTTGCTGAGGGATCCAGCGACTTCACATTCTTCTGATAGGACGATACAAGTTTGTCTAAATCTTTTCCATATGACAGTTCTCACATGTCTAGTGTCTGGCTGATGTACAGTACTTGGAAAGGTCAAAGGGTCCAAATTCAGAAAGTCACAAAGAAACTTTGATTAGACGTGGTGGGTGTTGATGATTGAAGGAGGGGGTGGAGAGAGAAGATAGATATAATGTGCTCCCCATTAAGTTGCATTCAAGTTTTACTTGATAATCATATGAAAAAGATACGTGGGTGTTTGAGAAGAGAGGTTTTTTTAAAAAAACTTTGGTATCTCATGACAGTCTTAAGCACTTGTTAAAGCTGAAATTGGATGTAGCTTAGACTGGTGCCAATGATTTGCTCTTTGGCACAGAGAGAATCAATGACCTCAATGCCGGGATGAGAAAGACAGTTGTGTACTGTTAACAGGGAATAATTAGCACAAAAACTGAAGTGGACGTTCCAACTCATCGGCAGGGGATAATATGTTCGCCTCCTATGAGCTACATTTCACTAGTATCCTGCATTTGCCAGCCATAGAATTATAAATTAAGAGGGAAAACTTAATACGTTTAATTTATGTTTGTTATTACAGGCCAGTTCTAATTTGGCTTCAACAGAAATTCTCCCAACATAAAATTTAATTTGTAAATGTAACTCAATTCATCAGTGAACTACAGTGACAGCTTCATTGTCTTTGAGCCAACAGTGAAAGAAAAATACTGAGCATTTTATTCAACACTAAATTGAGATACGCAGAGATCTGAAAAGGCTAGGAGAGGCACTGAGATAAAAGGTAGGCAAAGTCACACACTTTTTTCTGAGAAAGACAGTGAGAACCAGACTTGCCACAGTTTGTCATGTACCTAAATGTCACTTGTGTCAGAATATCCAAGCCCTGGCTTCACGTTAATTGTACCACAATCCCCACGAGAGGATGCAGCAAGCAGCATCTAAGGGATGGCACGAAGATGATTCTGGGACGACAGAATGGAAATGGAATGGTGAGATTTTAGAGGCTCCATTTATGTGTGATTGGTTTATGTTTTAGGAAGTTTGAAATATTTAGTTTAGTTTAGCTTTGGAGATACAGCATGGAAACAGGCCCTATCCACACCCTCCAGTGATACTGCCTAACCCACTGAGTTACTTCAACACTTTGTATCTTTTTATGGAAGCAGGCCCATTGACCCACTGAGTCCATGCTGACCATTGATCACCTGTTCACACTAGTTTTATTATGCTATCCCACTTTCTCATCCATTTCCTACACTCGAGGGGCAATTTACAGAACCTAATTAACAATTAGCCCAGCACATTTTGGGTATTTCATTCGAAAATGTCAATGTCTTGTGCAAACTTAAATCTTCTCCCATGAATACATGGAGCAACGTACACTGTGGCTCACTTGCCAAAATAATGTTCTGTGGGCACATGTTCTGCACTTCATTTTACTTTGCAGGGATTTTAAGCTGTTTAGCACTGTTGAGCAAGTAAAGAAACTCATTTACAAGGAGACAAACATGACTATTTGCATACAGAAAAGTACAGAGTTGTATACTGGAAGAACCCTGACTTGCACGGATACATATGAAATGTTATGTTAGTTGAGTAGCTCTTTCATGACTGGCACAGACACAATAGTCAAATGGCATCGTCCCATGCCATACATATTCTGTAACTTTATGCACACCCATTCACAGCAGATGGCTGGATGGTGACCAGCAGAGGGAACTCAAACAGATTAGAAATATACAAGAGACTTCTGAATTATTTAGAATGAGAAATCAAGATCATGTGCCTGTTTAGTAACCTGTCCATTCGTCATCTGATGGAATCTTTATATCATGTGGACATCTCCAGAAAAACAATATCTGTCGTTAAACTCCTGATACCCACAGCTGTTGCTGTAATTCTCCTTCCACCTTTCTCATCGGTCATGATTTATTTTGGGTATATCTGAATGTTTTTATTTTTCTGAATCGAATTTTGTGGCTAATATTCTGCACTCTTCCAACATCTGAAGCTCTGGGACCTGCAATATACATGTCTATGCCAGCGGAATGACCAAAAACAGAACAGGAAAAAAAAACATAGACAAAGCTCTGACCTTAGTTCAAAAACATTCCTCTTCATCTTCTTTGGCTCAATTCTCAACCCACATCACCCTCCAAGGTCCTGCTTAGCATTTTTGCAATACTTCCAAAACCCATTTTATTTAAATGTTTATTTATGTAAGTGCAGTATCATTTATGAAACTGATTTAAATCTGATATTCTCACAGTCAAAATAGCAAAGTGATATCACAGTGACTCATGATACTTACTATATGATGTTAACAATTGACTGTACCAGTACCAGAGCAGCACCAGACGTCAGCCTGGTTCTAACTCGAGAGCCTTTTAACCTGTGAGTGGACATGATATACTTAAAAGATTTTCTGTTATATACCCTCCTAGCCCTTGACTGAAGACCAATTCAAGACCTTTCAACAATATTGATTCCAGCCCTGTACTTGGAGATGAGATCCAAGACATTCTTAATTACACTGATTACCAGTTGTTTATGTGGAGAACATTTTAACTCTACTGGTGCCTCTTTCATATTTTAAGATCTTTTTCAATCACATTGGCATGAAACGTGTTAGCTATAGACTGGTCTAATTGAAGTAAACAAAATGAACTGACTTCTGTGCAAACTAATAGGCAGAATGGAATTTAAAACATTCTGCACATGATGCACAGAGCTGGCATAGTCAGCATAATTGAAAGGGACATGAAATGGACTTCACTCAGTCCTAATTGAACTAATTGCATCAGTTTCAGACCAATGACACTCGCTAAGGAAGTAGGGCTGCCGAGTCTTGGCAAATTGTTTCAAAATAAAGAGTAGGGATGGTGCAGCTGGTAAAGCTGCTGCTTCAACAGCGCAAGAGACCTAGATTTAATCCTGACCTTGTGTGCCGGCTGTATGGAGATGGCACATTCTCCCCATGACTGCAGTGTTCTCCGGTTTCCTCCCGCATTTCAAAGTTGTGCGTGCTTGCGGGTTAATTTGCCTCTGTAATTTACCCTTGGAGTGTGGGGAGTGGATGAGAAAATGGGATAACATAGAACTAGTGATCTATGTCGGTGAGGACGCAGTAGGCCAAGGGGACTGTTTCCATTCGGTGTCTCTAAATTAAACTAGAGTAAGAGGTTGCACTACCAAAGTTTGACAAAAGCATATTGTTGAAGGATAGAGGAGGACATATTATTTTGTACTCCTGAGAGCTCCCAGTCTGTGTGAAAGTAGTTATATTGCTTGATATATTCTTCCCAAGAAATCTATCCAGCAACAAAGCTTTTGGGAAGAGCCTGGCTCTCTATGTTTGCTAAACTTCACCGGGTTTTAATGCACATTTATTTATTTTTTCAATATCAAATCTCCACAGAGATTTGAGAAACAGAAGGCATGCAAGAGAGGACTCCATTAACCACAGTAGAAGGGAAGTCATGCTTCATGAAGGATAAGGGCAGTTCAGATATCAGAACAGGCAAAATCATCATGATGCTGATTTCCAGAAAGAGAGCAAACTTGGCACAAGAGCATCGTGAAGGTCTTCCTGCAGCAAGTCACAGTAATATCAGTCTTCAGAACCAGAGGCTGTGTATCCATTATTCATTGGCAGGGAGTTCAAGGCAGGGCGTGCGATTTCTGAATAATTTTTGGGCATTGGATCTTGGCTGATAAACATGTCATGCCTCCTGTCCCAACAACCTAAACACCACTGAGTGGTCAGCCATGGCCATTCAACGTTTTAGTAATCGCAATAAACTGCACAGTGCTCATCGTTCAGCTGAGACCATACCATGATTGTCACAGTTAGAAGCTTTGTGTAGCAATTTATGGTGATAGAGTTAAGCAAATTATGTCATTGGGTTTTAGCCTACCATTGTGGAAGGGATAAAGAATTCTAATGTGGATTGGGCATGAAAATGTCCATTCCAAATTCGCAACTGTACAATTTTTCACTGTGATAATTAGCTCCAAGTAAAATCAATCTCGTTCAAATACCACCTAAAAAACAAGTACTATACGACCCAATCTCTAGATTAGTTTATTGCAGGATGCAGGTTTCAATGTTGGTCTGTTAAATATTTTGCAAACACCGCAGTCTCCCAAAATAGAAGCTGCAAGAAAAAAGGTGCCCTGAGAATGTCCTGACAGGATCAATCACCAATCATTTTTAGGGAATTTTCTCTTCCAATATGTGATCCTTGATAAAATGTAACTGTTATCTTGAGTCTTTATTTATTGATAACTCAGTAACCCGTTTCAATATTCCAAAGCTTTCTGGCCACAGCTGGAAGGCACGGGAACACAATTCAATCTAGTAATCCCTGGAAAGACGCACCTTTAAAGTGGTCTCTATGAACCAACAGTTGGAGCTCTGGAAAAAATTCCCCTCAGTTTAATGTAGGAGCACTCAGACCAATTGTGGAACTCCAAAACCACCTCAGCCAGAAGGCCAGCAGAGTAGCCAAAGCTTGTTTGCAATAAAAATGCCAGAACGCACATAACATAGAAAACAAGTGCAGGAGGTGGCCTTTCGGCCCTTCGAACCAGCACCGCCATTCATTGTTCATTCATCGAACCAGCACCGCCATTCATTGTTCATTCATCGAACCAGCACCGCCATTCATTGTTCATTCATCGAACCAGCACCGCCATTCATTGTGGATGGGTGATCATCCACAATCAGTAAGCCGTGCCTGCCTTCTCCTCATACCCCTTGTTTCCGCTAGCCCCAATAGCTCTATCTAACTCTCTTTTAAATTCATCCAGTGAATTGGCCTCCACTGCCTTCTGTGGCAGAGAATTCCACAAATTCACAACTCTCTGGGTGAAAACGTTTTTTCTCATCTCAGTTTTTAATGGCCTCCCTTTTATTCTTAGGTTCATGCTATTGTCTGCTGTACATCAATGTATTTTTTTATTTCCTCCAGGCGCTGGTAGACTGTACCAGCACGCACCATCACAAGAAAAAGCACCCAAGTACCTTAGATGAAGAATTGCAATGCACTGCAAATTTGCTGAGCAATGACCATCCCAGAGGAGAGAGCCTAACCATTTCATTTACATCCTAGGGAGCACTATTGACCAGAAACTCAACTTTATCAGACATATAAATATGAGGCTTATAAGAGCTGGTCAGAAGCTGAGTATTGTGCACAAAGACTTTTCATTATCTGTAAGCCTAAATTGAGGAATGAAATGTAATTCACTCCACCTGTGGATGAGCACCCATTCTACCAATACTCAATAAGCTCAACACTGTCCAGCCCACCACCCTCAACGTTCATTCTTATGCTCGGACACATAGTGGTTGCAGTGTGAGCTATCTACCAATCTTTACCAAGTAGAAGGGCAATGGCAGCATCACCACCTGCAGGTTTACTTGATCTTAACTAAAACGATGTGACTTTTTTAATCATTGCCCTGGAACATTCCACCCAATGCCACAAAAGGTGTGTGGCACAAGAACATTATCTGCCACTACCTTCTCTAAGATAAATAGAGATGGACAGTAAATGATGGCTTTGACATTAATGCCAAAATTTCAAAAATTGAATAAATAATAACTGTTTATGAACATAAATTGGGATTGCTATTCATGATGTAAGAAGAGATTGTTTAGCCCACTGCACCCGTTTTCTTCATAGTTTGATCAAACTTTAGCTTAACCGATGTCTGTTAAATATTTTACTAGTTTGCTCTAATTGCATGACTTCAACTTGCTCACATGGGTAACAGATATGTACCCAAGGTACCTCTGCAATCGAAGTGATGCTTCTGCAGAATATTCTACCAAAAATCAACCTCTGCAGTACTCTACCAACAAATACCAGCTAGTACTCGCCCTTTACTCCTCATACAGGAAAGGCACCTGTTCGAGTGTTTGAATAAAATCATTTGTAATAAGTGACATAAGAATGTCAATTGAACGGAGCACGATGATTACTCGTTGTTTCCTTGTGGTCACATGACCTCATGACACTCCTGAGTAGATAAGTGTTTTGTAGATCTCATAATGGTTTTCACATGTAGATTGCAAAGTGATGAAATGGCAGTGGAGCCCAGTAAAAGTTACTGTCATCTCTGGGATCAATTTTCAGATTGAGCAGCCAACCTCCACGATGTAGAGTTCTCAAGATTTTTTGCAAGTGGCACTAAACAGTCAGCAACATTATTTAAACTTGACTGGTTTGCGATTACCCAACAAAAGTGGTGTTTTGGATCTACTTACAATGCCCCAACAAGGCGTTCCGTGAGGGCGGACTTCACTTTATATTCATCTTACATGAAATGTAAAAGGTGAAGCACTTGGTCAAATTTCCAAAGCAGTGCAGTGTGCGTTACAAATACTGTTACGAATAATCACATTCGACTCTGAATTAAAAATAGACCTTCAATTTTTATTTACTGAAATATCTTCCTCAGCTTTGTCTTCTAATGTTTTAATGATAATATATTATTCATGCCATTACACATTGAAGTGATGCGTAAGTCAAATTACCAGAATTAGTTATTGATACAATCTAAAGATTCAAAGATCTTTGTTCATCCAAAGATACAAAATATCAAAACAAAATATCAATGCAAACAATCAAAGTAACAATCCAAAGATCTGTGTTCATAGCCACCGTGACAGCTGTGAAATGTGAATGCAGTTAGTTATCTGGAATTGTATAAAAAACTAGCCATCTTAATGATGACCTTGTAAATACCACATTGTTTGTAAGATGTCTGCTTTTGGTACAGTTGCGTACAGTTTTGGTCTCCAAATCTGAGGAAAGACATTCTTGCCATAGAGGGGGTACAGAGAAGGTTCACCAGACTGATTCCTGGGATGTTAGGACTTTCATATGAGGAAAGACTGGATAGACTCGGCTTGTACTCGCTAGAATTTAGAAGACTGAGGGGGGATCTTATAGAAACTTACAAAATTCTTAAGGGGTTGGACAGGCTAGATGCAGGAAGATTGTTCCCAATGTTGGGGAGGTCCAGAACATGGGGTCACAGTCTGAGGAAAAGGGGGAATTCCTTTAGGACCGAGATGAGGAAAACATTTTTCACATAGAGAGTGGTGAGCCTCCGGAATTCTCTGCCACAGAAGGTAGTTGAGGCCAGTTCATTGGCTATATTTAAGAGGGAGTTAGATGTGGCCCTTGTGGCTAAAGGGATCAGGGGGTATGGAGAGAAGGCAGGTACGGGATACTGAGTTGGATGATCAGCCATGATCATATGGAATGGCGGTGCAGGCTCAAAGGGCCGAATGGCCTACTCCTGCACCTATTTTCTATGTTTCTATGCTTTATTTCTATCCATTTGAGGAAGTGCAATGTGCTTCAGACTGATCTATATTTGACTCCAGACCCACAAAATGCATTCACTTTGACATGGCTGAGTAAACCTGGGCCTGTCCCACAGGCTACTTTTAGGCCGCTGCCGGCGACTGACATAGTCGTAGCAGATCGCTGAAAAACCAGCGACTGGACCCCCCTTCAACATAAAGTAATGATTCTATTTCAAATTTTAACAACAAAAAATTCCCAAAGTCAGCACTGGCGACAACCTAAGTCACCGGCGACAACCTACGTTAACTTGGTGACAACTCGGACAACACCTACGTCAGGAGAAGTCAAGCTACGCTCATTGGCGTCAAACCCACTGTCGCCAACTGTCTCAGAACATTTTTAACGTTGAAAATCCAGCGGCGACCAGGAAGCCGCTACGACTCTTTGGACGACTGAGGAGACGACTCACTACGGCCATACAGGCGACACCCCGGCGACCATGTGGTGACAGCCTAGTCGCCTGTAATTGCCTAAAAAATAGCCTAAATGGGACAGGCCCTTAATTTGGCATGGGCAATAATTGCAGGCCCTGTCAGTGACACCAAGATCATGAAATGTGTCAAGTGAAAGGTAAATAAATAATCTGTTATTCTTCTGAGGTTACTTACAAATTAATAGTCACTGGCAAACAAAAATAATTCATTCCACATGATATTTTAACATAATATTTGTGTGAATGCAAGCAGGTCACCATATATAAGACGTTGGTGAGTCACCATTTAGAATATTTTGTTCAATTCCGGGCACCATGTTATAGGAAAGATATTGTCTAGCTTGAAATGGTTCAGAGAAGATTTACGAGGATGTTGCCAGGACGAGAGGGTGTGAGCTATGCAGAGAGGTTGAGTAGGCTGGTTCGCTGTTCCTTGGAGCGCAGGAAGATGGGGTGATCTTATAGAGGTGTACAACATCATGAGAGGAATACAGCCTCTTGCCCAGAGTAGGGGAGTCTAAGACCAGAGGACATAGGTTCAACGTGAAGGGGAAAATAATTGATAGGAATCTGAAGGGTAACTTTTTCACACAAAGGGTGATGGGTATATGGAACAAGCTGCCAGATGAGGTAGTGAAGCAGGGACTATCCCAACATTTAAGAAACAGTTATACAGGTTTGGAGGGATCTGGTCCAATCGCAGGCTAGTGCAGCTGGGACATGTTGGTCAGTGTGGGCAAGTTGGGCTGAAGGGCCTGTTTCCACACTGTATGAGTCTATTTACTATCAACCTTAATGGTCAATGGTCCAGTAAGCTAACTGCTTTGCTACTGCAGCCCTTAATATGTTGGCATAACCTCCTTTTTTCATTCAAATCATTAACATAATTGAATGCAACCAACTTGATGGACTCTGCAGAATGGATGGATAGGTGACGGGATAACATGGATAGGTGCCGTTTTGGGTCAGGATCCTTCTTCGAACCCGACCTGAAACGTCACCTCTCCATGCTCCCCAGGGAAGCTGCCTGACCTGCTGAGCTACTTTGTGCCTTTTTTTGTAAACCAGTAACTGCAGTTCCTTGTATCCATGATCTAGAAAGACTTGCTGGTCAGGTTTTCATCTCGCATTACCGCTTAAACCAAGATTGCTTCAGACAATTAACAGCTTCTTGTCAACTTCAACAATACACGCAGATAACTTGGTCTAGACTGGAAATTCATTCATCCCTCTCTGAAACCATATCTGGATATTTTACCAAAATATAGCAATATTTGTCAAGTTAGCAGGTTATCTAGCTGAAAAATAAAAGCCTAAATGCAATCCTGTAAAGCAATAAGCATCAATACACAAAGCTGCTAAAGCAAGCTTTAACTAAAGAGATTACACAATTTTGCAAGATTTTAGCTGTTCAAAAATGAGAAAAATGTTTCTAAGCCTCTTCAAGATAAAGGAAGGCAGACAATCTGCCTTTTGTTACTTCAGCAAAGTTGGCGACAATAAACTGAGACGAGGTGTGTGATCACTGTGTGCAGAATACTGAAAACACCACTAAACCATCAGTCCTAATGCAAGTGATTTTGAGCATTAACAGAGGGATTAGAACATTTGGTCTGCTTTTACAGCAATGCAGTATTGCTCACCCATAAACAAGGACACTTCTGATGAAATGTTTCTAAAGTAGTTTTCTGCTTAATTCCTCAATCTCATGCACAATGTGTATTCATAAAGCAACTTGAATGTCCAGGAGCAGAAAAGACTGCAAAACATTGTGACCACTGCCCAGTCCATCTCCGGCTCTGACCTCCCCACCATCGAAGGGATTTATCGGAGTCGCTGCCTCAACGAGGCAGTTAACATCATCAGAGACCCACACCATCCTGGCCACACACTCATTTCACCATTGCCATCGGGAAGAAGGTACAGGAGCCTGAGAACTGTAACACTGAGGTTCAGGAACAGCTTCTTCCCTACAGCCATTAGGCTATTAAACAAGACGACAAATAAGCTCTGCACTACAAGACTATTCGCTATTATTATTGTTGCACTATAACTGTTTGGTTTTTGAGTATGTGTGTATGTGTTTATATACACACTGAACTTTTTTTTCTCTCTCGTTTTTGTACTATGTTTACACATTCTGTTGTGCTGCAGCAAGTAAGAATATCATTGTTCTATCTGGGACACATGACAATAAAACACTTGACTCTCTTGACTGTTGACTCTTGACTAGGGATGGGGCAGAGGAGAAAAAAAAATCTTGCAGTAATTTAAGTATCAGATTAGCCAAGAAACTACAGTATGTTACAAATTTAGTGATGAAAGATTCGAGAGTATGTACTGAACACAGCTCCAAGGGTTTTTAATAGGCCATGAGCCAAAAGAAGACCAGAGTTGAAGAGTTGGAAATGAGGGTCTAAATAAACAAAATTTAATAGGAGGATTTGGTTTGGAAGCTGGAAGATGCATCAACAAGGTATGAAACTGGAATTAATTCAAAAGTTAATTGACAAAGTCGACAATATGTGAGTTTTTCCTGGATAAATTGGATATAGCCTAAATAACGAGAGATTGCATGTTGAGAAATTAGTGGCGACTTGAATTATGACGCCATGGTGAGTAGCGAGAATTCTCGTGACATAGGTGTAGTGGTAGTGGGTCGCCAGGAGATCGTAGGTTGTCGTAGGTTGTCGCCGGTGCTGACCGGTGAAATTCATTGGCTCATTGGGGAAAAAAACGTAAACAGTAGTTTACAGAATGAAGGATAACCGTCCGGTAATGTTAATGTCCGCCGAGCTTCGCAGCCGTGTATCTCTGGCTTCCTAAAAGTTGTCTCCACTCCTTCTCCACACCCCGTCTCCCCCTTCTCCCCCCTCCTCCTCTTTTAAAGGAATTAAATGACCCTTCCCGTACACTGTGCTTTCACCGTCTTAATTACAGCGCCAACCTTCCTGTTCATCGCAGTGTGTGTCTGTATCACATTGGCTTTGCACCGCGTGAATTTCACTCAGACAGCGCTCCCCCCGCTTGCCCTTTCCACCGCCTGCATAACGGGCTGGTGAAGGAAGTGATGTGTGTGTGTTCCACTCTGACAGTCGGCGTTCCAGTCCCGGGTTTTTCAGCGACCTGCTATGACTCGACAGTCGCTGGCAGTCGCCTGAAAAATCACTTAAGTGGGACAGGCCCGTTAGAGGTGACTTTATCTAAATATATAAAGTCTTGAGGGGTCTTAAGTTAGATGTTGACAGGATGCTTTCTCTATGGAGAGATTTGAATTAGGTGTCACTATTTAAGGGTTGCCCACTTAAGAAAGAGATGTCAAAATATTTTGCTCAGAGGATAATGCATCTTTGGTCTGAATAATCTGAAGAAGGGTCTTGACACAAAATGTCACCCATTCCTTCGCTCCAGAGATCCTGCCTGTCCCGCTGAGTTACTCCAGCTTTTTGTGTCATACATCCTTGGAACTATCTTCCACAAAGTCTGGTGGAAAATGTTTTTTGAATATTTTTAAGACAGAGGTAGCTTGATTCTGGATAAGCAAGATGGGATGGGGGAGATTACCAGAAATTACTAGAATAATTACAAAAAATAAACAGGAATGGAAATTCAGCCATGATCGTAATGGGGAGTGAAGTAGGCTCGGCAGCCTAAATGGTCTTTTCCTGTTCTACACTACATGTTCATAAAGAGTCACAAGTCTTTGATATACAGCACAGAAATGGCAAATTATTCCACCAGAATCATGCTGAAAGTTGAATCGGTACAGCTTCTAGCTCATCTTCAAGCGCATTTGCACTTATACCTTCAACACATCTACACTAAAACCTCCTTAGATCCTTTTGGTTAATAAGCACAGATGATGACCTTCCTCTATGGGAAGTTGTACTGCCAAACATTTTCAGCAGCCAGCATTCACAACAAGGTGGATCCTGGGGGACAAAGACTATCCTCAACTTTGATGTCTCCTCACATCAACCACAGCAAATGAGTGCAGATACAATGATAGCCACATAAACGCAGGAATCAGTGAAAAAATGCCATTGATTTTCTGAAAACAAGATTTTGTTGCCTTCATCGGTTCCCTGCAGCATTAACTAACCAGGTCTGGAGACTTTATTGTGGTAGAGAGCTGCATAATTCCACAAAAAAATTACAGTAGCTGGTGCTAGATGATGAGGAGCAAAGAGACCCAGAGCCTAAGGGTGATGAGGCAGAGCCAGAACAGTAGCAAGCACAAGAGGAGCAGTAGAAGCAAAGTGGCAACAGTTTGTTTCTTGCTCAGTGTCCACACATCTCTTATTGGAGGAGATAGGTGATAATTGCAGATTACAAGAGACTCTCTAACAGGGAACCACTCTTTTTAGTTTTAAGCCAACCAATAATTAAATAGTGTAGACCTTATATGCTTCCCTTGAGGTCTGCATTGTTTATCTGACATAAATAAACAAATTCCTGAACCAGTTACTGAGGTGACTTGCTATAACTGTTTTCTATAACTCTCAGCTCATCCTAGCCATTTTGTGAGAAATGTCATTTACTTGTCAAAGTCAGCAGTTACACAGCACTAAAATGGGCCATTTAGTTTTATTGCTGACCTTTTAAGCAATATATACTAATCCCATTTGCCCACATCCTGCTATAACTTGCCTATTGAACTGTCTCTTAAAAGTAGTGATTGTAGCTGATTCCATCACCTCCTCTGGCATGAACTCCAAATATCAACTACAGCCTGTGCAAAGAGAATTCCTTTAAAAAAAACCCTTCCTCTTACCCAAACCCATTCCCTTTGGTTTTTGTAACCCAACATATGACGCTGACTGACTATCCACTCTATTAATGACTCATAATTTTATTTACTCAAACAGAAGGAAAACTATGCCATTGTTTGTTTGTATTGGGAATCTCACACTTGGAGGAGAAAATAGTAACCACTTTATTTCTGGGATCTTCCTATTGTGACGAGAAAATCTCCTGACCCTGCTGTCACATGGGGCCTTGCATGCATCATAATCCTTTATAGGTCCTTTGAAAAAAAATGTGCGAGTTGTCCCCCTTTCACTGGCAGCCTGTCTCCACCAGAGAAGCCATGGTGTGTCTTACAACTGTCTGCCGATATGTGCCTTGTGCACTGAGTTTTCAATTTATGAGTGCTAAATTTGAAACAAAGGGACTGCTGTAGTGCACATTAATAAATATAAACCACGTTGAGAACAGGAGCAGGGAGGTTCTACTGCAGGGAGGTTGTACAGTGTCTTGATGAGATTGAGGGGGGATCTCATAGAAACCTACAAAATTCTTAAGGAGTTGGACAGGCTAGATGCAGGAAGATTGTTCCTGATGTTGGGGAGGTCCAGATCAAGGGTCACAGTTTAAGGATAAGGGGGAAGTCTTTTGGGACAGAGATGAGAAAAACATTTTTCACACAGAGAGTGGTGAGTCTGTGGAATTCTCTGCCACAGAAGGTAGATGAGGCCAGTTCATTAGCTATATATAAGAGGGAGTTTGATGTGGCACTTGTGGCTAAGGGGATCAGGGGGTATGGAGAGAAGGCAGGTACGGGATACTGAGTTGGATGATCAGCCATGATCATATTGAAGAATTGAAAATCGATTAATCTAAGGGCTGAATGGCCTATTCCTGCACCTATTTTCTATGTTTCTATGTTTCTAGTTTCTATGTTTTAGGTGTCCTTTTGCCAATTAATTTTATTTTGAAAAGACCAAAATGGATGTTAGCATTATATGCAGCAATGGTAAAGGGTTCCAAAAATGGGTGAAATCCAACTTCCAAGCTATTATTTCCACCTAATTTGGCAGAAATGTGACTCAGATTTCTCGCTAATGTTGGCCCTGGTGTGCAGCACATTCCATGCCAACTCCATGTGCAGCACCAATCACCCTCTGTGCATGCAGCCCAAGTCCTACCAACTCTACAGGTGGCACAAACCCTACCATCTCCAATGCATGTTGCTTCAAACGCAGCACGTTCCCTATCAACACGACCTGCACGCATGCTCCTTTGCCACCATATGCAGCTCATACCTCAGCTATCAGCCATAGCAGCTCCTTGATTGATTTGTGCCCCACAGCTTCCCCGTGAACACATGCACTAACTTCTGTGATCAGTACATTCCATTGCCTTCACTGCCCACATGTGCCCCATTGTCACCATTTGCAGCAAATGCCCTCTGATTCAAGCTGATACGGGTACAGAGAACATTTACGAGGATGTTTCCAGGGCTCGAGGGTCTGAGCTATCGGGAGTAGGCTGAGTAGGCTGGGACTATCCTTTGGAGCGCAGGAGGATAGGGGATGATCTTATAGAGGTGTGTAAAATCATGAGAGAAATAGATTGTGTAGATGTACAGAGTCTCTTGCCCAGAGTAGATGAATCAAGGACCGGAGGACATAGGTTTAAGGTGAAGGGGAAGAGATTTAATAGGAATTTGAGCAGTATCCTTTTCACACAAAGGGTAGTGTAAGGAATAAACTGCCTGAGGAGGTAGATGAGGCAGAGGCTATCATAACATTTAAGAAACAGTTAGCCAGGCACATGGATAGGACAGTTTTAGAGGGATCTGGACTAACCGCAGGCAGGTGGGACCGACGGCCAAGTTGGGCCGAAGGGCCTGTTTCCACACTGCATGACCCTATGTAGCATTTGCCCAATTACCTTTCCAAACAACAAACACCCCACTGCTTCCATGAGCAATGAACATTCCATTACCTCCACAAGCAGCTCACACAACAACTCCTTGACCAGCATTTGCTTCTAAGCAAGGAAAGAAATATGTTTATTTGTATCACTATGTCCCTATGTCTATGAGCAACATAGCATTACCAACCAAGGAAATAAATGTGGTGTCCTTTTTAATGATCTTGTGAGCTACTCACTCATTTAGACAAGTATTCATATTTTCAGATTTCAGTGTTATAGACAATCCTTCCCTATTTCTTCCCACAGGTCTTTACTCGAGTGGCAGTGAGATTACAATATGCTTATGCAGGGTTTACGTGGTGACAGAGTCAGTGTGATAGGAAACAAACGTTGGTTGTCAAGTGGAAAACAGCCGTAATAGAACTGGCAGACTTCTATTTCAACTTCCATTCCTAATTTCAATGCAAAGACATTTATTTGAAATTTTAAGATCAGAATGGAGGAAAGTTTAAAGGAGATATGTGGGACAAGTTTTATTTTAAAACCCAGTGAGTGGGAGATGCCTGGATTGAGATGACAGGGGGTGCTGGTGGAAGCATATACAGTAGTGGTGCTGAAGAGGTTTTGAGATAGACCCATGAATATGCAGGGAATTGACGGATAGGATCACTTGTAGGCAGCAGAGATTGGTTCAATTTGCTGTCATGTTTTTCACAGACATCATGGGCTGAAGGGCCTATTCTTAGGCTGTACTGTTTAGTTTAGATTAGAGATGCAGCGTGGAAACGGGCCCTTTGGCCCACCGAGTCCGTGCCGACCAGCGATCCCCGCACATTAACACTATCCTACACACACTAGGGACAATCTACAGAAACTAATTAACCTACAAACCTGTACATCTTTGGAATGTGGGAGTACCCAAGGTCACAGGTAGAACATGCAAACTCCGTACAAACAGCACCTGTGGTCAGGATCGAACCCTGTTCTCTGAGGCTGAAAAGCAGCAACTCTACTGCTGTGCCGCCCGGTCTAAAGTACAAAAGCAGATGCTCATGAGAAATGCCATTGCGATATTTCCCATGGTAAAATAGACAGCTGATTCTCATTTGTTAGCTGAGGATAATGCCACAGATAAAAGCATAACCAAACACTAGAGTCAATGGCCCATGAACTTCTCCACAAAACTCCAAAGAGAAATGATGCCGTGTAGTTAAAAACTGGCTTAATATGGAATAGAACAAATTTCTGGGTGTCTTAGTCCTTGCCAGAAGTTGGACATCGTATATTTTGGTGGGGTTTGCATTTGCGATTGCACCACTTTTCTCGTGTTGGAACTCTGTACTAAGGGCAAAAGTCACTTCTTGTGAGATCGTGAATCAGTTTATTAAGTCACAGAATAACCAGGATTTTCTTATCTTATTCATACATGAAACCATACCCATCAAAGGGCCTACGTTGAGATTTGTGATTCTCCTGAGGCCTCAAATGCAACCTCATGCTCATGCCTTATTACCATGCCTGGTAAATACATTACCAATGGAGGTCAAAGTCACAGTGACTGTCAGCTTCATATCATCATGATCAATCCAGGCTGTGGACCACTGCCACATCGCACATGTTGCTGTTCATAGTGATCTTATAGAATATCACCCAGAAGATCCACACTCAAGAACAAAATGCTTCATCTATTATATGTTCAGCTGCACAAACTTGTACATGGCTATTTGACTGCATTGCAGTCTTTCAACATGCAGGCATTCAAAATCAGCAAAAAAAGACACAAAGTGCAGGAGGAACCCAGTGAGTCAGGCAACATGCCTGGAGAACATGTATAGTTGATGTTTCCTATCATCACCTGTCCACGCTCTCCAGAGATGCTGCCCGGCACGCTGAGTTACACCAGCACATTGTCCATTTTGTATACATCAGCATCTGCAGTTCCTTGTGTTACATTAAAAGGCAGCAATCGCCTGTACAGAGATCCTAGGATATGTTTTCTTAGTGCCTCTGTAGCCTGTAGCTCTGAAGGTTGTCCATGGGCAAAACAGACAGGAGGAGCCTGCAAACTGTGGTCACTCTTTGTTGTCCATCTTGTCCAGATCCCTGTGTCCTGCAGTCATCACTTTCCTGTTGCCTTCCAATCATTGCAGCATGCGTTCATTCAGTAATGACAGTCCTCTGTAGATACGAGGCCTATTTGTATTGTGGTACGTATCCAAGAGATGAAAACACAGTTCTCACCAGTGAGGCTAAATGTCAGTAGCTGTGAGAACTTGTGATAGATCAATGGAGTATTCAAATCAGTACATCAGTTTCAATGCACCACAGGAGAACCATATCACTCTGCACTGTGAACTTTACAATGCTCACGGGCACCAGTAAAATATTGTAATACAATTCAAGAGGAAAAGTTAGGAAAAGAGTTGGACCTGTTCAGGGGAACTGAACAGACATTGAATTTCTTAACATCTTGTGACCCCCATTTTTCCTATCCAAGTACCTGTTCAAATGTCTTTTAAATGTTGGTATATTACCTTCCATGAACCCACCACTCTTTGTGTGAACACATTTCCTCTCAGGTTCCTATTACAATCTTTACCCTCACACCCTAAACATATTTCTTCTTTGACGGAGTAGCAATGGAATGACCCTAGGGTGACATTTAGGAAAAAATAATTTGCAGGGTAGGGCATAGATTAATATAATTTCGACATGAGAACCTCACATATACACAACGGACCATATACTTTCCTTCTGCATTGTAACAATTCTCATGATAGACTGTTGACCCATTATTCTGAGATTAAGTTCCTGCTTCCCGTCATTCACCAGAGAAATATCTTCTCAACATCTTTAACAAACCCCCTCAGAATCTACATGTTACACTATTAATCTATTTTCAATTCTTCTAACCCTCATGCTGCTATTTTTCTTCCTCTTAGATGACTGCTTCATTTTGTGAATGAACCAAGTGAACCTCTGTTACTCCTGTGTAAATATATCCTTCCGCAAAACTCCCAGCATTTCTTCTATTGACTGAAAATGTACACTATCATTGCCACCACGTTGAATTCACGGAAAAACTGAAATTAAGGCTTTCTACAAGACACTGTAGAATTCTTGTTTACACCATCCAGAAGCCTGCAGTAGTGAATACTTCCAATTAGTTTCATTTAAGATAAAAACGCAACGTGATCAAACAGCCTGAAGAAGAGTCCCGACCCGAAACGTCACCTATCCATGTTCTCCAGAGATGCTGCCTGACCCGTTCAATTACTCCGGCACTTTGTGTCTTTTTTTGTAAACCAATATCTGCAGTTTCTACATGATCAACAATTGCCATTCTTTATTTCTATGCAACCAGATCTACTTGGTCAATTTATTTTTTATCACAGAGAATAAACTGGAGTGTTAGAGACTCATTTTTACAGCATCTGACACAACTAAATTGATCAAAATAAAGCGAAAGAAAAATACATGATGAAATAACACAAACACTTGACATATAGTGTCACTAGATTATATAGACCCCTTTAAAGACTGCAGAAGAGAAATGTATGACCCTGGAGTAAGCTATCTTTTTAAAGTACTGCACTTCTGTTGAGGCATTTGAGAGCAGGAGGAGCCTCAATCTACCGTATATGCCGCAGGGCAAAATTTGCAGAAAGCTCATTAGTGGCATCATTATAGCCTTACTGATGATGAAACTTCACTATGCCTAATGAGAGCCGTTGAATATTAAAACAATTGTATATTCAAAGTTTACAGTGAATGGAAAATTACCTTAGGACAGTGTTAACCTTCGCAATCAATGCATAATCAGATAATGGCAGCAGCTTTAACAAGGGTTTAAGCAAAGATCAACCACTTAAATTACAATTCAGGGCTAATTACTCCCTGTTAATTGCTCTTGGGTTTCAAACACAATTTCATTATGTTGAACAGCACACTTGACATCAATAGGTCTAGTGGCGTGAGACAAACACTCGTATACTCAGTAAACAGCAGATGCTGCTAATCCCAATGTCCCCAAGTGCTGCTTCCCACTCTGTGCACTATTAACAAACAAATCAGTGTCTTTTTTTCCAATATTGTCCAATCAATGCAGGACATTTAAAGAGTACATTAAGTGTGAGAGATGACAGCAGTGATAAAGAATTGAATCCATGCCTTCAGTAAAACTATTAAGTAGCTGGCCACTTTGTGACAGGGCTAATTAGTTGCCGTTTGGATACTATGCGTCAATTTTAAACAGAAAATACTCAAATTGTGAGAAGATTTTAAGATAATTGCATATCTCAGTTGATTGTGGATTGGGAGATCTTACTACCCTTTCATTCCTGGTACCTGGGCTAAAATCCAATCAAGTAGTTGATATAAATGTTGCGCTTTTACCACAATGTGTAACAATGGTAAAGATTCAAGTGAAATGTGTATTTGTACATAAAAGACCTTCAGTGAAGGGCTGTTGTGGAGAATTCATAACTTACATTAATTATAGGTATAATTTGTGTTCATGGTTAATGTATTTGCATTGAATAAGGTAGATGTGTATTACATCGAATTGAGACATAAAATTAAGATCTTACAATGCAAGACTGGTGAAGACCAATGTCCTCAGGAATCATGTTATTTATGGGCCTGTCCCACTTACGCGACTTTTTCGGCGACTGCCGGCACCTGTTATAGGTCGTTGCAGGCCGCCGAAAGTGTTGACCATGTTGAAAATCCAGCGATGACCAGAAAGACGCTACGACTCTCTGGGCAACTGAGGAGACTACTAATGACAGGCGACGCCTGTATGGCCGTCAATAGTTGCCCAAGGAGTCGTACCTTGTTGTGGTCGCCGCTGGATCTGTTGAAAATGTTCGGCGACCTGCAACGATCTATGACGGGTGCCGGAAAAGTCACGTAAATGAGACAGGCCCATTATGCATCTGTGCCAAAGTCGTTCTCAGAGTATGCCCAGAGTTTACTAGGAGTCTCTGTAAGGACTGGAGTACAGTTAATCTAAGTTTATACTTTGAGGAAACTGCAACAGAGAGAAATCCCTATGCCTTCTCTGTTTTGTGGGTTGGTGGAACGAGGACAAAGGCTTCTCTCTTTGAATATGGAATGCATGGCCTCCCTAATGGAGTACTAGGGAGTATTAGATGTAGCAATTATCAGGTGTAGCAGTTTAGAATAATCCCAAGACAGGCATGATTAACAAGATATTCTGGACTGACCTACTTTTCCTTCTATATCCGATTAAATCTGGCCCTCAACTGTACACCTACTCTTGTGACCCTTCCACCTGAGAAATGTTTTAAAACAATCTCAACAGCAAAAGCTGTACATAGGAATTTCTTAGCTCAGATTTTAAGAAAAATTTGAATTCATATTCTCAAAATACCATGTTGGGATTGGCTGTAGACAAAAATGCTGGGGAAACTTTCTCCAGCATTTTTGTCTACCTTTGATTTTTCCAGCATCTGCAATTCATTCTTAAACATGTTGGGATTGGCATTCGCATTCAAAGTTATTAATAGAGTCGTACAGCAAGGAACCAGGACCTTTGGCCCAACTTACCTATGCTGATAAGGATGCCCCATCCACATTATTCCCGCCTGCCTGCGATTGATCCTTACCCCTCTAAACCTTTCCTATATATCCAACCAATGCTTAAGAATCATTTCATTCCTTCTTCAGCCCAATTTTTAAAATTCTATTATTGGTGAGCATGTCTTCAGCAGCAGAGCTTAAGAATTCTTGTGCAAAACTGCACATTCCTGTTTCCCCCTCCTCCATTTATATATTTGTCAAAGCATTATATCACCTTCTTATTTGGCTCAGTGTTATAATTTGTCTGATCATCCCCCTGTGATATACCTTGGAACCTTTCCCATAATTAAAGCTCCTATTGAATCCAAATGATCATTGATCTTGTTGGAAAGATTAGACGGTCATGCTCTGCCTGAGAATGTGCAGGTCAAACACAATGTAAACAGATTCTGCTTGAAATATCCTGCATCAATCTCCTTTTGTGGTTGATTTAGTCACTTAATTAGGTCTTTTGCCCAGGGTGAGAGGCAGCAATATCACCAGGTGATCAGAAACATCAAACTAGCCATCAGCAGCCAAGGACTCCTGAGGGATATGAACCATCAAAGTAAACATTACAACCTACACAATAATGTTCTCTTTGACGTCAATAGGGTGCCATTTAAATATTATGTATTATTGTTGTACCTAAACCATGCATAGAAATTGGACTGTAACTGTTTATTCGTCATTAAAACATCATACCATTTAGAGAATCTTGAATCTTAAATCTTAAATCTTAAAACAGAAAAAGTGAAATTTTCACAATCCAACACTAAACAGTTTTAAGGTGGTTTGCATCCAGTAAAACAGAATTTTCGCTGAGGAGAGAGCTCCTAAATACTGGAATGCCGGGGACAGGAGATCTGCCAGGCCCAACAAGAGAAATATGCACTTCAGTGTTTACACATTAAGAGTGGTGATGCATACAATACAAGAACGCCTATTTTATGTGGAGGTCTGATCTTTTTACATGTGGTAACACTCTGCCTAAAATATAAATATAGCAAGTCATTAAAAACAATGAAGCAAGGATTGGCACAAGGTTAATTGTGACCTTGGCCTCCAAGAAAAGAGCAGTCTAGTAACAAGACCAAGACTGGGGTTTTCCTGCAGAATGTTACATCTTAGCCCTGACAGCCTGTGAAAGCACTGTCTATCAGAGACCAAAATAAGTTTGGGTGTTTTTCCAAGACCATCTAGGAGTCAGCTCTTAGCTGATAAGCATATTTTTCCCTCTGCCTTGTGGTCACCAACTTATCCTTAGTGGCTACACTCGACCATGATACAGTCTCCAGAATTGCCAATGTTGTCACCACTGAGAAACTACGGATTAAAGGGCCTGGAGTAATTTAGGATTAAAGCTGGATTCATTTAGCGGGACAGGCAACATCTTTGGAGAGAAGGAATGGGTGACGTTTCGGGTCAAGACCCTTCTTCAGACCACTATGCTGTGAGCTGCCCAAAAGACTATTTCAGGTCATCAAGCAGGTAAGCACCTTCGCTCCTTAGATGCTGCTGCACCCGCTGAGTTTCCCCAACTTTTTGTGTAACCCTCGATTCTCCAGCATCTGCAGTTCCTTCTTTAACACAAGCAGGTAAGCACTACTGGAACGAGTTTTTTTAAAAAACATTTCATGGTTGAGGATTTGACAACCTATCTCAGGTGTTTGGAACGACCAATGAAAGCATTTAATTCTCATATACAGCCAAACTGTTTTGATCATGCGAGTTAGATTTATAACAAAAGACAGTGGATGCTAATTTCCTACCAATTCAGTGGTCATACATAATAGCTCATCTCTCTGTGGTAAATCCTCTTCAGTAATAAACACAAATGGCTCTGAAGTCCAGTGGCTGCAGTGTCAATTTCAGAAACTATTCTGGAAACCAATTGTTGGGAGACAATGGGTGTATGGAGGAGGAAGGACAAGCTAAGCTAGTTAATTTTATTAAAAAATGGCTTCTCCCATCTCATGCCTCCTTGTTCCCCCAAACGACAATTTAAACTTTGGAGATTTGAGGAGAAATGGACTTCCAATATTCCCCTGAGGGATACCCCAATGATTTCGGAGTAGTGTCACACAATCACAGGAGGAGGCCTTACAATCCATCCAATACATACTGGCTGTATGTAAGAGAATCCAGCTCGTTCCACTTCCCACCTTTAGTCCTGTACTCTGAAAATGCTTTCCTTTCAGTTGCTTCTCCTTCTGCAAACTAGAATTGAATTTGGCTCCACTGCTCTGGCTGGCAATGCATTTCAATTCCTCACCATTTACTGTTTAAAAACATTTTTTTTTTAAATCAATCACATTCATTTATTGTCCGTTTCTTAACTGCTCTACCAATGCAAACATTTCTTTCTGCCCACTCTATCTACAGCCTTCATTATTTGTAATCTCTATCAGATTCCCTCACAATATCCCTTGGTTCTACAGAGAATAATCTCAGTTTCACCAGTCTATCCACATCTACTGCAGTCCCTCATCCCTAGACTTAGTTTAGAAAATCCCTCCTCAAATGTGACACCCAAAATTGGGCATGATACTTCAGTTCTGGACAAATTAATGTTTAATTCTTTATGATGTGCTTGGTTATGTATTGTATGCTTCGATTTATAAAGTTCATGATCCTGTGTGCATTAAAAAAAACAACCGACCTCTAATGAACTGAACACATATATACCAAATCACTCTGTTCTAGAATGCTGCTCGAATGCTGCTCTCATGTTTATATTGCCCCCTTTTATTCTTCCTAACACATTGTAACATTTCACATTTCTCAGCGTCAAATTTCATCTGTTACCTATCTGCCCAATCTACCAGCCTATTTATATATCATCCTTACAGTTCACTATGTCTAAAGTTTAAAAAATTATGCAATGTACCATTGTCCAAATTATTATATTTAAAAAAGTAAATATCCTGGTTCTGCACAAATGCTCCGTGGTGCTCTATTGTGCATATTGCACCAGGCTGAAAGCAATATTTCACTCCTTCTGTTTTCTGTTATTTAACTAACATTTTATGCATGTAGTATAGCCCAATCAAACGCATCCCGTTAGCATACACGTGGTTCACTAAACATCATGTGTAGCCTACGTTAGCCTACACACGAAGAGGAAGACAACGGAACTTTATTGCCTTCCCTCACAGTTCTAAACCTTGATCCCGCTGTTTGAGGTGTTCATGTTAAATTCTATCATGTATTGTGTTCTTTTTATTTGTATGGCTGTAATGTAACTCAAATCTCACTGCACCAATTGGTGCATGTGACAATAAATGTAACTTGAACTTGCAATTGAACTTGGTTCGTATCTCCCTATTTGCTGCCTTTTCAGGAGCTTGTATGTGTTTCTTAAACATTGCTAACATATTCTACCATCTACCCTGCCAATGTGTTCCAGACACCTACCACTCAGCAGATCAGGCAGCATCTATGGAGGGAATGGACAGGCGGCATTTTGGATTGGGCCCCTTCTTCAGATAGCCTTCTTGGGTCTGGAAAAGGGTCCCCACCTGAAGGGTCCCCATTCCTTCTCTCCAGAGATAGAAACATAGAAATTAGGTGCAGGAGCAGGCCATTCGGCACTTCGAGCCTGCACCGCCATTCAATATGATCATGGCTGATCATCCAACTCAGTATCCCGTACCTGCCTTCTCTCCATACCCTCTGATCCCCCTAGCCACAAGGGCCACATCTAACTCCCTCGTAAATATAGCCAATGAATTGGCCTCAACTACCCTTTGTGGCAGAGAGTTCCAGAGACTCACCACTCTCTGTGTGAAAAAAGTCTTTCCCATCTCGGTCTTAAAGAATTTCCCCCTTATCCTTAAGCTATGACCCCCTTGTCCTGGACTTCCCCAAGATCGGGAACAATCTTCCTGCATCTAGCCTGTCCAACCCCTTAAGAATTTTGTAAGTTTCTATAAGATCCTCTCTCAATCTCCTAAATTCTAGTGAGTATAAACCGAGTCTATCCAGTCTTTCTTCATAAGACAGTCCTGACATCCCAGGAATCAGTCTGGTGAACCTTCTTTGCACTCCCTCTATGGCAAGAATGTCCTTCCTCAGATTTGGAGACCAGAACTGTATGCAATGCTGCCAGTCCTGCTGTGTTACTCCAGGATTTTACGTCTCCCCACCTGAAATGTTGCTTTTCCATTCCCTCCACAGATGCTGCCTGTCCTGCTGAGTTCCTGAGCATTTTGTATCTTGCTCAAGATTCCAGGATCTGTAGTTTGTTGTGTCTCCATTTTGTGTACAAAAAAAACTGTGCCTTACACATCACATTTAAACTTTCCCCCTTTCACTTTAGTATTTTACATTTACACTTTGTGAAAAATAATTTGGCTATCTACCCTTTCTATGCCTCTCATGATTGTATATAGAAACATAGAAATTAGGTGCAGGAGTAGGCCATTCGGCCCTTCGAGCCTGCACCGCCATTCAATATGATCATGGCTGATCATCCAACTCAGTATCCCGTACCTGCCTTCTCTCCATACCCCCTGATCCCCTTATCCACAAGGGCCACATCTATCTCCCTCTTAAATATAGCCAATGAACTGGCCTCAACTACCCTCTGTGGCAGAGAGTTACAGAGACCCACCACTTTCAATCCCCTAAATTCTAGAGAGTATAAACCGAGTCCATGCAGTCTTTGTTCATAAGATAGTCTTGACATCCCAGGAATCAGTCTGGTATACTTTTAACAGGCAGCCCTTCAGCCAGTTATACTCCAGAAAAAACACTCCAAGTTTGTCCATCCTTTCCTTATAGCCAATTAACTCCAATCTAGGCAACACCCTTTGCACCTCATCTGCATGCCCCCCCCCCCCCCCCACCCCACCGTTGCTATCCCCCCTCCCAAAACCTCCACAACCTTCCATTAGTGTGACAACCAGAACTGCACACAATACTCCAATGTTTTATATACCTGCAACATTACTTGCCAACTTTTATACTCGACTAATGAACGCCAATATGCCATATACCTTCTTTTCTACCCTGTCCACTTGGGTTGACAGTTTCAGGAAGCTAACGACTTGCACACTAAGGTCCCTATGTACATCAATCTTCCTAAAGATCCCTCCATTTACTGTACACTTTCTTCTTGCATTTGACCTCAAAAAATGCATCACTCACGCTTGTCTGGATTGAACCTCATGCCATTAGATCTTCTTGACATGTCTATCATACCAAATCATATCGAATGCTTCTGGAAGTTCATTTGTAACACCTCTGTTGAAATTCTCTTAATAATCATCTTTGTCACTTCATTAAAATGTCTATAAAATTAGTGAGACGCAATTTGCCTTTCTGAACTCCATGATGGCATCCTGTAATCAATCTACGCTTGCTCAAGTGTAGAATCTGTCATTCTGTCTATGAATGGTGTTTTTCAATCTTTTTTTCTCCTCTATTGAACTCTTGATCGCTCAACATCCAAAGCCTTAATGGGTTGTAAACTGTATTTTATTCAGTACATATTCTGCACATGCTACATTTTTGGAACTAAATCTCCAACAAGAATACACTTTGTGAAGAATGAAAATTTGTTTTTGACCCAGTAGTTCGTGTAAAGGTTAGTATCGATATTCACGAAGAACAAAGCACAACTCTGTAAGCTGCTGCTTAAAGTAAAATACATTTTATATCCTTACTCACCAACAAAATCTGTGCATTAATAGCTCTTAATTATGATTTGATAGGGCATTGTATGTGTTTGCCAAGGTCATGAGTGGGAAATAATTTGTTGTGATGTTATTATTCTGAAAGTTGTTTTTTTTCTTCTTCTTATCCTTTATTTCTGTAGATTCTTGAGATGTGTTTATATTGTCTGGTCTTTAATTTATCAGACAATGCACTGGAGCCAATAATGACTGCTTCCAAGCATCATTTTGCTGCAACTTTATCTCCAAACTGTGTCGGATATCTGCTCTACCTTCTTATCATGGTCTTCCTTCTTTCTTGTAGAGAGCTTCACATCTGTTTCTTCATATTAGTAATATTTCATTTTTCACAGCTTGCTCTTTGTACGTCACTTAATTTCTTTCACCTCACAGGAGGCTGTAATTCACATTTTCAATGTGTGAGGAATTTTGGAGCAGAACCATCTCAAACCTTGTACCATACCACAAAGTTATGATGAGATCCCTCATTGAGCAATGAGCTCAACCAATCATGAGTGATTGTTTCAAGAGGGATCACATTGTACCTTTCCACAATGTTTTACAGCCTCTTTAGAAGAAATTTAGTTTGAATGGAAAATGGAAATTAGAGGTGGAGGGAATAATAACATGGGTTTTCACTTAACTTTTAACTATTGTATTTCCAAATATTTGGGGTACTTGGAAAGACATTTACCAAATGGTGTGTTTGAAAACAGTGGTGCTGAGATAACAATTTACCTTGAAAATTGGTTTACTTTGATCACATTCATTGTTTTATTTCTTCAGCTAAGGACCAACGCAAACAAATAGTCTGGATGTTTAGGGATTGATCAAAAACTCCCACCACCACAACAGCAATATTTACATTAATGTAGCATTGCAATGAAATAAAAGCTTTAAGTTATTGGACAAAATCTGAGACTTACCAAGAAATAAGCAAACTGACTAGGGAGTAAAGTTTTCAACAAGGAACTAAAGTTAGAGGCAATGATTCAGAAATATATTTAAGTATTAGACCTGGGCAGTTGAATGAATGACTATCAGCGGTGAAGGGTCAGAAATCAGAGATTCAGCTTCTTCTCAAGTATTTAGAGGAGTATAGATGCATCGATTACTTTACTCTGCTTTAGATTGCAAGATCAGGAGTTGCTTGGGCAAACACTGATGCAGATTCAAACAGCTTCTTTATTTTTATTTTCACTCTGCTTTCTTCCAGCTTCAAATGACACCGCTCACGGTGAAATACACAAATACGGACAGGTATGTTTTAGACAAAAATCCAATATTTATAAACTAAACCACGCAATACAAGGAATTCCAGTCAGGAAACTTCACTTGAGCAAGCCAACTGTGTATTATCTTCTATTTACTAATTGTTTAAATATCTGATCAGACTGTAGCCTCTACACATAGATATATAACAAGCAGTTCTGAATTCAATAACTTACAAACTTGCATGTCTTTGGAATGTGGAAGGAAACCAGAGCAGCAGGAGAAAACCCACACAGACACAGGGAGAGTGTGCAAACTCCACACAGACACACCCACAGTTAGGTTCGAACCTGGATAACTGGTGTTGTGAGACAGAAGATCTACCACTGTGTCACCGTGCCACCCTAGCTTATGATCGCTCTTATGGCTCTTATGATCAACAACAATTCTTACCACCTCACAAAGATTTACTTACAGAATTGACAGATTCCTTATCAAATTTGTTATAGGGCCTGCACTCTGCCAATATTCAGAAGAATGTATGGACTCATTGTTATTTGACAATGCATACAGAAGTTGTATGTACACCAAACTACGATAGGGGATTAAGTTTTCACTGCTGATTTTCAGTTTGGAATGGAATGAATGAGAGAGGTTCGATGTAAAATATTCTCAAAGACATGCCAGAGTGGTTGCAGGGATGACATTTCCCTGAGCGAGATGTTTAGAACTAGGGGTCATACTCTCAAAATAAGAGATTGACTATTAAGGACTGAAAAGTGATATCTTCATCAGAGGGTAATTGTCTATCCTTGAGGGCTAGAAGTTCAGTCGCTGAGTATGTTTAAAACAGATAGATTTTTAATAATAAAAAATAAAGGGATATGTGGTTTACTCATAAAAATATACCCATTGAAAGTTCAGCCATGATCTTACAGAATGACAGATCTGACCAAGTAATCTACCTTTTCTGTTTCTTACATTTATATTAATTAAATCCTATTTATTCTATTCTATTACATATATATTATATATTATATATTCTAATACATTAAATCCTACATTTTCATCATCACAGATACCAAACAGCAGATGCTGACGGAGGTCCTCAGATTACACAAGAACAATATCTGGCTAAAATGGAAGATGGATGATTTTAATGCACCCTTAAGCTGTTGATGTGGAATATAGAAAATGACAGAAATGGATAAAGAGGATTAGTATTATGTTACAGCCATTACTTGATAGTACATGGATCAGGAACTACAGATGATCTTGAACAGTGGATCACCCACAGATGGAAGGAGGAGTTGAGGACATCCAAATTGGACTGTTAAGAGAGCGCAGCAGCGGTTGCACTTTCTGCGCCGGATGAGAAGAGCTCATCTCCCCCATCCCATCCTCACTACTTTCTACAGGGGCACCATAGAGAGTATTCTGACCAGCTGTATCTCTGTCTGGTTTGGGGACTGTAGAGCCTCCGACTGGAAGTCTATGCAGAGAGTGGTGAGGACAGCGGAAAAAATCATCGGGACCTCTCTCCCCTCAATCGGGGATATTGCGACCAAACGCTGTGTGTCTAAGGCCAGCAGTATCATAAAAGACCCCACACATCTCTATCACGGACTGTTCACTCTGCTGCCCTCGGGAAAGAGATATCGCAGCATAAGGAGCAGAACATCAAGGTTCTGCAACAGTTTCTTCCCACGAGCCATCAGACTCCTGAATGCCATGTAATGGGCTGCCACCGCTGCCTATTTATCCTTTTCATCCATGCCTATCCTTCGGTTAATTTAATGTGTTGCACAGGGAGCCAAATGCAACATAATTTCGTTTGGAACTGCATATATCAATGTATTTCTAAAAGACAATAAAGTTTGTTTGACTTTTGACTTTGACACATCAAGGAATATAAATGCTGCTTTGTAGTTGAGGAGATCTCAGAGGTGAAGAAGATCAGTAAATTTGGTGTATTGGTTGAGTCGATACTGTGTATATACATGTAAATATTTCACCTATTATTATTTATCTATGTAAAAAAAGTGATTTGCTGTAGTTTATTTCCATCTTAGAGGGGAAGCATCATAATGTCCAGGTGCTCCCCTGGTTATGAGTGCCTGACTATGTACAGCCGATGCAGACAAATGTGCGTTTGAAAGACCATTGGGGCGGGTTTGTAATTGTTTTGGGGCTTGCAGGCACCTTCTGCCATGTGGGAACCCAGTAAGTGGCAATATCTGAATGGTTGAGTTAAATGCCCTGGTTTAACTACATGTTACTCTTTGTTGACCTATGTTATATAATCATGACAATCCATTTGAATGGAGCAATTTACCAGAAATAGCAGTGAGATGAAAGGTGCTATTGATTAATGGAAGAATGCTAGCATTTCATCAAACAAGCCAACTGAGGCACAATTTAGTGAAATTATCAAATTTAAAACAATATGTAACACTCTGTTGTATTAGTTTAGATTAAATGATCAAATCTGGAAATATGTGTAAATGAATTTGGATTGCATCATTTACTGCCTACTACTTTAAGATGGCACAATCAGTTCCTATTGGAAAACAACTGGAGGTGTGTAATTGAAAACAAAATTTGTTGAATATAAAAATGGAACAAGCTTGACAATGTTGAAATAAGCTATTTCCTTGCAGAAGCTGAATACGTTCACTGTTCAGGATTCAAATCCATTCTCATATTTAAAAAAATCCATTCAATGAATATATAACTAATATAATTCAAGAACAAATTTTCACAACACAACAGGCTGAGTACAAGTAGAGTACGTGGATTTTAGTTCAGCATTCAACACAATTATCCCTCAGCACCTGATAAGCAAACTGGTTCCATTGGGCCTCAGCACACCCATGTGTAACTGGCTACTGGACTTCCTCACTGACAGACCCCAGTCAGCGAGGGTTGGAAATAACACCTCTAACATCATCTCTCTGAGCACCGGCTCCCCTCAGGGCTGTGTCCTGAGTCCACTGCTGTTTACCCTGATGACCCACGACTGTTGTGCCAGGTTTAGTACAAACCACATCATGAAGTACGCAGATGACACTACAGTGGTGGGCCTCATCAGGGACGACAATGTGCTGGCTTACAGGGAGGAGGTGAAACAACTGGTGGACTGGTGCAATACGAACAACCTGATACTAAATGTCGAAAAAACAAAGGAGGTCATCGTCAACTTCAGGAAAACCCGGCACAGTCCCACACCACTTCACATCAATGACAGCGATGTGGAGGTGGTCAGTAGCAGTAGAAGTTCCTGGGGGTGCAGATCACTAACAGTCTGACCTGGTCAAATAACATCTCATCAACAGTTAAGAGAGCGCAGCAGCGGTTGCACTTTCTGCGCCGGATGATAAGAGCTTACCTCCCCCATCCCATCCTCACCACTTTTACAGGGGCACCATAGAGAGTATTTTGACCAGCTGTATCTCTGTCTGGTTTGGGAACTGTAAAGCCTCCGACTGGAAGTCCGTGCAGAGAGTGGTGAGGACAGCGGAAAAAATCATCGGGACTTATCTCCCCTCAATCGGGGATATTGCGACCAAACGCTGTGTGTCTAAGGCCAGCAGTATTATACAAGACCCCACACATCTCCATCACAGACTGTTCACTCTGCTGCCCTCGGGCAAAAGATATCGCAGCATAAGGAGCAGAACATCAAGGTTCTGCAACAGCTTCTTCCCACCAGCCATCAGACTCCTGAATGCCATGTAATGGGCTGCCACCGTTGTCTATATTATTCTTTTATCCATTTTTTTCCATTTTATCCTTCTGTTAATTATCGTGTCGCACAGGGAGCCAAATGCAACGGAATTTCGTTTGGAATTACATATATCGATGTATTTCAAAATGACAATAAATTTTGTTTGACTTGACTTTGACTTGACGTGACCAGAGGAATTATAAACTGGGTGCTGCCTTGACATTCCAATGTCCAAAAATGACTGATTAGTTGTTTAACCAAAATTAAAATTGGCCACTTTAAAATCAGTTGGCATTCACCTTATCATGATTAGAAATGAAAATCTAATACCCTGGGCAAAGATAAGTTTCAAGTGCTTTTTCCAACTTGCCCAATATTGAATTCCAAGAATGGAAATCCTAGGCTTTATGGAAGGAGGAGACTATTTTTTTTCAATTGAGCATAGTTGATGTTTGGTGGTTCATACAATCAGAAGCAGCGGTGTTGGTTCAGTATTATTTACCACATATTGACAGATGAATCCCTGCAAACACCACTTCCTCTGAAGGGAATATCCTAATTATTTAACTTTAGGAATGCTTAAAATACAATAAAAATTGAGATTATAAACAGCCTGCAAACAACTAAGAGCTTGCATTGTCTCCCAGACTGTCAACTTAATGCATTAAGTACATTTTGTTTATAAACGCTGCCCAAGAAGCAAGCAGGAGGCCAGAGGAAGAATACATTAAAACAAAGCCTAATATGTTCACTGCATACACAAGTAATCAGTGGAAACTGTTCAGTTAAAGATCAAAAAAGTTCTGAATGTTGTGCATGGTCACTCCATTATACTCAGCACATAAGAAGAGGGTGGACACAAAACGCTGGAGTAACTCAGCGGGACAGGCAGCATCTCTGGAGAGAATGAATGGGTGACGTTTCGGGTCGGGACCCTTCTCTCGACCTGAATCATTGCCCATTCCGCCTGTCCCGCTGAGTTACTCCAGGTTTTTGTGCCTGTCTTCGGTTTAAACCAGCATCTGCACTTCCTCCCTACACAAAAGATGAGGAGCCTTGTATACTTGACAAGAGATAATTAGAATGAGCAAATATTAAGAGTATGGTTTTGGTAAACAAAAAAGTCAATTTTAGCCTGTCTATTCTAACGTGTCTTCCATTCTGTCTTTGAAATTAGAAAATGACTAAATCTGAGATTTTTAACTTTATGACATTAAACACCACTATTTGCCTCTTGGAAAGAGATAATCTTTCCAATATCTCCCCTAAGTTGTTTTGATTAATATTGCTGTGTCCTGCCTTACCTTGAGTAGGTTTCATGTAGAACCTAAGAACATAAGGATTAGGAGGAGGAATAAATCACTTGGTCCTTCAAGCCTGCTCAACGATTCATCAAAATTATGATTGATAATCTACCTCAGTGCAACATTCTAACACTATCACCAAATCTCTTGCATTTCCTTAATATGCAAAAATCTAACCATCACTGTCTTGAACAAACAACATGACTGAGCCTCCACAATGGCATGGGTAAAGAATTCCATGCATTCATCACACACTGAGTAAAGACAAACACAAGGAAATTGTGATGAATCTCCTTAAACTATGAGAATATTGCTTCCAATTACGGTCAACATGCTATGGGTTAATATGAAGGGCTTGGAGAAGGTGTAGACCATATTTCGCAGTATGGTCTTTGGAATAACTTAAAAACCCATGGATCTTTCTCACTCGATCAGAAAATGTTGGAATGCAATTTGATAGAAATATTCAAAATCATGAATTATGAGAATTTGTTTCCATCGGTGGTTTTGAGATCAGAGCTGCTTGGAGAAATGAAATAGGAAGACATGATCAAAAGATTTTAATAATTATGATCTAGACTTACTAACCAAAACTGAAATTAGTTAAACACTAGAGAGAGAAATAAAGAGAAATGGGACAAATCTAACATGATGAGTTTATGGAAGTGCAAGCAAGGGCTGTACTTGATCTACAGAAACAAATAGCCAGATGGATAAACCCTTTTTCATTTTACATTACATGTTTATATTTTTGTGGTTTCCTGTTGCCAGCATATAGATTGACCAATGAAAGTCCAATAATCTGCAATACGGATCACAAACACAACCCCTTACCCTTTAACCTCCTATGTTTTAAGGAAAGGAGTTCCGGCCTATCCAGTCTTTCTTTATAACTCAAGAATTCCAGCCCGGAAAAACAACTTTATGAATGTTCTCAGCATCTTTTCCGGTTTAACGACTTTCTTCCTGTAGCTGGGTGAATAGAACTGAAGGTAATACTAAAAGTGCAGTCTCACCAATGACTTTGTGAGCCATTGGTGACACCCAAACATAATTATTGTGTGTAGTTCTGGTTGAGGTAGGTTTTCCATGTTGCTAGCTCCTAAACAGATTTCTGCAGCCAATCTGCAACTTCTCTAGTCTGCAATTTGAGACTAATTGTATCAACCAGTTAATTGTCACCAGCTAATTCTGCACCAGTCAGAAAACACACCCGCCCTTCTTTGCACCCATCCCCCCTTTAAACCCCACCCACAGCAAATGCAAAGAGAAGGGAAATGTTCACCTCATACCAGTGCAGGAGGGATGTGATGTACATCAATATATCAGCACACCTACTAAACAGATAGTCTGTTGTCAATGTAAAGGTTTTGCTTCCTTATAGTCAAGATGATCTCTCAAATTGTCACATTTGGCACAGAAACCAAAATTGATGAAACAAATCTAACAAGATCCAAGAAACGGCCTGTGGGATATCCGTGTTTGTGACGTGCTGAGCAGTGGAAACACACTGTTACAACACTCAACGTCCTTGGATCAGAAATGTCAAGCTTGAAACAAACAGTCTGATGTATCTTCAGACTTCCCACCACTCCCATACGTCCCATTTTCCAACCTCCTATCCAGCCAAATATATGCAATCTTCTTTTCATTCTATTAGCTTAACTATGGGGCATGAGCAACAAGGAAAGTATTTACTTAAAAGTACATACATCAAATCATGCACTCAAAAGTATTTATTTAGCTGGTGACTTGAACTCACAAGTCACTCTAAGCCTCTTGTTACACCGAACAGCACCATGGAATTTATTCACTGAACAAGAATCTGTTGCATGTGGGGAAAAATGGTTCGGGTCAATCCTTGCCTATGATGATCATTTGGAGCACCCAATGAATATCAGAAAAACTCTCTTTTAAAAACAGCTCTTGGAATTTCTGGTAAGACAGGCTTTTGTTGACCATCTTTAGCTACCAGGAGCAGGTTAATCAGTGGTCCACAGAACTGAATAATCTGGGAACTACACTGGTGACTTTCTTTTGGGGGCAGGGAGGAATGGTAGGGTACGCAACTAATCATCGCTGCTCCATGTTCCCAGTTCGCAGCAGCACCATCTGCCCACTCCCATCATCTGCATGCTCCCATCATTATGAGGGTCCAGCACTTGCTGAAGACTTAAAGCAGGAGAAGGAAGGGACTGGTGAGGGAAGAGCAGGATAATCACCTGGTGCAGACAGAGGAAGAACATATTAGCAGACGGGGATGTAGCTGGGCCACCTCTTACCATGCTGACGGATCAGTCATGCTCTCAAGATTTGGCTTTCAAAGAATGTGAGAGAGCACTGATCCCAGGGTGTGACCATTGGTCTGATATCACAGTACTCTACAGGCTGGCCCAATGAACATCACAATATTGACTACAATGTCAATGGTTTCCCATCTGCCAACATGCAACTCCAGTTACCTGCGAAGGTTCACCAGACTGATTCCTGGGGTGTCAGGACTGTCTTATGAACAAAGACTGCATAGACTCGGTTTATACTCTCTAGAATTTAGGAGATTGAGAGGGGATCTTATAGAAACTTACAAGATTCTTAAGGGGTTGGACAGGCTAGATGCAGGAAGATTGTTCCCGATGTTGGGGAGGTCCAGGACAAGGGGTCACAGCTTAAGGATAAGGGGGAAATCCTTTAGGACCGAGATGAGAAGGACTTTTTTCACACAGAGAGTGGTGGGTCTCTGGAATTCTCTGCCACAGACGGTAGTTGAGGCCAGTTCATTGGCTATATTTAAGAGGGAGTTAGATGTGGCCCTTGTGGCTAAGGGGATCAGAGGGTATGGAGAGAAGGCAGGTACGGGATACTGAGTTGGATGATCAGCCATGATCATATTGAATGGCGGTGCAGGCTCGAAGGGCCGAATGGCCTACTCCTGCACCTATTGTCTATGTTTCTATGTTACTGTCCTATCTTTTATTCTTCCACTGACATCTCATCCTTCTTGGTTGTGAAACATAAAGGAACTGGCAATGATGTGTGCAAACATAAACATAAAGTACTAGAAGTTATCCCTGCCCCAGTGCAGATATTCAAATACTATTCTAAGGTTCAGAGTGGCCCTTTGCCTCTGGTTGTAATGGTGACCCATCATTAAGGCCACATTTCCTCTCCATTCCCTTAATCTTTTATTCACAAAAATCCCCAATTTTAGCCAGGCCCATCAAGATTTCTTGACAACTTCCAAATTAAATCACGTTGCATTCTCACTGAAAAGCCGAGTTAATTATTATTATAAACTAGACTGAGCTAAGGACAATTCATTCATTTTAAAATTAGTTCATTTGCAAAATTGGAGAAAAAGTTGGTTGGTCAGAGAATGAAGTGTGAGTAGAATGGAAGGGCAGCACAAAGATGTCAACGTCAAAATCAATTTTATTCGTCACATGCACCCGAAGGTGCAGTGAAATTAATTTGCCAGCAGCGATACACTTTAAACTAACACACAATAAGATTGAACACAAACATCCACCTCAACATTCGGAGCCATAAACCCTCCGTAATCGCCGCTACGGACGGCCCGATGTACAGGCCCTCTCGTCGGGATGATCAAAATTCCGACGTTGGGACAGTCAAACACACTCGATGTCTCGAATCGGCACTTTCCTGCCGAAGACCGCGGCTTCAGGATGTTATAGGCCGCAGATTGGTAATACAGTATTTTTGTGTGATATATATGGTCGCATTCATGCTCCCCTGTGTATTGATCAAGGGGGTAGGGTGGGAGGGTGGGGGGGGGGGGGGGAGGGGAATGTTGTGGATGGTATCTTGATAGCAGTTTCAGAAAATGTATTCACTCATTTAAGGTGGCGATGAAGAGAGATTTCTTCTCTCAGAAGATCATGAATCTTTGGAATTCTGTACTCCAGAAAGCTGTAGAAATGAAATTATGGAATACATTCAACATGAAGACTATCAGACATTTAAATGCCTTGTAATCAATGGATATGGGAAAAGTAGTAGATTGGTCATGATCCTAATGAATGAAGCAACAGGACCAATTCGCCATCTCCGGCGTTTTATGTTCTTATAGTTCAGTGAGGTTCTCAAATCTTTGATGTGCCTATGTTCTGTAGCTCTGTGATACCAGTTAAATTATCTGCAAATGGGAGTAAAGCATTGTTTCTTTTTTCCTATAGATTACCTCCTGTGAGCAGGATCACTATGCCGAAATCTTCCAAAAATTATATCAATTCCATATTTCTCCTTACCACTTCTAGTTCCCTCAAGGATCGTGTACATGTTAATACTTGAAATACTTTCTCTCAGTATGTGAAGCAAGTGATCCATACATATTGTATTTGCAACAAAGATAGACACAAAAAGCAGGAATAACTCAGCGTATCATACATCATCTCTGGAGAAAAGGAATAGGTGATGTTTTAGCTTTTTGTGTCTATCTTCGGTTTAAACCAGCATCTGCATTTCCTTCTTACACATGTTGTCTTTGCATCAAGCCAGTCAGCTGTCAAAACCTGTTAGTTTCAAATATTTTTAGGTATTTTAAAGCACCCTGTGATACTGAGTCAATGCAATTGTTTTGGAAAAGTCCCAGATTGATTTACTTATCTTTAAGCTCACTTCCTTCACCTTTCCTGATACAGAGAGGGCAGTCGCATGGTGCAAGAGTTGACACTGCTTTCCTTGATTTCACAAGAGAATATTGGTTAAAGTTTATATACCTGATCATCATCCAGCAACCCTTCCTGGACAGGATCAAACCATTCCTCCTCCTGATGTAGCCAATTTTCTAAATGGGAAGAGGATTCAGTAATAGGAAGTGCAAAGGGACTTGGGACTGCTGTTGCAGGATTCCCAAAAGGTTCATTTGCAGGTTGAGTTGGAAGGAGGGCTCGAGTATAAAAGCAAGGGTGCAATGCTGAGGGTTTCTAAGGCACTCGTCAAACCACATTTGGAATATCGTGAGCAGTTTTGGGCCCCATATCTGAGAAAGGATGTGCTGACTTTAGAGAAGATCTAGAGGAGGTTTACATGAATTATCCCGAAGAGGATTGGGTTAACGTACGGGGAACATTTCTTGGCTCTGTGCCTATGACCGCTGGAGTTTAGAAGTATGAAGGGGGGGATCACATTGAAACATACCAAATAATGAGAGGCGTAGTTAGGGTGGATGTGAAGAGGATGTTTCCAGTAGTGGGAGAGTCCAGGACCAGAGGGTTCAGCATCAAATTAAAAGCATGTACCCTCAATATGGAGATGAGGAGGTATTTCTTTATCTAGAACGTGATGAATCTGTAGAATTCTTGGCCACAGATTGTGATGGAGGTGAACTAATTGTGTATTTTTAAAGCAGTTTGATCGGTCATTGATTAGTAAGGGTGTGAAAGCTTATGGGGGAATGGCAGGAGAATGGAGTTGAGAGGGAAAAAGAGATCAGCAATGACCGAATGGCGGAGCAGATTTGTTGGGCTGAATGGTCTAATTCTGCTCCTATGTCTTATGATCTTGTGATTATTTCATCAGTCAAAGCATTCTAAATATATTTGGAATTTGAAGCATCAAATAAATCTGATCCTCCAGTAATGAATTTTCTTCATCACATCATTGGAAATTCCGCATAAGAATGACATTCTACCAAAACTCTCCCCATGAAGAAATCCTGATTGCATAAATCACTGAAACATAGAAACATAGAAACTAGGTGCAGGAGTAGGCCATTCGGCCCTTCGAGCCTGCACCGCCATTCAATATGATCATGGCGGATCATTCAACTCAGTATCCTGTACCTGCCTTCTCTCCATACCCCCTGATCCCTTTAGCCACAAGGGCCACATCTAACTCCCTCTTAAATATGGCCAATGAACTGGCCTCAACTACCTTCTGTGGCAGAGAATTCCAAAGATTCACCACTCTCTGTGTGAAAAATGATTTTCTCATCTCGGTCCTAAAAGATTTCCCTCTTATCCTTAAACTGTGACCCCTTGTTCTGGACTTCCCCAACATCGGGAACAATCTTCCTGCATCTAGCCTGTCCAACCCCTTAAGAATTTTGCAAGTCTCTATAAGATCCCCCCTCAATCTTCTAAATTCCAGCGAGTACAAGCCGAGTCTATCCAGTCTTTCTTCATATGGAAGTCCTGCCATCCCAGGAATCAGTCTGGTGAACCTTCTCCGTACTCCCTCTATGGCAAGAATGTTTTTCCTCAGATTACGAGACCAAAACTGTACGCAATACTCCAGGTGTGGCCTCACCAAGACCCTGAACTGTTCCATTAAAAAAAATCCAAGCACTCTGTACACACCGTTCAACCAATACTTATTTTTCTCGAGAAGATGTTCGATTTTGATTCTTTCTGGGGCATCACATCTGATTATCGACTATCCTTTAGAAAAGTTTAACATTGTACTATGGCTACTACTTGTTCAAAACGAGGGAATATAATTCATTCACTGGCATGGGGAAAAAAACTATGCAATTAAAATGAACAATGGAATGTGTTTTTGCATAGATTTTCATGATTATCAATTGTCACTATTGCTCATTGAGAGCTTGGGAAATGTTAAATTAGGTCCTTTGCTCCAGGGAATGAATCAAGCTGTAATATTTAGTTTCTGCTTTATCAAATACAGAAACTATTTGGTTAAAAATTGTAACACCTATCAATTGAATGGAGTCTCCTCATTTGAACTCTAATTACAGTAGATTAAATTCTGGTGAGACATTTCATAGGATGCTTAGCCAATAGCCACAGGGAAGGGGGCTAAGCAAGCAAGGCTCAGAAAATGTATTAATCAAGTAATAATTCGCTTAATCCTAGTTTAAACATATAAAATAATTTCCCGTGGGGCTTTTGTCTATATCATTTGACTTACTTACAATTCCACATTTAAACTAAGACTCAATTAAAGGAGCAACTGAAGAACATTTACTAACCCAAGGCCATTTGATGCCACGAGGTCACGATACTGAGATCAAATAAACTAATATATGCACAAAATGAACCTCAGCAATTGGGGTGATTCAGCAAGCTAACACCAATGCAGGATGCGAGCTTCAGACTCAATAGCATCATCCCACAAAGGGCTGAAGGTCCCAGAGTTTGTCCTTGGCTTATGCTGAGTTAGCAGATCACTTCTAGAACAAAAAAGAGCAGCTCAGTTCATCTTTGTGCAGGTACGATTTGCAGGGGAGAGAGAAAGTAAAGCAGGATACATACATTCAGTCATTATATAGAGACCCTTCCTTATAGTGAATGCTAGACAAGTCCTACTATGGCTTTGACTGAAGTACCATCCATGTGAAATAGTGCGTTACAATCATTGTACAGACGCCGACATGAACATTGGGCACTTGATTAATATCTAGTTGGGGGGCATGTTACTTATCATACGATATGATCAAACTTTATTCATCTCTGGAGGGAAATTGGTCTTGATAGGGCATCCGCCAACAATGATAAAACATTTTGAGGAGGAAAGAGTGTAAAGAGAGGAAGGGAAGCCCAATATACAAATGATAATGATAAAGTTAAAAGGAGACTGAGGATGCAAAGATGAAGAGGAAAGGAGAATAGGACAGGTAAGGGATGAAAGTGGAATTTGTCTAGAATTTACCAAGAAAACATAACTTGGTAATATATTCATCTAAGCCTTGCTTTTGCAGCTGTAAATTTCTGCATAAATGTCCACAGCAGCCTTTCTCTTATTCGCTTGGTAAGGAGGCCAACATATTTATGGCGTCTGCAGAATATCATTTTTATTTTCCTGTTGTAGTTTCTTCATTTTAGTTTATTATCAGGATTTTATATTTTTACATTTCAAGCAGTTGGATACTTTGCTTTATAAGTATATAGTGCATTAATGAGGCAATAATAAACTAGTTATTATTTATGATAGAAAAGATGTTCCGTTGAGAAATACAAAGAATCCAAATGATTCACCTTGTAAGTACACACCAACGGTTAAAGTAAATATCATTACTGTATAAGCGAAAGCTCTTTTCCTTTTAAATGGAAAAGTAAAAGAGCTAGAATAGGACTTTCCACAGCTTCATTGGAACTTCGATTCCTGCCTTGCACTACCAAAACCTAATATGTTTGTCTAAGAGCTTTGAGGGATCTAGGCAGGTTGATTAATAATGGTCCCCACAGGAAACATCTTAGATGACCATGGGGACTGTCAAGACCCAAAGCTTAATGTTCCTGGCAGTATAACAATTAAAAGGAAGTATTTTATGGAAGCATCTGCACTCTACAAATGCCGGCTGTTTGGTGAACGCCAAAGTCCAGGCATATTCCCATGCCCTTGAGTTTTTACTCAGATCTGATGGGAAAATAGATGAAGTCTTCTCTCCTTGTGCATGAAGTTTAGCTAACCTTCAAATTCCTTTGATGCAATGATAGAGAAAGTCCATCAACTCCTCTACTTCAGGCAAGTCGAAGAAGACTCTCTTGAACTTCTACAGGTGTCCCGTAGAGGGCATATTGACTGGGTGCTTCATGGCCTAGTTCAGCAACTCGAATGCCCATGAGCAAAGAAGATCACAATCAGTGGTAATTACTGCCCAGTCTATCATGTGTACTGACCTCCCCACCATTGAAAGGATCCCCAGTAGTCGCTGCCTTAAAAGGGCAGCCAGTGTCACTAGAGACCCACACCACCCCAGGCCACACTATCACTTCACTCCTGACATCAGGAAGAAGATACTGGAGCCTGAAAACTGTAATGTCCAGATTCAGGGGCAGATACTCCCCAACAATCATTAGGCTATTACACACTACAACCTCCAAAAAAGCACCAAACCACATAGACTTGGGAGCATTGTTATATATACTTTTACTTCTGTTATTTATTATGGTGTTTACAGAATGCTATGTACGTGCACTGTTGCAAATAAGAATTTCATTGTTTTGTTTTGGGACATATGATAGGTATGTTACAAAACTTACCTTTAGCGGTGCTGCAGTTCTGCCGCTCCCCGTGTGTGCGACTTTGGTGCCTTTCAGAGGGGGCCGGGCTTAAAGTGCCGTTTTTCCACAGGCAGGGATAATCGATGAATGTCGGGCGATTTCGTTGCGGAAGAAAAATCGCTCCGACATTTCATGAATGAAGGTATTTTTAAATTACTCTAAATTATTTATTAACTACAGTAATTTAAAAATCACCTTCAAAAGCCGTGAGCACCGACAACCGGAAGGATTTTGCGTAGGGGAGAAGAAAAGGTAAATAGTTTATTTTTATATTAAAAGTTGGTTTTTCGGGAGGCTTTAATAACATTTTCATGTTGCGAAATGGGGTCCAAAAAAATGTATGAACAAACAGTATTTTTCCTCCCGACTTCACCGCTAACCGCAACGTTCCAATCCACTGCATTCCACTAAAACCCACTCGCTAGTTGATTTAAATGGCCATTAATTTACAGGAATCAAACACTAAATTCCTTCCATTTGGCCCAGAAATTCATGAAAATTAGATTTAAAAATTATGTTATATTATGGATTATTGTGTGAATGTTATTTGGACACTTAGGCAATTTAAAAAAAGTTTATCTTTTCTTAAGAAATGGATAGATGTTTAGATCTACTCATTGAATGTTGTAATTAGCTACAATTAGATAACTAACTAATTATATGCTTTAATTTCAGGTCATCCAAGTAAGATTGTTTCATATTTGTTTCAGAATGTTTCAATCTATGATAACTGAAAATTTCATTGAGTTCTCTTAATTTTTAAGAAAGTTATGGGCTTTTAACTGTTCCAGATCACAGCTTTTGAGTTAAGTCAATTGAAAGGCAATGGGGAACAAGATGCTAATTTCCGAGTATGAAAACGGCCATAACTTTCTTAATACTGAAGATATGAAAGTGAATTAGGTGTCAAATTAAACTTCTTTTTATGCTTTATCTGATGGGATAAATTGCAGACTTGATTTTTAAAATCTCAAAATTTTCTAACACTGCTACATATGACAACAAAACACTCTTGGCTCTTGGCTCTTGTAACCGTTCTAATGCAGCAATGAGCAGCAATGTGTGAAAAGTAACAGCAATCCAGACTGCGAGGCTGAGACTGACTGCGATGAACACAAGAGTCCACACATACATACAGTGCATGTATTTGAGATCATAGGAGGTTACTAATCTCCATGTGGACAAATAATGCAGTTTTCGTGCTGAGATGTCGGTGGTGCAGTTCTAGGAGAAACTGTAAAAGCTGCTTATTTTTCAGACTCAATTTGATTGAAGATCTGACAGAAGACAAATTCTGCACATTGCCCTATTGCTGGCATTATATGTGGGAGGAAGGAACTGCAGATGCTGGTTTAAACCGAAGATGGACACAAAATGCTGGAGTAACTCAGCAAGACAGGCAGTATCTCTGGAAAAACGTAATGGGTGTGATTCGGGCAGAGACCTTTCTTCAGGCTAATGTGGGAGTTTTACACTAGGAACAGTGCTAAGGAGACACAAAATCCTGCTGATGCTGAAAAGATTACTTTTCCAACAGGAATAAAGATAGCTAGAAATGTGAGCAACAGTGTGCTACAGATTTAGCCAATTTTGAACAGCACAATGTTTTTCATTCACTCCTGTGTGAACAAACTACTCACCTTCCACATGTTAAGTGATTGTACAATTGATAAATTTTACCACTGCCTCCTTCAAGCAATTATTTGTCTGACAAGAAGATACTTGAAAATCAAAAGCTCAAAGCTGATATTAAGCTCTGAGCAGCAGGGCTGTCAACCTTCCTGTAGGCTTTGGAAACATGGACAACCCACAAAAGGCAACCGTAGCACTAGAATGTGCTGTTGAAGTTATCTCCATAAAATCCTCTAAATCCATTGGCAGAATAAGAGAACCGACCGGCATGTTCCATCACACTAAAAGACAGGCACTTGCCCTGACATGCACGTCTGTGGCAGTTACAGATTCCACATTGTCCTTATCAGCCTCGTAAGAATCACCAGTCCTTGCGAGATCCAGGTGGAAGCTTCCAATTCCTTTTTTGGCAAAGCTTTAAACATATGCACATAAAATGCTCTATGCAATAAAAATTGGAACTTAGAGTGAAAATGTCTTTGAGGATATAAAAAGTCTTAGTGAGTTGATAGCACATACAGAATCTTCAAATACAGAATCTAGGTTTTTTTGGGAAAATAGTTGTTCCATTTACTGCTGTCTCTTCCCATTATCTCCTCTTATCCCATTGGCATATTTCTTTTAATTTTAAAGCTATTTCCCACCCAAGCAAACTCTATCTTCCTATCACTCCATTTGTGAAGATGTTGATTGTTACCGACACACTGTTCCGCTCAGTCTGTGAAACTTCCAATACCTCATCCAGTTAGCTACTTATACTTGGAGCGCACCACAACTTAACCACAGCTAATCAACAGGAATCAAAACATTGTCTGACTCACCCAGTCCTGCCATACCGTGACAAAAAACATATTTTTCACTTGAGAGAACATGTTGGTTTTCTCAGATGATCAACTGCACTTAGTCTTTGTCTCTTATTCTCACTTTTTCCTTGCTCTCTTTCACCCCAACATTGATGTTATTTGTGAAAATCTACTTGACTGAAAAGGAAGAAAAAGAGTGCTGCTTTCACCTGGGGTCACTAATCCCTTTGCCAAGCGCCCTGAATACCAGTTTGTTCCTTCCTGCCTCTTGCTGTTCAGTTCTTTTTTTCCACTAAACAAAAACAACTTTAGACATTGCGATATGCAGGGTCCACTTGCTGGAATTTTATTAAATCCTTTCCATTTAGTTCCTACCAAGATAAGATGTTAATCACAGCCAAATTATATGCATTGACATTTATCAACCCTAGTCATCTTTCTTCTAATTCCTTGCCTGACCACTGCTTTTATTTTCTTCAATAGAAGTTAATTTGAAGTACATGATTTATCTTGCTGTGCTAACAGCATTGAGCGAGCACCTTTTGTAAAAGCTGGTCAGTGAGTGAATTATCATCAGGTTGTCGAATGATTGCATTCTGTTGGGAGCAAGAATAGGCAGTCGGCATGTTGCCCTGACATGGCACTGGGACCATTCACGGCACACAGAAAAAGATTAGGCCCTGACAGTGGGCTGACAGGCGGCCGTTATATCTTCAGACAATAGCGGGAATACCTGAAGGGATCAACGCTGCCTGGAGAGTCGCAAGCTGCATCTGCTCTCAAGCTACAGTGATTTAACTCTGCCATTGCCAGAATGATCAATTGTTTGGCAGTGGAGCTAAATAAAATTATTAAATGTTATATCCTGCTATTCTAAAGCTCATCTAATAGTGATTTATGTGCCAATCTGTATGAAATTTGTATTATTCATGTTTTGGACAACATTGGAACCATGCAGATAAAGAAATAATAACTGGTGAATGGAAAACCAATTCACAAATCTGAAGTCTGGACTCATTTGACCAAAAACAATTAAGAAGAAATGCAGGTAGACACAAAATGCTGGAGAAACTCAGCGGGTGAGGCAGCATCTATGGAGAGAAGGAATTGGCGTAGTTTCGGGTTGAGACCCTTCTTCATAAATGCAGATTTTTAATTTAAAAATTGGCAAAATAAAAATGGCAAATCATTGTGACAATGTTTTAAACAATTCAGAGGAAGGAATGGGAATTTTCAGATTTACAATGAGCTAAGAATAGAATTAGATTTGATTGTAAGATATTCACTAGCTCAGCATCTTAGATGCCATGAAGATTGGAGGAATTCATTCTTTGTTACAATTTTACATCAATCATTTCTTTGTGTTAGGATAAAGTTTCTTGGGATTACTTTCACATACACCTGCACTAGGAGACCATGCAAATATGTTAATCTCAGTTGTTCAACCCTATTCTCAAAGTTTTTAATTCCCTCCTTATCATGGTGAGCAAAAATATCTAATTTCAATACAGCAAAAAATCAAATTAGGAATATTTGAATTCAGAAGCACAGGTCAAAGTTAAATTAACCTAACCAAGATTTACTGTCCGACCTTACACATGTACTTTCCATGAAACTATACTCCAGGACATTATTTTTTGTTTATCAGAAGGCCAAGAAATTCAACTAAAGTGCATTAAAATGTTATCAAATACCTAGTGCCTTGATGTAATTAGGTACATCTTCATAATTAACCATCTTTGCATTATGTAATACAGTTCTCCATGAATGTGATACTCAGATGGGGACATGCAATATGAAGTCAATTTGTATATCATGCGTTACCAATGCGACATTTCTTCTCATTGTGTGTATGCAATTGGTTTATGAAATGGGTATTACATGCAGAAAGCCTGCTCCTACATATTTAAAGGTCTCATTCCTACCAGGCAGTTCAAAAGTGACAAATCCCAAAGGATGCATCAAACTTCCTCAATGTGAGTTCCTGCCTTTTCTTTACACCCGAGTGCTCAGTTCCTCGTCCACAAGCACCTGCAATTGATTTCTGCTCATGTCACCAATGGCCTCTCGAAACGTCCGCCAATCCGTTATTTATCATTTAGTCTTGCACAAACTAAGTCTTCTCTCTGACCCCAATTGCTTCTCCCCATGCCCTTATTCATCTCCTCCCGACCCACATCCTCAGTAAGGTACACTTTTCCAATCATCTCCAGGTCCCCTTCAATTTCTATGTTTCTATTAGTGGAATCAAGGGATATGAGGAGAAGGCAGGCACGGGTTATTGATTGGGGACTATCAGCCATGATCACAATGAATGGCGGTGCTGGCTTGAAGGGTCGAATGACCTCCCCCTGCACCTATTTTCTATGTTTCTAATTTCTTCCACTTGTTCTACCATCTGATCTCATTTTAATGGAAAAAAAGGCCTAAAGCAAAGTTGTGCATAAATGCTTTGCCCGTTTTATCATGCATGATACTCTTAACTTTTTAAAGAAAATGTATTGTTCATCAATTCACTTTAAACTAGTGAATCCTCCATGAGGTATCTCTTTAATGTGTGAAAACATGGTGAAGAAAAAAACGCCAGTATTTTATTAATAATTGACATGAGAACGGTAATAATGCACGAACAACTTTGGTACTTGACATTAGCTGGAGGAATCCCAGTACAGGTAGTTCTGCTATAACGCGATAGGCTGTGTTCCTAAGAAACCTCGTGCCATAGTAATTATGTTATAAAGGTAACTGTGTTAATGGAAGAAAGAAGGTTATGCACCAGAAACTTTCAGATTCACAATAACCAAGTTATTTTTCCTGCTGGATTTTCAAAAACAAATGTCTTCTTAATTTTCCTAGTTTAGAGATACAGCTCGGAAGTATGTCCTTTTCGCCCACCGGGTCCGCGGCGACCAGCGATCCCTGCATATTAACACTATCCTACTACACCCACTAGGGACAATTTTTACATTTACTTAGCAAATTAACCTACGTACCTGTACGTCTTTAGAGTGTGGGAGGAAACCGAAGATCTCGGAGAAGCCTACGCAGGTCACAAGGAGAACGTACAAACTCTGTACAAACAGTACTCATAGTCGGGATCAAACCCGGGTCTCCGGTGCTGCATTCGCTGTAAGGCAGCCACCGCCACCTAATTGCTTTAAGTTTATTTCTGTTACCATTAGCTAAAAATACTAAAAGCATATGCTACATGTTACATTGCTGCATTGTTTAATAATCAATGCACAATTATCAATAGTAGCAACTGCTTGTCAATTGCAAGGGCCACCCAAAGTTGAAATAGTAGCTGTGTTCTGATTTTCCCCTGATAATATTTTTCTCCCAAGACAGTTTTTTCCTGCTGACAATTTTCCAAAGTAACTCGGGCAAATTTAGTTCCTGATTGAAATTGCATTATAGCCAATTGGTATATGTAGTGCAAATAGCATTTCCTAATTCATCTTTTGCATTATTTTCAATTCATGTTGTGGGAACACACATTATAACAGAACTAACTGTATACGGAATGTGCAGTACTCATTCTATCACGAACATTCATTGAGAAGCAACTATCATCATCAGATTTAAATTAGGATTATCCTATAAATCGGAAATATGACATACTGGGAGATATTATCATGGAAAAATAATTGACAGATTGCAGAGGGGATCATTGTGGATTATTACTCAAATATATAACTTTAGTTGAGAGCTTGGAGCAATATTGAGGGATGCGATATTGTTACCCGTGTCATTTTATAGATAGGATCTTAAATCAAGACTCCATTTGCCCATGGTTAGATTTGAAGGTTTCATGGATGCATCAGAGTGCGTTCTCTCGCGTGTCCAAATAAAAGACAATAATGCAATTGTTGCTTCCAGGACCTCACTTCATGCAAATTATCTCCCATATTACCTGCACAGCAATAACTATATTTCAAGTAAATTAAATTATTGTGTATGGGGCTAGATGAGTTAAGGACTTGAATGGCAATGGCGATCTATGTACATATTTTTCCCTCCATGGTACAATGCAACACAATTTGCACTAGAACAGTACAGACAGGACTAGGCCACACAACACCCAATATCTGTGCCGAACATGACACCTACTTAAACTAGTTGCTTATGCCTGCATATGCACCATATCCCTCCATTCCATTAATGTGTTTAGGTACAAGCCTTTTCATATCACTATCATATCTGTTTCACCCCCACCCTTGGCAGTGCGATCCAAACAATAACCACTCACTGTGTAAAAAACTTGACCCATATCTCCATTAAACTTTCTCCCTCCTCCTTTGTGGTTATGTCCTTTAGTATTTAACATTTCCACCCTGGAAGATAGGTTCTGACTGTCAAACCTAGCTATTCCCCTCAAAATGTATCAATGCCAATCAGATCTCCCTCTCTGACACTCCAAAAAAAAAATCCAAGTTTGGCTGACTCTCCTTATAACTATATTATATCCTATAATCCAAGCAGCATTCTGGTAAACCTCTTCTGCAACCTCTCCAAAGCCTCCTCATCCTTCCTGTAATGGGGCGATCAGAATTTCACGCAGTACTCCAAATGTGGCATAACAAAAGTTCTTCAAAACTGCAACATGACTTCTGGACTCTTACACTCAATAATCTAACCAGTGAAGGCAAGTATACCATACACCAATAAAAGACACAAAGTGCTAGAATAACTCAGCGGGTCAGGTAGCATCTCTGGAGAACATGAATAGGTGCCGTTTTGGCTCAGCATCATCTTTCAGGCAGAACATATGCCTTCTTTACCACTTTATTCACTACTCGCTTGCTACTTTGATGGAGCGATAGACTTGGACTCTAAGTTCCCTCGGCACATCAATGCTGTTGAGGGTTCTGTCATTAAATGTAAACTTTCCCCTTATATTAGACCTACAAATGTTTCACACCCCACACTTGCCCAGATTAAATTCTATCTGCCATTTATCCACTCATATCAGTAACTGATCTACATCCTGATACTCAAGGATACAAATCAGAATATATCGGCCCCGTTGTCTGGTGTATATTGACTGTTGATCTCATGATGCGGACAGTTGACAACTGGTGATTTGGTAGAAAAAAGCTTCTTCTGCTCACCAGCAATCGCTGACTGGGATAAGCTATGTGTGGATATTGTGAGAATCCATTAAGTCTGTGGGTGATTTGTTAAAATTGCACATGCTTATAATATTGCTACGTTTATTGGTAAATAATGGACGTGTATGATGAAGGGACTGAAGGATAATTACTAACTAGTATAAATTACGCATGGATAAATCTGTGGATTGTGATATAGGAAAAAATTCAGATATCAAAGCATTTAATTATACAACTCAACCATTAGGATTGGAACTTTGTTGAAAAATAACCAAATTATATCGAAAGTTGTCGTAAAGAAAGGCATCTCCCAACTATCTATTTAAAAGGAACAAATATCTGGATATTTCCACATCATCTGAATAGATAGCAAGAAGCTCACCCCAGAACGCCACAGGAGAGAAAATGAAAAAAATAAGAGAAAAAAATCAACAAAAAAAGACTGCCAGTTTAAGCTTGACTCACTGAGCTTGACTCACAAAGTGCTGGGTGGCTTCTTACAATAACTTTCTTTTTGTAAAAATGAGCCAAAATTTGGGATAAAGCACATAATTGTGAGCTTAATTATTAGCACCCTTACTCCCACCTCCATTCCAGCACCCTAATATGTGAAGTTTTCTGAATTAATTACAAATTCATAATTATCTACCCGGTGAAGCTAATGTAATGAAGTTGGTAAAGCATCTAATTAGCATGCTGTTTCTTAGACAAGTTAAGAATGTAATTAGCTTGAGTGGGCATGTCTCCAAAAGGAATGTGTCTCACAGGTTGCCATAGGAATGATTGCACAATGTATTCACCTCTTTTGCCTTAATCAGTATCATAAGGAAAGGATTGAAGGATGCCTATAGGTTGCATTGGACTGAATTACCAGTCACCGTATGTGACATGCGAATTAACTCTCCATGTTCTGGTCTTTTTTGCAGTACAAGATATTTTCATCGACTAACCAAATAATTTATGGATGTACTGTATATAGGGCATTTAGACTGTAGTTAACCTTGGACAATAATATTACTGAATGAGAAATAACGTACATTCTTGCATCATCATGAGTCAACAACCTTATTTATGTCCATTATAAAATAGTACAGGAAATACTCCACAGGTTAGGTATCATTGAGGAACAGAGCAAAATAGAGGATGACTGAAAAGTCATTAAGCTGAGATGATAACTGGTTCTCTCTCCATTGACTGTATGACCTGCTGAGTATTTTCAGTGCATTATGCTTTAGTTCACATTTCCAAGATCAGCATCATTTTGGTCCAGGGTTTATTTTCATCTTGTATCAATGCTATGTCACATGTGAGCCAATTAGTTTACAGGGACTGGCATAGAAAGTGTGGTAAAGACTGCAGTCACTGGAATGAGAGAATTCTAGGTTCTGTCTGGGCCAGGTGAGGTCTGTGTGAGACAGCAACCCTGAACACAAAGACAGAAGCAAAACGTGCTACTTCATGAAATTCAGGTGATCAAATAGGAAATGACTAAAGTTCAAGGTTGCCATTCTGTTCTCATGTCACAGAACCACAAAAAAAAACGGCTTTTTAGCAAGGCACTTTTTGTGGACTATATAAAACCTCAAAAACTATAGTCCAAGATAAAGTAAATATAGCAGCCAGGGGCCACATCCTGGAGCCAATGAAGAGATATACATTCACTTTAACAGAGAGGGAAATGTTGGGTAAGATATGGTAAAATATCCTTGATTTTCACAAGAAGCTCGCAATACATTTTTTTTAATGCTGAGGTAAAATTAAATGGTTAAATGTATAATTTTGAAGATGATGCACGTCTAGGTGTGCTGCCCACAGGGAACCTTGACTTTAAATCCATATACATGGAAAATGAGAGGTTACCAAGGCCCTGGCAATTTGCTCGTTAAATTGCCCCCATGTTTAGGATCGGATTATTTAAACTACAATCTACAGCCTTTTAAGCAAGATACTACAAATCAAAGCACATCAGTGCAGATCAATACTATGGAGATAAAAGAACAGGTTATTAATTATAAATGTGAAAGCAAAATAATGCACGTGTCAAAAATATTAAATAAAAACTCAATTGTTTGAAAATATCCAGCGGTTTATGGGCCTGTCCCTCATTGGTGACTTTTAGGCGACTACAGGAGACTATGCGGTGGCCACATGGTCGCCACATGTTTGTGGGCGGTTGCCGGGGAGTCGCCTTCATGGTCGTGAGTAGTGCCCTCAGACTCAAAACACATTGTAACAACATTCTGGTCAACATGTTGAAAAATTAGCGGCGACCAGAATGTTGATGTCATGGAGAGTAAAGCAAATTCTCGTGAAGTAGGTGCAGTGGTAGTGGGTTGCCAGGAGATTGTAGGTTGTCGTGGGTTGTCGTAGGTTGGCGCTGTTGCTGACCGGTGAATTTCATTGGCACATTGGGGAAAAAAAATGTAAACAGTAGTTTTCAGAACCAAGCATAACCAACTGGTAATATTAATGTCCGCCGAGCTTCACAGCTGTGTATCTCTGGCTTCTTAAAAGTTGTCTCCACTCCGCCTCCCCACCCTGTCTCCGCCTTCTCCCCCCTCTCTCCCCCCCTCTTTTAAAGGATTTAAATGACCGTACCTGTGCATTCACCGTCTTTATTACACGCCAACCTTCCTGTTTATGGTGGTGTGTGCCTGTATCACATTGGCTTTGCACTGTGTGAATTTCACTCAGACAGTGCTCCCCTCCGCTTGCCCTGTCCCCCACCTGAATAATTGGCTGGTGAAGGAAGTGATGTGTGTATGTGTCCCACTCTGACAGTCGCCGTTCCAGTTGCCGTTTCTGTCACCGGTTTTTCGGCGATCTGCTACGACTTGACAGTCGCCGGCGGTCGCCTGAAAGATCACCCAAGTGGGACAGGCCCTTGAGGCAGAATCTTTGAGAGAAAAATAATGCTAAAGTTTCAAGTTGTTAACTTTTTATCAACATTTTTCCTCAAGATTTTGATGCAGGCCATCAAGATGAACGATGTTTCTTTCTCTACGTACGCTGTTTAAAAAAATATATATATTATCAACTGATGTCTCTCAATGCACGAAAATCATTGTGTGCAAATCAGTGCTGTAAACTTCATAAAAGTCCGTAATGCAAAATGAGTACAAGCGACATGGGTTTTTTTCTTGTATCCATGCAATATTTTCTACTGAGAAACTCTTATGTTACAGAACTCGTCTCCACATCACTCACGTTCTATCACATTGCTCAGAAGCCTCTCAAAGTCCTTATTCTGCTGTGGGTACACTTGATTCCATTGCTGAAAACAGGACCATATGCCTCAGATCAACGCTGAACGGTAATATAAGCAAAATCTATTTATCTGGTCATGTCTCAAGATATTTAGAATGTGTCAAGAAAAAAAGAGCAACTTGCCACTTACAGATATTTACAGGACAGAGGGAGACTATGCAGTACATCATGTCCATGGTTTTTGCTTGACCAATCTAAAATTAATCCCACTGCCCAATTACAGGTTTTCTCAACTGTTTTGACTGAAGCAATATTCCGATCATACTTTTTCCAATACCTTAAAGCAGTGGTTCTTAACCTTGGGGTCATAGAAACATAGAAACATAGAAACATAGAAATTAGGTGCAGGAGTAGGCCATTCGGCCCTTTGAGCCTGCACCGCCATTCAAAATCCAACTCAGTATCCCGTACCTGCCTTCTCTCCATACCCTCTGATCCCTTTAGCCACAAGGGCCACATCTAACTCCCACTTAAATATAGCCAATGAACTGGCCTCAACTACCCACTGTGGCAGAGAGTTCCAGAGATCCACCACTCTCTGTGTGAAAAAAGTCCTTCTCATCTCGGTCCTAAAGGATTTTCCCCTTATCCTTAAGCTGTGACCCTCTTGTCTTGGCCCTCCCCAAGGTCCCCTCCATGGAGGGAACACAAATAACATATCAATCTGTTGAGCCCATGTTTAGGAACCTAACAAAGGTACATACAACATTCAGTATTTTGTTCGCGTATGCGAGTACTGGTGCCAAAAAGGTTAAGAACTACTGCCTTAAAGAATTGCATATATCTTAAAAAACATGTCACAGGATGAAAAATCTCTTTGTTGTGCTTGCACCCCATGCACTTTGAATAACCCGGTATAAAGTACAGTATTTTCAGATTTTTTTTTCAATATGGGTATTAATTTTAGCAAAGTTGACAGATAAAATCTGAACAACACTCCCATTTAATAGCGTGACATGCTTCGTTATTTCCCCTAAACTAATTAGTGTAATCCTGTAAAAAGATATAAGGTACTCTGTTTAACCATCGTATCAGGCACTGAGAGGGAGAAACCCACCACTAGTAATTTACACAGCAAATGATTAAGAACCTGCTAAATAACAACAAGTCTTACTTGGGCCAATCCTTTGTAAAGGCTCTAGTGAAGTGCACGACTAAGCTGAGACCTGTGACAGGATTATAACCAGAAGGGATCCAGCCTGAATGTTTCTTTGTGAAGCGTAGAACAGACTACTTTGATGTAAGTTAATGACTTTGAAATAAAGGCTCAATTTTATCTTTCTGTTCCCTCAAGATGCTGCATGATTCTACTGGGGAATCATGTTTTGGTATCTTGCTCCGTTGAATGTGTAGATCCTGACAAAAATATCTTAATTTTATAAATATTTAAAAATCGTGGTCTCATAAACAACAAAGAAACACTCAGTTAGTCAGACATTCAGTGTCAAGTGGGGTCTCAACCCAACATGCTGTCTGCCCAGTCTCTCCACATATGCTGCTTCATATGCTGACTTCCTCCAGATTTGTGTTTTGCTCAACAATGGTATTAGTTGAGGATGGAATATTGATCAGGATATAGAAGAACCAGCAATTTTGAAAAATGAGTGACATTCAAACAGAATTTCCGTCCAATATGTCAACTCAAATGTATAATGTGAGAAAAAAGAATATTCATGAAGTCAAGCATTAAAATATCAAGTTTTGATCAATTGATCAAATTACAAGAAGGAATTTAATCATATGATGTATGATTAATTACAGTGAGTCATCAGTGCTTACCTAAACCTGTCTTATCCAGTCCCCACACAATCATGCATCTCAATGAAAGACAATTGTACTATTACCATGGAGTTTCATTTCAGTTATTTAAGGCACTGTTCAAATTAAAGACGGCCTACCTTAAGTTGTTACAACTGGAAATTCACCATTTTGTAGCTTATGTGAATGATAACAGGAACTACTACCCCTTTTCTCAAATTGTATCTCTTTAAGGGATAGGATGAACAACCTTTAACTTGACCCCTGGGGGTCACACCTCCAAACACTATTACTTAAGAGAGCCATGCCCACAATTAGCATGATTGAAACACACATTGTTGGTTTATTTCAGCTCAAAATACAGAGAAGATATTAAAAGAAGCAGAGGGGAAAATTCCTTCCAAAGTGTAGTATCTTCAATTTTCAAGTGCAGTTCCGCTATCATTGTGGCAGAAATGCATTCCCTGAAAGCAGTGAAGTTGTGATGAGGGAATAAAGGTAGATAGCATACAGCCATTCTCAAATTGATAATGGCTCATCGGGCAGCCCAGTTTCACGTATGGGTCTGAAACCCCAAATATCTTCAAAATTAGATATAGGGGTAGAAATAACATATTGCGCCCATTTATTAGAGGGGACGGCCAGGGATCTTCAAGGGTAACATGGTGATCCCAAGTAAAAGGTATTTGTTACTTTGAAGGACACAACATTTGTAATGTAGAGAAAAGAACTGCTGAGCTCTAAAAACAAATTGTTATCTTCCCCATGACAAAGTATGGCATTTCATCGCAGATTATGATGAAAAAAATTATTTGCCATCTATGAAATAAATCAATTTTGGGAAAAGGATGTATGAGATGAAGTTTTGCATGAATGATATATTAATATAATGTGGATTATAGAAAAGATCCTTCAGTTACAGTATTTCTGGTCTGAAGCAAGTTACTTTGTCTAACTGGTGCAGGTATTGATGAAGTTCCCAGCATATCCCAGAATCTGGATTTACTGGCATGCTTGAAATGTCAGATATCCGACCAGTGTCCGACTAAATCTGACTAAAGGCCATCTCTAGGATGGAATTGACAGGACGTCACTTGGAGTCATTGAGCATGTCTCGTTACCGGCTATCTATCTGCAACAACTAGTTATAATAAACTTGAGGCGCTAGTTTATTGATGGGCAACCTAATCTTTCCCTCTTCCCTCATTTTTGTCATGGCGGTAAGAGCCAATATTCAATTTGTTTAAATTAATGTACTGAGAAATTGAGCCTGAGATTTATCAATGAATATTTTAATTGCTATCTACGACAGTGAGTCTAATGAACTCTTTAACCTTTTATCCAACCCAGACGTCACCATGGCACCAGAAACCAAGCATTCTTGTGTCTCAGCATATCCAATTATAGAACTAACCTGTTCTGCAACTTGTAAGATGTCAATCGGAGGGCAAGAGAGTACATTTGTAAATCCAACCAATAATTAGAGAAATAAAATAAATGAAAGCAATTCAAAGGGTTGAAGTTAAATTGTAACCCTACCGACACAATGAACTTTGCTTTCTGCTAATGGTGTAAAAGTTTCTTTTTACACCATTACAGCTCAACAGGGCCAAGCAACCCCTTTTTTTCTCTGCCCAGCAGCCACAACTCTGCTTTTCTTCTTCCCTCAATAGCAGATAGCTCTTGGAAAACACCAGTCACACAGCAGTACTCAGCACGGAGGAGGAAGTAGAGGAATTAGGGGCAGACAATGCCGAACATTGGCAATGAAGCCAAGACCATTTGCCTCTTCACATGATAACAATCTAGCAGCATGAACATCCTCTAGCGCAATCCAAAGGTTTTCATTTTTAGTTTTCGCCTTGGGTTTTTCGTCTTCTGTGTGCCCTGTGAGAAGGTGGCTGAGTGGAAGCTCACTAAATACATTCCCTTACACTTGTGGTGCAACAACCTATTCAGTACAGATAAGCCCCTTAGAAATGAAGGAGAGTTTAATTCAGACTTTGAGTGACAGCAGGAAGATTTATCCCTCTGCTACACAATACCGCTTTTTCTGCTTTAATCTTACAGAGACAATGACCTGTTTTTTAGGCCCCATCTTGTGGCTTTCCCACGATGGAGAGTGATTAGCATGGCTGGACTGGATGCTGGCCACTATCTCTCATTTAATGTGTCTGAGCACAAGCAGTATCAGCAGGGAGAAGTCTAGGCCAAGTGCATTGATAATCAAGAGAAAGTACATGTAATGCCAATTTGGAAATTGCAACTGCAGCTCTTCTTTTTGGAAACGGAGACATGGAAGAAAAACAAATATTGACAGGAAGCAATCCTGCAAAAGCCACAATACCCAAAAGCTGAACACAACGTAGTTATTTACTCAATATTTTCATATGTAGAAAGTGCAAAATAAATTCCTGCAGACTGAAAACAATAATCCTTGCAGACATTTTGTACATTTCACTAGCCAAATAACAATAAAATTGTTAATTCAGAATCATGTAAAAATCTGATGGATTCTATAAACTTGTTTATTTGATACTAATTATTCTATGCAATAAGAAACCCCGTTTTAAAACTTTGTTTATTGCCTGCCCAGAATTAAGATAATTGGCTCTACAAGTAACTTGCACTTCTCACCGTTAAATCTTCCTCAATTGTACCAATGAGAATATTGACAAAATATATCATTTCATCAGGAATTGACTTTATAGTTAATTCTTCAGACACCATGCATTTCAGAATGTGGGGTCACCAGCAAAACCAACAATTAATGTCTATTCTGAGTTACCCTTATTAATGTAGTGGTGAGCTATTGTTTTCTGAATTAGCCTTGTTAATGTAGCGGTGAGCCATTTTTAAGGACTGCAGTCTGTGCAGAGAAGGTGATGAAGATTGCACATTGATAGCAGAAAATAATTTTGAAACCAGCTATGTTGATGTCCACTGATCTACTTACGTCTGAAGAAGGGTCTCGACCCGAAACGTCACCTATTCCTTCGCTCCATAGATGCTGCCTCACCCGCTGAGTTTGTCCAACATTTTTGTCTACCTACAAATCTATGTTGCTTGCCTTGGCGGGGAACTTGCTGTTGTGGAAATTCCCATAAACACGAACCTCTTGTAGATGAAAGAGGCTGTAGTTTGGCAAGTGCTCTTAATAATGCCTTGCATTAATGGCCACAGTGCTTTAAATAGTTGGTAGATATTGCAGTGACTGTGGCAGATGGTGTGAACCTTCACGGCCTTCAATAGAGTATCAATTAAGTGAATTGCTTCGCCTTGTGCAATGCTAAGCACTTGATTCTTGTTCATCAGAGCAACTGATGAGTATTCACAATTACATATATTTGTAACATTGGAGATTCTTTGGAGCCAATACTTTGGAGCTCAGATACTGAGGCAGAAAATCCAGATTTTCACCTGCTTTTACAGCAACAATATTTACCTGTGTATGAAGAAACTGCAGATGCTGGTTTACACCAAAGATAGACACAAAATGCTGGAGTAACTCAGCGGGACAGGCAGCATCTTTGGATAGAAAGAATGTTTCTGAAACGTCCCTTCAATCCAGAGATGTTGCCTGACCCGCTGAGTTACTCCAGGATCTTGTGTCTATCTATAATATATACTTGATTGGTCCAGTAAAAAAATGTGTTGCCAATCATGTTCCCAGGTGTTGATGGTATATGATTTTACTTCGGAGTCACGTGACACTGTCGGTAGGGAAAGAGCTGCAGAGCGCAGCTCCACCAGCGGTAAGGAACAGGACCGCAGGTAAGTAAATTATTTTTACTTCCAGGGCATTTCAAACTCCATGAGGCTGGTGCGAAAAGACCAGGAGGAGTTTAAAAATAAAAATGGAGAAAGCTCCTAAAAAATCGCGGGTAAAATGTGCGTCCCAGGGTGGAGAAGAAAAATAGTCGGGACAGCAGATTATTACGGAGTCGGTTCCGATACCGGTGGCCGTTGAAATACCCGTTAGTGAGCCTTTGGTTGCTCCACAAGCAGAAGCCACGGAGGAAAATCCAGTGCCTAAAAAATGTAAAAGAAAATCTGAGAGGCCCGTGGTTTCTGATGACTCTGATAATGAAAGTCCTCCAGATAGAAAAGCCTTATTGACTTAGAATGGATCAAATGGAAAATGATCCAGACAAAAATCAACCAAGGGTCTAAAAAACCCAGAATATTCCCAGGCAGCCCCTGAGGGGGTTCCATATCATGAATATGGTGCCAGTTTGAATTGGGAATTTGAAACTCCAGTGCCCGGGATTGGGCTGGAGAAAGTCCTTGAGCAAAGTCTCAGGAGTACCAGGGCTGCATGTGACTGATCCTGAAGGTGGTGATTTTGGTCATGAGTACCCACCACAATACAAAAATATTGCTCCAGGTGTGTCTGATGTGGCACAAAGTTTCTATACCTGGAGGAGGCGGTGAGGCCATGGAAGAAAACTTGGCGGCCAACTTAAATTTTTGGTCTCTCACCAGCTTCAAGAAGCTGTTATGGTTGATACAGCAGCATTATTAAACCTCACTGAAGGTACCTATGGTAAATTCGGCTACTTGGCGCCAATGTCATCAATGATGCGGGCGCAGGAAATATGATTTCGGCTGGGACCACTGCTTTTGGAAGGCAAGTGGAAGATTGTGGAATGACCAAAGTTCAGAAGGATATGTTGGCATTGTTCTGCAACTCAATATTTGAGATTAATTGTATGAGGAAGATTGCCATTCGGCCTATTTTACATCCAAGATTTGCAGGTTTGTGCAGATCAAGCAATGTTCAAGCTCCGGGTTATTTCTTCGGAGAAAATCTGTTTAAATAAAGAAAGAGATTGATGAAGAGGCAAAGACTATTGGCCTCATGAAACCCTTCGTTTTGGCCAAAGAAGGGCCGGTCAAACGAGAAGGGGAGTTTGATTTGGAGCTGGAACAAGCCGAGGCAGGAGTATGGTAAGGAAATATTACCAACCATCACAGCCGAATGTTACCCATATGTTGGGAGTAGGGGACCACCACGTCCGGTTGGAGAGGTACAAAAGCTTTATCCTATTACCGAAGAATCTTTGGATGAACCTCAGATTGGTGGTAGTCTACAAATGTTTTATGATAAATGGGACTGTATAACATCTGACCGTGTTATATTAGGTACTGTCTTGGGATCTACCATTGATTTTGTAGAAGGTATTGATCCACCAGGACAGAATAAGCCTAATCATTTTTGATGTAAAAAATGAGTTATCGAGAAATCAAGTGAGGATCCACAACAATTTGTATCAAATATTTTCCCCAGACCAAAGAAAGATGGGGGTTGTAGAATCATTTTAGACCTCACACTTTTTAATACATTTGTCCAGTATAAACATTTTAAAATGGATACCTTCAACACTGCAATGCAGCTTGTGTCAACAGATTGTGACATGGCTACAATAGATCTGAAGGATGCATATTATTCAGTACCAATTCATCGTCACTTTCGCAGGTATTGAAATTTAATTGGATCGGACAGCTGTGGTAATACAAAGCATTACCTAATGGGTTAAGCTCAGCTCCTAGGTTGTTCACTAATTGTTGAAACCAGCACTTGCACTGCTCAGGGCACAAAAACACATCGTTATGGCTTATCTAGATGACATTTTAATTGTCAATGCTAATCAGGAGTCAGCTGAAAAATCAGTCTCGGCGACTACAAGCCTGTTTGTAAGGCTAGGTTTCCTGATTCATCCAACAAAATCTAAAGTTACAGCCATCCCAAACTATTGAATATTTGGGGTTTGTGATTAATTCAGTTATCATATTAGTAACTTTACCAATAGACAAGATTGTTGATATTACAAATGTATGTCGGTGCCTTATTGACAAACCTTATCCCTCCATCCAAGAAGTTGCTAATGTTATTGGTAAGTTAGTAGCAGCATTCCCTGCAGTAGAATTTGGTCCACTGCATTACCAAAATCTCAAAAGGGCAAAAACACAAGCACAAGCTTATACAGCGAGCAGGCCATTTTGATAGGCCCATGCAATTGCCAAAGGAAGCTTTATTAGAATTGTATTGGTGGATTGAGAATGTTCCACAAGCTGTTAAAAACATTTTGGTTCAGCAGCCAGCAGTGATTTTGCAAGCTGATGCAAGTTCTCTCGGATGGGGTGCTACGGATAATGATACCAGCTGTGGGGGCAGATGGGCTGTCCAAGAGGATTTATTTCTCCAAACATATGGTATAAATTATTTGGAGTTACTGGGAGCATTTTATGGATTAAGACCTTATTGTTCTACTATGAAGGATTTGCATGTCCAATTACAAATAGACAATACCACAGCTGTGGCATGTATCAATCACATGGGTGGAGTAAGATCATTATCATGTGATCAACTGGTTAACCAGGTGTGGCATTGGTGTATTGGTAAGAATATTCAGTTTTCAGTTATTTATTTCCCAGGGAGAGACAATATTGTGGCAGACAAAAGATCACGTAAATTTAAAGACAATACAGAATGGATGTTAAATCCAAAAATTTTCAAAAATGTTGTCAGTCGGTTGGAGTACCGGACATTGACCTGTTTGCATCTCGATTAAATCACCAATTGCCCAAATACGTGTCTTGGGAACACGATCCAGGGGCAGTAGCGGTGGATACTTTCTCGCTACACTGGGGGAATACGTTCTTTTATGCTTTTCCCCCCATTCTGTTTGGGCAATGTCTCAAGAAAATAGCACAAGACGCTGCCAAGGGCATTTTGGTGGTGCCAAATTGGCCTACACAGTCATGGTTCTCATTGATGCTTAAAATGATTATTGAACCATGTATGATGATTCCTAGTTACAACGATTGTTGATACAACCAGTAACAAAAGAAATTCATCCATTGCATAATCATATGAATTTGTTAATCTGCAGGTTCTGACCAGACCATTGCAAGAGCTTGGACTGTCGGATAGGACCATGGATGTTATAGCTGCAGCTTGGAGAAATAGGTTTAAAAAACAATATATGTCGCATATAAAGAAATGTGAAGTCTTCTGTAGACAGTGAAAGATATCTTATCATACTGCGAATATATCAAATGTATTGGAGTTCTTTGCTGGGTTAAATTTTGATGAGCACTTAAGTTATAGTGCCATTAATAGTGCTCATAGTGCTTTGTCGTCCTATTTAGGACAAATTTCTGATCGAGATTCAATTGGGTCTCACCCATTAATATCCCGGTTCATGAAAGGAATTTTAATAAAAATCCTCCCAAGCCCAGAGATACAGAAATTTGGGATGTTAGCATTGTTCTCACTTTGCTTAGGCAATGGACTCCAATTACTTCAATGTTTTTGCAAAGGTTAACATTCAAGGTAGTAATGTAATGGCATTAGTGTCAGCTCAAAGAGTACAAACTTTGCAATTGTTACGGTTAGATTGTGGCTTCATGCATGTGGCTTCAGATAACATAGTATTTTATGTTTATGATCTGATCAAACAAAGCAGACCAGGAAAAACAGGAGCCAAGGTAATGTTTAAAGCATATCCTGTCGATGAAACATTGTGGGTAGTTAAGCATTTAACTAAATATATTGAAGTTAAGTTATCATTGTACCGCTTTATCATTGTACCGCTGCTGACAAATTCATTTCACTTGCACTTTGTGTGCAATGTGATGAATAAAACTGATTGATTGATTTATTGATTGAAGTGACCAAAATCTCCGAGGTGCTGAGACAGCGTTACTGATAACGCACAAAAAAAAACACATACCAAAGTTGTAGTTCAAACCATTTCTAGATGGTTAGAACAGGTTTTGGATTTAGCAGGAGTGGACACTGATGTGTTTAAATTTCACTCCACTAGGGCTGCAGCTGCGTCCACGGCGAAGGTACAGGACGTACCACTCGATCAAATTTTAGAGGCCGCAGGGTGGTGTAAAGAAGAAACTTTTTCAAAGTTCTACGATAAACCTGTTGTCATGGTGCCATGATTTGGACACGCAGTGTTGGGTTTGCTTTAAATGCTTGCTTTGTTTTATATTATCGATTTATATTATCGATTTATGTTATCATTTGATATAATTATCACTTTTGTTGTAAAATTTTTTCCCCTGGGATAGAGAGGTTATTATTTAAAAAAATAAATAAAAATAAAAAAATGTTCTTTTTATGATTAAAAGACTTATTACATACATTGAAACAATGTTTTTAAAAATATTATTTACTCACTACTGTATTGACTAAACAGAGTGTCGTATGGAATGAATCTACGACATAAAAAACACAGAGTTTTAAAATCTTCACGTAGTCACTCACGTGACTCCGAAGTAAAATAGTGAGATTAAATGAGAACTTACCTGTTCGAAGTTTGATCTTTATTTTATGAGGAGTTACGATGAGGGATTACGTGCCCTCCGCTCCCAGCCCTCATAATATAAATGATCATCTGGTAATTCTAGTCTATGTTGAGCCTTACTATCTTACTCCGGCTATTGGTTCTGTGTTTTTCATGCCACTGCTTTGAAGTATGCAGATCAAGCGCCAGGCGGGGCTTCTTCACGTAATCCCTCATCGTAACTCCTCTTAAAATAAAGATCAAACTTCGAACAGGTAAGTTCTCGTTTAATCTTACTATTCTCCTTTAGTAACACTGCTGAATTCCAATGGATTTGTTGTTGGAAATACTTGTTTCCGGCCTCATGGGAACACAAGATACAGAAGCAGATGTAGGCTGTCGGGTCCCTCACTTCTGCTACACCAATCAATTAGGTCATCGGTTGCCTGAAACAATTCCATATTGTGCATATATTATGTGCCACATAACAACCTATGTCTGAATGTTATCCAGGTTATGATGCAAGTGGATACAGACTACTTTATTAGCTGAATAGTTTAGCTTCGATATAGATACAGCATGGAAACAGGCCCTTTGGCCCACCAAGTCTGTGTCATTGAGCAATCCCCACACACTAACACTTTCCAACATACACTAGGGACAATTTACAATTTTACCTAGCCAATTAGCCTGCAAACCTGTAGGTCTTTGGAGTGTGTGAGGAAACCAGATCACCCGGAGAAAACCCATGCAGGTCATCGGCGAGCGTACAAATTCCGTACTGACAGCCCCCATAGTCAGGATCAAAGCCAGGTCTCTGGCGCTGTAAGGCAGCAACTCTATCACTGGTCCACTGTGCTGCCACTGATGTTGCACATTGAACTGAACATAGTGCAATGCATTTTCTATTCCTATGACAGAAGGAATGTTGCTTATGATTATTTGAGCTAGAACACAATGGAAAACTGCAACAGTAATGCATTGAGCCCGAGATGACTGGTTTGAAAGCATCTGTCTGTGATTCCAATTTTACTTGGACACTTTGATACTATACTCAGAAAACCTTTGCTTTGATTATGAGTCAGCCATTCTCACATTACCTTTGGAATTTAGCTTTGTCCACATTTGGAGCATGTCTTTAATGCATTCGAGAACAATATGGTCCCAGTGAAAGCCCAGATTAACATTAGTAAACAGTTTACTGGTAAGTAATTCTTGAATAATGTGCTCTTCATGGCCCCTTCCATTGGTTTGTTGATGACTGAGAGTAATCATATAGAATGTTAATTTGCCACATTAGATCGTTATTGCTTTTCCCTCCTGTGTATTAATTACCTGGAACAGATTAGTTATTAGTCTGGATAAAGACACAGTCAATTTCAGAATTCAAACCTCAAGCAACACAGCCAGAACTTTGTAGACACAAGGAACTACAGAGGCTGGTTTATTTAAAAAAAAAGATATAATGTGCTGGAGTAACTCAGCAGGTTAGACAGCATCTCTGCTGAACAAGGATAGGTGACAATTTGGGCCGGGACTCCTCAACCAAGATCAAAGTCATAGGCTGTATGACTTTATTTATATTAATGATTCAGGTCAAGACATTGATAAATATTGGAAGAAAATCTGGAATCTATTATTTAGGAAATGATAACTAGGCATTTAGAAAATTAAAAAAATGCATTGAACAGGGACAACAGGGATACATTACAAATGTATGAAGATGTTAACGACACAATAAATTAAAACAAACCTGTTGAGGTGTTGTATTTGGACTTTCATAAGGTCTTTGATAAAATACTGCAAAAATGGTTGATAAGTACATTAAGAATGCACTGTGTTGAGTAACATAGAAACATAGAAACATAGAAAATAGGTGCAGGAGTAGGCCATTCGGCCCTTCGAGCCTGCACCGCCATTCAATATGATCATGGCTGAGTACTGTTTAACTGATAGAAAAAAGAGAGCATAAATTACATGGTCATTTTCAAGTTGGGAAGTCATAGAGGCTGAAACCAGTGGAGTACAGCAGGGATCATTACTGGGCACTAGCTGTCACAAACTAAATAAATAATTCAAGTAAAGGGCATCAAGTCTAATAGATCTATCTTGTTTGTTAATGCAAGATTTGGTGGTAGTTTGGCCTGTGAAGAGTATGTAGAGAAGCTACAGGGGATTATATAGATTATGTGAATGGGCAAGGACACGACAGTCAGGATACAATGGAGAAACATTTAACCTCACCCACCTTGGTTCTAAAAAACTTCATCTTTCTATTTCTTTTAATGGTTTATGGAAATATGTTATGTTCTCGGGGACATAATGTATGTGCAAACATGTTCAGCATGCAGTTAAGACTGCAACCAATATAGTGACCATCTTTGGAAGAGGATTTGTTTGAAAAGTTGTAGGCTTGGGGTATGAAAGGAAAAGGAGAAATCCAAAGAAAAATAGTTAATTTGAGGAAAGTCAATTTCAATCGGTCTGGAAAGGATCTAGCGCAGACAAATTGGAATCAAAAGGTGATAGGACAGAAGAAAAACAATGCTTGCCTTGAAGAATGAGGTCGCCCAAGTACATATGCAGAGCAAAGTATGAACAACCAAGTCCCATGTTACTATGATGATGCAGAGACGCAGAGAGATAGAGCAAAACAAAAACTGTTTATAATATGTGTTATAAATATCAGCAAAAACCAAAGTGATTTACAAAAGAAATAAAGAGGAAGTGAAGAGAAAAATGAAAGATAAAGAGATTTTATGATAACATATTAGCTCCCAAAATAAATGGTAATGCAAATGTTACATAGGAGGTGTAAGGCTCTATTCAGAATGAAAATTTGAACCTGAGGGAAGTATTAAAATACTAGGTGAAAACTTTGCATCTCTTCACCAGGAAAGATAATGCTCCCAGCATAATAATGAAGGAAATGACAGTTGAAATACTTAATAAGTTGGGACTCTAGAGAAATAACATACCATAGAGTTGTTCGAGGAGTATATTGATCCTCTACCATATATAATGGGCTGCCCCACTTGAGCGACTTAATTGGCGAGTTTAGAAGAGTTTTAAAAAATGACATGTTGAAGACCTCCTTCGACTAAGCAGAAGACCTCCTTCGACCTCTTTCGACTATGTTGAAGACCAGCTTTGACTAGCTACGATTAGCCATGACTAATTTCGGGAAAATCGGACACCGAATAGTGGAGAGTGAAGACGACCTCCTTCGATCTCCTTCGACCTCCCTACAACCTCCCTTCGACTATGATGAAGACTTTCTACAACTTCCTTCGACTACTTTCGACTACCCTCGATTACCTATGACTAAAATGCCGACCTACTACGACCTACTACGACTAAACCTACGAGTAAAAAAAGTATCGATTTTTTCCATGGCGACCTTTTTTTATTCACGGGCATTTTTTAACATATTGAAATAAATAGCTGAGGCCTCGAGTACGCAGAGACCACTCTCGAGCATGAAGGAGAATTGCAAAGACATCCTATGACCTCGTGTCGACCATGCTGCGAGTATGTCGACGGCAAACTCGCCAGAACTTGCGGATTAGGTCACCCAAGTGGGACAGGCCCTTAAGAATCTATGTTTTTGAGGAAAATATGGAGAAATCAAAGTGGCAATGATTTGAATTGTTTAGTGCTGTACCAGATAAGTGTTAATGGCTTCTGCAAAAGACCAATAATAAACCCAGCAAGCACAAGATAGTAAGTTTAACTTCAGTGATGGGAACAAAAATTGGAAATGTATCTGGTCGAGACCCTTCTTCAGACCGATGCCAGGGAGGGGGTGTTACAAAGATAGAATGTAGGTGGAGACAGTAAGATTAGTGGGATAACTGGGAAGGAGAAGGGGAAGGAGAGAGAAAACTAGGGCTATCTGAAGTTAGAGAATGTTCATACTGCTGAACATTGACTTCTCTAACTTCAGATAGCCCTAGTTTTCTCTCTCCTTCCCCTTCCCAGTTCTCCCACTAGTCTTACTGTCTCCACCTACATTCTATCTTTGTCTCACCCCCTCCCCTGGCATCTGTCTGAAGAAGGGTCTCGACCCCACTTTTTAAAAAAGGAGGGAGAGAGAAAACGGGGGATTACAAACCAGTTAGTCTAACATCGGTAGTGGGGAAACTGCTAGAGTCAGTTATTAAAGATGGAAAAGCAGCACATTTGGAAAGTGGTGAAATCATTGGACAAAGTCAGCATGGATTTACGAAAGGTAAATCATGTCTGACAAATCTTATAAAATTTTTCGAGGATGTAACTAGTATAGTGGATAAGGGAGAACCAGTGGATGTGGTATATCTGGTCTTTCAGAAGGCTTTCGACAAGGTCCCACACAAGAGATTAGTATACAAGGAGTATACTAATACTTTTCAGGGTCCTTTTCAGGTGGCAGGCAGTGACTAGTGGGGTACCGCAAGGCTCAGTGCTGGGACTATTTACTCAGTGCCCAGCTATTTACAATATATATTAATGATTTGGACGAGGGAATTGAATACAACATCTCCAAGTTTGCAGATGACACCAAGCTGGGGGGCTGTGTTAGGTGTGAGGAGGATGCTAGGAGGCTGCAGGGTAATTTGGATAGGCTGGGTGAGTGGGCAAATGCATGGCAGATGCAGTATAATATGGATACATGTGAGGTTATCCACTTTGGTGGCAAAAACAGGAGGGTAGACTATTATCTGAATGGTGGCAGATTAGGAAAAGGTGAGATGCAACGAGACCTGGGTGTCATGGTACACCAATCATTGAAAGTAGGCATGCAGGTCCAGCAGGCAGTGAAGAAAGCAAATGGTATGTTAGCATTCATAGCGAAAGGATTTGAGTATAGGAGCAGGGAGGTTCTACTGCAGTTGTACAGGGTTTTGGTGAGACCACACCTGGAGTATTGCGTACAGTTTTGGTCTCGAAAACTGAGGAAAGACATTCTTGCCATAGAAGGGGTACAGAGAAGGTTCACCAGACTGATTCCTGGGATGTCAGGACTTTCATATGAGGAAAGACTGGATAGACTCGGCTTGTACTTGCTAGAATTTAGAAGACTGAAAGGGGATCTTATAGAAACTTACAAAATTCTAAAGGGGTTAGACAGGCTAGATGCAGGAAGATTGTTCCCGATGTTGGGGAAGTCCAGAACAAGGGGTCACAGTCTAAGGATAAGGGGGAATTCCTTTAGGACCGAGTTGAGGAAAACATTTTTCACACAGAGATTGGTGAGTCTCTGGAATTCTCTGCCACAGAAGGTAGTTGAGGCCAGTTCATTGGCTATATTTAAGAGGGAGTTAGATGTGGCCTTTGTGGCTAAAGGGATCAGGGGATATGGAGAGAAGGCAGGTACAGGATACTGAGTTGGATGATCAGCCATGATCATATTGAATGACGGCGCAGAGCCAAATGGCTTACTCCTGCACCTATTTTCTATGTTTCTATGACCTGAAACATCGCCCATTCCTTCTTTCCATAGATGCTGCCTCACACGATGAGTTATTCCAGCATTTTGTGTCTAAATTCGATTTTACCAGTATCTCCAGTTCTTTCTTACACAGTAAAAGTGGTGTACATTTTTTTGCAAGTGGGAGGGTGGGTTGAGGATCAGTAAATAAGGCATTGACAGTTTCTGGTTTTAAAATAAAGGCATAGAATATAAAACAGGAATGGCACGTTACTCATTGTAAAACATGCAAAGGCCTCAACCAGAGTGTTATGTTGCATTATGTTCTCATTTTCTGAAGATTACATTAGAGAGGTTTCAGAAAAAATTCTCAGGAATGTTTGTGGGATGAGGGACTTCCTCCGTGTACAAAGTAAATTGAGTATATAAAATGCGGAAGGGTATGGATAGATTGGCAAAGGAAAAGCTGTTCCCATTGGTGGAGGGGCCAAGGACTCGACGAAACATGTGGACATGCGGAAAAACGTTTTTATGCATTGTGTGCTTGAAATCTGGAATGCACTGCATGCAGATGTGGTTGAAACAGATTCCATTGTGGCTATCAAGAGGGAATTAGATAAATACATGGCAAGGAAACATTTTCATGACTATGGAGAAAGGGCCAGGAGGTGGAACTAGAGAGTTGCTCTACTTAAGAGTCAGCATGGGCACCACGGTCTTAATGGCTACACCTCTGTGCCATAACTATTCGGTGAATTTCCTCTTGTTATATAGAGTCATGGTGAGTCATATCTGGAATATTAAATAGTCCTCTCTACTCATGGGCGAATGTACCTGTGACAGCGGAAGTGCAGGGAAGGCTCAACATTGATTCCTGGAATGATGGGTTTGTTGTCTGAGGATAGATTAAACAGATTACGTTATACTCTTGACTTCAGAAGATTGAGAGATTACCTCATTGAAACATGCAAATTCTCACAAGGCATGAGAATGTCAATGCAGATTTGAAGTTTGCCCTGGTCGGGCTTCATAACCGGCGTCACAGTCTAAGAATGCAGGTCAACTGTTCAGGAATGAGATGCAAAGCTATTTCTTCATGCAGAGAGTTGTGAATTTTTGGAATTCCCTTTTCCACGAGTGCCATGTTCTGATGAGTATATACAAAACAAAGATGAATAAATGATTGAATATTAAGGGAATGAAAGGATAAAGGGTTGGGCTGGAAAGCATCACAGTAGGAAAACATGACTCAAGACGTTTTTAATAGTGAAGAAGGCACACAGGGTTGAATAGCTCAAGCCTGATTCTGGTATTCTTTACACTCAGGTATTGATGGAATCAGAGAATTAATACAGCAAAGACACAGGTTTATGGCACCTGTTCCCTGTAGGGTAATCGGTAATCCAGTGAGTCCAATTCCCCATGGTCCAGAATTTTGTTTATTTCAAGGAAAATTATTTTCCTCAAAAACTGCTTCCATCATACTTTCAAACACGAGTTAGTGTCTCCTAGTAAATATACTAATCCAGCTCTGACAATGTTCTTATTAAGCTCATCTTGAACAAAATCACATCCTTTATAAATTGTTTTGACTGAAGGTAGAATGATCTCCACATTTGTGACAGAACCAGAGTTACACAAAGATTACCGTACCCTTCATGATTTTGTAATATCTCTTTGTTTATGAAGCCCAGGATTACTTCTGCTTAACTGATCTCCTAGATCCTCCTACCACCTTGAAAACTGTATAAAAATATACCGCAATACAAGGTCCCTTTGCTCCTCTACATGCTTAGATCTTGGCAGTTTCTCGCCCCTCATTCTTTCTGCAGAAAGGTGCAGTTTCACCCAATAGACTATATGGGTAGAGCTGAGAAAGAAAAAAGGGATAATCATCTTTCTGAGAACTACAGGCCCCTAAATAGTCAACGGGAATTAGAAGAACAAATCTGTCAGGGGATTGCAGACAATTGCAAGACTAATAATGTTGTCATAGGAGGGAATTTTAACATTCCCAATTATAGACTGAGACTATCATGGTGCAAATGATTTAGGAGTGTTGGAATGTATTCAGGAAAGTTCTGACAATAGGCAGAGGGCCCTTTCTGTGAGAGGACAATGCTTGATATAGTCTTAAGAAATTGGGAGGAGCAAATGGCTGAAGTGTTTGTGGATGAACCTTTTGGGACCAGTGACCACTGTTCTATTAGCTTTAAGATTGTTATGGATAAAAAGACAGGGCGGCCCACCTGTTCAATTTCTAACTTTGGGCAAGGCCGGCTTTGATGGTATTGGACAGGAACCTGCTCAATTTGTTTGCAACAGGTTGTTTGCAGGAAAAGCAATGTCCAGAAAGTGGGATGTGTTTAAAAGTGTGGTGAGTAGAGTTCAGGGCATGATTGTTCCTGTTAGAGTGAAGAGCAAGGCAGGTGGGCATAAGGAAGCTGGATGATGAGACAATTGAGACTCTGATCAAGATAAAAGACGCACCGAACAGGAATAGCGAGCTGGGATCAAGTGCATCCCTGGAAGAGTTTTGGGAACTGAGGATCACGCCAAAGAAATAAATTAGGAGAGAGAATAGGGCCCTCTCACGAATCAAAGCAGTTATCTCTACATGGAACCACAGGAGATAGTCACAAGTTCCTCAATGAATATTACTCCTCTGTTTTTATCATGGAGAAAAACTTGAAGACCGGGAAACTTGGGGCAGTCAATGTAAGTGTCTTGAGGGCAGTCAGTATTATCGTCGAGGAGGTCCTGAATGTCCTGCCGTGCATGAAAGTAGACAGATCACCTGGGCCTGATCTGATATATCCAAGAACATTGTGGGAGGTTAGAAAATAAATTGGAGGTCCTTTACCTGAGTCATTGTTAAATATGCGTGATGTGCCAGAAGACTGGAGGGTGGCAAATGCTGTGTCTCTGTTTAAGAAAGGCTGCAAGGAAAAACCTGGGAGTTATAGGCCAGTGAGCCAAACATCTGTGGTCAGAGGTTGAATGGAGAGAATTCTGAGGGAAAAGATATACACACATTTGGATAGACAAGGGGTGAATAGGGATGGCCAGCATGGTATTGTACATGGTAGATTGTGTCTCACAAATCTGATTGACTTTTTTGAAGATGTAACCAAAAAGGTTGATGAGCAGAGCTGTGGACATTGTTGATATGGATTTCAGCAAGGCATTTGACAAGGTTCCTCATGGTAGGCTGCTCTAGAAGGTTAAATCGCGTGGAATCCAGGGAGAGCTAGCCCATTGGATAAAACATAAGCCTCATGGAATATGTATATGGACGGGAAGGGAATGGAGGGGTATGGTCTGAGTGCAGGTAGATGGGACTAGGGGAAAATAAATGGTCAGCACGGACTGGAAGGGCCAAGAAGGCCTGTTTCCGTGCTGTAATTGTTATATGGTTATATGGTTATATGGAAGGAAGCTGACGGTTATGGTGGAAGGTTGTTTTTTGAACTGGAGGCCGATGACTAATGGTGTGCTTTAAGGGTCGGTGCGGGGCCCATTGCTGTTTGTGGTTTAAATTAACATTTGGATGAAAATGTCCAAGAAAGTATCAGTAAGTTTGCAGATGACACTGAACTGGGTGGTATTGTAGATAGCAAAGATGGTCATTAAAGGTGACAGCAGGATCTTGATCAGTTGAGGAAGTGTGCACAAGAATGGTTGACAGAGTTTAATGATGATAAATGTGAGGTGTTGCATTTTGGGAGAGGTCTAACCAGGACAGGACCTTCACAGTATATAGCAGTGCTGGGGGGGGGGGGGGGGGGGGGTGGGGGGGGTGGGGGTGTTGTGGAGGAGATGGATCAAGTGTGCAGGTAGATAATTCCTCGGTAGTTCCGCACAGTGGCATTCATCAGTCAGGATATTGAGTAAAGAAGTCGGAATGTTATCTTACAGCTGCACAGGCCTTTGGTGAGCCCACAGTTGGAATATTGTGTTCAGTTCCTATAGGAAAGGTTTTGTTAAACTGGACTGAATGCAGATTAGATTTACAAGGATCTTGTCAGGACTTGGGCGCCTGAGCTATAGGGAGAGGTTGGGCAGGCGAGGGCTGTATTCCTGGGAGTGTAGGAGGATTAGAGATTATCTTATGGAGGAGAATAAGATCATGGGGGAAACAGTTAGGGCAGATGCACAACTTTACCCAGAGTAAGGGAATCAAGAACGAAAGGACATACGTTTAAGGTGAGAGGGAAAGATTGAAGAGGATTCTGAGCGGTAACTTTTTCTACACTGTGGGTGGTTGGTATATGTATTGAGCTGCCAGAGGAGGTAGTTGAGGCAGAAACTATACTAACATTTAAAAGACATTTGGACTGGTATATGGATAGGGAATGAATGTAGGGATATGGACCAAATGGAGGTAGGTGGGAATAGTGTAGATGGGGTACTGGTTGTCATGGGCAAGCTGAACCCAAGGGCCTGTTTCCATGCTGTTTGACGCTAGGAAAGGCTGGCGGTGAGAAACGATGAAGTCCAATCAGGGCCGGCCACAAATGACCTCAAGCGTTGCCCAGGTAGGCCCATTGTTGGGGAGGGAAGGAGTGATCTCAGGAGGGAAACAATGTGGAGAACTGTGGAGCCGATAAAACTAGGGTGGAGGAAGCAGGCAAGGGGGGAATGTAAGTAGCAGTTACTTATAATTAGAGAATTCAACCAGGAGATCCCATAGGCCTAGGCAAATTAAACCATGTGTTCAGTGAAACAGTCGCTGAGTCTACATTTGGTGTCGTTGATATACAGGAGCCCACGTTGGGAACACGGGGTGCAACAGATGAGGTTAGAGGAGGTACATGTGAACCTCTGTCTAACCTTAAAGGGTTGTTGGAGTCCCTGGATGGAGTTGAGGGAAGAGGTATAAGGACATCTTCTGCGGTGACAGGAGAAAGTACCTGGGGACGAGGTGGTTTGGGTGAGAAGGGATGAGTGGCCCGAGGAGTTGCGGAAAGAGTGGTTGCCATGGAAGATGGAAAGGGGTGGTGATGTGAAGATGTAATTAGTGCTGGGATCACTTAGGAGGTGAAAGAAATGTCGGAAAATAATGTGTTGGTGGGGTGAAAGGTAAGGACCAGGGGAACACTGTCATTGTAATGTCTGGGGGGAGGGGGACCAAAAGCAGAACTACGGGACACAGAGGACCTCATCTATGACAGAAGGGGGAACCCACATTGCCTGAAGAATGAAGACATCTTTTATGTCCTAGGAACACCTCACGTTGGGAGGTGATGTGGCAGAGATGGAAGAATTGGGAGAAGGGAATAGCATCTTTGCAGTGGCAGGGTAGGAAGTAGTGTAGTCGAAATAACTGTGGGAGTCGGTAGGTTTGTATTAGATGTCCATTGATAGTCTGTTGTTTGATTAAGCCAAAGAGATCGTGAATGGGGAGAGAAATAGTCTTGGTGAATTTGAGGGCATGATGAAAATTAGTCAATAAAATCCATGAGTTCTCTCCGGGTGCAGGGGGTAGCCCAGATGCAGTCATCAACATAGTGGAGGTGGCTACATCACGGAATAGGGCGAGTGTACGCTTGGATCAAGGACTGTTCAATGTACCCAACAGAAATGTGGCATAGCTTAGACCATGGACAGTCAGTCCCTCTACACATCCATCCCCCACCAGAAGGGCCTTAACGCCGTTTGTTTCTTCCTCGTACAAAGAGCCAACCAATTTCCCTGTGGTAACACTCTCCACCACCTTGCAGAACTTGTCCTCAGCCTCAACAGCTTCTCCTTTGACTTCTCCAAATCAAAGGCATAGCCATGGGCACTCGCACAAGCCCAAGCTGTGCATGCCTTTTTGTCGAGTATTCCAAACCATCCTTATTTTCGGTGTACACTGGTCTTATCCCCAACAGTGGACCTAGCACAGTTCCACCCTGCCTGAGTTCATTTGTGGCTGGCCCAGATTGGTCCTGGTTCTTTCTCACTTCCAGCTCTTAACAACACCCCCCCCCCCCCCCCCCCACCATTGTCCCCCCACCCCCCCCCCACCCCCCCCCCCCCACCCCCCACTACTTAATGTCTGAAAGAGGGTCCCAATACGAAATGATACCCATCTTTTTTCTCCACAAATGCTGCCTGTCTCGCAGATTTACTCCAGCACTTTGTGTCTATCTTTGGTTTAAACCAGCATCAGCAGTTCTTTGTTTCAACGTTTGATCACTGCTGTACACATCCTGCACATCGATGTGATCTCCTTGCAGGTTTGTTCCTCAACTACCCTCTCAGAAATAACCATCAGTGACAGGACTTCCTCTTTTTGCTTCTTAACTGTTCACTGCTCCAGGACATCATTTCGCCCTAACACTTTAATAGAATATTTTAAATACTTCCCTTCAGAAACCCTTCGTTTGTTTCTCAACACCTAGAATAGCAGGAATAACAAGTTTGCTGTCATGTCATGAATCATATATCTGTCAATGTCAGGAGGTTATATATCTAAAATGCGTCCCTGCACTTATCAACCTTATTTATAATTTTATGTTTTTATATTTGCATTCTTGGTTAGCTTTTGCCTTTCTCATGCTCACACTGAGCATGTTCCTATCCAAAATTGTATGATGATCTGATACTGCAAATGCTTTGATATAAAGTAAAACACAAAGCTTTTATGCATATCTTCTTCTTTTTTCCTGGCACACACAGGTGTAGTTCCCTCTGCCAAGTTTGTTTAAGCAGTAACTAAACTGATTACCATCGTGAAAGTGGCAGAAACATACTAAGGGGAAAATGGGGTGGCCGTGGCTGATAAAGGAAGTTAAATAAATCATAATAGCAAACGAGAAGGCATAAAATATGGCCAAGAATAACAGGAACCTAAAAGATTTGTAAGCTTATAAAAATCAACTTGGCAACTAAAAGCCCAATAAGGGGAGAAAAGATGAAATATGAAGTTAAGCTAGGCAACAATATACCAAAAGTTTTTTTACATATATCAGATACATAAAGAGTAGAAGAGAGGTAAGAGTGGTCATTGGACCACTGGAAAATGATGCTGGAGAAGTAGTAACAAGGAACAATGAAATGGCAGACGACTGAATACGTTTTGTACATCACTCGTCAGAGTGGAGACACCAGCGACCTGCCAGAAAGTCAAGAGAAGTCAGGCGGCAGAAGTGGGTGTGGTAATTATTACTAAGCACAAGGTGCTTGGGAAGCTGAAAGGTCTGAAGGTGGATAAGTCACCCCAAGGTTCTGACAGAGGTAACAATGGTGATTATGGACGCATTAGTAGTGATTTTACAAGAATCACCAGAGTTTGGAACGTTCCCAGAGGACTAGAAAAAAGCTAATGTAACTACTGTTTTCATAGACAGCGAGGAAAAAGAAATGATTTATAGGCCAGGTAATCTGACTTCACTATATACATATATATATATATATATATATATATATGATATATAGGCCTGTTAGCCTGACTTCACCAGAACAGATAAGGTAGAACCTCTAGACATGATGGAACTGGGTATTCAGTCAGCCTTTGGTAAAGAGTCCAACAAGAGCATAGTGAGCAAAAATAGAGAACTTGCCCAGTATTGGTAACATTCTCCTGTGCCCTAAAGATTTGTTAACAGACAGGAAATTGAATGAGAATAATGAGGTGCCACATTGATCCTATGGTCCAGCTGCTCAAATGTGTGGATAAGGAGCTCATGTGTGCTATATCAGTTCAGATGAAGGATCTTCAACCTGAAATTTTAATTCTGTTTCTCTTTCCATAAATGCTGCTTATGTTTCTAGCATTTTTTGCTTGTAGTTCAAATTTTAACCATCTCCAATTCCTGTAACATTTCAAGATTTGTTGATGATACAAAGTTTGGCTAGACTGTGAGAAGAAAGGAAGTTTGACCAGGCCAAGAGAAAAATGCACTGAAGTTCATTAACCAAAGTGATTGGTCTCATCTTAATTTTAAATAGAAATAGATGAGATAGCTGCTCTCTGCCAGGCATTTAGTAATAATGACGCAATTAGTTTCAGTACCATGAAGAACAATTAAAAATAGTAGACTCCAGATGTTATTCATACTGAAAATGTATAAATTCAAAATAAATATCAGATTGGTCCTATCTGTGATGATTACACAGTCAAATAATTCATCAATACCCATGGCGAGGGTTCACATTTACAAACCATCCATTTGGGAAAGATATTAGACAGTACAAAATGCAAATTAAATAACGCCAAAGAGAATAATGAAGAAAAAAAATTGTTACAGGGTCTGGGAAATCTTATTTGTTTATTTGTAGGTACAATGGTGAAAAGCATTGGAAATATCATATCACGCAGTGACATCTTCTGCATCTATAGATCGAGAAGGTCTAGATCGAGTGGTTACATTCTGGGAATATTGAGTGGGACATTTAAAACTGAGATAAATAGATTTTTCACTCAGATTGTGTGCCAAGCCTGTTCAAAGGATAAAATGGGGGTCAAGTTACGTAGAACATAGAATGTAGAACAAAACAGTACGGTGCAAGAACAGACCCTTCAGCGCATAATGCCTGTGCCAAACATGATGCCAAGACCATCACTGATCTACCTGCACATATCCCATATAATTAACAGGAAGATGGATTTTATCACTAAATGATAAGGTACTGTGTCGCATCCAAATTATGTCATTAATATGGATGCGACCTAATACACACAAAACATTGCAAATGCACATGGAGCAATGAACAGATTTATACATAAACACTATTGAATGAAATTCATTGAATCTCATGTACAAAATCTGCAGAGATGGAAAAAATTGAAAATCAGTAATGTTCTGAACACTTGAATAGCTGCATAATAGACAGATAAGGTTACTGAGAATATCATATAACTATATAACCATATAACAATTGCAGCACGGAAACAGGCCATCTCGATCCTTCAAGTCCGTGCCAAACAACTTTTTTCCCTGTGCATTTTTTTAACGTACATTCACTTGTGTGGAAAAGTGCAGGCGATACCTGAGGTTACTTGAGTACCACATGGAGAAACGAACAGAAAGTGATAATAATGATTGGCCATAGCAATAAATGGTTGAGATAAGGTCAGACCAAAGCATATCGCAATTGTCCAGTACGGCTTATTTCAGTGTGTAACGATCACAAGCAATATCTGCTAAACTGAGATCAAAACAAGTACTGCATGTCTGTTAGTAACCTGATGACAGTGTAAATAATTACTTTATATAGCTTCTCTCTCATATGCATGGAGGACTCAGCTCCAATCTCTGGAAATCCTCCACAGGATCTTAAAGTATCCAATCAGATTTTTTTTAGAAACAACAGAAGCATTCAAAAGTATTGTTGTGCATAAAATTGATTTTTAGGTCAAGAGTTTTCCAATAGCAAAAATATATGAAGAGTCTCACTGTAAAAAATGCATTCCTCATAATACCTCAATGGTCTCTGAATCTTTACTGCTGTGATGTAGAGTGCAGTAGTATAAGACAATCTGCAAGTCTTATCTTATACAATTGGTCACTGAGTGCCGTCGCGAATATTAAAAAGATACATTTCTGAGCATGGATGTAATGTTTTTGTTATCCATGATACTGGTGTTGAGTTCCTGACCTGGGCAGTTTTCATGGAGTGACCAAACCAAATAAAGGATGAACTTGAATAGCTATGAACAGCAATCCATTTATTGGATTCAGGTCTAGGCGTAGCCTTGCAACGGCTCCCATGTAGTCCAGTTCAACCTGTGGGACGTGCTCATCCTTCATGGAAAGTCTGCTTTGGCGGACCAGGCGGACGAGGTCTTTATGAACCAACGGCTAGAAAGGCAGTAACGTAGCAACGCACTGTGGAATGCGAAGGGCTAGTCAGAGCACTAAAGACGACATGGCCATCCACTGCAGCCAAGAAGTCTCCAGCCATGATGATTTTTCATACTGGACTCTGACTTCTGTGGCCGAAAGGGTGGGGTTGTTACAGCTTCTCCACCTTAAACTCATTCGTGCACAGGTGTTTTTTGTGCAGCCCCCTTCTCTAATTGAGACTGCACAACCCGCCATCCCTGTTACCGGCGAACCATCACCAATGTCATTAGCAGTTTGGAATTCTAAATTTATTTTTAAAACTCAGGAGAGCTCTGTCTCCTTTAACTTCACTCTGAAGGATGAGCATGAATGTTAAGAGAAGCATGCCATCAAGTTCACAAGTTGCTTCAAGCAATACGCAAGGGCAGCAAAGTGGCACAATCAATAGAGTGATTGCCACATTGCTCCAGCAACATGGGTTCAGTCCTGCGCTCCGGTTTCATTTACGTGGTGTTTTCACATCCTCGCCTCTGCTTGCATGGATTTTCTACAGTTTCCACCTACATTCCATAACCATGCAGACTGGTACATTAATTGACCACCATAAATTGTAGATGAATAGTAGAATGTGGATGGGAATGTAGGGGTAGGAATAGCCCAAAAATGGATGTTTGTTAATTGGTGTGACAAATAAGCCTGAAATCTATGACCCTACCATTACAATCTGTGAGATTAAGATAAAATGGCACACAGTCCACACCAACAATATCGTGCACTCTAATGTTGATAGGGATGATTAGTCAGATTTGGAGAATTCAAAATGTTGATTAAAAGACGTAATCTAAAATGGAATAGAAAATTGGGCAGGAAATGCAGTTTATACAATTAATTCATATTATTAAAATAAGTATGGAAAACATTTAGTCCACCTATTTCCTCCTACTGGAAATAATTGATAGAAAACTAATAATTGCTATCTTAATACTGTCAAGCTTAATTTTCCACCAAAAAAACTTAAAACGAATGATCTCTCCTTCAGAGTTTGTCCATTATAGTGATATAGTCCATGCAGTGAAAGCCTTCCGTGGTTAGGAGGGCATATTGTGTCAAAACCTATAAGCAGGACATCAGCAAATATTGCCTTTGGTCTTATGAAACTTCAAAGTTAAAATAGGATAAATGTTACCTGGTAAATCAGAAAACCAGGTAGATCTTTCACCTCTCTAAATACTAATTCCTTCAAATACAATTCCATGTGAAACAAAAAAGCTTGAAATTTAGTCTTTTGTCTTGGAATCTTCAAAGAGTACAGGTGCACACTATTAACATATCTCAAGTTTCACCTATTTGAGAACATGAATGATTTTGTATAGAAGTACCATTGGATCCAATACCTTCAGCCAACCAAACATAATAACTCCACTTATCACAATGAATCCAGTTATACACCCAATACTATAAGCCAAATGAAAATTGAAGCCTACCCCACTATGGCTTTCAGAAAGGTACCATTCTTTTTTTTGCTTTCTACTTTTTCTTCTTTCTCTTCATCAAGACACTGATTCATGCAAATGGAATTTCCCTCACACCATACAGCTTTTCACTTTACCAATTGGCTATTCTTCAAAATTAAATAATGAATTATACTGCCAACATACATTTCAAATAATAGAATGAACCTGATCCAAACATCTACACGTCTGTACTTATTCAAAAATAATAAGCAAATTAGGCTGGCAGATCTCAATGAAAGACTGGGCTATGGTTAAGATCAGATGCCAGCACAGCTGACTATTTTGCCATTAATTGATGACTTTGTGGCCAAGTTTGAAGATGAAACGACGATAGGTGGAGGGGTAGGTGGTGGGTTTAGATCATAAGACATGCACAGAATTACACCATTGAATCTGTTCTGCTACTCGATCCTGGCTGATCTATTTCCCCCACTCAACCCCATTCCCCTGCCTTCTCCCCATTGTAACCTTTGATACCCTCCCTAATCAAGAACCTAATCTATCTGTCCATAATCAATTTCTGCTTTAAAAAAATAACCAGTTACCAGGCCCTCCACAGCTGTCTGCAGCCATGAATTCCACACATTCACCACCCTCTGGCTAAAGAAAGAGGAAGCAGGCTCTGCAGAAGGACTTGGACAGGTTGGGAGAGTGGATAAGAAAGTGGCAGATGGAATACAGCATAGCAAAGTGTACGGTCATGCACTTTGGTGGAAAGAATAAAGGCATAGACTATTTTTTAAATAGGAAGAGGATTCCAAAATCAGTGGTGTAAAGTGACTGAGGAGTGCTGGTGCAGGATTTCCAAAAGATTAATGTGCAGGTTGAGCTGGTGGTAAGGAAGACAAAGGCGATGTTAACATTCATTTTGAGGGGATTAGAATATAAAATCAAGAATGTAATGCAGTGGTATTATAAGGTGCTGGTCAGGGCACATGTGTAATATTGAGAGTGTTTTTGGGTCGCATATCCAAAGAAGGATGAAATGGCATTGGAGATCGACCAGGCGAGGTTTACAAAAATATTCCCGCGGATGATTGGGTTAAAGTAGGAGTTGCGTTTGAAGGCCCTTGGCATCCACTCACTGAAGTTTAGAATGATGAAGGGGGATCTCGTTGAAACCTACCAAATAATTAAAGACCTAGAAGGAGTGGATGTGGAGAGGATGTTTCCAGAAGTGGGGGCGTCTAGGACCAGTTGGTCAAGTTTCAGAATAAAAGGACACAACTTTTGAATGGAGAGAAGCAGGAATTTCTTTAGCCAGAGGGTGGTGAATCTGTGGAATTCATGGCCATGGTCAGTTGTGGAGGCCATCATTGGGTATTTTTAAAGGGGAGATTGATACATTCTTGATTTGGGATGGTGTCCAAGGTTATGGGGAGAAGGCGGAAGAATGGGGTTGAGAGGGAAAGATAGATCAGCATGATCGATGGCAGAGTGGCCTTGATGGGATGCATGTCCTGATGTCCTAATTCTGCTCCTATATCTTATGGTCTAAGCTCACCAATTAACCCAATAGTTGAGCAGTTAATTCCTTAAGAGAAGCCTATATACCATTCAAAACTATTCTGCCCTGCTGCAAAAGAGGTCTGAACCGAGAAAACGTGCAGGTGGGCAGTGATTGCAGGAGTTGAGTCCAGGCAGTGAATCAGCTCATGGACAATACAGCTGAATTTTGAGCATAAGCCCCCAAAATTTCCCACAGCTTTTGAGACAAATTGTAGCACATCATGCGTATCGTCATTTTAGATCAAATATCTCCGTATGGATGAGTATTAGTAATTTCCCAGCTTCACATGGTGCTTTCCACATTAAGAATGTATAGGATCGGAACAGGCATTCCTTTCAACTCTGTTGAGCTTGTATAGATTGTTGACTGTCCAAGCCTTTGCTTTCATTAATACAAAGAAAATAATTCCAGTGATAATGATTACATTTAAATCACAATCTAAATTCACTCAGTTATTACGAGTGTATCTAGATGTCTTCATTTAAATTCCTTTAAATGTATTTCAATGAGTTTTATGTTTATATTTCATTAATTGCTCCTGCAGCAGAACACTGAAGTTGCTTTTATTTTGTGTACCATACTGCCTCATTTCTAGTCTTTGCGGTGAGGATTAAATAGCAGGAATTAAACGTGTACCAGTTATATTAATCATATTTATCTACCTTATTGACAATAGCTCTGCCTTCAATACCATGTTTCCAAACAAACACCTAACTCCTGGATCTAGGACTTAGCACCCATCTGCAACTGGATTAAGAAGCATGGAACAGGGGGTTGTGTTGGAAGTAGATATTCTGGCTGGAGATCTGTGACCAGTGGAGTTCTGCAGGGATCATGCACTGGGACCTCTGCTGCTTGTGATATATATATATAAATGAGCGAGACATAGATGTAGATGTGTTGGTTAGTAGGTTTGCTGACAACACAAAAATTGGAGGTGTTTCAGACAGTAAGGAATGCTGTCGGAACATGCAGTGGTATAGATCAGCTACAGAAACGGGCAAAGAAATGATAGATGGAGTTAAACCTGAGCATGTATGAGGTGTTGCATTTTGGGAGGTTGAATGTAAGGGGAGAGTACATAGTTAATGGCAAGATGCTTAAATGCATTGCTATGCGCTTGGACCTTAGAGTCCAAGTTTAAAGCTTACTGAAGGTAGCAGATAGAGTGGTAGAGAAGGTGTTTGGTATGCTTGCCTTTGTCAGGAAGTCATGGTGATGCTTCATAAGACTTTGGCTGCATTTGGAGCATTGCATGCTGTTATAGAAGGATGTGGAGGCTTTGGAGAGGGTGCAGAGGAGGTTTAGCAGAATGCTGCCTGGATTAGAGGGTTTGAGCTACAAGGAGATGATGTTGGATAGACTTGGATTGCTTTCTCTGGCATCTTGGAGGTTTAGGGAAGACTAGATACAGGGAAGTCTATGAAATTATGAGAGACATAGATATGATAGACAGTCAGAACCTTTTTCCCACAGTTGAAATGTCCAACAATGGATAAAAGGTGATAGGGGGAAACTGCAGTAGAGATGTGCAGGTTATGTTTTTTCTTACATAGAGTGTGATTGGGCATGGAATGCATTGCCTGGGTGATGGCGCAGGCAGATACAAATGTGACGTTTAAGAGCATTTTACATAGGGACATGGAAGTGGTAAGGAATAGAGAGATATGGATCATGTCCAAGCAGATGAGATTAGTTTAACTTGGCATCTTGTTCGTTACTAACACTGTGGGTTTCTGTACTGTACTATGTATGTACTATGTTCTATGCCCAGTTTGACCTGCCAGGCATGCCTTCCTGTTCTACATTACACAACAGCTACATTGTTTTACCATATTCGCACTCTCTAACTGCGCCATTCATTCATTAATCAGACAACTTTGTTTAGAGCTCATCTTCATGCCCGTTCTGGATTTACCCAACACCGTCATCACCTCTCCTCCTCCATAATCATCTTTTCTGCCCTTCCCAATTCTGACAAAGGGTCTTCAACCTAATATGTTATTCTTGTCCCTTTTCACACAGATGTGACCTGACCTGTTGTGTATCTCCAGCCTTTTCTGTTTTTCTTTTAGATTTCCATCATTTGCAGTTTTGTGTGAATACAGTTGGATTGTGACCAGTTAATACCTTGGCTCCATAAAAAAAACTCATAAAACCGATAATTCAAAAATAGTCTGTAGAATGAGGGATTGCACTTATAGTGCAATAGCATATGGACAAGTCATTATATTATAGGTGCAGCTGAAATTTTATTATCTTTAATGGGAGTGAGGAGGGTTGTAATTTTAATAGACATATAACTGAATAGGTCATAATCAACAAAAGGTAGGAACTTATTGCCATCACCATGACATTTTATGGAAGTTTAGAATCTACCATAATTTTCCCCTTCAAACGAAGAATCATTACTCTCTAAAGGGTTGTTGATATCTTAAACATGAAAACCTCTCTGTTTTACCACAATCAAAATAGGTGGCATAGTGGTGCAGCAGTAGAGTAGCTGCCTTACAGCGCCAGAGACCCAGATTCGATCAAGATTACAGATGCTTGTCTGTACAGAGTTTGCACGTTCTCCCCTGACCTGCGTGGGTTTCCTCCGAGATCTTTGGTTCCCTTTCACGCTCCAAAGACATACAGGTATGCAGGTTAATTGGCTTGGTATAAATAGAAATTGTCCCTAGTGTGAGTGGGATAGTGTTAGTGTGCGGGATCGCTGGTTGGCGCGGACTCGGTTGGCCAAAGGGCCTGTTTTCGCACTGTATCCCTAAAATAAAATAAACGACAACACTCTCTTGTAAATAAGCATTACTTTCATAAGCAATCATTTCATGTCTATTTTGTTCTTTTCACTTGGGAAAAGAGGTCTTACGGAGTGCAATCTTAAAAAAAATATTAGTGAATACATATCTGGTTTCCAGGAATAGGCTTGGAGAGATGAACTTTGCACTCAGAGACACACCTGACTGCCTTCAAGCTGGGTGTGACCATTATACACTTATTAATAATTAATACCACTGTCATTACATCTTGTATATCATAAGCCCAATAGCATGATGTGTCTCCTTGATTAGTCCATAGAAGTAAATGGACTTCAAATTTGTGTGCATAAACAAACCGGAACAAGTGTATTTCCTACCATGGCCATAACATAGACACATATGCAAAGAAGTAAAGGTCACAACATGCATAAAAGTGAAATCCTCAAGATGGAAATTATTGTGTTATTTGATTGTATCACGTGGATAAGCTTTTCCCATTGAGGGTAGGGAAGATTCAAACAAGAGGGCATGACATGAGAATTAAGGGACAGAAGTTTAGGGGTAACATGAGGGGGAACTTCTTTACTCTGAGAGTGGTGGCTGTGTGGAATGATCTTCCAGCAGAAGTGGTGGAGGCAGGATCGATTTTAACATTTAAAAGTAAAGTGGATAGGTATATGGACGGGAAGGGAATGGAGGGGTATGGTCTGAGTGCAGGTAAATGGGACTAGGGGAAAATAAATGGTCGGCACGGACTGGAAGGGCCGAGAAGGCCTGTTTCCGTGCTGTAATTGTTATATGGTTATATGGTTATGTGCAACCCATGTTTATGTTTAGCCCAATTCTAATTATCTCACCATGGAATTATGGAACCTAAGAATCATCTTGGCACAGAAAGCAATCATTTAGCCCATTGAAACCAAATCTCCCCTCCATCTTCTTTGCTCCAAGGACCAAAACATTTTCTTCATATTATCCTTGTAGCAGAAACTGCAAACCTTTTAAGCAAATGATTCAATCCTACATCTTGCTTTCGCACTCTGTTCAATTAAGAATTCCAGAAATGTATACATTTTATGAACCGCATACAAAACCTGTACTGCAACTTTTTAGAATAGCTAGGGAATGGGTTATTTAAGAAAACAAGGAGCTGCCAATTTAAGAAAATTAATCTTTCTACAAAATACTTTGTGCAAGACCTATACGGTTACATTAAGGAAAAAATAAGGTTAACGAACTATATTGTAATAGCATACAGTATACTTTGTATTTAACTTAGTTGGAAACTTGTTTAAAAAACGAACTGAATTTCTCAGAAATACAGCTCATCTTAAAACCTATCTTCCAACAGCCTTCATTTTGAATTGATCTCATTGGTTCTGACGTTACCCACTGCTGCCTTCAAGCAGATCGGCACAAATCCAAATTCTGTGGAAAAAATAGATGTTACAATTTTATAACTAATGGTTAACATCTACTGTGAAGGATGTGTGGTGATGCAGAATGAAACTGGCAAACTGGGAATCAGTAAGGAACCTGACGCCTCCAAAGCCCCAGATATACTGATCCATATACCCTTTTACATACATGCAGCATTATGTCAAATTACTACTCATTGCAGTCAAATATGCTCAACACTGTAATTTGTTATCACACTTCTAATGTCTCCACATTTCAAAACCTAAATGTCATCACCGGTTCCTATTTTTACAATTTATTTCATCTCATCTTATAAATCATAGAGTCTTTGAGTCGTAGAGCATTTAACAACCTCTTCGCCCCACCACGTTCACGCTGCCCTTTTTGCCCATCATACACTATTCCCATTTGCCTGCATCCCATTAATGGTTCCTTCCTCTTAAAAGTATGCTATATTGTTTTTTATACCCCAAACCGTGGGAAAAAAAAATGTTCTAACCTATCCATGCCTTTGATAATCTTAGCTACCTTCACTTCAAGCAAAACACCTAGCCTATCCATTCTCTCCACGTAACTAAAGTGCTCCAAGCTTGGCATCATCTGAGTGAATTTCCTGCAGAAACAACCTACATATTAAAAAACACAAAGCAGGGAGGAGTTAGAGATTCATATGCACAGAAGATTTTTTTGTAATTGAATTCTAGCCTTTAAATTCAATGGCTGGAATATTAGTTCTGTTCCATTTCTATAAGTCTTTGGAAACTCCATATCTAAAATACTGTAGGGTGTTCTAATGATCACATTTTGTGAAATGGAGCCTGGATATTTGGCTGACAGGTTCCAACTATACGTGTTAGATGTTGGTCGAGTCAGGTATATATTCTGATAAATAATTTGGGAACCCAGGTCGGGCTCAAGCATGCTCAGCTTAAGCCTATAGCCTTTATAACATCGGGGCCATTGTTTCCACACAATCTATGCCTGTTCTCAGAACAATTCTGTTTACTCAATAATTTTCCCAGAAACATATTCTTATTAACTCCCGAAGATAGACACAAAAACTCAACAGGACAGGCAGCATCTCCAGAGAGAAGGAATGGGTGAAATTTTGGGTTGAGACCCTTCTTCAAACTCATTAACTCCCTGCAGATTGTACTACCTTCCTACGCAGGTGCAATTTACAATGGCCAAATATTGTACCATGCATGTCTTTACGATGCAAGTGGAAATTTGAGATTCTGGAAGAAACCTGTGCAGTCTCGGGGAAAATGTGCAAACTCTGTACAAACAAGTTTGCCTCAGACATGTTGTGTAATCCAACTCAATTTTAATTTACATCAACATGATTATTTCATCGTTTGTAACATGTATCTGCTGGTCTTGACCAATATCAGGTGTATCACTTCCTCAAAGATAACGTTTGTGATTTTTAGGTGGATTCTTTTGGACTGGAAAATTTTATAAGTGCTTAAGTATGGCATTACTTTGGATTCTGAACAAATCTCTATCAGAAATAATATGTTGATCTTCGAGAAAGTGCAACGTAGATTTATCACAATTATACTAATGGGCCTGTCCCACTTGGGCGATTTTTCAGGTGTCTGCCGGCGACTGTCAAGTTGCCAGCAGTCGCCCGAAAAACCGGCAACTGGAACGGCGATTGTCAAAGTGGAACACACACAAACACATCGCAAAGGCAGGGGCCAGGGCAAACGGGGGGGGGGGGGGTGGAAGTGTTTTCTGAAATTCAAACGGTGCAAAACCACGGTGATACAGACCCACACCGCAATGAACGGGACGATTAGCGCTCTAATTAAGATGACTAGCACAGTGTATGGTAAGTCCTTTAAAAGGGGGGAGGGCAGGGGGGAGAGATGGGAGTGGAGACAACTGTTAAGAAGCCAGACAACATTTACGAAGCCAGAGATACACGGCTGTGAAGCTCGGCGGACATTTAACATTACCGGTTGGTTATCCTTGGTTCTGAAATCTACTGCTTACTTTTTTTCCCCCAAAGAGCCAATTAACTTCACCGGTCAGCACTGGCAACAGCCTCCGAGAACCTAAGAGAACCTTCGACCTCCTTGGACCTCCTGGCGACCCACCTACAGCTCGAGAATTCTCGCTACTCTCCATGGCGGCTTCATTCTAGTCGCCGTTAATTTTTCAACATGTGGAAAAATTGTCGGCGACCATAATAATGCTGCAACTGGTTCCCAGAATGCGGGAACTCCTCAGGACCATGAAGGCAACTCCCCGGCAACCACCCGCGATCGTATGGCGACCATGTGGTCTCCTGCAGTCGTCTAAAAAGTCGTGTAAGTGGGACAGGCCCATAACGGTTAAAGAATTACCAAAACAACATTTTATTTTCTGGGACTTAGACAGTTTAGGGTTAAAAATAGAAGTGTTCAGGATAATAAGAAGAACTTGTGAACATGAAAAGCAAATACTTTCTGCTGGTTAGGAAATGTTGGACTTGGAACATACAGTAGATATTAGATGCAGGTTTCCAGCGAAATACGTGAAAAACTAAAATGTGGAACTCCCTTCCACAAATGACAGTTGATCATGGATCAATGGTTAATGTTAAATCTGAGATTTAAAAACAAAGGCAAAATTCATGGAGTTAGATTGCACTTTAGTCTTGATCTCATGTAAAATATCAAAGTAGCTTATACCTGTATATACAGTCTTTGCACCTTTTTGTATCCCTACTTAAAAGGAGAAAAGGAAGCTCTCAACTGTCACTATTAAATTCTGCATACATAGAACAGACACAAGACTGCAGTTGCAAGAGGGATGGTTTACTAGTCCCTATGTTTGGTGTGGTGAAGAAAGATTAGGAATGTAGGATAAATAATTAAGATCAAGAGCGAAAAGTCACAGTAATGAAATAAAATTGCTTTCAGATCAAGGCCAAGATGTTTAAAACAAGTTAACTCCTGTATTTAACTGGACTCCTGAGTCGTTACAGGGTGAAGTGATTTCACCTGGTCCCTCAGCATCATTGATCCAGCGCCTAATCAGCTCTCCTGTGCCTTTTCCCATTGTTATCAGCTGAGCCCTGACACCGGGTCCTCCAGAAATTAAACTGTCACTCACAGCCTTTCAGTGGCAGCCTGTGGGCAAGCTGACCGGTCAGCCAGAAAATTTCAGGGACACTCCAGTATAGTCTTCGCTGGAGTGAGAGAGACACAATTTCTGTTGCCCTTCAATAGCCTTTGCCCTAAGCTATGGCCTGACATTGCTGCTATTATAGAGTGACTCCTTGTTTCCTTAATGGTTTTTGTATCAAATGCATTTCAGAAAGCAGCAGCCTGCAGGTACACCAGGAAGGGCCACACACACACGCACGCACACAGACACACATTGCTCTTTGCAAGTTCAAATACTTTTCCTCCTCCATTAGCCTTGAACATACATAACATCTTTTGCAAAAGCATTTACAGCCATTATTCTGACCATATATAATTATTTACCTTTACACAATTCTAAGTCACAAATAATGCAATCTAAGAAGAAAATAGTGTGCGGATTTTGATATTTTGTCTGCTAATTGTTCCTGGCACTTCAAAATATATTTGTTTTAAATAATTTCTGCTACAAAACCAACCATATTTTCCCAAAACGACATGTTTTTCCAATGTAAGGACTTAGTGTAACCACTTAATTAGGGCTGTCTTACATTCTGTTCTTGATTAATACTGTTAACCGTTCCTTACTCCCAAGCAGAAAAGTGGGAGAGTAGGAAAGATGAAGTTCAACGGTTTTTTAATTTGCCACTGAAGCTAAATACTTGAACATTTTGAAAAAAAAAGTGGCATCTCAAAATTAAAAAATCCTTCTTAGTGATTGACGTGAATTTAGAGATTCTGTGCATGTAGCCTGGGAACTCAGTAATAAGGGATACAGACAAATTATGTGAGTACAGATGCTCCCCAACTTAAATAATGGTTAAGTCAGGTGTTACGCAAGTTGGATATAGCATTTACATTTAAATATTGAATTTAAATATTGCTATTTAAATTCACTATTCGACATGGAGACCATGTGGGAGCTCCGACGTGGAGACCACGCGGGCGCTCCGATGTGTAGTCCCTATGACAGCTTCGACAAGGAGTCCATATGCGAGTTCTGACACAGAGATCACATGGGTGCTCCAATGCAGGGACCACATGGGAAGTCTGAGGTGGAGACCAGGTGTGAGTTCCAACGCAGAGACCATGTGGGTGTCCTGACTAGAAGACCACATGAGAGCTCTGACGTGGAAACCACATGGGAGCATCCACAAGAACAGCTAACTGGCTTATGGAAATGGTTGTATGCTACTGAGACATGCAACTGAGAATTAAATCAGTGGGCTTAAAGAATTGCTCAAGTAGTGTGAGTTTATGTAAGTCACCTGTTATGTAAATTGAGGAGTGCCTGTACATAAAATGGCAGCAGGTGGATTATAATGTGGAAAAATCAGTCGCTATCCACTTTGTGAGTAAAAAGATTAAATGTTTTATTGTAAGAAATTGGTAAATGTTGGTGTGGAGATAGATCATTAGGCAAGTCATCATTAAATCAAAAGTGAACATATAAACAGTGCAATTGTTCAGGTTGGCATTTATTGCAAGGGATTTAAAGTCTTTTTGAAATTTTCCAGAGTTTTGATGAACCCATAGCAGGAGTGCTGCATAAGATTGTGCTTGCTCAACCCAAATAAATTATTTAATTGTCTTGGAGTCAGTGTAAATTCATTAACTTGATTCCTCAATTGTTGGAATGTTAGTTTAGACAAGGTTAAGGAAAATTCACCTATACCTACTGAAGTCCAAAAGTTTAATGATCTCATTTAGATGCACATTGAGAAGATGATCTAATTCAGATGCACTTTGAGGAGACTGACTGAAGAGATACAGAGAGGCTGTTTCCTCAAGCAATGAATTCAGAACTAGAGGAATGATCTCAGAATAACAAGTTGCAAATTTAGGATTGAGATGAGGGAAATTTAATTGGCTTGGAGGACAGAGGGCTCCTATGGATGTTTATTTGTATATAAGCCTGAGATTTTTGTAGATTTTTGGGTAGTAATTTAGATGGGTTTGGAGAATAAATTAGGCTAGAAGTACCAGACATTGAATGGTTATGTGGACTATTCCTGTTTCCATTTCATATGTTCTTAATAAAGCTTCAACCTTTCAACTTTTGAGTCTCCTGTGTGGTTTGTACTGATCTCACCACAGAGCTGGAACTGAGAACAGATGGAGAATTTAACATTAATTTGTGTTGCATACGTGATGAGATTCTAAACAATAACCTTGGGTACCCTGTAAAGAAAACAGGGTGGACATGAAAGTCTACCTTGAAAGCAATGACCTGTAATCCACAGAGCAACAGCAAATGCACGTCTATTAAAACAAAATGGGAGTACAATTGGAATTAGGTTTCACAAAGCTCAAAAGGAGAAGATAAGGTAAACTGAGAAGTAATGGTTAAGTGATGTCAAGCTTGTATCTCAATGGCCAGTAGATTCCAGAAGGAGAAAAAACGTTTAATTTCATAACAGGACACAGATTGACTAGAGATGTGCATGGATTTGACTTTTCTGTCTAGGGGATAAGTTAAGAGGTGAGAGAGAAAAGATGTTAGGAATTATAACAATACTAGCATTGAACTCAAATGGCTGAAAAATAAAGTTGAATAGACATTCAGTTGCTACACATAAAACAATGATCAATTTATGTTCCTGTCGGGTCTAATCTTCATACCACCTACAGGGACCAGTATTCACATCAAATGAGGATGGGATTGTGGAATCACATTTAATGCTGTTCCGAAGCAGGGCGCAGGGCCCAAATGGGAACAACTTTGGTGAGCCCCAGGTTCCCAGCCAAGGTCTGTAGAATCATAGAAATACAAACAAAGTCTATTATAGACTTTATATCTCTATGGTAGAATGGAAAGTAATCAAAATGTACGCTTCAAAAGTGCCTGCGAGTTAATGGACCAAACAGATCTAAGCTATATTTTAATATAAAATTGCATACATGTAAGCCTACAAGTAACAAACAAGATGTGTAGATCACCTCTGAAAAGTACATAGTTACAATACCACTTGTTTTAGTGACTGTGAAATGAAAAAAAAATTAACTGGATCCTGGAAAACCAATAACTATTGGCAAAAAATCAGTCCAGGCATTAAATTTTGGGCTTCAGCCCCATCCTACCCTTTGGGCTTCTACTCCATCCTAACTTAGTTGTGTGTGTGTGTGTGTGTGTCTTAGTTGTGTGTGTGTTAGTTGTCTGTGCGTTATGTGTGTGTGTGTGTGTGTGTGGGAGGGAAGGAGAAAAGGGAGGGAGGAGAGAATGGAATGAGGGAAGTAGAGAAAGAAGGGAGGGAGGGAAGGAGAGAGAGAAGGGAGGGAGGGAAGGAGAGAAGGGAAAAGAGAGAGAGAAGGGAGGGAAGGAGAGAAGGGAAGAAGGGGAGGAGAGAAGGGAGGGAGAGGGCCGGCGGCAGGAGCGGATGCCGGAGTCTGGGCGGACGGGTGTGAGCTGAGGCCGAGGTTTGTAAACGTTGGATAGTGCTAGTGTGTGGGGTAATCGGTGGTCAGCACAGATTCGGTGGGCCGAAGGGCCTGTTTTCACTGCATCTCTAAAGTGTAGTCTAAATCATGTTCAGCATAGATATGATGGGCCAAAGGGCGTGTACCTGCGCTGCACCTTTCTATGTTCTACGTTCTATAACATATAGATAGTAGACTATGAAGATAATGTATGTTTCCAGTGGTGGATGGGACACCAATCAAGCTACTATGTTCTGAAGGCATTGAACATGATAATTATTGAAGATATCCTCATCCAGACAAGTGGAAAATATTGCTTACACTGCTGACTTCTGCTTATAGATGGTGAGATATCAGAGGGTGAGTCATTCACCACAAGAACTGCTCTTATTATAACACTATTTATGAGGTAGGTCCAATTGAATTTGATCCACACGATTTAATAGAGGGGGACTAGATCGTGGTAATTCCATTGCATTTCAAGGAATGAGATGAGGATCTTACCCTGATGGTCAGGGTCATTGAATTGTACTTTATAGTATAAATATTACTTGCCACATATCAGTCAATGCTTGAATCCTGGCTAGGACTTGCTAGAAGCAACACATTTCCTGAAGAGATGTGAATGGAATTGAATATTGTACAGTCATCCCCACTTCTGATTTTATGATGGAACAATGGCCATTGACAAGGCTGCAGAAGATGTTTGTGTCCAGAACACTGAGCTGAGTAAATGATATCCTGCCAAAAGGATATCATCTCTCCAACAACCACAACCATCTCCCTTTTTGCAAGGTTCAGTTCTAAGCGCTGCCGTGTTTCCTCCTGGATGCCCATTAACTTCAGTTTTACCAGGGCTGTTTGATATTGTACTTAATATCAAATGTATCCATGATATCAAGAGCAGTTACTCTTACTTTCCTTTAAATTCAGCTCCCTTAACTATGTTGGACACAATTATGCGGTCGAGGGCTGAGTGCTCTTGGCAAATCCCAGATTTTGAACAAGTTATTCATGACCAGCAACAGTAAATACGTACAGTATACAACTGCAATTAGTCAGCATATCGTTGACATATCTTTCACTCTGCCAATACTCTCAAGCCAATGTATCAAATCTGGTTCAACAAGAAGTGTACACTTAAAAATATTGAAGTGAAGCTATAAAGCTCTAGTGAAGCTATAATGCAGCACGACTTGACTGCTAAACCGAAACCCCCCAAAAATGTAATGGACAGAGTTAAGCGATCTCACAGTCAACAAACCAGATCAAAGCTCTGCATTCCTGCTATAATGTTTAGGAATGGTGGTAGACAATTAAACAACTAAAGGGATGAGGAGCATCTCAGAACATCCCCAATCCTCAAGAATTGGCTGAAGCATTCACATTTATGTTGAACCAGATGTGCCAAATTGAATCACAGGCTAGTGGATTAGTTCTCCAATTGGATTTTTAGTCTCAGATGTTTGTGAGGAGAACTTTGCACGGTTCACTGGGTTGGGAACAACTTTGTCATATTTGAATTCAGTAGCAATGTTATTGCCAGATGCGGTTTTCTTTGTTCTTTCTCTGTTTGAATATAGCAGTACATTAGAGTGACTTGCTAGATTATTCAAATGGCATATATATTATATGTGGGTCCAGAGTTGCATGGAGGCCAGACCAGATAAACCTGGCTAATGTCCTCCCTGGTAAGTGACAATCCAGTTATTTTCATGGTTTTTGCGACTAAGAATATTTGTTTTTAATTTATTATCACCACCACCTCATGGCACCCCATTTCATAAATGTAATGGCTGATCTACCGATATCAACTCCTCCTCTATCCTCACATATCCTTGTCCCCATTGCCACACCCAGACGTCCAGCCTTTCAATTCATCAACCTTCCAAAGGTTATGAAACCCATGAAACCCATGCAGACACCAATCAATTGTGCCTAAGCAACTGGAGTTGGAATGCAACCTTGTCGTGGTCGGGGAGCTTGTGTGTCTCAGTGACCCCTACACCTATGCCAGCGGGAGATTCGTCTCCTGTTAGGGTCTCCCATGCTGGACAGGTCGAAGGGTAGGGGCGAGACGAAGAGTGATCCACTGGTCCTCCAGGTTGGAGATTGAGCACAGGGCTAACAATCCTGTCTCGTAAAACAAATATGTTACGGAGACAGCAAGTGAAGGAATCAACACTACGGGGCATGATGGCAGACAGGAGTGGGGGACCTTCGTTGCTGCCCTACATGCCAGGAGGCATAATAGGCAGTAAGTAAGTAAAGTTTGCAAGGTGGACCTTGGATCATGTGGTTATCCCCGGGATTAGACCTAGAGCTTACAATATCTGTACTTGAGGTATGATACATTCACCAGTGGTGTAGTTAGATAACAATGCTTTCATGAGCTTTTTTGCATCAGCAAATTTGAAAAGTTGTGGTGTTTTGGATCTGAAAAAAATATTAAAATATAATATGCTGGGAAGAGCTAACAATGAGCAGATTATGTTAGGTATTGTACAGGATGCAGGATATTGCCATGTATAGGATCATCAACAATATTTTGATAATGAGGGATTCATAAACCTGCAATGAATACTTGGTCTCAAAACACCAGCAGTCAATAACCTATTAATCTCATACATGACTGTGTATCAGCTGCAATTGAGAGAGAGAATCTTCTGTAAAGGACATTTTAGGAACATGGCAGTTAATAAATGTTTTGAAAACTGGAAAGGAGGTTAAAAATAAAAGGATTTATTTCCAAATTTTTGACCTTTTCAAATCTGTATGACAGACAGTACAAAAGTTATTAAAATATTGCCCTGGCTGACTTGGTTGTCAGATGAAACAATGTGTAATTTATCATTGCCAAAGATCAGAGTATATTGCAGGTGACTGGGTTCCTGCCTTACGGCCAAGCATTTCAGCAATTGCTTTCTAGTTCTCCCAGACCCTCCATTCCACTTTCCTCTTCCTGCCTTTGCTTCAGTGATGAACAAATGAACGGCTGAAGATAAGTTGACAATAGAATATTTTATTCCTGAAAAGCTATTTAGTTTTCTATACCTACTTGTGGCAAATGCACGTTTTGATCCCAACATCTATTGCTAGGAATATATTTATAACCATTCCCAAGGCATGTACCATTCTAATTAATGATATACTGTATATTGTTCAGTGGACTAACCCACAAATCAATCAAAACCAAAAAAACAAACTGCTGGAGAAAGTCAACGGGTCAGGAAGCATCCATGGAAGAAAATGTACAGAAGTGTTTGTCAGGACTCTTCTCTCGTCTGAAGAAAGGCCCGATACTCAACATGTTCCATCCATTTCCTCCCATGCCTCACTTACTGAGTTCCTGGAATCTTGAGGAACAGCAGTTTGCTTTTTCCTCCATGTTCCAACATCTGCAGTCTTGCATGTCGCCAATCAAGCAAGACCAGTTTTGTTTATATATTTTTTCCCAGAACTAATTATCCTGGTTTCCCACAAGCCAGGAAAGATTCAAAGCAGTGCTCAATTATTTAATCTCTGCTGAGGTGGTGTAGCATATATTATTATTTGGCCATTGGAACATAGGGCTAAATATTGGCAAAACATCTGCAATTCTTGCTGCTAACAGGCTCAACATTGAAGCCCACATTTATTCCTTACAGGCCTGTCCAGAATGGTGACATGTTATAATTGGAATGAGGGTGGAGGGGTCTGAGTCCCAGAGGTTGTTCCATTATTGCCTACCCAGTCCTATGAGAAACCATCTGATAAGTAGTTTAGGAAATTGATGTTCACCTTCCTGAGGGCATTAACTCACCTCCCACCAGAGCCTCTCACATAGTGTGCAGAACCATCCTTTAGCCAACTACCAAGACTGCTACTTTAATTGACTTTGAGAGGTTATCTGATGTCAACCCATCTAAGGCAAGATATTCTCATAGGTTACGAAGGACATTTGTCTGGGCATACGCTCTCTCTATAGGCTGCATCCTTGCAACAATCAGCCAACACCATGGAGCACTATTACATCATGCTTGCATATTGGACTCACATATGAACTCGTGAAAAGGGTTAAGCACTATTGTACTGTTAAATTCAAGCACAAATTGTATTTTTTTTAAATTTCTACTATTTGATTGTTTTACTGATAAACAATTGTGAACAAATGCACGTTGTTCAAATGTATCCTTATTCATGCAAATCAGACCCTTCATTGTGCAAAGACAACTGTAGCAGCTGCTGCAGACCTGCCATGCCGACTGTGATTATAACATATTGTATAGACTTCAACAGTTATCTGAGCGTGCTGCAATGTTGTGAAGCTGACGAGTCAAACCTTTGATGTCAGCAAGGTGCCACTTTCAATAACAATTATAAACATAAAATAATGCAAAATGCTGCTAGTTGCAATGATACAGTTCTACATGATTCTATGCAGCACCTTCAATTCCTATTTATTTTTATAAAGAGGGAAATTAGTATTGCATGGTGCTGGAAAAAAATGAGGGGTGCCTATGTTAACAACGCATGCAAGTGTCTTGTCTATTTCTGAAAATGGTCAAATTCAATCAGAATATTATCACAAAAGTGATGAACTGTGGTTAAGCCAATATTTTCTCGTTAAAATAAGCAGCTCGTGATCAATAATTAGCCTTATAAACTAGAGATTCTTTCTGAAAAACATGTTTTTTTGTGCATGGCATGGGGACATTGATTTAAACATGACCTGTTTCCGTTTCTTTTTGTTTTGCTCCTTCTGCCCATACTTATAGAATATGTACAGTAATATCAACACATTTGAAATGCATATTTTGATAATACTTGTACAAAATTAATTTGCATATCTGTTGCCTTGCTCACTCATACAACCAGATCTCAACAAGAGGAGACTCACGAAAAAGCCAATTCAGAAATGAGACAGGAGGAGAAAAATGCGAAATGTTCTTGTGTTACGGATTTAAAGAGATACTATACTGATGTTAGATCACTTTATAGGACACTTCAGAACTGACGACACAGTGTTCAGACACCTCCTGAAGTCCACAGTCTGCTAATATTACGCGGAAGTGATTTATGCAACATTTAGCTGCTGAGCTTTTCTTGCCCAATGAATGCATAAGTGATTAGATTGCTGTCACGTCAGTACTTCATTGGTAGAGGTTTCAACTCAGGAAGTGTTTTGGATCTTGAGGCCGAAAAACACAAATCTATGAACAGAGATCCCTCAAAAACAGCACATTGTACTTGGATCAGACCAATGAGCATTATCTTTGCATGCTTCAGTTTTCTCTGTAAGAACAGAGATAAGCTACATGACAACCTGTTTCAGTTTTCTCTCGTTCAATGTCCAGCCAGTCATGCATCATTAATAGAATTTTATGATGGTGGATGTGATTTTTCTGGCAGCTCTCATGATTCTTTTAGCCTGAAGGAATTCACAACACCAGACATTTTCAGCAGACGGCATTGTCCAGAGATAGATCCAAAGAAACATGGTCCACCTTGACTTCAGAGCCTGCTTCTAATGAGGGTCACACAAACACCGGGATAGTTGTGGGGACGCCAATGGTTTTTTTATGGGGATATTTTGTTGTGATCTTATCTCTGGTCTTATAGTTTTGAAGAAATCCTGATTAGGTAATCTTAGAGTCATAGAGTCTTACAGCGTGGAACCAGGCCCTTTGGTCCATCTTGGCCACACTGACCAACATGTCCCATCTACACTGGTCCCTCCTACCTGCGTTTTTCTCTGTCAGTCTAAATATCGGCCCATATTGCTCTAAATCGGTCCTATGCATGTACTTGTCTAAATGTTTCTCAAACATTGCAATAGTCCAAGCCTCAACCACCTCCTCCAGCAGCTCGTTCCATACACTCACCACTCTTTGTGCAAAAAAGTTACTAGCATTAAATGCAATACCACTTTAACACAAATAAAATAGATGCAATCTAGTTCATAGGCAATTAATTATTGCATGTTGAAATATTTAAACTCATTATTCAATTTGCACCAAAAGAGAAAACGTGAAAAAACCTGAAAAACAGAACTGATCATTGACTTGAAATATAACTATTTGCCGATGAAACCGCCCTCACCTGTATCCACCCATCATTGTCAGTCTTGTCCCACCCCTGCTTCTCTTTATAGCTTTCTCCTCCCTACTCCAATCAGTCTGAATATGAGTCCCGACACAAAACATCGCCTATCCAATCCCTCCCCAGATGCTGAGTTCCTCAAAGCACTTTGCTCAAGGCTGGAGCATCTGGAGTTTATTGTTTCTCCAGGGAATTAATCATTGACTTCAGAAAGAGGATGTTAGGAGACCATGTGCTGATATTCAGTGGTGGGTTGATAGTGGAGAGAGTTAGCAGATTCCAATTTATTGGGCTTTAACAGTTGAGATGACTTGTCCTGAGCCCAGCACATTCATGTAACCACAAAGAAGTTGTGTCAGCACCTCAACTTTCATAAACTTTTAAAGAATTTCAGCATGTCACCAAATGCTCTGTCAAACATCTGCAGATACACCAGAGCATAGAAAAGTACAGCTCAGGAACAGGCCCTTGATCCCACAATGCCTGCAAGAAACTGCAGACAGCGGTTGATTCAGCCCAGTCCATCATGGGCACAGCTGTCCCAACCATCGAAAGTATTTACATGAGACGCTGCTTCACGAAGGCGGTGTCTATCGTCAAGGATCTCCGTCACACAGATTGCTGCTAGCATTAGGCAAGAGGAGGTTAAGAAGCTTTACATCTCATACCACCAGGTTCAGGAAGAGCTACTTTCCCTCATCTATCAGAATGGAGCTGGATAACCCTGATCCTACCTTGTTCCTACAAATATTTTTTCCACTACCATGGATATGTTATCCAATAGTATTGTGCACTAATGTCTGTTTTTGCAGAATCTTTTTCCTTTTCATTGTCTTTAAAACAAATGTATAATTTATTTATATTAATATTGCATTTGCTGTCTGAGTATATGGCCTTGTGATACTGCTGCTTGTGATACTTTCAATGTACCTGTACTTCACCATAATTGTCCAGGTGATAATGGCCTCTTCTTTGCTTTGAAAGTTTTGGTTATGGGGAGAAATTGAATAAAATGGGATTTTTTTTTCTCCGGAGAGAAGGAAACTGAGGTGTGACCGAACAGAAGTATATAAAATTCTTGATCGGAAATAAATAGGTTATAGTAATGGCTTTAATCTGTATTTAAAACTATGTGTGAAATAAAGATCAAAGTGTCTGAACAGTTTCTTCCAGATCCCACTACATACATATAATCTGAGTGGTGCTTTTAAATAAAATCTTATGGGAACATCACTAAAGGGTTAATAGGGTGGCAAACGGTGCTATCAAGGGTTTCCAAAAGCCTACATTACGTACACATTACTCAAAGCATGCACAAAACTAAATCATATTATTAAAATTTGATGGTCATGAAATATTAATTTGGGGGTGTAATCGACAAATGTGACACAAAGTGAAGTCCCCATCTGGCCTGCCATAAATCACTTGCAAGTTCAAAATTAATATCAACATAAATTTCCTCCTCTTCATCCAATTTGCTCGCCTTCTTTGCTGGGATTGCAGAATATTGCTGCTATTCATTTCTACCTGCTGGCAGCTTTGTGCAGATAGTAAACATCAGCTGACCCAACCTCTGTCAGCAAGACAGTCAAACCCATTTGTGTTCTCACTAATATCTGCACATGTGCATTTTCTACGAGGATTTTGGATATCAAACACTACTCTAAATAATCAACCAAATGTAGTCCCATGTATCTGACACTGAATTCTAATTACTGATTTAAGTTTAATTTAATTCCAAATCATTCTAAACATCACAAAAGTATTGAAAGTATCCCACAAAATCCTTTTGCAAATATTTCAAAAAATGGAATGTCATAAATATTTCAGTACATGCTATAATTTTCCTATCCAATCTTTACTAAACAAGAATATTGGGGAAATTCAGTCTCAGATATTTTCATCATAGATAATGGTGTCAACATCTTACCTGTTCATAAAATCACCCAATCTCAATAACTAGTTCTGGATAATAATGCAGATTTCTCTGACATGCTCGGTTCTTCAGTTCAAATCATAGAATGAAGAGAACGAAATAGCTCAGGCAGAAAGAGGAAGAAATGTTGCAAAGGAGCAGAAGTTCCAGAATCAATGTGGTCTCTGTCTTTCATGGGGCAGGAGATATTAGTACAAGAGGAACATTCACAAGAGGTGGCTTAACCACTGTCACCTTTAGATAGTTCCCCTATTTTTAAAATTCTCCTTTTCTCTCCAACAGTGTTTTCAAATTATGCTCCAGTCCATTGCAACATAAATGAAGACTGCATATTCACTTAATCATTTGAGTACCGAATGACTCAAAGTTATGAAGTTGCAAGGGAAATATTAACTGATACAAGGTGAAATATGTTCTCGCATATGTCTTATCCATAAAGAGGAAGTTGCTCTTCCATAGCAGTGTAACTAAGATCAAAAGTACAACGGAGTGTACACCACCGAGACATTACGATAAAAAAACTATCACATGCAACCTCACAATTAACTCGTGTGCAGCAGTCATCCTTGGTGCCTGTGAATTATAGGAAGTGAAGGTGCAAAGGAAATTCAGTCCGGTTTCCAACATTTCTTTGCCTTTGCAATGAGCTCTGCTGGGAAATACACACTGGATCAGGATAAAAATCGAACATTCGCTGTTAAGAATCACATCTTGAAATTTTACATCTTGCATTTCAGGACAACTGTGCAGAATATTGGGGAAATATGCAAAGGAATTCTGACAGATTATCAAAGTCCAGGTGTGAATCCCCAAGCACAGCAAATATACCTATTATATTTGGATATCGATGCAGGGGTTTAGGAAGGGCATGGGCTGGGTCTCCCTGAGTCTTGAACATTTCTCTCATATGCTAAGGATGAATCCCCAGTTTCCCAATCTGGCTCATTGCAGCTTCACGCTTTATTTCTCTATAACTGTAATACTATTTTCTCCACTCCGTTAATTTTGCCTTTTGCACTATCCAATGTACTCACATTGATTTATGTAGACAGCACGCAAAGCAATGCTTTTCACTGTATCTCGGTAGCTGACAATAATAAACCAATAATACTCTTGGTCAGCCTGGATAATTTGGGTTGAAGAGCCTGTTTCCACGCTCAATAACTCTAGGTTTAGTTTAGTTTAGAGATACAGCGCGGAAACTGGAACTTTGCCCCACCGAGTCCATGCCGACCAGCGATCCCCGCAAACTAACACTATCCTACACACTAGGGACAATTTACAATTTCACGGAAGCCAATTAACCTACAAACCTGCACGTCTTTGGCGTGCGGGAGGAAACCGGAGCACCTGGAGAAAACCCACCCGGTCACGGGGAGAACGTGCAAACTCCGTACAGACAGCACCCATAGTCAGGATCGAACCCGGATCTCTGGCGCTGTAAGGCAGCAAATCTACCGCTGAGCCACAGTGCAACAGGGTGGGACATTTACTACTTTAGAAAGAGAGAGAGATTTACAGCAGCGGAGAGGGGATCTTCAGCACTGCAAAAAGATCTATACCTTTCATAATCACAGCAGATGAGATTAACCAATGGACTTTCCACTCTGCAGTCAGGCTCCATTTAGAAACTAAGATAGACTTGTCTTTACAGCCAGGAGAAAATAGTGTAACCCAGCTGTTTTCGATCCATACTAGCAACTTAATTAGTCCAGACTTATACCAAGATTGAAAAACGGATTTTATACAAAAGGCATTTTCCTTTTGGACCCTCTCATCAATCACTGTCGATCTAAATTCGCTGATGGGGTTTAACTCTGCCATTAAGATACGGTTCATATTTTCTCAAACAGCAAAGGAAGGAGTCTACATAGTGGCTGACATTTTAACTCGCTTCAGCCCTGCCCTTCCGTGTGAACCTGATTAATTAGCTGTAAAACACTGACAGTTAAGAATTGCTTTATGTGTCAATGCTCATGAACATATCAGCATAATATGACCAGATGTTTGTGTGCTTTTGTAAAACATTGTTTGCCATAGGTAAAGAAACAAACGCTGTAGAAAGAAAATGTGAATGGAATGATGGTTTAGCATCTTTGGTTGGTTCACTGAGTAAATAATTTGCATACAATTCCTTTGCAGGTCATTTAATTATAGTCATTCCAAGGTTAAAAATATTGCCTATTGCATTAAAATTGCAAATGGCTATTAAGCAAAATTGCAAATTTGTGCAAACCAGAAGGGAATAAAATTATTTGAGTATCTATTCTACTGCACTTAAACTTTGATAAATATTGCAGATGTATGTACAATTCAAAATAGGTTAGGGGAATGCTTATTGCAAATGTTTTTGTGTTATTGAAACTTTATTCCGTTTCAAACGTAGAGTCCAGCTCAGACTTAAAATTCAATAAAAATGGGAGAAAAGATGACATCAATCAGGATATCATAAATTAGATTACACCTAATTTCGCTTTTTTAATCTACAAATTATTGGGAGACTGTGAAGCTAAAAAACTGAGATTTTTTAGGACTCGGAAGACAGTAAGATGGAGAAATGCAAAATTGCCATGGATATATCAAGAATTTAAAAATATCTTTAAATTACACCAAAGTTGCTAAAAATGATGTGGCTTTTGTTCTTGAGGGTCACTCCTACTACCATAACTTCACATATTTATTTTTCTCTGTATTTAGAAACACCTTTCATTAACAAAACCTACCAAACGTGGATTTAAAATCTGAATAATGTTCGATCGACTTTCAATGTTGCTACATTGATCTTAAGATCCTTTGTCAATAAAAATAACAAACTGTATATCAAAACTAACTTAATATCTGATATGGAGATAGTCAAATTGACCTAAACCGTCAGAAACATCTGAAAATATACAGAAAATCTTGTTGGAGTCTCATAAAGAGGATTGGAGCCAGTTTCTAATGGCGCCTTCTTTTCCAATAGTGAGATTTATTTGTGAGAAGTGGAAGAAAAGAGAGGCAATTATTATGTGACTGAATAAAATGACCAATCTTCACACTAGGGACATACCTGTATTTCCCCACTGAAATCCCACTTTTTGCTGGGATGTACCCAACTCAAAGGCATTATCTGCTAGTCTCCCAGGCCTCAAGATGAAAATCTGCTTTCTAAAACACAACAGATTAAACCGGTTGCAAGCAAAGTGAATGGAAGACATCTAGTGCATGGGAAAAATTAAATCGTTTTCTATCACTATTAATTTTTAATTGTTTTCAACATTTCCAATGTGTGCATTTATCAGAATGCTTTAAATGTGCAAAATAGGGTATTATTTTCTTTATCCCTTTATGTACTTATAAAATCTCCTGGGATTATCATTAATGTTATCTGATAGAGCTATTTCCTGACCCCTTTTTGCCCTCCTGATTTTCTGTTTTAGCTTGCTCCTCCATTCCCGAAATTCCTCCAGGAATATACTTGATCCCAGCTGCTTATACCTGCCCCATGCCTCTTTCTTACTCTTGACTAGAGCTGCAATTTCCCTCGTCATCCACACTTCCTTACGACATATGATGAAAGAATGGGTCGACTGGGCTTGTAGTCACAGGAACTTAGGATGAGAGGGGATCTTATAGCACCATATAAAATTCTTAAATGGAATTTTGGAGAGGCTGGATGCAGGAAAAATGTTCCCGCTGGTGGGGAAGTCCAGAACCAGGGGTCACATATTAAGAATAAAGGGTAGGCCATTTAGAACTGAGATGAGGAAAAACTTTTTCACCCAGAGAGTTGTGAATCTGGAATTTTCTGCCACAGAAGGCAGTGGAGGCCAATTCGCTGGATGTTTTCAAGAGAGAGTTAGATTTAGCTCTTTAGGGCTAGAGAATTCAAGAGTTAGGGGGAAAAAGCAGAAACAGGGTACTGATTTTGGATGATCAGCCATGATCATATTGAATGGTGGTGCTGGCTCGAAGGGCTGAATGACCTACTCCTGCACCTATTTTCTATGTTCCTATGTTTCTCACCTGAAGGGCAACTTCACACTAACAGGAACATGCATGCTCCAGACACTTGTCAGCACACTTTTAAAAACATCCCACTTTCCTGATGTTCCTTTTCCTTCAAATACCTGCTCCAATCAACTTGAGCCAGTTCCTGTCTTATACCTTCAAAGTTGGCCTTGCCCCAATTTAGAATTTTAACGTGGGCCCGCCCAGAAACCATCTATAAAAATCATAAACATTATAGGTTCTCAACTGCCTGCACAAGATCCGTATCCTTCTATTCCCAGCACTTCCATGTGCCTATCTACCCCCAACAACACCCCCGGCAATGCATTCCACGCCTCCACTACCCCCTGCATTAAAAACTTGCCCCTCACATCTCCATTAAACTTTCCCCTTCTCACCTTATAGTTATGCCCTCTTGTTTTCGACATTTCCAGACTGGGATAAAGGTTCTGATTGTCTACCCTATCTGTGCCTATCATAATTGTATATACTTCTCAAGTCTCCCCTCAACCTCCAACGTTCCAGAGAAAACAATCCAGGTTTATCCAACTTCTCTTTGTAGTGGAAGCTCTCTCATCTAGGCAACATTCTGGTAAACCTTCTATGCACCCTCTCCAAAGCATCCTCGTCCTTCCTGTAATGGGGCAACCAGAACTGTGTGCACTACTTCAAATGCAGCCTAATCAAAGTGGATATTGCAATTTTTCCTTGAAAATTCCGCAAATCTTTTTTGCTGTCCACTTCCATAATAGATCTCAAAATACAGATGGAATTTGGAATAATGCATATCTATTGTCTATTGTCTATTGTCAAACATGGCTTACCCAATAAAGGCAATACCATGTAATTAGGGCCTCATTGCTCGGGCTTGGTTTGCATATTCTTCCAAAGGATTTCTGAGAGATGGCTAAAAATTACATCTTTCCACTTACGAGAGGTGCTTGTTTTACATAGTTTGAGTCTTAGAAGCAGATAGGAAGGCAGGGATCCCTGCTGACTGCTGGACCAAGAGTTTCATGCCAGGTCTGAGATCTTGATCTACAAACAGCATTTTCTCTGTCAACCAAAGGCTGACAGTGGGATAGAAGGCGATTGTACATTTCATCAATTATGTCAGCCTTCAATGAGAATTAGCTCCCCAGTTATGGAAAATGCTTCACATTTTGCTCCACATTGTTGAGTTTTATTTTTTAAAAAGCAGGTAGATTGCTGAATGTGAGGTCCACCTTCATATTTGCTTCAGTGAATGGGTCAATCTTGGCTTGGTATATATCATCCCAAAATGCATCATCTGCCAACTTCTCAGTTTGGCCGACCTTGGTTCTGGAATGTTTGGAGTCATAGTTTGATGGAGACAACCAGTTCCCCATTTGTTCTTTATTTAAGCTTAACCAGAGTGAAGTGAGAAGTGTTGGGCTTGACAATGGTCTTCGCGGAAAGGGTAGTCACAGTCATACATTGTTAGGATCCTCCTCCTGGTGTCCACAGGGCTGCCCCTCGTGTTATAGTGTGGATTCTGGCCATTCAGAGACACTGTGAGAGGGAACTTCCCCATCAATACATATTTGAGATAAATTCAGGGAACAGCCAACTGTAACTGTTACCAACCGTTGAATATGTGGCCATTTCCAAAACCACTAAAGCCTTTGACTTCATAAATTGGGAGGGACAATGGGAAACATTCCTCAATTCAGCAGGCTGCAGAACTTTGTTTCCATTTTATGTCTCCTTCATGATGCTGTGATCAGAATCCATGATCCTAATTAACACGTTCACAGCAGGACCAATCTGACTGAAGGGTTGATTTAGAGAACAGGCATCAACTGTGCCCATGAGCCGAGGCAGAGGTTCCACATTATTCCACTTAAACCACTTCTGTCAACAAAGTTCCTCACACATTAACCACACTCAACCGCCAGGCTAGAGGAAGCTGGTAATCAATATTTATAGAATAAGGCCAGTAGAAACAGTTCAGTAAATATTTAAGATGGAAATTGAATATCCTATTATTCTTATTTGTACTTTCAAAAAGAATGACTGTACACAATGCCAATAAATCACTTGTTAAAAGGCACCTAAAATTATTGCACAGCAAACTCATTGGCTTTTCTATAGGCTGGCTGAGTCATTCTTTATATGTTTCTCAATTACCTCTGCTGAATACTCCATTATCCATAAATCTTTACCAAAAGCTTTAATGGGAATTTAGTTTAAGATGGATCAAGCAGTTGCTGAGGTATAACATATAACCAATAAAACAATTGTCAGCTTGGGCGAATTCCATGTGCTGCATCAACCCCGTGTGTTGAGATCTTTTCCGCATTTTTGGCTCTGCCATGTTGAGTTTTACATTTCAAGCACTCGAAGGAACGTTCAGGGGAACAGATTGGGAATTTGTGGATCATGCTTTGCAATAAAAATTATATTCCAAAGGGGGAAATCATGTTTTAATTTAGCTTGCGGTGAAAGAATTAGGTGATGAGAAAACAAACCATGTAGGTGAATGTTATCCTCTTTCACATTTTCCCCAGCATATATAAGTAAGTAAGTAAGTTTATTGGCCAAGTATTCACATACAAAGAATTTGCCTTGGTGCAAATATGAAAATTGTTTCACTTTAAGAATAAATTTTAAAATAAATAAATTGATCCAGATCAGTTTTTTAAAACTGGAATATAACCGGCTAGATTTCAGTCTGAACACAATGCTGCTGACGAGATAAATTATTTTTGGGATCCAGATACCAGTTTTGTCTTTCTCAAAATACAATCAATCCACGATTTTGCAGCTTTTGGCTTTTTCCTATGTAATGTCTTCAATACCTACAAACCCTTAAACTTGGTAATCATCACTGATTCCCAGTATTCCTGCAAAACAGTTTTAAAATTGCTCAACTCTATTCTGCAGTGGGGTCAAGCTGATAGACATCTCCGTCCCAATCTCCTTGAAGGCCTGTTGCAATAATACAGGATCATTCCATATTTCCCATTCTCCTTATTCAGACTCTGGAGATTCTGCGAATTCCTGTCCCCTGGGAATTCTTTCCAAATTATTTTGCCGTGATGTTTTTTTTTAAGATCACCAAAATCTCCCAGAAAATCTTTTTACCTGCATTTTTGGTCTTTGCTTTCTGCTTTTCATCTACCCTTCCTCCTGTCCATCTCCGTGTAACGTGTTTTATAAATGTGGAGCAGAGAATAAAAGGAAAAACACTGCTTTACTAAAAAACATTATTCTGACTCCAAACATTTGGCAAATATAGCACCTAAATAAAGTCACCAATTAGATGAGATGAAGCAGTCCAAACTTTGGATTGAAAATATCTGGCCACTGGACTCAGAATATGACTTCATTTATTCATTATCAATATAAATATCTCTACAAGTGAAAATCTGAGTAATTGATGTCACATAATATACAATGTGAAAGAAGTAAATATTATTATATAGAAGACCAGGTGCGGACCCGTTGGGCGTGTCCCCCAAGGCAATATTCCACCACTGACCCATAGCCCCCAACTGCGCAGGCGTGGCTGATGGGTTCCCGTTGTGATGTCAGAGATCCGCTTTGTGACGCGAGTCATGGCAACCCTCCCCCAACTGTGCATGCTCGGCCGGCAAGAGGGAGCGCAACTGCGATGGTTTTAAAGTTCAAAATGGCAATAACTTGTAAAAAATTAAGATCAATGTGATTGCATCGCACTCTCCCTCTTCAGCCCCCTATTCCCCTCCTCCTTTATCCTCCACCAACCCTCCTCTGCTTCCTCCCCTCACCCCTTCCCTCCTCTCCTTCCTCTTCCCCTTCACTCCTCCATTGCCTCGCCATCCCTCTTCCTACCCCTATCCTCCTCCATTCCCCCTCATCCCCAAGCACTCCTACTCCCTCCCTCACCTATCCCTCCCACTCCTTTCCCCTACCCTCAGTCACTCCCTCCCTCCCTCCCATAACCCCTCTGCCCTCCCTACCCCTTTCCTCTCCATCTATCCCCGCTCCCCCACTCCTCACCTCCCCCATATCAACCCCCCAAACAATTAAAAATGTTATCCCCCACCCCCACAATGAAAATAGCGATTTTTTAAAAAATGGTCTCAATGAAAATTGCAGTTTTTTTCAATAACCTAAATACAATGTTAGCTGTTAATGAAAACGAAAGAATTTGATTAAAACTGAGTTTTTTTGAAAATCGTGATTTCTTTATATAAATGAGATTCCGGATCCCATTGTAACGTCAATGTAACGCGACTGATGGGCAGGGCAAGTGGAAAAGTAGTTTGAAAAGTTATTTTTGTAAAGTTTAAAATGTCAATAACTTGCCTTGCACTTTGGAAAAGCTAACCCTGTGCTGGTTACAATGACACCTCCAATAATGGTGTCCATTGAAGTTCCTTTGAATGAGTATCTTGGCAGTTAAATGCTAGAATTCCTTATTAGCATTCCTTACTAGTTTTCGCACACTGATCTTCCGAGAGTGTTTGAGCACTCTGCAGTCGCTTCTGACGGTCCCAACTCCTGATGTCAGCATAGAAGACAATCAAAGTACTTTGTGGACGCAAAGTGCTGGAGTATCTCAGCAGGTCAGGCAGCTTCTCCGGAGAACATAGACAGGTGATGTTTTAGGTTAAGACCTTTCTTCAGACTGGCTAAACCTGACCTCTGGCCACTGACCAAACTGACTTTTTCCATGCTGAGTCAGGCGGCAGCTCTCGGATGCTTCCTTATACCTTCGTCTTGACCATGACCCCACAGACGAAAAAATGCTGAGTTACTCCAGCACTTTGTGTCCTTTGGTAGACATAAAATGCTGGAGTAACTCAGCGGGTGAGGCAGCATCTCTGAAGTGAAGGAATGGGCGACATTTCAGCACTTTGTTTCCTTTTGTGTATTATTCAGCATCTGCAGTTCTTTGTTTCTACAAATGTACATTGACCTTCTAGTTCTAATCTTAAACACAACTGTTTAACAACAATCATAGTTGATGGAGTTAACAGCTCCCTTTTATGTCCAACATGGGCTTTAAATGACCAGTGATATAATTCCGTGCGTGTCTGATCCAAGCCCTAAATTGCTCTATCTAATTGATTCTATTTTACATGGATATGATATTTAGCCTATTCCACTCCAGGCAAAATCAAAAACCTAAAAAAACTATTCTTACATAATCCAATCTCTAGGTTGTTTTGCTGTACCTCTATTTCATTGACTGCAAACTATTTTTGACCTTTTATGATACAAGCAGTATTTAAAATACAAAACTTACATTTAGTGCAGTCAAGTATATATACATTTTTTCTGCATTTAGCTGTAAACAAATAATTATGAAATTTATGTTTTGATCTTTGTGCAATCCTTTGTGCCACCAAATTTTAATTTTGATTTGTCTACTAACAAATATGAATCTATATTATCAAAAATAAAATCAAGTATAGAGGTTAAACTTTAACATTCAAAATCTTTATTGTCTGGATATTGATTTTAAATCGTGAATGATGGGTTTCTGAGAGCTGAGAAAAAACAGTTTAAAATTACCAAAAAGGACTAAACAGAAAGATTGTGGTAAGAGCGGTAAAAAATCTTCACAGTTGTTCACAGTTGCATAATTTGTTCATAATTATTATCTTACAGCTCTGTAATTTTCAATCATATTCACAGTTACAATGTAAGGGCTGTCCTATTAAATGAGTTATGTTCGATTTTAAAAGAATCTGCTGACCTGTAAGTAGGGGTGAGGTGTATATATGAAACTGAATGAACCTCATCTTGCACTTTCCCATGCCCTGCCTCCCCACCCCACCTGACACCTCCACCTCTTCACCAACTTCCCACCTCATCATTTTCTATGCATTTCCAACCTTAATCTTGGTAGGCAATTCTTTTTAAAAGAGTATATTCTATTGGCAAGATAGAAACATGCAAAATAGGAACTAGCCGAGGATGTTTGGCCCAATAAGCACAATAGTGCTTGATTATCCACTCTTGTACCTGTATCTATCTTTTCTCTTGATCCCTTCATTATCTTTATCCGTTAATCTCATTCTTCAATGTATTATATTATTCTATATAATTATAATTATAGGAAGGATGTCAACAAAATAGAGAGGGTACAGAGGAGATTTACTAGAATGTTGCCTGGGTTTCAACAGATAAGTTACAGAGATAGGTTGAATAAGTTAGGTCTTTATTCTCTGGAGCGCAGAAGGTTAAGGGGGGACTTGATAGAGGTCTTTAAAATGATGAGAGGGATAGACAGAGTTGATGTGGACAAGCTTTTCCCTATGAGAATAGGGAAGATTCAAACAAGAGGACATGACTTTAGAATTAAGGGACAGAGGTTTAGGGGTAACATGAGGGGGAACTTCTTTACTCAGAGAGTGGTAGTGGTGTGGAATGAGCTTCCAGTGGAAGTGGTGGCGGCAGGTTCGTTGGTATCATTTAAAGATAAATTGGATAGGCATATGGATGAGAAGGGTATGGAGGGTTATGGTATGAGTGCAGGCAGGTGGGACTAAGGGAAAAAAGTTGTTCGACATGGACTTGAAGGGCCGAGATGGCCTGTTTCCGTGCTGTAATTGTTATATGGTTATATGGTTATATTTAATGATGAATCCACAGGTCCAGAGAATTCCACAGATTCACCGCCCACAAGATCTGATTTTTTTTCCTGATCCTGGTGTGAATTGACATACCCCACACTGTTTGAAAGGCCACACTTGGAGTATTATATTCAGTTTAGGTCACCCTGTTGTAGGAAATATGTTATTAAGCTAGAAAGAATGCAGAAAAGATTTATGAGGATAATGCCTGGACTTGAGCGCCTGTGCTATAGCAGGGTTGGGTAGGCTGGGACTTTATTCCTTGGAGTGCCGGAGGCAGAATCAGTGGTGATCTTATGAGGGGAATAGATAGGATTAGGGAATCCAGAATTAGAGGGCATAGGTATATGGTTTTAAGGAAATTATTTAATAGGAACTCAAGGGGCAGCTTTTTCACACAGAGGCTGGGGAATATATGAAATGAATTGTCGTCAGGAAATAGTCGAGGCAGGCACAATAACAATATTTGAAAGACATTTGAACAGGTACATGGAAAGCAAAGGTTTCGAGGAGGTATGTGCCAAATATGGGCAAATGGGACTAGCTTGAATGGGGCATCTTGGTTGACATGGACAAGTTAGGCCAAAAGGTACATTTCCATGTTGTATGACTCTATGACTTTAAATTGGCATAGTCCATATCCTAAGGCTGTGACTCCAGCTTCTCGACTCTCTAGCCATTGAGAATATCCCCTGAAAATCAAATCACACTAGTCTTGTTAGAATCTTCTTGGTTTCTATGCCATGCTTTCTCCATATACATTAGTTCTACCATCCCAGGAACCAGTCTAATAAACCTTTGGGCATCACTGTGGCGCAGCGGTAGAGTTGCTGCCTCATCGCGCCAGAGACCCAGGTTTGATCCTGACTATGGGTGCTGTCTGTATGGAGTTTGCTTGTTTTTTTGTGACAACGTCGGTTTACTCCAGGTGCTCCAGTTTTCTCCCACACTCCAAAGACGTATAGGCTAGTTGGTTAATTGGCTCCGGTAAAAATTGTAAATTGTACCTAGTGTGTTGGATAATGCTTGTTTTATGGAGGTGATCACTGGTTGGTGCAGACGCGGTGGGCTGAAGGGATTGTTTCGGCACTGTTTAAACTAAAATAAACAAAATTTTGCCAGGGTGAACCTTCCTCAGATAAAATCAAAATTACAGGTGAGAACTTGCCAAAGGCCCACATATCAGCATAACACATGCATAACAACTGAAATTCTCTGACAATGAACACCAATATACCACTTCCCTTCCTAACTATTTGCCATTATCATACATGTAATAATCTTTTTTTTTGTTTTTGGACACTGATATTTATCCCTATTAAATAGCATGAAATTTCCTCTCACCTTCCTTATGTAAATCCCATTAGAACCTCTTCACATTCTTGCAGCTCAAATCTAAGATGCAGCTAAGAAAATTGATCGTGGACATGGTTGAATGATTCTATGATATTTTTCACATCCATAGTAAATCTATCTATATATTTCTAAAACTCTCATCTTGTTTGTTTGTATGTATGCATGAACATTGAAAAAAAGTTTCCCCTGACCCCCTCCCTCCCCCCCCTCCCCCACATAAAACAAACATTTACACAAAGGTTATAAACACACTAAAAATAACAAAATAAGACGAAAAAACAGACAGACGGGGCTGCAATCGTGCGGTGCCCCCGCTGGTATAGGGCGAAGTCATGGTTTTGTGAAAGGGAGATCTTGCCTGATGTACCTGTTAGAAATCTTTGTGGATATAAATAGCAGAATAGACACAGGAGAGTCAGTGGATGTTGTTTACCAAGATTTTCAGGCCTTTGATAAGGTGCTAAAGAAGATGAAAGCCCATGGAATTAGAGGGAAGATACTAGATGTCTGAATGAAGAAGGTAAAATGTGGGGGGGGGGGGGGGGGGGGGGGGAGGGTGGGAGGGTTGGCTGCCAGTGACTTAGAGGTGTTCTGTGCTGGGGCCGTTACTCTTCACGTTGTATATGAACGATTTGGACGAAGAAATTGAAGGCTTTGTGGAAATTTGCAGAAGATACAAAGATAGGTGGAGTGGCAGGTAAAGTAGAGAAGCAGGGACTGCTCAGTAGGCCTTGGACAGGTTAGGAAATTCCATTTGTCAGCACTGTAGCCACAACAAAGGAGAACAATGTACATAAGTCGTAGGGTGATATTCCAACTGAAATCTGTTTTCAGCTATTGCACCAACCAACTATTTAAGATAGACAATGAGGCACAACTAATGAAATATCAATTGTAGAAGAAATGGTTTTCATTCAGCTCAAAATATTAGGGTCTGCTTCGATAAAACTATAATTTTAAAGAGGAATTTAGTGTTATGCTATTTTACATAAGCCATCATATCTTAATATCACTTTGCCTTGCAAATAATTGGACATAGCCAGTTGTGTCTTTAACACTGCACAATCTCCTGTGCAATTATGAAAATGGACTCCTTTGGGCTCTTTGTCACCGCATGCATTTGGTCAGTCAAGATATTGAACATCTAAGTATTTACCACATGAAGCTGATCGTGAAAGTAACAGTCCCTCCTCTGAGTCCTCTTGGGTAGCACAAGGCAAGTCAACCTCACCAGAGCCCTCCATTACAGTGAGCCATCCCCACCAGAGTTTGTACGCCTTTTTGCCAAACCTGCTTTGACCATGTTCACAATTGCAATAATATAGTACAATACATGACACCTACACAGCTGCTGCCATGATCAACGGGCTAATGCATTTAATGTCACTTGGAGGTCCTTTTCCTCTTTTTCCTCGCTTGAAATGCACTTGACCCTATTCTCTTGGATCTAGCCCTATTCTACCACAATCGTTCAGAATCTGAGGGGTGACAGAGAAAATTAAGTATTGGGGAAACCTAGGTTGATCCAAAGCTCAAACCAAAAATATCCCATTAATTTAAAAAAAAAATTGATATTGTTCAATTCATAGAAACATAGAAAATAGGTGCAGGAGGAGGCCATTTGGCCCTTCGAGCCTGCACCACCATTCATTATGATCATGGCAGATCATCCACAATCAGTAACCCGTGCCTGCCTTCTCCCCATATCCCTTGATTCCGCTAGCTCCCAGAGCTCTATCTAACTCACTTTTATTTTCATCCAGTGAATTGGCCTCTACTGCCTTCTGTGGCAGAGAATTCCACAAATTCACAACTCTCTGGGTGATAATGTTTTTTCTCATCTCAGTTTCAAATGGCCTCCCATTTATTCTTAGACTGTGGCCCCTGGTTCTGGACTCCCCCAACATTGGGAACATTTTTCCAGCATCTAGCTTGTCCAGTCCTTTGATAATATCCGTTTCTATAAGATCCCCTCTCATTTTCTCTCATTTTCTATTCATGCAGGATATTGTTCTTAATTTATTTGGTGAACTTGACAGAGTTGAATTGTGGATTAATATGAATGATTAACAAAATGTTGGTTGCAAAATAAAAACATCTGCACTGTGCCTTTACGTATTTACAAGGTTAAACACGTTTGTTCCAGAATGACGCTGTCTTAAACAGTCATATGCTAGACATGGCATAGGTGAGAACAAGTACTTCTGTGTGTGATAATCTGCGACATATCTCTGTTCCAGCCTCATACTGCACCCCTGTGGAAACATTATTTCTTGCTCAGTCTTCTTTACTGCACAACAGGATTTGAATAAATATTTCAATAAACAACCACCAAAGAAAAAATTGAGAAAGTGAAAAAGACAAAGGACAGAGAAGAAGAACAAAGTTACTATCTGATTCCAAGGACAGAAACAAAAATAAAATGAAACATCCTGGCCAAAATCTTTCTCTACTTTGGTTTTCTACATACGTGTGGGGGGAAGGGGCAGGGTGGGTGTGGGGGATGGGGGGGTGGCGGGGCTTTTAAATAATTTGCAAGTTACCCTGATGCTAAGAGTACATCGCAGAGACTGAGTTTTCACAGAAAAGTGTTGCTGGTTTTGTTACTGTGATACCATTTTGATACTGATGTTTGTCGGTTTCAGTACAAAGTTCCCCATTTGCAGGTCCTCACAGATGTCAGTGCATTACCCAGCAAACCTGATCACTGATGCCAAGTCTGAAAAGCACAAATCATTTTTCCAAGTACAAAAGGGAATTGCCAATGAATGAATGATTCCCACTGTGATGGGAGGTGAAGGGGATAGTGCTTCCAAGGAGTCAGAGGGCTCAGAAGGGCAGAGAAAGAACAGTGCCTGCAGTTGGGATGTTATTGGTGCAAGGAATTACTGAGGTCCTTCAGTTTTATAGCCAAGCATTCTGGGCAAGTAGGTGCCATGAAGGTACATTTATGGAACTAAAAGCATGTCAGCACTGGAGTAAAACCTCCAATGCAGACAAATTCCCTCCAATGGGACTTAAGGAAAAGTAGTCAAAATCTCCAGCCTTCGAGTATAAAGTGTGCAGCCATGAGTAACAAATAACGAGATGTGGTCGAACTCACCGGCAATCTAGGTTCCTAGGTTCAAGAAGCTAAAAGCCACCATGTCTCTGACATCCATGTGAAAAGTCATCAGAAATGAACGAGGCCACAGATCTCAGTGAGAACAAAGGATGCAATTTGAGTTTTATCCCTTGAAATAACATGGCTTCAATTGAAATGAAGTTAGCACAAGCTGATTGTTCAGCGAGTGAATAAGAACTGTCACTTTTCAAATCAATCACTTCCAAAATCTCGCTGTGATGAATTTTGTGTGTTAAATTACTGTTGGTGTATTTGAGATCTTACTTTGAAATAATCTCTTTAGGAGAACAAATTGCTGCCAAAAATGAGGAAATAAATGTCCCAACAGATGCCAGGACACCCAGAAATGAACACAAAATGACTCTGCTTGGATTAAGCTGGTTTTCAACAACACATCTTCTGTTTCAAATTTAAAAAAAAATAGTGAACAAATTTCTAGCACATTGTGTCCAACTACTCACCAGAATTTCTGTACGAAATGGAAAATTAAGCTCAACACATTTCATTTTCCAAGTGGCAGCATTGGAATCATTTGAATCTTATGTCTGAAGTTTTACTTAAATTAACAGACCTAAACTTATTTTCTTCCTGAGAAAAAAACAATGGCTGTGGGTAAAGAGAAGCATTAACAGGATTGTGAGCTAATTAAAAGCAAAAGCCAATGAGCGCTCCCATGAAGATTTCATGAGATTGGGGTGGTGAATGGTTGGAAACGTCGGATTCAATCGGGCATCAATAAGATTTACCAAGAAAAGGATGTCTGAATCCCAATTGTAGATATGTACAGTCAGAAATAATCACAGATATGAAGACAGCATGATATTTGCCCCTTTGACATTTAATTTATTTTTAATGTCATTTAACATTTAGTAGCATTTTAAATATTACTTAATATTTACAATTAGGATGATTAAGTACAAAGGAAATGGGATTGTTCGTAGGAATCAGATTTCGGCAAGCCCCTCCGATATGAAAAAGTGTTATCATTCTGACAGCTAAAGAGACTAACATTGCATACAATCAAGTATTGTGGGGGATCACAGAGACAGAACGAGGCTGCATTCCTTCACTGGAACCATTCTCTCACAATGTAATACATTGTCTGATGCAAGGAATTCCCCACAGAGTGTTCAGGCTCAGGCTGTCGGTAATGGACTGGTAATACCCACTTTAGCCTCTGGTTTGTTTGAATCAAGATAGTGTGGCATTGGTGGAAGCAATTTAGAACTCCTGCCAGCCAAGAAAGGCTTCAGGAAGGGTGAGAGTGATCTGTTATCAAAGACTGCTAACAGAGTGAGCCCAGGTGGTGCTACAGAGCTGACCCTGAACAGTCATCTCTTGCAATTAGCAGAGAAGATTCAATGCTGACGACAGCCTTTCACAGCTGTGCACTGCCCTCCAAGGAAACTTTAAGCCACGGTTTTATAATAAAATGACAAAGTTCAGTTGTTTTATCCAAGCAAAATCTTCAAAGATTAGCATGTGGGAAGCAGACAGAGCCAGTTAGATTTTCGAAAGCGATATGTCATTTTAAAAACACAAGTGCCTCATTTAAAATTAGTGCACAAAGTTTATCTTGTGAAAATTTGCTAAAGTTCAGTGAACACAGAGGGAGCAGCTTTAACAGAGCACTGCATACAGAAGTTGAGTATTTGCTGACCATGGGGTTTCAGTGCCCACCAGTAGAGAAGGAAGTGCAATTTGTATCTCTCTTAAATGTGGGTTTGCATCAACAGAAATAATTAAAAGTAGTTTAATAATGTAAGCTAGGTTGTTTCACTTAAAGCTTGTAAAAGAAAAAAATAGATAAACGTTAAATATTATATATTTTTATCAATGAATTAGTTAAACATAGACAAACAAACTAGATACCTGGTTAATAGGAACATATTATTTAAATATATGTCAAGCTTTCATAGTATGCACTGGGCAGGAGATGTGTTGTAGTTGACACATGAGGAAATTGGTGAAGATCATTAAAATCCACAGAAACCACACCTGAAGTTTGTGCTTTCATTTGAAGACCTTAGATTCAAGTTTGTGTAGGAAAGAACTGCAGATGCTGGTTTACATTGAAGGTAGACACAAAATGCTGGAGTAACTCAGCGGGTCAGGCAGCATCTCTGGAGAGACGGAATGGGTGACGTTTTAGGTCAAGACCCTTCTTCAGGCTGATGTCAGGGGAGTGGGTGGTACAGAGATAAAATGTAGTTGGAGACAGTAAGACTGGTGGGAGAACTGGGAAACAATGGAGGAGGCCCAGGACAGAATGGTCAGATTGGGAATGGGAGGGGGAGTGAAAGTGCTGAGCAACCGGGAGATCAGGTAGGTGAAGACAGACTGAGCGGAGGTGTTCAGCGAAACAATCGCCAAACCTGCGCTTGGTCCCACCGATAGACAGGAGTTGACACCTGGACCAGCTGATACAGTTGATGAGGTTGGAGGAGGTGCAAGTGAATCTCTGCCTCACCTGGAAAGACTGTTTGGGTCCTTGGATGGAGTCGAGGGGGGAGGTAAAGGGACAGGTGTTGCATCTCCTACGGTTGCAGGGGAAAGTACCTGGGGAGGGGGTGGTTTGGGTGGGAAGAGACGAGTTGACCAGGGAGTTGCGGAGGGAACAGGCTCTGCGCAAAGCAGAAAGGGGTGGAGATGGGAAGATGTGGCCAGGAGTGGGATACATAGAAACATAGAAAATAGGTGCAGGAGTAGGCCATTCGGCCCTTCGAGCCTGCACCGCCATTCAATGTGATCATGGCTGATCATCCAACTCAGTATCCCGTACCTGCCTTCTCTCCATACCCCCTGATCCCTTTAGCCACAAGTGCCACATCTAACGCCCTCTTAAATATAGCCAATGAACTGGCCTCAACTACCTTCTGTGGCAGAGAATTCCAGAGACTCACCACTCTCTGTGTAAAGAATGTTTTCCTCATTTCGGTCCTAAAGGAATTCCCCCTTATCCTTAGACTGTGACCCCTTGTTCTGGACTCCCCCAACATCGGGAACAATCTTCCAGCATCTAGCTTGTCCAACCCCTTAAGAATTTTGTAAGTTTCTATAAGATCCCCCCTCAATCTTCTAAATTCCAGCGAGTACAAGCCGAGTCTATCCAATCTTTCCTCATATGAAAGTCCTGACATCCCAGGAATCAGTCTGGTGAATCTTCTCTGTACCCCCTCTATGGCAAGGATGTCTTTCCTCAGATTTGGAGACCAAAACTGTACGCAATACTCCAGGTGTGGCCTCACCAAAACCCTGTACAACTGCAGTAGAACCTCCCTGCTCCTATACTCAAATCCTTTCGCTATGAATGCTAACATACCATTTGCTTTCTTCACTGCCTGCTGCACCTGCATGCCTACTTTCAATGACTGGTGTACCATGACACCCAGGTCTCGTTGCATCTCCCCCTTTCCTAATCTGCCACCATTCAGATAATAGTCTACCCTCATGTTTTTGCCACCAAAGTGGATAACCTCACATTTATCCACATTATACTGCATCTGCCATGCATCTGCCCATTCACTCAGCCTATCCAAATCACCCTGCAGCCTCCAAGCATCCTCCTCACACCTAACTATACCCCCCAGCTTGGTATCATCTGCAAATTTGGAGATGTTGCATTGAATTCCCTCGTCCAAATCATTAATATATATTGTAAATAGCTGGGGTCCCAGCACTGAGCCTTGCGGCACCCCACTAGTCACTGCCTGCCATTCTGAAAAGGACCCGTTTACTCCTACCCTTTGCCTCCTGTCTGCTAGCCAGTTCTCTATCCACATCAATACTGAACCCCCAATACCGTGTGCTTTAAGTTTGTATGCTAATCTCTTATGCGGGACCTTGTCAAAAGCCTTCTGAAAGTCTAGATATAACACATCCACTGGTTCTCCCTTATCCACTCTACTAGTTACATCCTCAAAAAATTCTATCAGATTTGTCAGACATGATTTACCTTTCGTAAATCCATGCTGAATTTGTCCAATGATTTCACCACTTTCCAAATGCGCTGCTATCCCATCTTTAATAACTGACTCTAGCAGTTTCCCCACTACCGATGTTAGACTAACTGGTCTGTAATTCCCCGCTTTCTCTCTCCCTCCTTTTTTAAAACGTGGGGTTACATTAGCTACCCTCCAATCCTCAGGAACTACTCCAGAATCTAAGGAATTTTGAAAAATTATCACTAATGCATCCACTATTTCTGGGGCTACCTCCTTGAGTACTCTGGGATGCAGACTATCTGGCCCTGGGGATTTATCGGCCTTCAATCCGTTCAATTTACCCAACACCACCTCCCGGCTAACCTGGATTTCACTCAGTTCCTCCATCTTATTTGACCCCCGTTCCACTGCTATTTCCGGCAGATTATTTAGTCTTCCTTAGTGAAGACAGAACCAAAGTAGTTATTCAATTGGTCTGCCATGTCCTTGTTCCCCATGATCAATTCACCTGTTTCTGACTGCAAGGGACCAACATTTGTTTTAACTAGTCTCTTTCTCTTCACATATCTATAAAAACTTTTGCAGTCAGTTTTTATGTTCCCTGCCAGTTTCCTTTCATAATCTATTTTCCCTTTCCTAATTAAGCCCTTTGTCCTCCTCTGCTACATTCTGAATTTCTCCCAGTCCTCCGGTAGGCTGCTTTTTCTGGCAAATTTGTATGCCTCATCTTTTGTTTTTATACTATCCCTGATTTCCCTTGTTATCCATGGAAGCACCACCCTCCCCGATTTATTCTTTTGCCAAACTGGTATGAACAACTTTTGTACTTCATCCATGCAGTCTTTAAATACCTTCCATTGCACATCCACTGTCAACCCTTTAAGAATCACCTGCCAGTCTATCTTGGCCAATTCACATCTCATACCTTCAAAGTTACCTTTGTTCAAGTTCAGAACCCTTGTTTCTGACTTAATTTTGTCACTCTCCATCCTAATGAAGAACTCAACCATATTATGGTCACTCTTGCCCAAGGGGCCACGCACAACAAGACTGCTAACTAACCCTTCCTCATTACTCAATACCCAGTCTAGAATAGCCTGCTCTCTCGTTGGTTCCTCCACATGTTGGTTGAGAAAACTATCCCGCATACATTCCAGGAAATCCTCTTCCTCAGCACCCCTGCCAATTTGATTCACCCAATCTACATGCAGATTGAAGTCACCCATTATAACCGTGTTACCCTTGTTGCACGCATTTCTAATTTCCTGTTTGATGCCCTCCCCAACTCCAATACTACTGTTAGGTGGCCTGTACACAGCTCCCACTAGCGTTTTCTGCCCCTTAGAGTTTCGCAGCTCTACCCATATCGATTCCACATCCTCCACGCTAATGTCCTTCCTTTCTATTGCATTAATCTCCTCTCTCACCAGCAACGCTACCCCACCTCCTTTTCCTTTTCATCTATCCCTCCTGAATATTGAATATCCCTGGATGTTCAGCTCCCAGCCTCGGTCACCCTGGAGCCATGTCTCCGTGATCCCAACTATAGCATAGTCATTAATCGCTATCTGCACCTTCAACTCATCCACCTTATTATGAATGCTCCTCGCATTGAGACACAAAGCCTTCAGGCTTGTTTTTACAACACTCTTACTCCTTATACAATTATGTTGACAAGTGGCCCCTTTCACATCGATCCCTATTACACTTGGCCATACTCTCCTATCCCTTTGTGAGCTTTCTTTCTCGTTAATTCTGGGGTCATTAACCATCCCTTTACTCTCTTTCCCTTTAACTCCGTTCTCAATTATCCCATTTGACACCCCACCCCCCTTATTCAGTTTAAAACCATCCGTGTAGCAGTGGCAAACCTGCCGGCCAGAATGCTGGTCCCCCATCTGTTAAGATGCAATCCGTCCCTTTTGTACAGTTCCCCCTTACTCCAAAACAGATCCCAGTGATCTAAGAATCTAAATCCCTGCCCCCTGCACCAGTTCCTCAGCCACACATTCAGGTCCCGTATCTCCCTGTTCCTGCTCTCGCCAGCACGAGGAACTGGAAGCAAACCGGAGATAACAACCCTGGAAGTCCTGCTTTTCAGCATTTTTCCAAGCTCTCTGAAGTCCCGCTGCAAAATATTCATCCCCTTCTTTCCAACATCATTTGTGCCAACATGCACGACCATTTCCGGCTGTTCACCTTCGCCCTTGAGGATTGTCTGCACTCTGTCCGTAACATCCTGGATCCTGGCACCAGGAAGGCAGCACACCATCCTGGAATCCCGTCTGTTGCCGCAAAAACCCCTGTCCGTACCTCTCACAATGGAGTCCCCAACTACAATGGCGTTGCCCGACTTTGGCCTCTTTGGTTTTGGCTCATCAGCCGACCTTTGTAGGTGGCAGAAATGTCGGATGTTTATATGCTGTATGCGACGGCTGATGCGGTGGAAGAGGGACTCTGTCCTTGTTACAAATGGGGGGAGGAGGAGGAAGAATGGAGTTGTGGGATATCGAGGAGACCCTAGTGAGAGTCTCATCTATAATGGAAGAGGGGACCCCCGTTTCCTAAAGAATGTGGACATCTCCGATGACCTGGCATGGAAAACCTCATCTTGGGCGCAGATGCAGGATAGACGGAGGAATTGGAAGTAGGGGATAGTCTTTGCAGGAAGCAGGGTGGGAAGAATTGTAGTCTAGATAGCTATGCGAGTCAGTGGGTTTGTAATAGATGTCCGTCTCCTGTGATGGAGATGGTGAGATATAAAAAAGGTCGGGAGATATCGGTGATGGTCCAAGTTCATTAGATTCTAGTTTGTCACGCTGCAGTTGGAGCTGCAGATATCATGATTCATCAGAGCAGGGTAAAGTTAGAAAGACAGTTTACTTCAGAAGGCAGTCACACTCCTTAGATTATGCAGGTACTGAACTGGCTGGAAGTGGTTGGACACAGCAGGATAAAATAAAAGATGAGAATCAACTGGCAAGAAATATAAAAATGGTCTTCCCTGAAGAGGAAGCAAATAGCAGAAGTAAATGTTGGTCCCTTAGAACAGTGGTTCTTAACCTGGGTGTCGTTTTTGGGGCTTTGCAGGGGGTCATGAAGGGGACACAAATAACATATCAATCTGTTGAGCCCATGTTTAGGAAGCTAACAAAGGTACATACCACATACAGTATTTTGTTCGCCAATGCTCGTCCTGGTGTCAAATAGGTTAAGAACCACTGCACTAGAAACTGTGACATGGAAGTTTAAAAAAATAAAATAAAAAAAGGAAATGAGAGAGAGTTAACAGAAACATGTGTTCTTATCTATGCAATAGCAGTTTATAAAGGGATAAAAAATAATAGGTGATCAACAATGGGAATGGGAGATAATTAGACAATTAATATTGTCTAAGCAAATGTAGTTGGCTAATTATTGGATCCAGAGGGCAATAAATTCCTCTAGACCTGATCAAGAATTTTGAAGTTCTCAGAGAAAGTGCATCATCAAAACATCCTTGATCCTAGGAAGATTCCAGCAGATTGGAAAACGACTATGTAACATTACTACACAAAAAAAGAGGGAGGAAAAACAGAGAACTACTGGCCAGTTAGTTTAACATTTATTCCTGAGAAAATGGTGAAACTCATATTTAAGGAATAATAAATAACAGAGCACTTTAGAAAAATGACATTTAAACAAAGTCAACATGATTTTATGACAGGGATATATTTTTCATAGATTCCTTTATGGATGCAACAAGTAAAATTGATGAAGATAAATAAGTAGGTGTATTTGGATCTCCAAGGGCAGTCGATAAGCTGCTGCACAAGATAATATCTTTATATATCTAAAACTCTCATTTTGACCACTTCCTGTCTGCGATGTAATTAAATTTGTGCAAAAACGATCCCCCACAGCGCTACGATTTTTTGCCACCTTACCATTCTCCTCTGCTGCAAGTCAAATAAGTTTTGTTCCAATCGGTGAAATGGTACTATTGAAGGTTATGAAGGTTCCCCCTCCCCCACAACTCCCCTCCCCAATAGCCCCACCACTACCCCAAATCCCCCTCCACCCCCCACCCCCCACACCCCTTACCCCTCCCCCTCCCACACCTCCCCTCCCCCACACCACTCCACTCCGCACACCCCACTCCCCCACACCCCCTCCCCCTCCCACCCCTCCCCTCTCCCACACCCCCGCCACACCCGCCCCTCCCCCACACCCCCTCCCCAGAGTGGTGGAACATTGCTTTGGGGGAACGGGTTGCGTTGGGGGAGCAGGTGAGTGGTGGATTATTGCGTTGGGGAATGGGTTGTGTTGGGGGATCAGGCCTCCCGTGTGACTGGGACCCAACGGGTCTCACTTAGTCTATATTACCATAAAGAGAGGATTGGTAAATAAACATTCTCACTCCATGCTCACTCTTAAACAATTCCGACATGATAATCAAACCCGCCGACACGGGAGGTGCCGTGGTAGTCTGGCGCACAGACCTCTACCAGGCTGAGGCCAGGTGACAACTCTGAGACACCTCCTCCTACTTATCCTTGGACCATGACCACACAGACAAGCACCAGGCCTTAATATCACACACCATTTCTGATTTAATTACTTCCGGCTGTCTGCCCTCCAAAGTTATCGTTCCCAGCTCTGCATGGCCCGATTCTATCTTCTTCCCAAAATGCACAAACAGAACTGACCTGGCAGACCCATTGTTTCTGCTTGTTCATGTCTCACTGAATTAATTTCCCCATGCCTCCATCCTATTCCCCCCTGGTCCAATCCCTCCCTATTTATGTCCAAGACACCTCACACACCCTTTGTTTCTTCATGACTTCCCTTTTGCAGGCCCCCACCGCCACATCTTTACTACGAATGTTCAGTCACTCTACACCTCCATCCCCCACCAGGACTGTCTTAAATCTCCACCCCTTTCTGCTTTCCGCAGAGACCGTTCCCTCTGCAACTCACTGATCAACTCATCCCATCCCACCCAAACCACCCCTTCCCCAGGTACTGAAACCGCAGTAGATGCAACACCTGTCCCTATACCTCTCCTCTAGCCAAACACTCTGCCAGTCTTTTCAGGTGAGGCAGAGAATGACTTGCACCTCCGCTAACCTTATCTACTGTATCCGCTATTCCAGGTTGTATCCTTGTATATCGGAGAGACCAAGTGCAGGCTCGGTGATTGTTTCGCTGAACACCTCCGCTCAGTCCATCTAAATCTACCTGATCTCCCAGTTGCTCAACACTAACTCACCCTCCCATTCCCACACTGACCTTTCTGGCCTGGGCCTCCTCCATTGTCAGAATGCGGCCCAGCGCAAATTGGAGGAACAGCACCTCATATTTCGCTTGGATAGCTTACGCCCCAGCGATATGGACACTGAGTTACTCCAGCATTTTGTGTCTATCTTCAATGTAAACCAGCATCTGTAGTTCTTTCCTACACAAATCATTTTTAAATTGGTAATCTATAAATAGTGGGGGAACCATAAGGATCAGTATTGCGGTTCCAACTATTTTCAATCCATATTGATGACTTTGATTAAGTAATATACACAAGCATGCTGCTGTCTTAAAAATAAATAGAAAAGTAACGTGAGGAGCACATTAAAACATCTGCAAAGGGATTTAGACTGATTAGGTGGCTGGACACAAAGGAGGCAGATGAATGTCATGAAGGGAAAGGTGAGATTAACCACAGTGGATGAAGAATAGGAGAACCAAGGATTGTTTAAATAGTGAGGCTATTAAATGGCGGTGTTCACAGAGAATTTGGCATCTTTGTTCATGAACTAGACATTAGCATACGGTTATTAAAAATAATTAAAAAGGAGAATGGAATGCTTTTTTTATTGGCAAAAAAAGGGAATCATAAGAACAGTGAAGTCTCATAATTCTACAAATCTTTGGTCAAATCATTCTCGAGGCACTAGAAAGGCCTGCACAAATTTAGGGAAGGATGCGTAGAGATGATAATGTAAAGATTTACCAGATTAATTCCTATTAATTAATTCCTTTTAATTCCTGGGACAAGGGGGTTCTTCAGGAAAAAATTATTTTAGCAGAATGGGCCTGTACTGTTTGGTGTTTAGAAAATTGCAAAGTAATGTCTTGAAACATAGAAGATTCTGAGCAAACTTGAAAGGGTCAGTGTTGTGATCATATGTCTCTTCTAAGATGAGAAGTCTAGAACAAGCAGCATAGTCTCAGAATAATGAGCCAACCACTCAAAATTGAGATGAGGACATTTTTTGTTCTCTTGAACGATTATGAATCGTTGACATTCTCTAGCTCAGGGAGGTGTGGATGCTGAGGCATTAAGTATATTCAAGTCTGAAATAGACTACAGGACCACAGGGAAATGAAAGAGAATGTAGATCGGGCAAGAAATTGGAAATAAGACAGAACATTTAATTAATCATGATCTTATTGGAAAACAAAATAGGCTTGCAGGGTTGCCTTATCTGCTCCTGCTTTTTATATTTCAATGTTCACGATCAGTTTTATATGTAGATCACCAAACGTCCATCCAGACTCATTAGACTTAACAACAAAAACTAGTATTTATAAACCCCCTTTAAAGTAGTGAAATATTTTAAGGCACTTACTGTATTATTATCAAGCAAAATAGTATATTGAATGAAACATTAAGGGGCAGAGGTTTAAAGGTTTAAAGGAAGGTTTAAGGGCTCAAAGGATAAATTGAATGCCATTGTAACGGAAAGTACAACTGTCAAAAGTGCATGATTAAGGAATGCTTAAGAGGGCAGAATTAAAGTAGCACATATATCTTGGAAGGTTACAGAACCAGAGGTCATCGAATTGGGAGGAGTAAGGACATGAAGGACTTTGAAAACAAGGGAAAAAATATTAAGATTGAGGTATCGTATAAGGAGGAATACTTTATTGTCATGTGTGACTAAGCACAGTGAGATTCTTAGCTTGAATACACAATAACCATATAACCATATAACCATATAACAATTACAGCACGGAAACAGGCCTTCTCGGCCCTTCCAGTCCGTGCCGACCATTCATTTTCCCCTAGTCCCATCTACTTGCACTCAGACCATACCCCTCAATTCCCTTCCCGTCCATATACCTATCCACTTTACTTTTAAATGTTAAAATCGATCCTGCCTCCACCACTTCTGCAGGAAGATCATTCCACACAGCCACCACTCTCTGAGTAAAGAAGTTCCCCCTCATGTTATCCCTAAACTTCTGTCCCTTAATTCTCATGTCATGCCCTCTTGTTTGAATCTTCCCTACCCTCAATGGGAAAAGCTTATCCACGTCAACTCTGTCTATACACATAGCAGCCACCTACGGCGCTGACAAAGTTACAACGCACGCCGGCTCCCCAATAGTACAAGGGGGAAAGGGATAATAGAGTTTTGTACAAATGCAAGTTTATGAAGTACAAAAATGGGAAGCTGGCAAAGAGTGCATTCAAGAGGTTACCTTGAGAGGAAACAAAGGCACAATTAAAGTTTTCAACAATACATGAGCTGAGGTCAGGGTGCAAATAGGTAACATTATGGAGATAGGAACAGGCAATCATGGTGATTAAGTCAATATGCATAGTGAGACAACAATAATCCAGCATGTTAAAGAAATGCAGATTTTCCAGAGAAGTGGATATTATTTCTATTAATAGCCCAAAACACTTCCAACACATTTTAAATTTACTTTTACAGGCAAAAGTGTTATTATAATAAATAATTATAATTATAATAACATTTCCAGTGAACCAGTTGAGTTTAAAGGGAGCAAAAGACTGGGGTTCCAGTGAGTAAGAAAACAATGTATGAACCAAGGCAGCGGTGAATGGGAATGAAGTGTAGGAATTCGGTCACAGTGAAAGGGAATAGGCAATAATACTGGTGAGCCCGATGCCAAAGCATTTGGGATTTCCAAATGATGAAATGGCTATTTATTGGAGTTTCACTGTAGTCAGAAATCAGCTCAGGGTTAAAAAAATAACATGGTAACAAATAGTTCCAGTCAGATGGCCGTGAAACAGAGTTTGCAGAAGGGATCAAGGAAATGGGTTTATTTTTCCCAATATTCATTAGGATGAAAGTACTGCATATCTAGCACTGGATGCTAAATAAATTATTGTGACAGTTTGGAGACATTAGCAGGTTAAATAAAAGTACTGCTGAGGATTCAAGCTTCTACAGTTGTGCTGCAGAAAGTATTTTGACTGGATGCACCTCAGCCTCCTATGGCAACTGCTCATTCTTAATTGTCTGAACCTACAGACAAGTGAACACAACCCAGCCCTGACCACCACAGGCTCGTCATTTCCTTCCATCCAGTCAAACTTCACAGTGCGTGGCATCAGGAGGGCTGGAAATGTCTCTCAGTGATGAAGGGACAGAAATGTCAAGAATGTCTACCATCCTGGCCTTTTCTCTCTTTTACCTTCTGGGAGAAAATGCATAAACTTCAAAGGCAATACATCCCGGTAGTCGTAGCTAGTCTTCAACATAGTCGAAGGAGGTCGAAGGAGGTCTTCTACATAGTCGAAGGAGGTCTTCAACATGACATTTTTTCAAACTCTCCTAAACTCTTCTAAACTTGCCAATTAGGTCGCCGCAGTGGGACAGCCCCTAATCTCATTGATTTTGAATCAGTGAGAGGTAACTCTTTAAAATCACACCTTGGATAGTTCAGTTCATTATTAAATCAATGGAAATACAACAGAAATAAACAAGCAATAAAGACATGCTTCTTTCCATCATGTTTCCATACTTATTCATCCTATTGTCCACACAGAATTAACCCCAAAGAATACTGCTTCCTTTGGTGTGAAATAGGCATCTATCTTTGGCCTTCTTTGTTCTTTTTTATCTGCATTCTAATTCTCAGCAACATCATCTGAACATATAGCATCAATTGCAAATATGGTCATGTCATGCATGATCATAACAGATCTGACCAGCTTAGTTTCTTGTCATGTGGTGCAATGAAATTCTTTATTCGCATAAAGATCATGGAATACACATGATAATTATAGATACATTAAATACAATGATGAATGCAAAACACCATGTTGTAGTGCAAGCTGCATTAATGCAAAAGCAAAACAAAACGGAAGTGCAGGAAAGGAATAACAGAAATAGGTAGAGTTAAGAGTAGAAGTATCTGGCAGCACTTTCGGAAAAAGGGGTGCGGAAGAGGTGATCGGTGCGGAGGTCCAATAGTAGCAAGGAAGCAGCTGTTCTTTAGTCTGGGGAAGACACAAAATGCTGGAGCAACTCAGCATCATCAACAGGCTCTTCTCTGGAGAGAAGGAACAGGTGACATTTTGGGTCGAGACCCTTCTTCAGACTGATTATCACTGAGGGGGACCAGTGAGAGAGGATGTTGCTGAACTCTCGTCGGAGAGAGGAGGAGAACTTCTTCAAAATAGACTTACCTTGAGGAGATTTCAACGTGGAACGGCCAAATTGTGTAGGAAAGTTCTCTGCCCAACCCCAACCCACATCCATCCCTGTGTGCATCATTTCTCCCTCCATCTCACAACACCCCAATGACCCTACTACTTTTGCCACCCTCCCCTCCCCAACTGTACACTCGTCTCCCATCCCAAGAGACCCTAATTTCCTTTTATCAACTCTTTCCTTCCCTTCCTGTCTTCTTCCACACAGATCCCTCCCACCGGCTCTACAGTTCACTCCTCCCCTTCCTTCCTAATCAAGGAAGGCAAATTCAATGCTAGAATTTACATCAAGAGGACTTGAATACAAAAACAGAGATGCAATGCCGAGGTTTTATAAGGTGCTGGTCAGGCCGCATCTGGAGCACTGTGAGCAAATCTTGGCCCCATATCTGAGGAAGGATGTGCTGGCTCTGGAGAGGGTCCAGAGGAGGTTTACAAGAATGATTTCAAGAATGAGTGGCAGCACTGATCCTCTACTCGCTGGAGTTTAGATGGTTGAGTGGGGACCTCATTGAAATTTACAGAGGATGTTTCCACTGGTGGGCGAGTCTTGGACCAGAGGATCATATTGCCTGAGAATTAAAGGCGCTCTTTCAGAAAGGAGGTGAGGAGGAACTTCTTTAATCAGAGGGTAGTTAATCTGTGGAACTCATTGCCAAAGAGGGCTGTGGAGGCCAAGTCAGTGGATATTTTTAAGGCAGAGATAGACAACTTCTTGATTAGAATGGGCGTCATGGGTTATGGGGGGAAAGCAGGAATATGGGATTAGGAAGCAGAGATCAGCCATGATTGAATGGGCCGAATGGCCTAATTCTACTCCTATAACGTGAACGTGAACTTATCCGACACCCTTTTGTCTCCTTTTTACCTCTACCCTTTGTCATTATCTCCACCCATCTGTCAATCCCCTCCCCTCTTCTCCCTCCATGCATATCTACCTACCCAGGCTTAACCCCATCCCCACCTCACTCTTCCAGCTTTTTACCACCACCAGCTCAGCACCTTTCTATCAGCCTGAAGAAACATACCAAATGAAACATCATCTGGCATTCCCTCCACAGGCGGTAGCTGACCAATTGTTCCTCTTTTGTTAAAGTCACAGTTTTGTGGTACAAAAAAAAAGTGCTTCCAAATGAAGTAAAAAGGAACTGCAGATGTTGGTTTATACGAAAGATAGAAACAAAACGCTGGAGTAACTCAGCAGGTCTTGGGCCTTCTCCATTTCCAGAGAGATGCCACATGCAAAATGGATGGACAGCACCTCATGTTTCATTTGGGAAGCTTACAACCCAGTGGTATGAATGTTGATTCTCTAACTTTAGATAACTTCTATAAATACTCTCCTCCCCCCTCCCTTTGCATTTCCCCCTCTTGCCCCCACTCCTTCACTAAAAGTGGTTTAACCATTTCACAATGATATATCCCTCTTAGAATCAGACTATCCCTTGCCACCAATCAGCCTATCAGGGAATGTCCCTGCCTGAGGTCATCAGTTGTCGGCCAGATTTGTCCAGTTTTTTTCTAGCTTCCAGTCCCCCCCCCCCCCCCCCCCCCATCAGTGTGAGGAAGGGTCTCAACCCAGTGTCACCTATCAATTCTCTCCAGAGATTCCCAGTCTATCTAGGATAACTGTGGTCGAATGTGAAACTATTTGCATGGACAGAAAATCAGTTAATTCAGCACTGCTCAAGGATCAAACAGGGGTTTTCTCATTCTGAACATCCCAGCTGCTCAACCGATAGTGTCCAAACATCAATGTTAATCTCCACAAGTAAAGCTCGCTAATCTTCCAATATTGCACCATGCAGCAATAAGAGACAGTGACAGCTGTACAAATGAAATTTGTGTACAGTCTACAAATGCACAAAATATAATTTAACCACAGACTACCAAAACCATGAAGATCTTAAAACTGCGTTCTACTTTTTTATGTTTAAGAAGGAACTGCAGATGCGGGAAAATCGAAGGTAGACAAAAATGCTGGAGAAACTCAGCGGGTGAGGCAGCATCTATGCAGCGAAGGAAATAGGCAACGTTTCGGGCCGAAACCCTTTGGGTTTCGGCCCGAAACGTTGCCTATTTCCTTCTACTTTTTTAATACTTTTTTATTAATGCTTGCTAAATCAAATGGACCAAAGGTAACATTTGGAAATATGTTATTTTTAAAAGAAAACAGAATGCTACCTCTAATCACAAATACTTTTTGATATTTATAACAGTAACTATTGGCTCTGCAAACAAAATAAACCAGAACCTGGCTTCCTGATGTCCTGTACATTACAAATTTGAATATTGATTTTCACACAATTGAAAAGGACTTTAAATCCTCAAAGTAAAAAATCGTGTTTCCAACATGTCCATGAGAGCAAATCCATTTTTGCCTTAAAAACAACACATTTTAAGTTGAAGTCCACAACCTCTACTTCGGATGATGATTCATAGTTATGTATACATTCATGGGTAGCAGCCAATATGTAATGCCCATTCACCTAGATAAACTGTTTTTTTTATTCTTCCACAACCATCTTCTCTGCAGCTTTGACAAATATTCCTCCCTGACGTCTCCAGGTGTTGGCAAAACTCTATAAAGCTGGAAGCTTTCTGTGTGTTTGAATCAATACTTCAGGGCAACGTATATTTAGAGTGCAGTCAAAATTCCTGGAAAGAGGAACAACACAGAAACAAGCCCTTCAACCCTTCAAATTCATATCGACTATCAACCATTCATTTGGGGTGGGAGATTGCAACCTTCACGTGGTCCGCCCTGTTTCAACTAATGCAATCAACCCGACGTGCACAATCAAACAAGATCAAATAGAACAAGTTGACCTCAACTTTAGGCTGTGCGCGCCATTCGCAAGAAGAAGAAGAACCATTCATTTAACACTAGTCCTACATGAATCCCATTTTCGTTCTCCGCACACCTTCATCAACTTCTGTCAGATCCATCCACCTACACACTGAGGGCAATTTACTGTTGGTCTGTAAATACGATCAGCCATGATCACGATGAATGGCGGTGCTGGCCCGAAGGGCCGAATGGCCTCCTCCTGCACCTATTTACTATGTGTCTATGTTGTCAATTCACCTGCCAACCTGCATGAGAAAACCAGAACAACCAGAGGAAACCGATGAAGTCACAGGGAGAGCATGCAAATTCCACAGGCAACATCCAAAGTTGTGATTTAGCCTCGGACTCGGGCATCATGGCCCAGTAACTTCTGAATTACTGGAAACACATTTCCTGAAGATTATGCAAATAGTCTAAAAGGCAAAAAACACTGAGTAAAAATGCCTATATACGCATGGAAAAGCCCTGTGCAATATAATATTAAGAATAAATTACTGCAGCCAGTGAAATAAAACACAGGCCATGGAATGACCATTGGGGAATGTCAACTTTTTTCAATGAAGATAAATAATCCGTTTTATAAAGTAAACTGCAAAATCAAATGAAATTGTAATACAAATATATTTGATATAAAATATAGATTTGACCTGGACAGGCACTTAAAAATCGGTGCCCTTTGAAGGGATGCTACAATGAAATGATGAATTATCAAGTGACATAAAGTCAATTGCCCTTTTAACAAACCCCCATTCCAATATCCGAACAGAGATCTCCCATAGCAGAGAGAAATATCTGGGCTGCACATTCCTTGCCCTGTATAGTGGCACGAGGGCAACGGGTAAACAGCTTGTCTATCGCTTTGATGCTCGCACCCAGTTTCACGTATTCTTGGACAATTTTCAATCTGCATTTTCAGCCTGTAACACAAGTGCTGACTGTGTGGAGTTTGCACATTCTCTCTATTCCAGTGTGGGTTTCCTCCCTGCTCCAATTTCCTCTCGCATCCCAAGGAGGTGTGGGTTAATTGCCCTATATAAATTGCACCTAATGTGTAGGGAGTGAATGAAAAAAGTGGGATAAAGAACTAGTGTGAATGGGTGATTGATGGGCAGCGAGGACTCAATGGGCCGAAGGGCCTGTGTCTATGCTGTATCTCTAAACTAAACTATAGTGAGCATTTATTGTTATACAAATACTGTACATCTGTAGACCACATCCAATTATATGGGGACTCCAGATCTTAAAAGGCATTGATCAATTAAGCACATAATGACTGGAAGTCATTCTGGATTGCTGTGTCTCAATAATTGGAGGTTCAGCAGGCACAGATTCAGCCCTGATGGACACACGTTTCCCTTCACTATTTTGGGTCCTATTCCCTTCCACCTGTATCCCTCTATCTGGCTTTACATTTTACTCTCTTCTTCGCAACAGGGACCCTAGTCCTTGCCTTTTATCCCATCAGCCATCGCATACAACATATAATCCTCCGACATTTTCGCCACCTCCAACAGGATCCCACCACTAGTCACATCTTCCCATCTCCACCCCTTTCCGCCTTCCACAGAGACCATTCCTTCTGCAACTCCCTGGTTAACTCATCCCTTCCCACCCAAACCACCCCCTCCGGCAACCGCAGGAGATGCAACACCTGTCCCACTCTCCCAACCTGTCCAAGTCCTTCTGCAGTGTCCCTGCTTTCTCTACACTACCTGCCCTTCCATTTATTTTTTTTATTATCTGCAAACTTGGCCACAAAGCCATCAATCCCCTCGTCCAAATTATTAATATACAACGTGAAGTGTAGCAGCCCCAGCAACATCCCCTGCGGAACTCCGCTAGTCACTGGCAGCCAACCAGAAAACGCCCCCTTTATTGCCACTCTTTGACGCCTGCCATCCAGCGTATCTGCTATCCACGCTGGTATCTGCCCTTTGATACCATGGGCTCTCATCTTCCTTTGCAGCCTCACCTTATCAAAGACTTTCTGAAAATCTAAGTAAACAACATTTACTGACTCGCCTTTGTCTGTCCTGCTATTTACTTCCTCAAAGAATTCCAGGAAATTTGTCAAGCAAGACCTCCCCTTCACAAAGCCATGCTGACATTGACTTATTTTATCTTGAACATCGAAGTATTCCGTAACCTCATCCTTTATAATGGACTCTAAAATCTTACCAACCACCAAAGTCAGACTAACTGACCCATAGTTCCCAATATTCTGCTTTGTTCCCTTCTTGTGCAGCGGGCTAATGTTGGCAATTTTCCAATCATCTGGGACCTCTCCTGTCTCTAGTGATTCTTGAAATATTACTGTCAATTACTCCATAATCTCTAAAGCCACCTCTTTCAAAACCCTAGGGTGCAGTCCATCTGGACCAGGTGACTTATCCACCTTCAGCCCTTTCAGCTTCCCAAGCACCTTCTCCCTAGTAATAGCCACTCCACTAACTTCCACCCCCCTGACTCTCTTGAATTTCAGGCATGTTGTTGGTGTCACCCAAAAAGCTGGAGAAACTCAGCGGGTGCAGCAGCATCTAAGGAGCGAAGGAGATAGGGGACGTTTCGGGTCGAGACCCTTCTTCAGACTGGTCTCGACCCGAAACGTCGCCTATCTCCTTCGCTCCTTAGATGCTGCTGCACCCGCTGAGTTTCTCCAGCTTTTTGTGTAACCCTCGATTCTCCACCATCTGCAGTTCCTTCTTTAACAACATGTTGTTGGTGTCTACCACTGTGAAAACGGATGCAAACAAGTAATTCAACTCCTCCGCCATTTCTTTATTCCCCATTATCACTTCTCCTGCATCATTCTCCAGCAGCTCAACTTCCACTCTTGCTTCAGTCTTACTCATTATATAACTGAAGAAACTCTTTTAGACCACTCCAGTTTTTGTGTCCATCTTCAGTTTAAACCAGCATTTGCAATTCCTTCCTCCACATATCTCTTGCCAGGCTTTGTCCCACCCTAAACTCTTTACCGGCTTTTTTCCCCACTACTATAATCAATCTGAAGAAGGGTTTCTGACCCAAAATATTGCACATGCATATCCTTCAGAGCTGATGCTTGACCCATTGAGTTACTCTAGCACTTTGTGGATGATGTGAAGATGCAGGGGAAGCATTTTCCAAGGTAGACACAAATGCTGGAGTAACTCAGCTAGACAGGAAGCATCTCTGGAGAGAAGGGATGGGTGACATTTCGGGTCGAGACCCTTCTTCAGACAGTATTTTCCATCTTGGCTTAAATTAAGTAATGGAAGAACATTACTAGGAAATACGTTTGTTATAAAAGCAGTGTTTGTCATTGTAAATAATGGAGCAATGTTGCAATAAACTCCATAATTTCCTCACTTGAATGCTGAAAGTTGTTGCTCTGACTGCTCAATATTCAGCAGCAAAATGGCACTCCACAACATTCACACCCTCAGCCCGCAACCCACAAATACACAAACACGCATATTCCCCAAATCTGCCATGTTGTTAATATGCATTGAAAGTAATTTTCTCCTTTTTCTTGCGGTGTAAAGGGCCTGTCCTACCAGCATCCGACTCCAAGTGATGAGCGCGATCAAACTAGAAGCGTGTGCCGCGCGGAGGTCGGGTGATCCCTGTACAGGGCCGTTCCCACCAGCATGCGCCTGCATGCGGCAAGCGCAACCAAACCGGCAGCGAGGGCCGCGCGGAGGTCGGGTGAGTGGCGCAACGTGGCGCAAAGTGAGGCAAACTTGGAGCAAAGTCTTAAAGGTAAGTTCGCCAGGACAGAAAGCGGCACACAGAGAGGGGCACAGAGGCACGATGTCGAGGCGGTGTGTAATGCGTCGAGGCGACTGCGAGCTGACAAGCCGTCGCTGCGCGGAATTTTTGAACATAGTCAGTTTTTCGGAGCCCCGCGCGATGTCGGGACGAACTCCGCACAATTCCGCACGGCTCCGGCGATCGAAGTGGGACCGGCCCCGTGACGCCGGACGGCTCAAACGACCACGTTAGGTTGCATGGAGTTGCATGCTGGTGGGACAGGCCCTTAAGATTGCAAAGAACCAGTGACTCCCGGGGTAGATGCAATGGTTATTTGATGTAGGGGGCAGCACCGCATCACACACGGCAGGAATTAAGGATATTGTGGGTGAAAAATATGCATTGAGCCAACCTTCATTTTCACCCTTAAAGAATTGATTATGCGGCATGTGTATATTTGAGTATCTGCTAAATGCCCATCTTAACTATGGTCTGCTCTCACTTTTACTGTGATTTTATGTTATCTTTTCACCTTTGCCGTTTCACTTGCCACCATAACCCAGCACCTAAAGGACGAAAGCTCTTGTCAACCAGGTAAGACAAGGAAGTTTGTTATAGCATATTTAAGCTTTCCACCAGTTATCACTACCTCAGAACTTGGAACCACAAAGATCTCAGAGGCAAGACTGGAGGCACAAGCATCATCAAGTACTAAAGGTTAGGAGGATAGGGTGCCGATTCTCTGAAATATTATTTATTTAAGATGAGTCAGGTGAGAAGTACAATAAGGGTATAAGCATGAAAAATGCTGATGATAATGCACATTGCTATGCTTAGCATCTTGGCCAACTTATTTCACAGCTTGAAAGATGTTTCAAAGAGCATGGGATTGTTCTCCAAGTACGAAAAGGACATTCAACAGAGAAATAGGAATGATATTTTCATGTTGTAACAGTCAGTAGTGCAGATTTCAGTTTCCCCTAGATATCAGGGGAAGGCCAGCTATGGTCAACATGCCTCAATTAAGTTGTTCTCTCCTCCAGCTCAGTTTTCTACCATCACCTCAAAAGCAGTATTTAATATGAAGTGCAGACATTGACTGTAGTTTAATTAATCAACTGTAGGAGAAATGGATTGCACATCAATGCACAGCAAGGAGGTTCACTCCTACCATATTACCTTCACCAGAGGATCCTAAACACAACCACTGAGCACTATTGGTGCAGCCAATATTTCATTATCTGGGTGCAGAACCAGTAGAGTGGTAACCTGGAAAGAAACTTCAGCATGTGATGCTCTTCCTGACATCATCTCCAGAAAGGATAAACTCTTTGTTGTTATCTGTCACCATGCTGCTGCTGCTTGGCTGCTTCTGCTGCTTGGCCTTCAGTAACAGCCAGCCAGTGGTGCAGAACCTTTTTATGAGGAGGACATGATAGATAATCCGAATCACTCTGGGAATCCGCAGAAGAAACACGTTATATATTGTATCCATTACCATACACATTTTCCATGTACATGAAGACACACTTTCCAAATTTTATTAACAGCCTAATTTCTGGTCATTTTGTTACAAAATTAAAAGTTAGCGGTGCAGGCTCGAAGGGCGAAATGGCCTCCTCCTGCACCTATTTTCTATGTTAATAATGTTATTTTTATTTAAAAGGTGGCATTTTTAAAATACTACTCTTGTTTGAAACCATTTTTAAGTCTTACTAATGGTGAAGATTCAATGAAAAGAACCTTTTTTGACCATGTCAACATTTCATATATTTAATTTTTTTAACAAATGAATACCTCTTTGCAAAATATTTGTATTGGATTGGTATTATTTGTGCATATATATTGAAAAACTCCATGTTCTCCTTCCTCTCTAAGTTGCACTTCATTGTTTGAGTTTATATTTTGTTTTAACCAAATAATAATCCAACAATTCAATTGAGATAGGATTAACTTTCATGAAAATAATTCCATTTATGCATTGGTAATTTTAAATTGGGGAAAGAATGGCATTCTGCATTATTTGTAAAATTATCACACTTCCATTAAACTCTTTGCTTCCATTCATTCCATACTTATAACATATATAGAACTTATTGGTAGTGGAGCTGTTTTATAGAACAGCGAATAGTTTTTAATCAAACAGAAACAGATTTATTAATTAAATTGAGTTATGCTCCAATTATTATGATTTAATTAATTATGATTTAATTAGTCCTATTCCTTTTTAGTCCATGGAAAAATCTTTTTTTTCATCTGCCTTTTTCTATAATTTGTTTTTGGATTTTTTCAGACCAGTCAATGGTCTGACAACAAAGAAGTCAATGTATTTTCGAGAAATTAGAATCAAGCTACTAAAGAAGTCTGAACTTGCAAAATTTCTGTTTACTTGTTATGCTGCAGTCATAACCCGACATTAGCCTCAGCCCTGTCAACCTGCAGCCAAGTTTACAATGACTGTAATTATTGGAAACCTGGGAAAAGGAACCGAAAATACTGTAAAACATTCTTCAAGGTGGTGGGCAGATTCGGTGAGAAAAGGAAAGATAATGTTTCATATTGATGACCCTCTGATATACTGTACCATTCGCGATCTGAAAAGCTGATCAGTTTTCCCTCTGCACAGAACCTAACTGACACCCAAGTGTTTCCAACATTTCCAGTTTTATTACAACAAACTTTTTTTTTAATGTAATCCATCAAGTTTACATAAATTGTTCGCCATTAATTTAGAAACTGCCAAGTGTGCACAGGCTTTCAACTGGAATTTTAGCTACGTATGATGTTTCACTAGTAGACTAGCAAAATCCTCTATCTACCTGAACAACTTAATTGGAGATACCACAGTGACCTGCAGATATATATATATATATATATATATATATATCCGAGGCCCAATGGATTGTTGAAAACGTAGCTCACAATAAAATATCCAACCACTTCTGGAGAGAACTGAAGGCATTTATCCAGCGGTGCAAACATCGGAAATCCCATCTTATAAACATGTGTCACACTCTCTGACAAGCAAAGGTAAGACAGGGACAAGGGGAAAAGAACAGCACAGATAGCCGTTGTTACCCAAGAGTCAGTCCTCCAAGTGATCCACGGCTGAAATAAATGTCATGTCCTTTCTTTTCATAGTCGCAGATTAATTAGACATTTAAGGATTGATAGCTCTTGTGATTCAGGAAGAGATTTGTGTTCACATGGGAGTCCAAAGTATCACATGAGCACAATTTATCACCTCCTGACTTTAGAGAAGCCTGTAATGCTCACAACATAAACTGCTGTCTCCAAAGGATAAAGATAGGTTGTGAGTGGGCAAAGATCAGGCAAATTAGGTAAGATGTTGGAAAATCTGAAATAGTCCATTCCCATTTTGGCAGGAAAATGTGACAAAATATGTTATCTTAAATGGTGAGAGATTGCAGGGCTCAGAAATACAGAGAGATCTGAGCATCCTAATTCATGAATTGCAAAAAGCTAATCATATATCCATCTGTAATCAATGCTTACTGTTCAAGAAAAAGGTGGAAGTTTAATTTCCTTGATCAGTCATTGCAATGACCTTCCTTGTGGTGCAGGGAGGAAAAACAGCAGCTTCAAAAAGAATAACACTGCTTCCTATGTACTCTTCAAGAATAGGGGATGCTGGCATTAGTCCTTTTTGCCCTGCTCCTTCTTCATCCTGGGTATATCTAATCTGTCTCTGACACCTGTTCCTGCACTTCTGTTCATGCAGAAAATTAGTGCGGCACAATGGCGCAGTGTGAGAATTGCTATCTGTGTGAAGTTTTATGTTCTTCCTGTGACCGCATGGGTTTTCTCCGGGCGTTCTGGTTTCCTCCAACACGTTTGTAGGTTAATTAGTTTATGTAAGATTGTCGTGGTGTGTAGGATAGAACTAGTGTGTGGGTGTTGGTCAGCTCGGACACGATGGGCCAAAGTGCCTGTGTCCACACTGTATCTCCAATCTAAATTAAAATGAGTTATCAGCATTGAAGTACCCAAGGCAACCGGTAATACTGGAGATATAATTGTGCATTTCATCAAAAGTCATTTTACAAGTTTGCAGTCCACTCCATCAGCCTTCAAACTCCTGTGCAGCATATGACATACCAAGAGGAAATACCTGTGGAGCACTTTAAATAGCACAGTTGCCATGATGGGGCAAAAGTTGATTCCATGTAAATGTTCCAATGTTCCAAAAACCTGATGCAATTTCAGTTGTAAATGAAGCCCCAAAATTCCAAATCAAACGATGAATGGCCACGTTGGTGAGGACTCTAGAGGCCACAGGTTTTACTGCACTAATATTCAAAGCACATGGCAATGCATGGTATAATGTTGTGAGTTCTTGGAATTGCTTGGTATTACCATATTGGTATGATTTTAACACTGAAATGCACTAAAAATGTTGTGCCAATTAATATGCGTTCTAGCCTCACTTGTGATGTCATCATGGGCAAATGCTTATAAAGTTATAGCAACTGTCCTCATTTCTGCATTAGCTTTTCATTGAAAATAGCGGACAAAATAAATTCACCAAAACATTAATATTATAATGGATCATTTCTCGGCTCACTTAATTTGAAACTTTTAATCTAAATATATATTTAGATATTCCGCATAAAATCTTTCAAAATGATCAAAATACTGTCGGAGCATAATGGGGATAATGAAAAAAAGTAGTAATAATTAAATGGTTGAGCATTGTAAAAATAAACACAGATGTATTCATGTCGCTAAAGCAAAACTCTTCATTCCACAATATAATATTCCTAACACCACAGTGTATCTAAATATTATGAGCAAAACCATTGGGCATGTACTAACAAATGACAATATTTGAAACCCACTTTAATTCCAGGGGTTGTTTACACATTTAAAAAGCCCATGTTTCACTGGATTAAATAGTAATATACCAAATATCAAACAAATCAACAGCACAAAGAGGAAATAGCCATCCAAAAGTTTAAAACAAAAATCAGAAAATTGTTACAAAAAACGGAATTGGCATCTCAACAAATGTGGTTGAATCCTTAGGTGTCCTTCAAACTAGTCGAACTAGATTGTTCCCGATGTTGGGGAAGTCCAGGACAAGGGGTCACAGTTTAAGAATAAGGGGGAAATCTTTTAGGACCGAGATGAGAAAAACATTTTTCACACAGAGAGTGGTGAATCTCTGGAATTCTCTGCCACAGAAGGTAGTTGAGGCAAGTTCATTGGCTATATTTAAGAGGAAGTTAGATGTGGCCCTTGTGGCTAAATGGATCAGGGGGTATGGGGAGAAGGCAGGTACAGGATACTGAGTTGAATGATGAGCCATGATCATATTGAATGGCGGTGCAGGCTCGAAGCGCCGAATGGCCTACTCCTGCACCTATTTTCTATGTTTCTATGTTTCTATGAACAAGCACGCATATGTATTATAACCCTGATATACATTTTAAAAAATAATTTAATTGAACTTATTTTATTTGATTGTTTATTATGTAAATTTTTGAGTTATGGTGCTGCCTCTGCTGCAAGTAAGAATTTCATTGTTCCGTATCAGAACATATGACAATAAAACATTCTTGACTCTTGAATAAGAAACTACTACTTAGGCAGTCCCTTACGATTGAAGAGGATATGCTTGTATGTCAGATGTATAGATTCTGAGGCAACGTATGTTGGGATTGCAGCCTCTTGCACAGTTGGTTCCTGACACAAGGATGGATGAATAATGCTTGAGGTGTGCTCTTCTGGTATTTATGTAGGACTTCTGTGGGCTCCTGTTGTATGAACTCAAGGTTCTGAATAACATGTCAAATGCTCCTTCTCCACTTTCAGTCAAGTAGGTCCCAGAGTTATCCATAGTCAGTAGAGATTTGGCACTTTTTATGAAGGGTTTGAGCATTCCCTTGAACCCTTTCCTCTGTAGTTTCTATCCATGACAGAGCTCAGAATACAGTTAAAAATAGAAAATTCCTAGGCCCTGAATGTGTGTAACAAATTTCTGATTGGCCTTGCAAAGACCTCCCTAGAAAGTGTACCTACTCTTCTCATCCAATGGAATGAGCAGAGCCAAATCCTTCATCACATCTTGGAGGAAAGGGAGGGGGGGGGGGTTAAGATGTTGACCACTGACTAGAACCACAACCAAACCAACCACTTTAACACCATGGTCGCAGAGGCTGGCTCTCCACCAGCAATTACGTTTACTTTAGTTTAGTTTAGAGATGCAGCGCGGAAACAGGCCCTTCAGCTCACCGAGTCCGCACCGACCAGCGATCCCTTAACACTATCCTGCACACACTAGGGACAATTTGAACTTATACCAAGCCAATTAACCAAACAAAACTGTACTTTTTTGAGTGTTGGAAGAAACCGAAGATCTTGGAGAAAATCCACATCGTCCACATGGAACATATAAACTCCATACAGACAGTACCCGTAGTCAGGATCGAACCCAGGTCACCGGTGCTGCAAGCGCTGTAAGGCCACAACACTACCGCTGTGCCACCGAGCCACTCTCATCTGAAACTCTTCCCATCATCCACAAGGTACAAGTCAGAAGTGTACTGGAACATCCTCCAACAACACTCAAGAAGTTCAACTCAATCCAGGGCAAAGTAGTCTGTTTCTTTACCCCATCCACCGTCCTGAACATGGATTTCCTCCACAATCAGTACAGTGGCTGCAGTGTGCCATTGCAAAATGCACAGTGGATACTTGCTACTCCAACTAAACCTCTCAAAATTGCAGCTTCTACCTCCAAGATGGACAAGGATAGCAGGTGCATGGGAACACAATCATGTGCAAGTTCCCTACCGAGTTGCATACATATATTATTGTACCTTCATTGTCAGTGGGCTTAAATTCAACAACACCCTATAAGAGCACTTGGGTGTCCCTTCATCAGAAGGACTGCAACAGTTCACAAAATTGGCGTATCTTTACCTTGGGGTCAATGACATTTGTTAAACCTAGTCTGAAAATCAATTAATCATATAGAAATTTATTGAAGTAAACCAGAACTATAAAGATGAAATCTATGTTAATAAATATAAGGGTCAAATGGCAGAGATTTTCAAAATGTAAAGAAAATTGTAAAAAGATAAACGACATATTGGATTTTAGATATGCCAGTCACTGAGGAAATGAAAATCACAAGTTTCACCGTAGAGAGTGGTTTTTTTCTTCATGTGTTTGCACAACATGGGCGATGCTGGCAAGTTCAACATTTATTTTCCTCTCCAAGCTGCCCTCTGAATGATAAGGCATTTAAGCCATTTCAGAGGGTCGAACAAAATGACAGTTTCCACTGCATCATGGGCAACAAATAAATAAAAACATTAAAGGTTGAACATCTTTACTTTAAAAAAAGTTATCATAGTTTACTCCCTTCAAGAAATATAAAGCCTGACCTGCACATTCCAGCCACTGTGTTGCTTGCTTGGCTTGCAGCAGCAATGGCATTCCAAAGCAAACTGGGTCAGCACTGTTAAAGAGATCTCCCTTTTGCAGCCAGAAGCTGACACTGATAGAAGATGAATTAGCTGGGGAGAAGTGGAGAAATATATTGAGAGGGTGGGAAATTAAACCGGAGAAAGAAGAAATCAAGTTGCGGGAAAGTGGGGAACTGGGCAATCTATGAGAGGTCTGGAATTAATGGCACAGTTAAGCTGTCAGTCTATGGACAGACTGGTAGGGTGGATGGGTGGGGCAAAGTGGGATTGGCAAATGCCGGGAATGGGGGTAAAGATGATTCAGGGGCAGGAATAATGTCCACTGTATTCACCGAGGAAGCAGTTCAGCTGATGTATAGAACACTATACCAGAGTGATGTCACTTTAAATCATGCAATGTCACCCTTGTTACATTGGAATAAATTACAAAGGTCGAATTGCAATATATCGATCCATTTTTTGTGATTAAATAATTAAAGTGAGCTATGCATACTGATGATGATCTATCATGTGATGTCTACACCAGACAGATAAAAACTGTATTAAGGCAAATCACAACAGGAAGTGCCCAGTCATTTTCCAGTGGGAAAGAATTCCAGCAGAAAAGGAGTTTAAATATTTAAAAACAAGCACAATGTTTATTTTTATATACATTTTAGGCATAAAACAGATGTAAATGGATTGAATTTCAAGCAATAACGATATTGTGCAAAATACAGCATCAGTTAGATTTCAAAACAGTCGTGATTAATGTATTATGGGAATTAAGATTCACAGACATGTATATCCAAGCTGAAATTGCACCAAAATAGCTGATCTAACTTTTAGTATAAAATGTGGTATTAGATAACATGCATTAATACAACTGGACTTTCAGATAGTTTCCAAAGAAGATTTACATCCGAATTTTATACAACTGGTGGAGAGGGATTTTCTCTAATTATGGGACACCAATGCCAACATTCATGTTTTGGTCACTACAATTTCATGAGGTCAGCCGGATGAATTGAGAATTAAACCTTGGATTCTTGGTGAACATGGTTCAGCTATTCAAATGACCTCGTTGGTAAATAAGGAAAGCCTCATGTCAGAATGGAGCTGCTTGTCACTTAGACAATCTACTCTTCTATATACTTAACTGCATGCTTACACTTATACTTAAATACTGCTTTAGATATTAATTCTTAAGATATTAATTCATCCTAGTGGCACCTGGATGCTACTGATTTCCAGAGGCCGTCCTTCTCAGAACAATGCCATCCTTCTCACGCTCTCCAAGGAGGACCTTCGGACATCGAGGAGGATCGTCAAAGAGCAAGGAGAGCCACCAAGAATGTGGGGGGGACCCGGTAATGTGGGGCTGAGGGGGGGGGGGGGGGGTTGCACAGAGAATGAAGGGTAGCAGACAGTAGATAGAACTGTTCGGTGAACTTTTGTAACTTTTTTGAGCCAAAAAGTGGCGACACGTGTAGTGTCTAGTAATATGATTTTACCGGGTTGAATGCAAAACAAAGCACTTCACTGCACCTATGAATATGTGACTATAATGTATCATTGAATCGTTGAATCATATTCTTGAGTATTGAAAATCATATTGTTGAGTTTATAAAATTCATAAAATTCTTCACAAGTATCCAAGAACAGAGCATACTTACTGATACCTCATCTTAGTACAGACAAGGAACTGGATCCAGATATTTTTGCCTGGGTACATCTAATTTGCAAATTAACCAATAGATCATAAATTCAGGAAAATCTTGCAATACACTTTTTCTGATCAAATGTAATAGAAAATCCACTCGTGTGTATCAAGGTCAACACTCAACCAGATTTGAAGAATGACTCAAGTTTGCTATAGATTTATGGGAATTAATGCATTGTTTTCCTGACATTCATACAGAATGTGGAACAATCCTGGTCAAATTCGAAAGCCTTATGTTGGTTTAGTGAAGATGTCATGACCATTGTCCTATACAGTATCTGTAGCTAACCTGCAGCTATGGAATACAAAAGTCATTAGCAAAATGTTCTCACCTTTCTGCTAAATTGCTAGCATTATTTAACCTCACTCTAGTTTTCCTGGCAATCTGACACTCCTGCCAGCTTTTTTAAATTGAGGAACTGAAACTTTACAGCTCTTATCAGAATTAATTATAGAAATTCAAACCATTGTGCAATTGCACACAAATTGATGCCACTGCAAGTCTTTTCAACCTTCATATGTCCTTTGTACAGCTTCAATTAATGTATACTTGGGAAATGTACACTCACAGCTGTATGGTTTCAATAAAAATATATCTTTTTTTGGTGGTCCAATTCAAATACATTGTGAAAATAACTCTATTTACTTTTGTTTCTGTATAGGTGGGCATTTATTAGTTAGGACATTAGTTAGCCCCATTTGTTAGGACAATTGGCCCTATTCACAAAGTTATCTGCAAATGTAAACTTGCTTCCCTAGCTTCCCTGCCTGACATTTACAGAACTGGAAAAGGCTCCACCCACCTCTGAAGCATCAGTTGTACAAAGATATTACAGCGAAAGAATGAGATTTTTAAAAAATTCTACAAGAAATCACATCAAGCAAAAGTTTGGGTTAGGCAAAGCTCTTAACACTCAAAGTGAAAGGCACATCCTGTTTCCCAGGCACATCCTGGTTCCTATGCCTCTCATCACTGTGCCACAAGGAACATATTTTTCTTTGAGGGTTACACAAAAAGCAGGAGAAACTCAGCGGGTGCAGCAGCATCTAAGGAGCGAAGGAGATAGGCGACGTTTCGGGTCGAGACCCCTCCTCAGGCAGTCTGAGGAGGGTCTCGACCCGAAATGTCGCCTATCTCCTTCGCTCCTTAGATGCTGCTGCACCCGCTGAGTTTCTCCAGCTTTTTGTGTAACCCTCGATTCTCCAGCATCTGCAGTTCCTCCTATAACAATATTTTTCTTTGACATTGGTCTTCCCTGTCCATTCTGAACTATTCTTATTATCTACATCACAGGTTGAGCATCCCTGTAGAAAGACGATCACTGGCATTTGGCTTGTGAACATTTTGTTTGGGCATCTAACTTTAGCAACCGATACCGCTGAACTTTGTCCAACTTTTAAAACTGATGTTGTAGTTGGAAATCCCTGTTACAATTCACTAGTTCCAAAAATCCAATGTATGGTGCCACTGTTATTTGTGATTTGTTCTCCTCTTCCAGGCTTTAATGATCTCCTGTTCTACAGTGATGGCCCTTCACCTATATCCTCAATAAAGTTGGCCAAAAATGTAACAGTTAAGCCAAAGTCAGCATGGTTTTGTGAAGGGGAGATCTTACCTGACAAAACTGTTGGAATTCTTTGAGGAAGTAAATTGCAAGATAGACAAAGGAGAGAGTGAATGGTGTTTACCTGGATTTTCAGAAGCCTTTTGTGAGATGCCACACACTAAAGATCAAACCCATGGAATTAGACGGAATATATTAGCATGGCTAGAAGGTTGGCTAAATGGCAGAAGGGATAAAGGAGACTTTTTCTGGTTGACTGCCAGTAACTAGTGTTGTTCCACAGTGGCTGATGTTGAAGCCAGTACTCCACGTGTACATCAATGATAAAGATGAGGGAATTGAAGAATTTTGGTGAAGTTTGTAGATAATAGGAAGATAGGTGGAGGGGCAGGTCGTGAGAAGAAACAGGGACTATGCAGGAGGACTTGGACAGGTTAGGAGAGTGGGCAAAGAAGTGGCTCATGAAATGCAGCAAAGTAATGTGTGCAGGCATGCACTTTGGTAGTAGAAATAAAGGTGTAGACAACTTTCTAAATCGGGAGATGATTCAGAAATCAGTGTTGCAAAAGAAGTGTTGTGCGGGATTCCCAAACAGTTAATTTGCAAGTTGAATCGGTAATAAGGAAGGGAATTGCAATGTTAGCAATTATTTTGAGAGGACTACAATATAACAATAAGGGTGTAATGCAGAGGTTTTATAAAGCACCAGTCAGAGAGCATTTCGAGTATTGTGAGCAGTTTTGGGCTCCATATCACAGGAGGGATGTGCTGCTATTGGAGGGGGTCCAGGGGAGGTTTACAAGAATGATCGGGGGATGATTGGGTTAACATATGGTGAACATTTGATGGCACTGGGTCTATATGCACTGGAATTTAGAAGGATGCGGGGGGACCTCATTGAAACTAACAGAATCGTGAAAGGCTTGGATAGAGTGGATGTGGAGAGGATGTTTTCACTAGTGGGTCTAGGATCAGAGAGCACCTCAGGATAACAGTAAGTACTATTAGAAAGATGAGAAGGAATTTCTTAGTCAGAGGGTGGTGAATCTGTGGAATTAAGGATGTCATGGGTATTTTTAAAGCAGAGATTGATAGATTCTTCATTAGTAAGGGTTTTAAACGTTAAAAGGGGGAGAAAATAGGAGAATGGGGTTGAGAGGGAATGATAGACCAGCCACTATTGAATGGCAGGGTAGATTAAAAGGGCCAAATGGCCTAATTATGCTCCTATGACATGAACTTGAAACAGCATAGTAATAATACCTTGAAACCCATAAAAACCCGACTGCCCGTCCTTGCTCTACCCTCTCCAGGGCTCATTCTCGGCCCTCACACAGTTCACCAGCGTGCCATCCCTCTCCTCTACGGACATTTAGCCTTTGTGCACTGTTGGGCACCTCTTGCTGGCAACCTTCAAAGAATGGGAGGTACGATCCCACCACCTCGCCCTAGACCTCCTCCTACTGGCCCTTTGTCCTGAGTCCACCGGTGTCGCCAATTCTCTCTTCTTTCCAGTTCTCCATCTTCGGGGCGAGCAGGAAATGAGACTTGACCCAGTTCAGGTGAGTTCCGTGACCAGGTGCCTGCCGAGGTTTGGCTACCGCCCATGCGGCTCTGTGTCCATCGAACGGAACCAAGTTCAGAGGCGACTCCCGTCAACACTGATGGCCCGGGATCGAGTTTGGAAGCTGCTCCCTCGACTGGCAGCACCCCGATGGTCATTTGTCATCTGGCCGCACAGCCCGATGATCCCCGGTCACCCAGCCCAATGGTACATGTATCGAGGTACAGTGAAAAGCTTTGTTTTGCATGCTATCCAATCAAATCTGATATTACTATACATAACTTAATCAGATAATACTATACATAAATACAATCAAGCAAAACTCCAGTACAAACTCAAGAGCAAAGGGGAAAACACAGAGTGCAGAATATAGTTCTTAGCATTGTAATGCACCAGTTCCAAAGACCACAATGAGGTTGAGGCGATTTGGACAGCACCCCTGCTTACGCAAGGAGCCTGATAACAGAGGGGAAGAAGCCATTCCTGAGTATGGAAAGCACAGGTATTGTTTCTTTCCAAGGCAGCATGAAGAGTAGATGGAGTCAACGGTGTGGTATCTGGTTTGTGTGAGGGACTGGACAACATCCACAACTCTCTGGAATTTCTGTAATCAGCTATGCCAACATTTATAAACCAAATCCAAACTGAGTTTTGTTGTTTTTGCAAAGATGTTTCAAAGAGTCCAGTTTGTAAGGCAGCCATGCATACCAAAATGAAATGCTTACCAGTCCACAGTACTGCCAAATGTTACATCAAACTTTGCAATAGAAGGTTATAACTGTAGATTATCATCAAATTCATCATTTTCTATTAACCAGTCAGAAGAATGTGGGGCATCCCAGACCTTGGTCATTTGGGGATATTTCAAATATGTGCACAGAAATACTTGGACTTGATAACCCATATATTATATTAATTCACCCCCATATATTTGTAATAGTTAGAACATGGAACAGCCCTTTGACCCACAATGTCTGCACCAAACATGATGCCAAGACAAACACTTACCTGCCTGCATATATTCCATATCCCTCCATTCTCTGCATATCCATGTGCCTATCCCACTGTCCCTTAAATGCTATTATTGGGTCTTCCCCCCCCCCCCCCCCCCCCCCACACACACACACACACCCTCTCCACCAACCTCTAGCAGCATGTTTAAGACACTCACCACTCTGTGTAAAAATCATGCCACACACATTTCCTTTAAATGTTGGCCCTCTCACGTGAAAGCTATGCCCTCTAGTATGTAATATTTCCATCCTGGAGAAATAGTTCTGATCTTCTATACTGTCCATGCCTCTCATAATTTTACATACTTCTATCAGGTCTCCCCAAACTCCGGCATTCAGAGGAAACAATACAGGTCTGTCCAACATCTCCCTGTAGCCAAATCCCAGCATGATTCTTGTAAAAATCCTCTGCACACTTTCCAAAGCCTCCACGTCTTTCCTGTAATAGGGCGGCCACAATACTCCAAATGGGACCTAACCATAATCCCATCAAGTTGCGTAATGACTTTCTGACTCAATGCCTCAACCAATAAAGGCAAGCATTCCATTGTGCAATAGGCCTTCTTTATCACTCATCTACATGTGTTGTCACTTTCAAGGAGTTATGGACTTGAATCCCAAGATCCAAGTTAGGGATCAAGTCATTAATTGTATATTCCCAAAGTACAACACCTCCATCTGCCATTTCCCTGCCTATTTTTGTAGCTAATCTACATCCCACTGTATACTTAGACAGCCTTCCTCACAGTCCATGATTCCAGCAATCTTACGGAATTAAATTCCGTAAACTTACTGAACAACTCATCTATATATCACAAAAAACACAGGGGGTGGGGCAGCATAGATCCCTGCAGAACTCTCATCACAGGCCTCCAGCCTGAATATTGTCCTTCCATTACAACCCTCTCTCTTCTATCAACAAGCCAGTTTTGAATCCATACAAACAAATCGCTGTTAATCCTATGCATCTTAATCTTCTGCTTCAGCCTACCATGGGGGACTTTATCAAATGCCTTACTAAAATCCAGGTAGACAACATCCACTGCCTTACCCTCATTGATCACCTTTGTTCATGTTCATAAGTGTTAGGAGCAGTATTAAACATTCGGCCCATCAAGTCTACTCCACCACTCAATCTTGGCTTATCTACCCTTCCCCTCAACTCCATTCTCCTGCCGTCTCCCCATAGCAATTGGCTCCTTACTCATCAAGAATTGGTTAAACACCTTTACCAATATCACAATATATTATAGCAAATTGTTAACATTAATCTTTATATCTAACTCTGAAAGTCCTCTACAATTCTTCACATTTCCATTGATTCACAATCCTGGGTGCTAATTGCAATATTCAAGCATTGCTAAGCAAATCTCCAATTCTATAAGTAGTCTGCCCTCGACACAAATACAAATCTAAAACTTAACTGGGAATAAGCATCAAGATTCAACTGTACAACAAAAAAACAAAGATGGGGATGGGTCTGCAACCCAGAACTGTCCCATCTACTTTGTAGATAGCTTCTAAAAAATGACTTAGATGATAATTTACAACAGCCTTTTGCAGCATTACGTAGATGTTGGTAACTGTTAAGGTAACAAATAAGGTTCTTTTATATTGTGGGATGAGAACTGTTATTTGGGAAAGGTTTGTGGCTACAAAGATAAATGTTGTCTGAGAAAGATAAATTGATCAAAGTAGATAAATACAGCAAGTTTCTTTCAGAATGTTGATGTACAAATACATTTCTAGTTCCAAACAATTAATGGGATAACTTTCCCCAAAAAATAAGGTTCATTATATTTAATGTATTACTTCTTTTAATCCTTCCATCGCGTTGAACTGTAGTACATTTGAAATGTTGGGAGTTTTGTTGACCTAATTGTGGTAATCATTTTGTTAAATACGTTTAACTAGCCTGCGTTCAGTTTTAACGCCTGCGCATGAAGTTCTCGCAGGAGGTTTATGACCCAGCGCACTTGACTTTGGGCATTGCAGGAATAATGAACAATAGACAAGCAGGGGGACACGAGCGTGCAAACCCTCAGAACCAAACCACAAAACATAGCGGTCTTTGAATAATTAAGATCTAAATATTTGAACGCACAAATATATATTAAGTAAGCGGTCAGCTTGATTTCAATTATTGCGCGAAAGAAAAACTATTTACAGAACCTATCTCTCTAAAAGGCAACTGTTCCTTTACTTTTCTGACTATTTCTGCGATTGTGTTTTGAGTTTAAATAGGAAGATTAAGTAATTAAAAACGATGACAGAGAGCAGGCTCAGTTGCTCGTCACAACGAAAGGATGCCTAATTATTTAACCAAATAAACGTTCATGCAACTTTGCTACAAGGGGTAAAATGAAATGCGCGCCGCAGACGTTTTGATTTGCTTTAACAAAAATAACGTTAGCGTTGGGTAGGAAAAAAAAAGTATAATCCAGAGAGAACGCGAAGAAATAAACATGCATCTGCACTCATTATACAAACGCGAACAAAATGCATGCATTAGCGCATCAATATCATCATTACATCGCATTACATCAATATACATATGACAAGATATAGTTCAAGGAAGATCCTGTGTTATCAGTAATAAATGAAAATTCCGAATATGACATGAAGAGGATTTATTGAGCGGATATGTGAAGAGAAATAGACACACACAACACATGACTCGTTTAGTTGGTAGTATCATGAATTGATCGTGCACATTTGACATCAAAAGCCATCCAGAACCGGTACACACATCAAAGGCCAGGTACCCAATGACAACAACCCAGGTGTTTAGTAGAGGAAATAAAGAAAAGCTTAGTGATGAGATGACTTCGATGTTCACATGGAGGTGCGATTTAACACAGTCTAACTATATTTTTATAGTAGAGGATTTGCAAGAAACACATGTATGTGCTCGTTATGCCTTGGCGTTTCACAGAGAATCACACGTTTTAGATAAAGTAAATACATATCAGATGCATTTAAAGTTACTTCCAATGCATTCACTGAAATGCCACATTCTATACGGAGATCAGTGCGCTACTTTCATCCAAATTGATTGAAACATAGTGCAAATTCAGTGGTTCAATTGGTGATTTGTTGGGAGGGAGATATCACAACATATTAAACGTGGAGTTTAAATTTAAAGGAGGGGGGCGTAAACAATGAGTTTCTATTTTGTTTACCTATCCCATGCAATACATATAACATAGACAGAATTGTTCTGATTGACAGACACTCGGAGTGTACAATGAAAGCTGTAATTAAGGGACGTATGCCCTACACCAACCAAATGAAGTAAGCAGAATTCCAGGATATTTGCTTAAATGTTCCACTGTTTCCAATTGATGTGAGAAAAAGCGGACTTCCTTAATTTCGAGGTTTATCGGGGTATCAAATATCCGAGTTCATGTTGAAATGGACGTGACAATGCGAATAACTATTTTATAAATGTAAAATTAAATTATAAAACTACGTAAAGATTAATGAAAATGAAACGCGGAGGACGAGATGGTCAGTACAACGATGAGTTAAGGAATTTTAACGTTTTTTGTTGTTTTAAGAAAATATCAAGCAAATGGTTACATTTTTTGCAGCTCAGCCGAGGAAGCTCTTTGTGTTTCTCAGTGAAGAAATGAAACGGTGCCACCATACCTGCAGCCCTGAAAGTACAACTTAAAAATTGCTCCCAATTTTAAATTCGTATTTCTCAACCTCCACCATTTCTATTTTCTATTGAGATTTGTGTTGTAATTTTTTTATAACCAGTCTTATGGTAATCTCCAGCATCTGAAATACATATAATATGCGTAATTTTATATTCATGAACACAGTCAATCCGGAAGTTGCAAATATTATTTCATTGAAAAAAGTTCTGTTTTACGTTTCCGAGTTGGTGCAAGGAAAAGTTGGGTGTGTAACAGCAACTCGCTTCCATGCTCCGACAAGAAATCCAATCTTCGCAAATTCTCAGAACTCGAAAGACACTTGACTACACTTCGAAGTGTGTTAGCTGTGTAAAGCGTCAGTGCGGTGCACGATTTTAGACCGACTGAGAGTTTGAATGTAGGGAGTGAATAAAGTAATTGACATGTACGTACACAGTGCTTCGTGGCTACGCGTTCTGACTGAGTCAGCGATTGAGCATTCCTGTGTGGCCCCGCGAATAAACGTGCCCACACATTTGTGCAAGTGTGTGTTTGTGCTGGATTGTGACAGTGTGCGTGCGTAGACTATTTATCATTTCCAGTTGAATGCCAATGCATGGTTCTGCGTTGCTTTGGCTGTGCCACAAATCGCACCAAAATTATACTGATTGTCTTTGATAGTATCTGTGTTATTTGCGTCCTTCATTGAGAAGAGAAACATAACAAGCTGGAATAATTGTAAACTTGCATTTTCGCCCCTACCCCACCATATTGTTGTGTGTGTCCGACAGATTATGATCTAATATTAAATATTGCAAGAGTCAACCTGGAGACGATGGATGAAATATATGATATTGCTGTTGTGATATGTACCACGGGTGATGAATCGTTTTTTTTCTGTTTCAGATAATGAAAAGGGCAAATCAAATATTACAAATGATAAGGCGTGGGCAGAGATGGGGTATGTGTGAAAGAAGTCTCCTAGATAATAAAATTAATAATAAAAGGACGGGGAGGAAATGGATCGCACTTGAAAATGCGAGCCCCGATTAAGGGGATGGGGTGTTGGAAAGGTGAGAAATACTGAAAATGACAGAGAAAAACTAGAGGAAACTGAAATAAGCTGTGAGATGGAGCACACGTTGTGAGCAAATGCTATGTTTGAGTCTGTGTTCGAGAGCGAGAGAGAATGCTCCGAATCCAACCTATGTCCCCTGCACTCTGACCCGATTGCCATAGCACCATATTTCCTACCTTGTAATTCGGAAAAGTGCCCGATGCCGAGTTAAAATATATTAAGGAATTTAAACAGGAGAAGGGGGTTTTGAAGGGAGGAAAATATTAGTCGGACAAAACAAACGTCTTTTTTTTAAAATGTATTCTCAAGTTAGGTCTTTCTCCTCTTAACCGGACTTTGCAATCCTCGAAACATGTTTCTAATCATTTTTTAAAATTCGGAGTCTTGTGCCCCTGTGAGTTCTATTAGGATTGAACTTGTAATATTTTGAAATCATTACTATTATACAAACGGGGATTGAAATTACCAATTAATTAAAGGCCTAAACATATGCAGCCGTTTACAAAACGTTGTGATGCTAATGGGGTGGATTTTTTGCATTCTGCAAAAGTATGCGTGTGTGCATTACGCAAATGATTTTTAAATCAGCATGTTTCATATAGATTGGCGTATCTAAATATAAACGGCAGTCATTTCCTTCATATCCGAATATATTCAAATAATAATACAAACATCTCCACAATGTATAAATAATTCTTCTAGTCGGCGGTGGGATACCTTTGAATAGTTTGGAAGTATACAAGAAACTGGTTCTCTATAAATTAAGATATTGACATCACACAGACTCTTAAAATCCGCTACAAACTTTTCGATAACTTTTATTGAAACGGTCAGTTTCACATTGATCAGAGGCACCATCGCAATTTACTTTAATTATTCAGAACTATTTTCCACTCCCCTTCTATTTTGTCAGATTTTCTCCTTGTGACAAATAACTCGATTTCAAGTTAAGAGCATTCTAATCATTGGTTCCCCTCCCTTGTATATGAATTCTGTCCTGTCCGCATTGATTCTGGCCTCTCAGCCCCCGGGTGCAGTAATTGCTTTATTGGAAACCCATTACCCTGACCACTTTCCCCCCGCGCAGCAGTTAAACATCTTTCACAACTTTTGTTTACTGTTTCAATTAGTTGGTCTTAACAAACAATCCATTACCTTCTAAACATCTAATCATAAAACGCAAGCAATTAGCACTCCGACCTGGTATTTAAAAACGCGTCAGAGCTGTCGATATAAATTTACCAGGGTCCGTTTGGTGTACTACAGTCACAATTTCTGGAGATTTACGATATAATCTGTTATAAAACAGTGGCGATGTGTAATTGCACTGCCCTATTCCTGAATTGTTTCACCTGATTCTTAAAATAAGTTGCACAAATACCTTCACAGATTTGTTAGACTATAGCTGATCCCGTTTTAAATCATCCAGAAACCACAAAAGAAAGGATCCAAAGCTTTTTTTTTCTCTCCAAAGAAACCTTTATGAAATGACCGTCGACAGTTGGAGGTAGACTAGCGCAACGTTAAATAAACACGCTGATCTTTGAAATCACATTAAAACGGTAAAGATCTCCTTGTAAATCTTCCAGGTGTGCAAGGTGTAAATACGTGGTACCAGACCATGAAAAATAACTAATCTATCCTTGAGGTGCCTCAACTCAGACCTACCGAATGGAAATGTTTACAGCTGTTCTTTCAGCTAAGCATTAAAATATCTGCTTAAATAAAACATAAGTGAATTTCTCAAATGATAGGTAGAGCGACTATCGATTCCACACCACCACCCCCTGCCCTTCAATCCATATAATCGGGTTCCATGTTCATTTCTTATTTCTCATTCAAATATTCTAACATATAATAATACAACTCCAAATCTTTTGCTGCGAGGTGCATCAAAAATTCGCAATAAGCTGCAGAGAATATATATACGTGTATGTGCGTGTGTATATACATACATACATATATAAATACACACACACACTCACTCACACACACATACACACATATATATATAATGCCCTCCATAATGTGTGGGACAAAGGCATGATTTATTTATTTGCCTCTGTACTCCACAACTTGTAATTTGTAATATAAAAAAATCACATGTGGTTAAAGTGCACATTGTCAGATTTTATTAAAGGCCATTTTTATACATTTTGGTTTCACCATGTAGAAATTACAGCTGTGTTTATACATTGTCCCCCCATGCAGCATAATGTTTGGGACACATGACTTCACAGGTGTTTGTAATTGCTCAGGTGTGTTTAAATGCCTCCTTAATGCAGGTATAAGAGAGCTTGCAGCACCTAGTCTTTCCTCCAGTCTATCCATCACCTTTGGAAACATTTATTGCTGTTTATCAATATGAGGACCAAAGTTGTGCCAATGAAAGTCAGAGGTCATTATGAGACTGGGAAATAAGAATAAAACTGTTAGAGACAACAGCCAAATCTTTGGCTTACCAAAATCAACTATATTTGCAACATAATTAAGAAGAAAGAGAGCACTGGTGAGCTTACTAATCGCAAAGGGACTGGCAGGCCAAGGAGGACCTCCACATCTGATGACAGAAGCATTCTTTCCATAATAAAGAAAAATCCCCAACTACCTGTTGGAGTGTTCAGGAGTCGGGTGTGGATTTGTCAATGACCACTATCTGCAGAAAACGTCATGAACAGAGGCTACACTGTAATATTCAAACCACTGTTTAGCCACAAAAATAGGATGGCCAGGTTACAGTTTGCCAAGAAGTACTTAAGAGAGCAACCACAGTTCTGAAAAAAAAAAGGTATTGTGAACAGATGAGACAAAGATTAACATATCAGAGTGATGGCAAGAGCAAAGTATGGAGGAGAGAAGGAACTGCCCAAGATCCAAAGCATGCCACCTCATCTGTGAAACACGGTGGTGGGGGTGTTATGGCCTGGGCATGTATGGCTGCTGAAGGTACTGGCTTACTTATCACCATTGATGGTATAACTGCTTATGGTAGAAGCATAATGGATTCTGAAGTGTATAGACACATCCTATCTGCTCAAGTTCAAACAAATGCCTCAAAACTCATTGGCTGGCAGTTCATTCTACTGCAAGACAATGATCCGAAACGTACTGCTAAAGCAACAAAGGTGTTTTTCAAAGCTAAAAAATTGTCATTTCTTGGGTCGCCAGGTCAATCACCCGATCTGAACCCCATTGAGCATGCCTTTTATATGCTGAGGAGAAAACTGAAGGGGACTAGCCCCCAAAACAAGCATAAGCTAAAGATGGCTTCAATACAGGCCTGGCAGAGCATCACCAGAGAAGACACCCAGCAATTGGTGATGTCCATGAATCGCAGATTCAAGCAGTCATTGCATGCAAAGGATATGCAACAAAATACTAAACATAACTATTTTCATTTACATGACATTGCTGTGTCCCAAACATTATGGTGCCCTGAAATGGGGGGGTCTATGGAAAAAAAAATACTGCTGTAATTTCTGCATGGTGAAATCAAATTGTGTAAAAATGCCCTTTATTAAAATCTGACAATGTGCACTTTAACGACATGTGATTTTTTAAAAATTACAAATCTGAAATTGTGAAGTACAGAGGCAAATAAATAAATGATGGGTCTTTGTCCCAAACATTATGGAGGGCACTGTATATACACTCATAAATATGTATGTAGGCACAAATAACAGCTTTCTGTGTGGCCACACACAATTACACATGCTGAGTGCTATTGCAGCAGTGTCTAGCAATTTTATTTATTTATTTTTAGCTATGTTCTTCCCCCACCTCCCGCCACCCCACGCACCGCCTCGGCTCTCACCAATGCAACCCCCTCATGAACACCATATTGGAAGAGAGTTGAAGTTAGTAGCGCGGAGGCACGTTTTATCACTTCCAAGTCTAATTTGGGGAGCAAGTAATGTTCTACACGTGTTGTACTACAATCTTCCACTGAAAAACGCTCGACTAGATCCCCCGTTTAGTACTTCGGCTCGGCCGGAGGTTTCCCCTTTCTCTTTTTTTCATCCCACATCCCACTACCTTTAGAAAACAAAATGACAATCAGTCCATTTCTTATTGCGTGCCCTATATACAAACCAGCTGCCTCAATTAAATACATTTTTATCCATGCCAGAAACCTACATGTAACACACACACTTTTAACGGTAATAATCAGTCATCCGACCTCAGCGGGGACAAAATCGCGCAGACTTTGCACACAACTTATTAACAAACAAAACTTAGAAAAATACTGGGAAGCAGCCATTTATCACCATTTTCCCCACTTGTTCAATATAAATAGTTGATGCTCCAATCACATTGTTGTCAAATTCTTGAAAATTCAGTTAAATAGTTAAACCAATTATCCAATGTTAATTAATGCAATTAACAGCGACCATTAAATATTTAAATCAATTCCATCATACTTGTGTCCAAATATGTATGCCCATACCTAGAGAACTGATAATGTTAGAATACAGTCATTCGTATAAATAAGCTATTTTTAAAATGCCTCAGCAAATACATTTTCCTCATTAGGATTTAAAACCAGGGACCACGAAACCTCTCCAGAGAATAACTTAACACAAATGGTAATCTGCTCATGTAGCATAAACTTGAATTTAATCCATATTTTTTGCAAATTACTTGTCAAATCAATTAATCGGGTGCCAATAATACAAAATATTAACGTATCCATCCAGCCATGCTAATGTTCAGACTTGTGTCTGTGAATGGAAACTTTTTTTTTACATGCAGAGGTCACTGTTAATTTCACCGACGTTTCAAACTGAAATATTTTACGTCCACTATTTTTCAAAAGGTTTCTGTTAACTTAAGGTGCCCAGTATTCCGCACGTTTCAGAAAAATTACCAGCGACTCTTAAATTGAAAGTATCAGCAGCGCAAATGCATACACATTCACACTGACCAACGCGGTCGTGTCAGAGGCGGAAACTGAAAAAACGGATCGTTGAAAATCTTTTAAAGAGACGAATAAAAAGTATCTCCCTTGAAGGTAAAAAAATCAACAAATAACCGAAGCTCGCACAGATTTAACACGCATTCAACCTCACAGAAACGTCTAAACTCATGGCACGTGAGTATAATTTCATCTAAAACATACACGGATATCTTTCTTTCGGCTGTGGGTTAAAGATTAATGTTCACAACAACTCCAACATCTGACACCGCGAACCAAAATAAAACGTATTTATAAATTAAAATACATTAAAAGCACATAAGACTTTGTAAAACTTCGAAGATCCGAGAGCGTCTTCAAATTAAACCCCGTCTAGCGATCTGGCATGATTAAATTCTGAGTTTAAAGTTGTCATTTGTGTTATTTCAAATGGATTCCCTACAAATATTATGCCATTCTTTTTCGCACCAAATTTACAATTCCCCGAAGCAGCCCCGAAAACATTACTCCCCCGAAACCCCGGCACGGCTCGGCTACTGATCGAGCTTAGTATATTAAACCGACTCCCCCAAGATATTTTGCCCCCTTTCAACCAGAGACAAGCAGTTGGCCAGCAACTTCCAGCTCTCCAACGGTGCTCTAGCGCCCACTATTTAAGAATCCGCAAAACTGTTTGTACTTGCAATGGTTCGATATATGTTTTTTTTTTAAGTTGTATATCTTTTCGTCAACTATAATAACTTCATTTTTATTTTTTGCTATTCCTCTCCAACTTCTCAACCTCTCGGGTCGACACGCGGGGGGCATGGAAGTTTCTCTTGAATGAGAGAAATAAACAAGGTCTGAAAACTTGTGCAGAAACAGAGCTCCGCGCCGCTCTTGTGGCCAGAGCGTTCAACTCTTAAGTTCTTACGCCCGAGCCTTTTTGCAAGCCCATGGTACACATCATTCTAATCGTCCCCGCCGCACCGACATCATCTGGAGGAGAAAATACATTCCTGATCGCTTCTTCACAAAGACCATGTGTGTAAAGCGGATCGTCTGGAGCAGTTTTTTTGGAAGCTCTTTTTTGGAAGCCTAAACAGAGGATCTAAAAAAAAGTGCGGAGAGATAGGAGAAGAAAATAGGGACCTACTTTTGGCCAGTTTTCTCGCCCTTGCCTTGGATCTCATGTTGTCTGTCGGCGTTGGTTGTGATTTCAGAGAATCGCACACGCTATCTCCCTGGCATTGTCAGTTTGGACACCTTCGCACATGCGCACAGAGCCTTCAATCTGACACCATCACGCAGGGAAAAGTTTGAATATATTCATCATTTGGCCGCGATCTGTCCTCAACTCCATCAGACCAATTATCTCTGCCGCCCTAACGCCATTTCACACTTTATTCCTCTCCCACTTGTTCGAATCCCGCTTCTAAGCCTTGAGAAGTGCCTGCACGGTAAAGGGAGTTTGCCTTAAAACAAACTTTTCAAAAAATGTGTGTTTTTTAAAAATTCATGAACAGAGATTTGTCGTGGAATTTTATTTTAAATCGACAAGTAATTTACTTCGGTGCACGTTATTTGTGTTAAAATTGCGTTAAGCTAATTGACAGCAGTGGACAGATTTACAGTATATAGTTTTAGCACAGCTGATAGTGGCAAGGGAACAGATTGGCATGCTAGCCTCACTCAATAATGTGCCCCATCAGTTATGACAGTATTAATTAAAGCTATCGATAGCTTCGGTCGAATGAATAGTCCCGGATAACAACAGTGACTTAACACCAGGTGCTAGAACTATGGAATATAATAAATGTGGGTTTCGGGGTTGCAGTCACTGGATCTAATTGGCGTTGAGAACCCGACATTTAAACGGTTATTTTCTTCCTGTAATACTGAAGCCCAAGCAACCCTTCTCGACCTTTATGTTATTTTAATGAAGGGATAAAATAATCAGCCACTTTGCCGTGTCTTCTCAGATCTTCCTCTGTAGGTTCTTCCTTTAAAATAATGGATCGTGTGGCCTGAGACAGAAAGTGTTCAGATGGAGGAAAGAAGCTATGTTTGCACGCCTTATGTTAGGCACGGTGTGGTTTTTAACTAATTAATTAAGGCATATTTTATTGCGGTGGCCCAATTTTAACGCCTTTAAAAATGTAGTAAGGGTCGGAGGTGGGAATTGTTTTCAAAAAGCATCGCCTGCCAATAGAAAACACTTGCAATTTGCGTCTCAGAAAGAGTTATTGAAAAATGTAGCTGCTTAATGTCAGCTTAATTCAAATAGTTATATTATCAACAATCATATCGGCTTTGATGAATGCAAACAAACTGAATTTGATTAACTGCGATTTAATAATTCCCGGACTTTTGTGTAAAGGTGGTGAAGTTATTTAATGTCATGCTTATATTCATATCAGACTCTTTGAACTTCAGGGGGGGGGGGGGGGGGGGGGAGACACATTGCATGCGCCACGTTTCAGACTTACAAGCAGTTCAGGTTCTTTGGTAGATTACTACATTATCAGTGTGTGCTTTACGGAGTAAAACAATATACAAGTTAATTTTAAATTTATTTTCCAAGAACCGTTAAAGTTTCTTGCATTTCCCGTACTTGTGGCCAATTTGCTTTATTAATTCATGATAAATCGAGATGGAATAACATTGGACGCATACACAACGCCAAGGTTGAGCTGCAGATACGCGTCTGAGGTGATGGTTAGATGATGGAGTTCTCAAAGCTGTCCAGGAGGCATTTTAAATGCTTTATTAAATTACCCGGGCTTCTCCTAGAGAAATTTACTGTTAGTATATACTGATGATTTGTTTAGACAGTTACAAATATGTAATTCCGAGCAATTTCATAGAAACCCGCCAATAATTTTACATTGGACGGCGTTCGAGTATAAATCCAGGGAGGGAAATAGCCAGATTTTTAAAAGAAAAAATACAAAATATAACTGACCGAAAAGGCATTCGGATAACCCATACACCCAGAATGGTGAGAAGATAAAATAAAATCAGTGTTTTGATAAAAGTAAAATGCGTCATGACCATTTTTTCAGGGTGGGTGGGGGGTGGGGGCAGGAATGCCTGCTTTGTTGATGAAATGTATCTATAAAACACAACTACAGACGAGGGGCTGATTACACCTATTATAAAATCATGCAAAGTATCTTTCTACCCCTTCCTTATAAATCCATTTTGTAGTACAATACATTTTATGGATGAAATTGCAGAGTTGGTCAGAACTGCTCGATTTAGTGGACTCTTTAATTTAACATTTAAAGGCGGAATTTCACCTTATCATTAATAGTGTATTGCAAACAGCAGTTTCCAGCAATCGAAACAGGGTACAAAAGAGACGGGCATCTCCGTGTTCTCGGCTATAACATGTAATGAACTAGCTTTTGCATAGTAACATAGTTAAGCAAAGGAGCCCACATAATGATCCATTGTCTGTGCACGCGAAAGATAACACCTGTTAATTCTTTTTTTTTTGCACAATAAATAAAATATCAGTTGCCAATGTCCCCAAGTAAAATAACTTGTATAAAGCTATTTCATCGGCTAATAGACAGAATTAAATACCTGCTTGCACAGGAACATGTTAAAAAAATATCAAGTTCGTGAAAAATTGTAGTCGGAAATTAACTAAACAATGTTATATTATTGATTGAAGGGAATACTTCAGGCCGAAGGTCTGTTTTAAATGTGTTTGGTTCAAGACTGTGGTCTTACATTCCTTTCTATTCCGATTCATTCAATGATTTTTCTTAATACTTTGGATCACGGTTGTATGCAAGAAATTTGGACGAAACATATCGTTTTATTTAGCAATGTATCCTTGCCGTTCACGCGGGTGTGTATAATTTAATGATCATACCTCGCATTAATACCTTATTAAGATATAAAGGAATGGACTAGCCGTAACTACGGACAATTAAGTGCGTAAAATTTCTAACGAAATAGGTTATAAAACCAATGTGTGGATGGAGCTATTCATTTTAAAGACAAATATTTCAGTATACAATCAATATATAAAATATTTATAGTGCATTGCTCCCCCGCCTGACTCCATATCCTGATTGTCGTCGCTCGTTCAATATAACCATACAGCCTGCTTCAACCCAGTTATGTTTTAATTATGCAAAACTATCCGGATGCAATATGACACGCTACCTGCAGTCGCCACTGATAATATTATGTAAATATTTATTATACTTAGTGAATAAACAACCATGCGTGTGGTAGTGAACGTTATTAAAAAAAAGACCAATTTCTATTTTTATATTGACAAAAGCTCCTCGCAGGTGGGAATTTTCAGTATTAGTATTGCAATAAACCTCCACCCTCCTACACACACCACAACTATCCCAACACACCACCTCTCTCTCGAACTGCGATATCCTGCTTCATCCACAGAATGAAAATCCAATTGGGAATCAAACACTACAGCAAACCAAAAATGGACTAAACAGAATCTGACCAAACTGCACTGCTTTCAAATCATGCATTCACTTCATCCAGAAATATATTTCGCAGCCCCGCTTGAAAATTAAACAAAATCTGGCGTATGAAAGAACATTGATTGAGATTATGATTTTTGTAACAAGAATTAGTTACACATGATAATCGGGTTAGAATTACTAATTGGAAAATGAGTGTGGCATTTAGAAATCTATCTTGCAATCCCTAATTGTGTCAATCAGTAATTAAATTCCGTTGAAGGACTTCCAACTAAGATCTTCCGGGAATATTGTTTTTGTTCCTGTTCAACAGATACATTTTCCTGAATCAGGGAAATAAATAAACTATTCGTAGGCATTACTGCCTGGTCCTTGTGAGCGGCGGACGAGGTGAGTTGCTTGTACTAACAGTTGGTCTAACAGATACTTTATCAGTTCGACCATGAAAATGCGGCTCATGCCGTCCAACATTTATATTTGTTTCATTCATTGTTTTTACTATCTTGAACGTTAAATGTTTAGCAAAAATCAAACTTAAATTTAAATTTTAAATTGTAAATATTCTCCCAATACTATGAATATTTTTATAATATATATTTTTTGAGTCGTTATCACGTAATGGTACAGATCAACCGAGGGTTAGAAGAGGTCAGATAGAAAACTGACCTTCCAGCAAAAGCCAGACACCAGTAGTGTCAATGAGTGCCCACCCCGACACAAATCGTTTCAATGTCAGCCAATTTACATCACATTTTTGATGAAACGTCAAGGAGCTGAAATGGGAACTCAGTTTCTACCTTCACGGGTGCTACTTGGTCTGTTGAATATCATTTTCAATATTTTCTATTTGTATTCCAAATTACCAATATCCGCAACATTTTATGATGTGAACATAACTAATACTGAAGTCCCCTCCCCCACTCCTTTCCATACCGTTAGATTGTCTTTCTGGTACACCTTTGATCCCGGCAAGACCATACTTGTGTCTGTTTGTTTGTTGTGTAGTTGATTCTTGACTGCCTCCTCAATTCATGGACAATTGGGAATGAACCGTGAATGCCATTAACTTGTCCGCGATGTCGATTCCCCAAATTATTTTTTAAACTGGGAACAGTAGACCATTCAGCCCCCCTTTCCATTCTACCATGTGTTAGTCTGTACTTCCGTATTATTTATATGCGTTCTTAGTTTCTCAATATCCATACCAAAGAGAAATATGCCAAACCTGGGTTTTGATTTTCCCATTGAACCAGCCGCGAAGGTCTTTAATTGGGACAATTCAAAATTTCCGGGCATAAATATGTGCTTTCGGCCGTTACCCCCGAATGGCTTGGAATTCGCATCAGTGGAAATTAATTACATGTCAACTCCTTAAATCACACTAAATACTTTAAATATGCCATCTAATTGTTAGTATTCGTGGCTGTCCAAGCATAGTTGGTGCACATATCCTCATAATTTACCTTTGTATGTGGAATTATGTTGGTGTCCAAGTACGAATTCCAAGATTCCAATCCCTTCTATTTCAGTCCCTTAAAGGTAACGGTTAATATGCTTTAATCCTTTATAATGATATTTTTATATTTCCACCAACGCTTGCCATTTTTTGCTTTGCCCCCCATTATAGTTTATCCTGTTCATTCATGAATTCCAATTCGTCGTCAAGTAGAAAATGTAAAAAATGCATATCCACATTGGATTCCGTTTGTCTCGGTTTTGCTTCTTTCAATATCCCTTTGCAACATTCTCTTCATATTTACATTTTAGAAGGACCATTGCATTTCATTCATTTTACACAGAGATCTTAACTCACTTACTTGTGAGGTAACTTTTCCAATTATTCTTTAGGATTTATATTTATATAACCAGGATTACAAAACGATGTATTCTATCTGCTAATGTTGCTATAAACAAAATATACGGAATCAGTACAAAATGTTGGAAGAAATGCGATATTTAGTTTTAGTAGGGAAAACGACTAAGTGTATAAACTGTCGGCAACATGCCCAGAATATGCACGTTTCCTCGGTGGTCACGAATAAAGAGATGCTGAGCAAGCTTAATATTTCTGAAAGGTTAATAATGATGAGTTGGTCAGTAGCAGCTGAGTTTATGATCTTCATTAATAAGGAGATTGTAGGATGGTCAGCAGATACGAGTTTTCCAGATAAACTTTAATGATATAAATAATAGGGACGAGGTTTATGTACCAATAATAATAATAACTAACTTCTGCTTTGCCGTCAATTACGTTGATGTACATCATCTTGGTTTTCGTAAAACCCAATACCAGTGGGACGATCGATAGATGCAGAGTTGTTAGATGACTATTAACGAAAAGATGGGCAATAGACACGAGATTGCTAAATGGTTAATGATAACGAGTAGTCAGTCGGGGTCGGTTACTAGATGGCCACTAGATAAACATTAATGATGAGATTGTTTGTAGAAGTGGGGTATCTGGATAGTCAATAAAGCCAGGCTCTCTGCGTGATCAGTTAAGGCTATGTAACCGATATATACAGGTGTTATTAATGGGGAGATAAACATGCAGTCTTTTTCGGCAATGGCCCGTTTGTTGCAATGTTCATGGATAGTCGTAATTATAGTAAATAATCAGGCTGACCCGAATAGCCGTCTTTCCGTTTCCCTCCTCAGAAGTTGTCTGATCCACTGAGTTCCTCCAGCAGTTGTGTTTTTTTTTGCTCAAGATTCTAGCATCTGCAGTCTCTTGTACCTTAAATAGCCAATTGTAGCATGGTTAAGAATGATACCCAAATAGTAGAATTGTCGGTATACACCCTGTTTTATATAACAACTGATGTTTAGAAAGGGCGTATATAAAAGATCGGTGTTTTAAACAAAGTTAAGGCCAAGCAAAGGATCACGACAAGACTTATGGATGATCAAAGCTGGAAAGTCTCCTAATGATCCAGATGATATTTGAACTTACCGCTATCCTAAATATTGACACATCTGAAATGAGACCGCAGCAATATGGCCGAAATAATAATCAATTCAAAATTGTTCGCAGTTTGATTCTTCCCCCAACTTAGTAACATTCTGCATTGCTGAGGTTCACAGAATCTATTCGTGGCTTACTTGGGGATCGTTGGCCTTTCGAGAAAGCAGAAAATTACAGGTAAAAGCAGTTGCTGAAGATAATAACTAACATTCTCTTGTTAGCAGGCGAAGCACGTTTCCTCATTAGCTGGTAGCTGTCAACCCGACATTTGTTTTTAAAAATGTAGGACACGTCCAATATTTTATAGTCATAAAAAGGGTCCTTTATACTTCCAAGATTTCCTTCGATTCTGAACGTTTCTAGTCGATGCATGTTTAGAATATCACTCCATCATATTGAATAGTGGCTGTTCATCTTTATATATAAGGTCACTATGTATTGTAGTTCTGTAATAATTAAACCGGCAGTTCGTTTTTCCGCCTTCACGTGTGAATTTTACCACGTGGCTCTTGGAATTTAAAAGCAACACAAATATTACACTGGTGATATCTCCAGAGAATCCACAGTGATGAAATTGCGTCCAGTTAAAAAAAAACGAAGAGCTTTCTTCTTTGAGAATAACGAGGATCATGTCTCTTAAGAGCTTGATCATGGTGGATCATTTTTATTTCCGGAACTCCGACTAATGATGCAGAGAGGGGCTGTAGAAGTTTGGACTGTAATTATTAGCCATTAATTGGGTTCAGGACCTTTGTGGTTGTGGTAATTGAGAAGTTTGACCGCTAATCCCAATCAGGATATACAGCTGGGGGCTAGGGAGAACCAGGACAGACTGGACTCCGCCTGCAAAACTCCAGGGGTCAACACGCATAGATGTTGAGCTAAATCAAGCCGCAAACTAGAACAAAACGGCAAAGAGGGCATGGGAAAACACACCTAGACCGCTTATCAGACATGAACACGAGAACAAGCCTTTCATGTAGGAAAACGTCACCATTAGATATCTCTTTATAGTCGAGATGGGTAGCAGATGGCAAAATGTATACGGCTCATCTCTGAGTCCTGGGGTTACCAGGATTTATTTTTTGCTCATTCACGCCATATGAGCTGAACTTTGTCCATTCTAGTCGAAATAATCAACTATATCGGTGGGTCCGGTGTTACCTATCTGCCAACTACAATGCTACAATGCCTTTATTTTATTTCATCGAGGACATTAGTGAATTAGAAAAGGGTTTGTTTTTCCAAATTAATTTGCTAGTATCATAGATATCAGTATTGTTCTGGATTATTTAATTATTGAACTCGTTTTATAGATCAATAATCCAGGTCTCAAGTCTCTAGGCTTGTCTCGTAACCATCAGGCCACCGTACACTAAGGCTTGTTTTATTTTTGCACAATTCGGAATAAGAGAACAAATTATTGCCTTTGAAGAGGAAAGGGTAAACAGTTTTGACTTACTTGAAAGCACCGATGACCCATATGAAATTCCTAAATTATTTCCAATAAATATTAACGTCAAATTACAGAAATATTAAATGACTTTAAAAATGATTTATTGATGAGCAGGTTTGTTCTTTAGATGTTCTAATCGCCCTTGTCTTAAACGTGGCAGCTACCCCATTTTCCTTAGTCTTAAATATTCCAAAAGAACACTCAATGTAGAACCTAACTCAAGAATTGGGAGCTCATAATTTAAACCATTGTTAGTTATAATGAAAGATATAATTCGCTCAATTTGCAGAAAGTATTTTTAAAATTATACAATTATTGCACAATTAGTTTTAAGCCAGCAAAAAAGAACGTAGTGCACCATGCTCCAACAATACTGGTCAACGTGCAATTAACTAAATTAATGGTAGAATACAACAACACTGGCTCAAGATTCATTTTATCACTATAAATAGTAAAGGTTTTGCCTACACTGGACTTCATTGTTTGCGCTCAAGAAATTAACCCAATACAAGTTGCACCATGAGGGTATGCATAGAAGGAATCCCAAGTACAACATCAAAGGTTAAGTCCTCAAATGGAGAGTAATGGCAGATTAACAACAGAACAAATTTATATTCAAATATTGTTTTCTAAACATAATTTTGGTTATACAAACATAAAATGCCACTTCAAAATAGAGATGACTGGTCATACTGGAGCTAATATTTGTCCCCAACATACTTCCCCATTATGTCTTGATAATTCTAATGAAATTTATCAAAACTAACAACAAAACTAACAGCATCGAGATAAGCAGAAGACCAGTTAAACATTAATTATCCACCACCAAATGGACAGCATTTGCAAAATAATGAAGCATTTGTTTTATTATCCTCCTGCACCTCCTGATTTGTTATTCTCCTGAAGGTTATGGGGACTCAGTCGGTGGGCATGTTGATGACTGAGATAGATTTGGGATGTTAAAAGAATCAAGATATTGGGTAATTAATATATGAACGTGGCATTGAGGTTAAAGATCAGGCATGAGCTTGGTTGAGGGCTTGGCTTAGTCGGAGGTATGCCCATTTCTATTCTTCATCATCATCATCATTGAAAACATTAGCAACGCAGTGGTGCTGGTTTCCAATGGGAACGGTGACGGATGCACCACGCATCTCTGTCCTCCAGTTCCTGCGGACTTCCGCCGCTGGAAGTGTAAGATTTTGATGTGTGTGCTTTATCTTAATTCCTTATAATGCTCTGTACAACAGTGCTCGCAACTTCTACTGAAGTATGGATGCCCGTTGGTTCGCTAGAAGCTCATCTGCCCTTTGACAGATCTTGTTTTTGGTCCTGCTGGGGATCCACAGCCCCCTCCTCACCTGGCAAACCAGGTGGGGGAGACCATTTAGTCACCAACTATCCGACCATGGAGCAGGTAGCAGGGGATTATATGGTACCCGTGGCGGGGGGAACTCCCCCCTGACCTGACCTATTTCTACTCCTTAGCTTTTATATCTATATTGTATAATAAGAAGATTCCAAACAATAAATATATTCCAAATACTTTGATTAACAGCATAGCTTACATTTTTGAGGGAGCACTTAATGTTGGCAAAAAATAAATGTACTAATTTCCCAATTCTAGCATAGTTTCCCCACCACTGGCATCCCTACCCCATTAATCTCTTAAAGAGTTTGTAAGTTTTTTTATTTCACCGTCTGAGACAATAAATCTCTGTTACTGCAGAGCATTGCCATGCCAGCAACTCTCAACTAATGAAGGGTATAAGTTAAACTGTTAAGCAAATTAATTACACTGTATTCAAAATCCAATGCATAAAGACACGAGAGCCTTCCTAGCTCGAAGAAGGCCACCTCTAACCCAAAGCGTGGCCGGGGTTCTGCTTGTTTGAGTGGCACCTTTGAATGTACTTCCATCGGCCTCTCAATGAAATGTGCCTCTCCATCCAATATTTTCATCAACCTTATTGCATAATTTCACCTGGGACCGCATCAGACTTCAAAGCATGGCCATTATTATTATTTTACCACTGCCTATTGTGACACAGGCTTTCTTTTATTATTTTATGTGGCTGAGGAGAGGTAGAAGTGGCACTGAAAGAAAACCTGGACATGCGCAAATAATTATAGATATTGAATGGATATTAGAAAATTATAGTGATGGCAAAGGCATTCAGAGGAAGGCAATCAAATAAAAAAAGTAACATCAGATGCCTATCAGCGATATTTATCTGTCTTTAGAAGGTGTTCATGTCCGGAATTCTAGCAGGTTCAAATTTATCCGCCAGAAATCATGCAAGCACTCCCTGGAATGCTTTCCAATTTTACAATCGCTTTTGGCATTCTGTTATTATATTCCAGAGAAGAAAATCCAGAAAAGAATAGATCAGGTAGATGCACAGAGTCTCTGGACCAGAATAGGGGAATTCAGGACCCAAGGACATGGGTTCAAAATGAAGGGGAAAAGATTTAATAGGAATCCGAGGGGCTGCTTTTTCAGACAAAGGATGGTTGGTGTATGGAACAAGCTGCCAGAGGAGGTAGTTCAGAATGGGACTATCCCAAAGTGAAAGAGATTGTTAGACAGGTATATGGATCAGACAGCTTTGGAGAGATATCGACCAAGCGCAGGCAAGTGGGACTAGTGTAGCTTTAGACATTGTTGGCCGGTGGGAGCAAATTGGGCCAAAGGGCCTGTTTCCACACTTTATCACTATGACTCTAAAATGTCCCTGAAATGTTACTTTGCTTAGAATGGAGATATAGTTCCTTCTCTGAGCTTAAGTGGTCAAACACTCCAGCATTTCCTCAATACTTTACTGAAACATATCTGCTGCAGATGCTGGAAAAATCGAAGATAGACAAAAATGCTGGAGAAATTCAGCGGGTGAGGCAGCATCAATGGAGCAGAGGAATAGAATATATTTCGGGTCAAGACCCTTCTTCTGAAGAAGGGTCTCGACCCGAAATATAATCTATTCCTCCGAAGGTAGACAAAAATGCTGGAGAAACTCAGCGGGTGAGGCAGCATCTATGGAGCAAAGGAATTGGTGACATTTCAGGTCGAGACCCTTCTTCTGACGTTTCAGGTCGAGACCCTTCTTCTGAAGAAGGGTCTCGACCTGAAACGTCACCAATTCCTTCGCTCCATAGATGCTGCCTCACCCGCTGAGTTTCTCCAGCATTTTTGTCTACCTTCGATTTTTCCAGCATCTGCAGTTCTTTCTTAAGCTTTAAACAGTTGATAACTATGAAATTTTTTCATATCACAATTTCCGTGACAGTATTACTCCCTTTGAATAAATACATTTAGATATAGAAAATATAAATTGGCATGTTGTCTCTTCTACCTTGGACTTACACAGTATCTTTACAATAAATGTGGGAACCTTGGAACCTCTTCAACCCCAGTACGTACCAATATCTGTAATGTTGAGTTGACCTTCACTGAAATTAACTTTTATTTTATATTTGGAGTAAACTGTGTCTAGTCATTTTTTAGGAGCTCAAAACAAATTTGAGGCTAAGATTTTGGATGTTGGGAATGAAGTTTGTTTTTTGGATGGACCTGGGATTCAACATCAAAACCTTGAACTTGACAGACTCTGAGTGCCCCCTTTGGTTGGTGTTTACAAACAACTTACAATAACCAGGCCGCATCTCCTGTGCCACTTTTCTCCAGCTACCGGGGCCATGGTACAAATATTACATCAGTAAGTGATTTGTTTAGAAATGCATTGTTGTTAGTTTGCATATATGAATCTGCATTCTGCTTAAACCTGTACAGGTCTTGTCAGCTTTTTTTCTTTTTGTTTCACTGCTAACACATAAACATTTTTGGGTGGGAATTCAACACAGGACGAGTATTTTCGGAACAACGGAAGCCAATCAAGGAATATTTGGATTTAAAGGCTCATTAATTGTACTATGCCGATAAATATCCAGACCATTAATAATGTAATTATTTTACTGCAATTTGCGATTTGAGGTCACGAACACTGAAGCCTAGAAATGAAGCAACTATTTAAATAGACATGGCACGTTATAAGATCTCGCGATATATTATGTAAACTTATTTGAAATGATGTCTGATCGAATGTCACCATTTGGCTGTGTTGCTTTGTGCATTAACATGCATTAGTTGTTCAACCTTTATATTCTGTGCGCGGGGCATTTCGGTTATAGTTGAAATGAATAGTTTCGGCTTCTACTCAAGGAGGAATTAGTATTTAATGTGGAAAGCGAACAAAGAACCACGAGGATGTGTTCAAAACGTTAGTGATTTGTTTTTTAAAAAGTTATTTCCGCCGTTACTAATAGTCTAGATCTAGACGGAGAAAGTTGGTAGTTATTGCCACTTTAAGACCTAACTGTATAGGCAGCTCATCATTGCAATTTCTGTTTCACTTCATTGCCCTCAAGTCATTAATCCATACGACTAAAACAACGAAGCTGCACGTCTCCAAAGTGTGCAATAAAAATGCGTGAATGCAGAGCCCCGGGGCAAAGAGAAAATTACCAGAAGTAGAAGTGACCTTAGGATGATGTAATCAATCAAACGACCCGTAGGGACACATATCACAGTCTTAATCTTTCAAGGGAGGTTAGATGAGAGAGTCGTGTGAGGTTTTTTTAATAAATATATATAAACACCCATTTTTACCCATTTAAAATGTTGTTACCTCAGGCGGGAGAGATAGGGAATATCATAGAAGGAAAGCATAAATCTTTGTATGAAAGAATAACACCAGAGCGAATAGAGTTCTTTAGACAGGAATGCTGGACATTAGGTCATCTTCTATGTTTTTTAAACTGTAAGCGAGATGACAAATATATAACGTACTCTAATAAGCCCATGGTGATGTAATGTGTTATTTAAAACATTCGTAGTGTTTTAAGATGCGGCGTTACAATGCAAAGCGGCGCCTGGTTCAAAAGGAGAAAATCATTTGCTTGAGATGTATAGCAATGGCATATGCAAAGCAATATTACAATATTAGAGGTGATTGGAGCTAATCGTTTATTTTTTAATATTCCAACAGATTCAAATTCATACATTCTGTAAACAGCTATCCAACTGGAAACCGTTGAGATTACGAGTCTGTGATGCTTCAGTTAAAGAGGAAAATGTCTTCTGATGGATTGCCTTGTAATCGCAACATGTTCTATAACAATAATTCTTAGCCCTTTCCTTAGGGGACTCAAGGTAGGTGTAGCAAGTTAATGTCAGGATCTGGTCGGGTCAATGCTTTTGCTTTATGGGAACTGAATAAATCAAATTCATTTTTGAGTCATAGTGGAGGGGGTGGGTGGGTGGGGGGGGGGGGGGGGGGGGGGGAGCAGTAATTGAGATTATGTTCTGCTTTTGAAAGTTAGGCCTTTAGGTTTATGGGATTGAATAAGTCCCTATCTGCTCTTATGTAAATGAGATTGGGCAACATTCAGTGCACGCCCACCGATTCGCTACATTCTGCTGTCGCGTCTTTCCATTTTCACAGTGGGTTTAACAACATCCTTTGGTAGTCAGATACTTACAGAATTTTACAACGCTGCCCGTATGTAAAATATTGCATCGTCTTTCTGCTGAAGAAAGTTCATTATATGCTTGTCAAAGATTAAATTGGAGCTCATTTCCTTTCATATCTGGAACAATATATAACACACAAAACAACATGTGTGGGCACAACAGGATGATCACCACTACTGCCGCTCTTTTGTGTTGGCAGTTACCTTGAAGGAAAAAGAATGATACTAAAGAAAAATAATAAGTTTGTATGCGGACCGATATCTTCCAGCTCCCTCCAGTTCAAACATTGTTGATCCATTTCCCGTGATGTGATGGATGGGATCCGCAACTCATACTCCTCATTCAAATCCTCACTGGAACATAAGTCAACCACGCCACACGGAGAACGGGGCAATTTTACACAACAGGCAAGGAGAAGTTCTAAAGAGTGAAAAGGGGAGACAGCAGAACATCACTCAATAATAAAGGTCACATCAATCAGTATATTCTTCGACAAAATGATGATATCCTAGTCCAAAGCCACATTAAGACAGTGACAGCAAGAAATAAAGCTCAACTTGAAGTTTAGCATGTTCCAAAGTATTGACCATTCTATAATTTTTTAGATAAATGGCAATGCGATTGTAATATTCTTTGAATATAAATAATTGTCTTCTCATTAATATTATGACAATTATATTTTTTATTGACTTCTGAATGATTTTAATCGGTTTGATAATGTTATGTTTAATCATTTAAACAATTCAATGAAATGCTGTATTAACATTTGTTTGTATGGAAGCTGCAATTAATGTTGAGTTTCGTGCGATAACCTCAATAGACCATAGATGCAGGAGTAGGCCATTCGGCCCTTCGAGCCAGCACCGCCATTCACTGTGGTCATGGCTGATCATCCACAATCAGTACTCCGTTCCTGCCCTTTTCCAATATCCCTTGACTCTGCTATCTTTAAGAGCTCTGTCTATCCCCATTCCCAATTTGTATTGGTTCAAAAACTTTCCAGGAGCTAATTAGTTAGCAGCACAAGTTAATAATATGTGACAGAAGTGCGGATATACTTTCTGACTGTCATTTTAAAGTATCATGGATGCCAGTCTTTAACTATAAGGGGAAGTTAATACGTGATAGTGGTTATCAGCCGATGCCAAAATGGGTGACATAGAGATATCATCGAGAATTACCAGTGACAGTGTTAAGCTGACATGCCTGAATATACAAGATAATCCATCATTATTTGTGCTAAGGACGTTACCAACGTTCTTGCGTTGGAGATCTGGGGTGCAGCTTTCATAGATTCAGGCAATTTATGGCTAAATCGAGTTCCTTCCATTTCTAACAAAGTGCAGGAGTTATTCTTCAGTTGTCAAAGGTTACACTTGTCAGTGAGCGAATGCGACCGGATCGTAATGATTTCGTAACACCCAACTTGCCTCCAATACTGTGCGAATAGTTTAAATGTCAGCTAGAGTCCTCGGTCTTCTTAGTTTTAGTTAACATTTTTCTATCTCTTTGAAAAAGGGAAATACTGAAGACGTAAGTAAGCAGGGACATTCTATCACTGCAATTTCTCAAAATCAGTTGATTTCAATCGGAGTCGTTTATTGCATCGTTGCATTCTATTATTGTATTGTATTATACAATAACATAAATATGTTTGATCTAAATACTGAATATCATTTTACTTCACCAAGTGTGATATATTTCAGGCATTACAAACACATGTACTAAAAATCCAATGTATTTGTGTACCCATTTCTCCCTTGCATTTTAAACTGATTTTTAAACGCAAATTCATTCAGTGGTTCCAGAATAGCCGTAGTTTTATTTCTGAAATTTAAATTGTTTCTCAAGGATATCCTAAATTGCTCCAGACGCAGATATTTAAATATTAATGTATGTTTTGCTCTAATATGTCCAAGTTCATTTCGCTAACTTTATTTTATGCGATTTTACACGAGATTAATGGCTAAAATTGACGTGCACTCGTGTTTCGGGTCGAGACCCTTCTTCAGACTGGTCAACGTCACCCACTCCTTCTCTCCAGAGATGCTGCCTGTCCTGCTGAGTTACTCCCGCATTTTGTGTTTAAACCAGCGTCTGTAGTTCCTTTCTGCACAATTTGACATATTCTCAAGTGGTTTATTAATTAATGCAACATACAACATAAAACATTACCGCATCCGAGGAGTAAAGAGTCACCTCACGTTGTTTTGTACTTTTAACCAATACAATATTAATATTAAATCTTGAATTAACCATGGAAATAGGGTGGCTTATAAATCGTAAATTACTGTAATAATCAAATAAGTATCGAACATATGTATCATTAATGTTGTGCTTATTTCGAGCCAAGTAATTACTATTTTCAGAACATGTAATTCTGGGCTCGATAATATTCTCACACTTTTGAACAACTGATGCATTTTTTTTGTAGCAGATGTCTATAATGGTGCACATGCATATACAAGCACACACGGAGAGCACACAACCAGGCTTACAACGTATACTTTAACAATTGATTATGTATCGCATTATACAATGCGAAGTTTAAAATGCTTAAACACGTATGTATAGGCATAATATACCGCAGGATTACATGTGTCCACAGAGGCTCAGCTTTCAGTTAAACAAATATCACGTGCACCTGCACGTTTGTGCTATTTACATATGATACATTTCGCTATACATTTTCTGATTTAATAAAGACAAGTGAACACAATAGGCAACTTGTCGGTTTATTATTTTAACGTCTATTTGAAATTTTTTTTAATTAGTTATAATTGCACACAGACCAACTGGTAAGACTTAATTAACATTCTAAAGTTTTAAAGTTACTTAAAACATCAAGATCATTAAAATAAACTGTAGAAATTCGTTGTCCTCTTCTCTTGGAAATTCTAAATAGAATGTCTTTAAAATTACAGCTAATTAGAAATTTATAACATAGCATTTCGTTTAACAAATTACTAATTATGAACTGGGTAATTGAATATTTTTTGGGAGATGTCTGGCGCAAAATGTATGTAATTATTCCAACTATGTTTTCTCATCAAAAAATTACCCTCCTGTTTATTTCTATTAACGTGGTAAATTATGATTATAAAATTATCATGACATTACTGAATCTTATGTCCACTTCAACCGCATCGATATGTACAACATGTTGAGTGTTAATTCGAAACGTTTAGGCGTTTTAGTAATTTATGACTGCGCTATTTTTTGTTTGTGGGAGCTATATTTCCTCATTAGATACAATGCGATTTGGTATAATGTTAGATACCGCACCCGCGTCGTGTCCGATTCGAACTCAGTATTGACATTTGCTGAAGTTTTTATATGTTAATGTAGTTTTCGAACTGTGAGGTTTGGTAATGGAGATTGGTAGCTGCTTGCTAACATCGACCGCTAGTAACATCTGTCTTTGCTCTTAGGCCAGATGCGGTACCAGTTTTATTTAGCAGCCCATTAGCTTGGTTAAACTGCATTCTTAATTAGCGAATGCATTTAAAACTGTAGTATTATAAGAAATAATAGAAAACGCATTAGGAAAATGATTATATAGGGAAATATCATTTTACATGTTTAAGATTTAATACTGCTCCTTTGAGGTCTAAAACATTAGTTATGAACCAAAGAACAATCCAGCCGTAGTTGACCTATTAGTGTCAATGTTTAAGCAAGAGCTGCAGATGCTGGAAACATCGAAGGTAGAGAAAAATGCTGGAGAAACTCAGCGGGTGAGGCAGCCTCTATGGAGAGAAGGAATATGTGACGTTCCGGGTCGAGACCCGAAGAAGTGTCTGGAGCCGAAAGGTCACCCACTCCTTCTCTCCAGAGATGCTGCCTGTCCCGCTGAGTTACTCCACCATTTTGTGTCTATACTTAAATACATTTGTTTTTGTAAAGAAATCTATGATACAACATACTTCTCAGACGGCTGAGCGAATCACCTCCTGCTCACCCCCCCCCCCCCCCCCCCCACACTCCCCCAATACCCAAATCGTACACTCATGAAGGGATATTGATTAACTGACCCAGACACATTTGTGTACAATATTATTCACAAAAAGCTGGACGAAGTCAGCGGGCCAGGCAGCATCTCTGGAGAAAAGGGAGATATGACGTTTCGGGTCGAGACTCTTCATCTGACTCTGATGAAGGGTCTCGATCCTAAACGTCGCCTGTTCCTTTTATCCAGTGATGCTACCTGACCCGCTGGCTTACTCCAGCCTTTTGTGTCTTTCTTCGGTATAAATCAGCATCTGCAGTTCCTTCTTACACGAGAATATTATTCATTTACATCCAGCGAATATATTGGTACTTGCCTATTACCGATGTCATTTTGGTAAATGTAAAACCAACTCTTGTTTTACTTTCACTCAAATAATAATTAAACTTCTAACGATGCAAAGGTTCACACGAGCCATATGTACAATGTGTTCGAAATGTTGGAACCAAATAGGAAACAAATCAAAAATGACTAGTAGTAGATTCACACTTACTGATTGGCTAAGGGTTGTCTAAGGCAATTCTACTTTTAAAGATTAATCGTCCGATACAAAGTCAAGTCGGAAACTAATGAATTTAATTTCGTGCCGCACGGCTTTCAAATTTATAGTGACCTAGATTTCTATCAGGGCACTTTTTAAAGACATTTATTAGAATCTGAGAAATGTGGGGGAAAGAAAAGCAAAGAAAGAGAGAATACAAGGGGAAATGTGAAACATGGAATAGTGGTGTTACTAGGAAAGAAAGTTAGGACGCCAAAATAACACCTGCGAACACTGACGAAAAATCAAAGGAGGTGTTTACAAAATAAATAAAGGTCTAGACTATAACAATACAATCGGCTGCCACTATTTCAAACTCTATTCTGAGACACATGCTTGCAGAGGGTGTTTAATGTTCCGCCAATGTGACAGGAAAATCGGCATTGAACTAAGAAACCTGGTACCACAGGAGGCCGTTGGCCCATCTTGTGCGTGTCGTTCAAAAAAGCCTCTTTTGAAGGGTTTCTCTCCAGCCAAACCCATCTTTCAGATGCCCATCTGCAGCTAGCCCTGCAGGCTCAAATCTACATCCAAATCCTGTCGCGAGTTTCTGCATCGGCTACTCTTTCAAGGAAATTTTTCTCGGCCCCTTCTTTCCTCTGGGTGAAAAACATTTTACTTATCTCCCGTTTGATCTCCTCTTCTGCGGGAAATATATACTTATTTTCTCTATTTAAACCCACGTTATTTTATATATCTGATCCCTTTGCCTTCATCATCCCGCGTTCTAAAGACAACAGCCCTAGTTTATCCAATGTTCCCATAGCCGTTTTTTTCGTAATTCGGTTCCTTCTCTAATACAATCTTACATTTCGTGTACTGCAGTGACCAGACATGTACGCAGCAATTAACATATGGTCAAGTTCGTGTTCCAGCATTATTTCTCTGACCTTGCACTAGATGCTTCAAGTAATTGAGTACCCCACATGCTTCATAAAGCATTTTATTACTTTCAAGAGTTCATGGTCATCCACTCCAAGGTCTCTCAGTTCCACCGGAACTATCCCCTGTACCCTGTGTCCTTGCCTTGTTGAATCTCCTCAAATTCACTGCCTCGTCTTTCCGCGTACTGAATTCCATTTGCCATTTCTCAAATGATCAGACCATCTACATTTTCTGCAGTCCACACCTTTCGTCCTCTGTGTTTTCTGCAGGATTGACAAGTAGGCATGAACCCCATTACGAGGTTAAAATGTTGCTAGTTAAAACCTTACTGATTTACTATTGAGTTTCCTCGGCATTAGAATCCTTTAGTCCAAGTCTGTTTGATGGGTGTTCCAGAAAACTACGTCTTAGCACCCAGATTCCGATATGAAATAAACCACAGTGACAATAAAAAAAGGAAGTGATTAGAGGTTGTAACTTTTCAAATCGACCATGACTAACATGAATGTGACAGGCTGTGAATACTGGCACTGGTTTGTAAACGTGGGTGAACACATTAATTTCAGTCAGTGGGCACGCGTGTGGGATGCATGTGGCGTGGAATGTAGAGGAGAGTGCTTTGGGGTTAGTGACTTTAATCAACCAAAACAGATTGATCCTACACTTCCAAAGTGGATTACATCTTGCTACACACATTTCCACCAAAAAAAAACGTTTTGTAGGATATACATCCTGGATATTTTAAAGTCTACTTGGAAGGTAGAAGTTAAAATGGAAGTTAAAAATTAAAACCAGTTCGAAAAGGGCACCCTGAATTATCATAAACTCGAAATTTCTGCATTACAAGAAACGTGTAATCCAATTCCATTTTAAATAATAGATTAATCCGATTTACATTAAAGTGAAACGTCAAGATGCAGCGGTTCAAAAAACTTTAATGGAGAGTGAGTAAAATTGTAAACAGATCGTAAAAAGATTGGCAAATAACAAAAGGCTGGTGGAACTCAGCAGGCCAGGCAGCATCTCTGGAGGAAACGGGGTACTGATTGGCGATGATCAGCCATGATCGCATTGAATGGCGGTGCTGGCTCGAAGGGCCAAATGGCCTCTACTCCTGCACCTATTGTCTATTGTCTATTGGAATAGAGAGACGAAGATCGGGATCCTTTTAAAAACTGGCCTTGTACCGTCAGAGTTTAAAAAAACAATAGAGCAACAGGAGTTGCAATGTCTCATTTTTACTCTTGGTGACTTTTGTTTGTAATACTAAATAGTTTTGGGGCGATATGACATTAACATCTTGGGCAAATCTCAAATATTAAACAATTCCTTTCCTCGGGGCACAATAACTAGCCAAGACAATAAAGAAACATAATTTGGGTCGACTGACAAAGTTAGGTGCGACTGTTATAGTTGCAACAATCAAGGCTCTTGTGTTTATTGTATTTTACTTTTTCGGTATAATTCGGGATTTGAACATGCAACAACGTATTACAGATTTGGCACGTTTCTTTATGAACTATTTTCGAACAATATATTATTTTTTAAATGCGATTTTATTACTCCTGAAAAATGTGATGCCAAAGAAAGGAATTGTTTTATATTTCAAAATTTTGATTGTGAATATTCCATCGCCCCAACAAATCATAGTCATGGAGTCATCGTCTTACAGCGAGGAAACAGGCCCTTCCGCCCAATTTGCCCACACGGCCGACGTTCCATCTAAGCTAGTCCTACCTACCTGCGTTTGGTCCATATCCCTCCAAGCCTGTCCTATCCACGTACCTGTCCAAATGTTTCTTAAACGTTGCGATAGTACCTGCCTCAACTACCTTCCCTGGCAGCTCGATCCTTACATCTACCACCCTTTGAGTGAAAAAGTGACCCCTCAGATTCTTATCCAGCCCCCCCCTCCCCCCCCCCCCCCCCCCCCCGCGTAAACCTACGACTGGTTATGTATTAACGCACTCGCCAGGATAATGATTAATATGTTGGGGTTAATTCTCGTTATTTAAAAGTTGTTCGATCTGTAGTAATTAATTTTAGGCACTTTTCACAAAAAGTGAGAATGATTCTGTTGGGTCTAACAAATCAAAAGTTATATATTCAATGCTGATACACAAGGATTCAAAAAAAATGTTCGCTTTGCTTAAAAGACATAAATAGAATCAATGAGATGAAAACATACTAAACCGTGTTATTGGTTGTCGTTTGCACTGGACAAGACTGGAAAGTTTAATTTGGCCTTTGCTGAGCGAACGTGGAATGGTACTGTGAACTTGCACGTCTAAACCTGCTGGAGTGTGAAGCCCTCCGGTGTTCATTTCCTGGCTCCTCGCTAGGTCCGCCACGGTTAACATTAATTGCCTTCACTGTTGTATGGAAACCTATATTTTCTTAAGGAGTCAATGGGCTCTCTGCCGCTTCTTCACACTTTTTGAATTATCCCGTTTCTTCTAGTAACTCTCATTTTACGGTGACTGGCTTCGTGCATGAAAGTGCCGGATGAAATGTATAATACTATGCTGCTAAATCAACCTGCAATATGCAAGGCCAAGGGATCAGAATATACCTCGAGTTCCCTAAATGTCTTCTGTCTGTAGTGCCTTTTTAACTTTGTACATTATTTTAATCAAATTAGGCATCTCCTTGTCTTCAATAACTTCACCACCAATTTCCATCCTGCAATCAAATTCATTTGGACATCTCGACACCTTCCTCCCCTTTCTTGATCTCACCATTTCCATTACAGGAGATAGACTATCGACTGACATCTATTACAAACCCACTATACACTTCTTCCCATCCAGCTTCCTGCAAAGACTATCCCCTACTCCCAATTTCTCCATCTACGCTGCATTTGCACCCAAGATGAGGTGTTCCATAGGGAATGGGGATTCCCCTCTTCCATCATAGATGAGGCCCTCATATGTGTCTCCTCAGTACCCCACAGCTCCACCCTTGCTCCCCCTCCCCCTAGTCTTAACAGGGTCAGAGTCCCCCCTAGTCTTTACCTTTCACTCTATCATCCGTCGCATACAACACATAACCCAACATTTTCATCACCTCCAATGGGATCTCACCACTAGTTACATCTTCCCATCTCATATTTTGCTTGGGTAGCTTACAACCTAGGGGTATGAATTTTGATTTCTCTAACTTTAAGTAATCAATCCCTGCATTCCCTCTCTCCATCCCACCCCCACCCAAGTCACACCAGCTTTTCGTTCTCACCTAGCAAACAGCTACCAATGGCATGTTTCCTTCATCATTGTTACTTTTTTGCATATTTATAATTCATTTGTTCTATATCTTTCTACATCATCATCTATATCTCTCATTTCCGTTTCCCGTGACTTTTAGTCTGAAGAAGGGTGTCGACCCAAAACGTATTTGTGTACCCTTTCATCCCTGCCATTTAAAACTGAATTTATAAAAGATTTAATGGCGAGATAGAGTTAGATAGAGCTCTAGGGGCTGGTGGAATCAAGGGATATGGGGAGAAGGCAGGCATGGGTTATTGATTGGGGACGATCAGCCATGATCACAATGAATGGTGGTGTTGGCTTGAAGAGCTGAATGGCCTCCTCCTGCACCTATTTTCTATGTTTCTATGTTTCTAATTCATTCAATGTTTTCAGAACAGCTATACTTCTATTTATGAAATTCAAATTGTTTCTCAAGGATATCCTAAATTGCTCGAGATGCAGATATTTTGTACTTCAATATTAATGTATGTTTAATATGTCCAAGTTCATTCTGCAAACTGTTTATTTTATGTGATTACACGATATTAATGGCTAAAATTGACATGCACTGGTGTTTTGAGTTGAGACCCTTCTTCAGACTGGTCAACATCACCCATTCCTTCTCTCCAAAGATGCTGCCTGTCCCGCTGAGTTACTCCACCATTTTGTGTCTATCTTCGGTTTAAACCAGCATCTGCAGTTCCTTCCTACACATCTCCCTGTCTATTGTTGGGCAGCTGCCCATTTCTCTGCCTCCAGTCATTCGTGTTTGGTTGTGCCCTTTTTTCTCGTCATTGGCAGCAACTATTATTCCGGCTGTTGGCTGCTAATTCTCCACTATTGGTTGTGCAGTCACCGGCAGTAGGACCTTGATTGCTATCCCCCCTACTGATAGATATCCCATAAATTTAGCCCTTCTGTATGGGGTACAGACAAGGTTCACCAGACTGATTCCTGGGATGTCAGGACTTCCATATGAAGAAAGATTGGATAGACTCGGCTTGTACTTGCTGTAATTTAGAAGATTGAGGGGGGATCTTATGGAGACTTACAAAATTCTTAAGGGGTTGGACAGGCTAGATGCAGGAAGATTGTTCCCGATGTTGGGGAACTCCAGAACAAGGGGTCACAGTTTAAGGATAAGGGGGAAATCTTTTAGGACCAAGATGAGAAAATCATTTTTCACACAGAGAGTGGTGAATCTGTGGAATTCTCTGCCACAGAAGGTAGTTGAGGTCAGTTCGTTGGCTATATTTAAGAGTGAGTTAGATGTGGCCCTTGTGGCTAAAGGGATCAGGGGGTATGGAGAGATGGCAGGTACAGGATACTGAGTTGGATGATCAGCCATGATCATATTGAATGGTGGTGCAGGCTCGAAGGGCCGAATGGCCTACTCCTGCACCTATTTTCTATGTTTCTATGTTTCTTACCTTAAACTTGTATCCTCTGGTTCTTGATTCCCCTACCCCAGATACAAGATTCTGCATTCACCCTATCTATTCCCCTCTTGATCTTATCACCCCTTAGCCTCCTGTGCTCCAAGGAATAATGCCAAATTTCCCCAATGCCCCCCCCCCCCCCCCCCCCCCCCCCGCGTCCTGACAACATCCTGGTACATCTCTGCATTTTTCCCGGCTTAATTACATATTTCCTATAACAAAGTGACCACAAATGAACAGAAACCACCAATGTCTTGTACAACTGTAACCTAACGTCCCAATGTCTATACCTTGATTAATGAAGGCTACTCTACCCTGACTTACTTATGCATTCCCTTTGAGGATTCTTCGTAATTTTATTTGCCAGAGCTATCTACTGAACCCTCTTTGCGCTCCTGATTTACTTCTTACGTATGCTCCTTAGTTCCCTATATCCTCCAGGGTCACACTTGATCCCAGCGGCCTCTGCCTGGCCAATGCCTCCCTTTTCCTCACCGGGTTTAATTAGTGTAGAATAAAGAAATATAAATAAGATTTACATTTCTATATTAAGTAAATTACCAGCTGGATTTCCATTGCGTTGCACATGTGGCGTCAAAAGTATGCATTGGCTTCAGAGGAAGCACGAGTTAAATGGCAGGCCTGATTCAAAGGCATACATCCTTTTTTATACACATTGCATTGATTTGAAATTCCCCAAAATGGCTACTACAAAGCTATTCACAGATATATGAATTCCAGTTGTTTATTATTCATGCAACAATTTGAGATGAGGAATGATTAAAGTATCTGCTATTTTTAGCGGTAGTTCCTAGAAGCATTTTCTGTGAACAACACAGGATCCCATCTCCAGGTACTCGCCAGCTGTAATCCACATTTCCTGAAAGGAAGTCAAGCATGTCAGGATGGACGCTCCAATCCAAACAGAATATTTTCTCTCCGGAGGGGCGATGACTTTCACCGGCACTCCAGCAGGAGCCAACGACTGCAACTCCTTTAACATCCTTTCATCCAGACCTGGAAAGAGCGTGGACCCCCCCGAGAGGAGCACGTTTGAATGGAGACACTTCCGCAAGTCGATGTCACATTTTAAGATGCTCTTGAAGACCAGTCTGTGCACACCCGGACATTCGAAACCCACGCAAGCTGGAGAAAAAAGTATCTCCGGGGCTCTGAAAAGCTGGCTTTGGATCTGTATCACATTTCCATCAGGCAGCTTGTATTCCTTCTGGATATCTTCTCGCCGTTTCCTCATTTCCACTTGTGGGTCAATAGCCACGTAGCATAGCTTCTCCTTCATGTCCTTCACGATCTCCCTCTCGGCAGAAGAGATGAAGGAGTGTCCAACTTCCATCAAAATCCTGACGAAATACTGGGTAATATCTCTGCCAGCTAAGTCGAATCTGTAGACAGCGTGAGGGAGGCAGTAACCTTCGTAAATGGGTACTGTGTGAGTCACGCCATCACCGCTATCCACCACCAGGCCGGTTGTTCGCCCTGAAGCGTACAGAGCTAGAACCGCCTGCACAGCGACATACATTGCAGGCACCTTGAAACTCTCAAACATCATCTCGGTCATGGTTTCTCGGTTGAGCAAGGGATTCAGAGGGGCTTCGGTCAACAGCACTGGTCGCTCGTGTGATTTTAAACGAAGTTCGCAATCATATACATGTCGCCAGATCTTTTCCATATCGTCCCAGGAAGTCACTATGCCATGTTTTATTGGGTATTTTAAACTTAATATTCCTCTCTTAGCTTGAGCTTCTTCTCCTATATAGTACTCCTTGTGACCAGCGCCAAGCATGGTCGCCTTGGCTTTGGGACGTCCCACGATGGATGTAATGACTGACCTTGGGGCATTGTCCCCGGCTATCCCCGCCTTGCATATACCCGAGCCGTTGTCTATGATCACAGCGGAGTTATCCATAATTTTGATTCCTTAAAGCTCGCGATGTGGTTGGCGAGTCAGTTCAGGCTTACAGGGAAGGTTGGAGTGGGTATTAAGAGTTCTCCCGATGAGGTCACAAAGTCCGGCCGTGCTTTCCCCCTCTATGCCGCAACAAGAGGTCCAGTCAGCGAGTCTCCGACACTCCTCGCCTCTGGACACATTGTTACATAAGATGACAAGGACCGATGCACACGCAACGCAAATGAACAATTCATAGCCTCTTGGCTACGGCGTTATGCTCAACACAGAACACATAACCACCAGCTAGATAATAGGAATGAAGAAAAAATGTGATTCTGATGATGACAATGGTAAGCTTTACAAAGTAGAAGAGAGTAGGTAACTGATAAACAAAGGCAAATGAAAGATAGGCATTAACTAAATATAAATCACATACACATGGTAACACATTGATGGTCTTCTGTAGAAATGGGCTTCAGAAACAGGGAGTTACATAAACTTTTACTTCCTGTTTTGACAAGATGGCAATCGTAATTTTGTATCAAAAACATATTAACAAAGTTAGTTATATTAGAATTGTTTATTGATCAACTTCCCGTGGCCTCAGTTCCTAGAATTCTCCTTGGGTATGTTCAATCATGATGTATTTTTTTCTTAATCTTAGTTCTTGTTAAGTATGTCAGTATGTTTGTTTTATTTCACAGACTATGGATCAACATGAATAATGTGGGTGATATTGTAGATAACAAAGATGGTTATCAAAATATACAGCAGCATCGTGATCAGTTGGGCAAATGGTCTGAGGGATGGATTAATGGCGTTTGATGCAGGCAAGCATGAGGTGTTGCATTTGAGGGCAGGACCTTCACCATGAATGGCACGGCTCTGAGGAGTATTGTAGAGCAGAGGGATCTAAGGGTGCAGGTACATCATTCCTTGAAAGTGGTATCACAAGTAGACTTTTGGCCTTCTTCACTCAAGATATTAAGTATAGAAGTTGGGATGTTACAGAATGTTACAGTTGTACATGAATGTTGGTGAAGCCGCATTGTGTTCAGTTTTGGTCATCCTGCCATAGGGAGGATGTTGTTAAGCTTTAAAGAGTGCAGAGGAGATTTACAAGGATGTTGCCAGGACTTGAGGGCCTGAGCTACAGGGAGAGGCTGAGCAGGCTAGGACATTATTCCTTGGAGCACAGGAGGATAATGCGTGATCTAATAGAGGTGTATAAGATCATGATGGGAATAGATACACTAGATGCACACTGTTTTATCCAGATTAGGTCAATTCAGGAATCAGGTGAGATTGAATAGGAACCCGATGGCCAATGTTTTCCACAGAGAGGATGGTAGGTATATGAAACGACCTGTCAGGTTTGGTAGTTGAAGAACTTATTATAACAACATTTTTTTTTTTTAAGTGTGAAATGGGCCAAATGTGAGCAGATTGGACTGGTGCAGATGGGGCAATATGTATAAGTTGGGGCAATTGGGGCAATTGGCCTGTTTGTATGCTGTATGACAATGACTCGAGGATGAATAAAGGTTGGTAGTTTACTCAGTCTCAGTCCTTGGGAATGGATTTGGTTTTGAATGTTTTTTAAACGTAGAAACATAGAAACATAGAAAATAGGTGCAGGAGTAGGCCATTCGGCCCATCGAGCCTGCACCGCCATTCAATATGATAATGGCTGATCATTCAACTCAATATCCTGTACCTGCCTTCTCTCTATACCCCCTCATCCCTTTAGCCACAAGGGCCACATCTAACCCCCTCTTAAATATAGCCAATGAACTGGCCTCAACTACATTCTGTGGCTGAGTATTCCACCGATTCACCAATCTGTGTGAAAAATGATTTTCTCATCTCGGTCCTAAAATACTTCCTCCTTATCCTTAAACTGTGACCCGTTGTTCTGGACTTCCCCAACATCGGGAACAATCTTCCTGCATCTAGCCTGTTCAACCCCTTAAGAATTTTGTAAGTCTCCATAAGATTCCCCCTCAATCTTCTAAATTCCAGCGAGTACAAGCCGAGTCTATCCAGTCTTTCTTCATAGGGAAGTCCTGCCATCCCAGGAATCAGTCTGGCGAACCTTTTCTGTGCTCCCTCTATGGCAAAAATGTCTTTCCTCAGATTAGGAGACAAAAACTGTACGCAATACTCCAGGTGTGGCCTCACCAAGACCCTGTACAACTGCAGTGGAACCTCCCTGCTCTTGTACTCAAATCCTTTTGCTATGAATGCTAACATGCCATTCGCTTTCTTCACAGCCTGCTGCACCTGCATGCCCACTTTCAATGACTGGTGTACCATGACACCCAGGTCTCGTTGCATCTCTCCTTTTCCTAATCGGCCACCATTCAGATAATAGTCTACTTTCCTGTTTTTGCCACCAAAATTGATAACCTCACATTTATCCACATTAGACTGCTTCTGCCATGCATTTGCCCACTCACCCAACCTATCCAAGTCACCTTGCAGCCTCCGAGCATCCTCCTCACAGCTAACACTGCCTCCCAGCTTTGTGTCATCAGCAAACTTGGAGATGTTGCATTCAATTCCCTCATCCAGGTCATTAATATATATTGTAAATAGCTGGGGACCCAGCACTGAGCCTTGCAGTACCCCACTAGTCACTGCCTGACATTCTGAAAAGGACCAGTTTACTCCTACTCTTTGCTTCCTGTCTGCCAGCCAGTTCTATATCCACATCAATACTGAACCTGCTTTAAGTTTGTATACTAATCTCTTATGTGGGACCTTGTCGAAAGCCTTCTGAAAGTTCAGATATAAAACATCCACTGGTTCGCCCTTATCCACTCAACTACTTAAATCCTCGGAAAATTCTATAAGATTCGTCAGACATGATTTACCTTTCATAAATCCAGGCTGACTTTGTCCAATGATTTCACCACTTTCCAAATGTGCTGCTATCCCATCTTTAATAACTGACTATAGCATTTTCCCCACTACCGATGTTAGACTAACTGGTCTGTAATTCCCCGTTTTCGCGCTCCCTCCCTTTTTAAAAAGTGGGGTTACACTACCCTCCAATCCTCAGGAACTACTCCAGAATCTAAAGAGTTTTGAAAAATTATCACTAATGCATCCACTATTTCTGGGGCTACTTCCTTAAGTACTCTGGGATGCAGCCTATCTGGCCCTGGGGATTTATTGGCCTTTAATCCATTCAATTTACGTAACACCACTTCCTGGCTAACCTGGATTTCACTCAGTTCCTCCATCTCATTTGACGCCCCGGTCCCCTGCTATTTCCGGCAGATTATTTATGTCTTCCTTAGTGAAGACAGAACCAAAGTAGTTATTTTACTTCGGAGTCACGTGAGTGACTACGTGAAGAAGCCCCGCCTGGCGCTGGATCGGCATTACGTCGACGCTGTCAGCAGAGGAAGAGCTGCAGAGCGCAGCTCCAACACAGCGGTAAGGAAATGGCCCGCAGGTAAGTAAAATTATTTTACTTCCAGGGCGTTTTCTAAAAACTCCGTAGGCTGGTGGGTAAACCAGGAGGAGTTAAAATAAAAATAAAAATGTTTTAAAAAATCGCGGGTAAAACGTGCGTCCCGGGGTGTAGAAAGTTGGGACAGCAGATTATTGCGGAGCCGGTTCCGATACCGGTGGCCGTTGAAATACCCGTTAGTGAGCCTTTGGTTGCTCCACAAATAAAAACTTTGAAAACCCAGTGCCTAAAATGTAAAAGGAAGCTTGAAAGGCCTGAGGTTTCTGAAAGATCCTGAAGGAAAGCCTTTGGCTAAGAATGGATCTAATGGAGAAAATACTCCAAACAATATCAAACAGGGGTCTAAGTACCCAGAATATTCCCAGGCAGCCCCTGAGGGGGTTCCATATCATGAATATGGTGCCAGTTTGAATTGGGAATTGAAACTCCAGTGCCTGGGATTGGGCTGGAGGTAGTCTCCTTGAACAAGTTTCAGGAGTACCAGGGCTGTATGAGACTGACCCTGAAAGTGGTGATTGCGGTCAGGAGTACCCACCACAATACAAATCCAGGTGTGTCTGAGGGGCACAAAGTTTACTATACCTGGAGGAGGCGGTGAGGCCATGGAAGGAAACCTGGCGACCAATGTTAATTATATGGTCTCTCACCTGCCTCAAAAAAGCTGTTATGGTTGAGACAGCAGATTTGGATTTAAACACCTATTTATTGTAAAAGTGCTCGCTTCGGCAGCACATATACTAAAATTGGAACGATACAGAATAAAAAGAAAATTAGCATGCGCAAGGATGACACGCAAATTCGTGAAGCGTTCCAAACACCTCAAAGAAGGTACCTATGGTGAATCCGGCTTTTTGGGCGCCAATGTCAGCAATAATGCGGGCGCAGGAATTACGATTCAAAGAATCCTCAAGCTAATTTTGGCATCACTGTCTTTTGGAAGACAAGCTGGAAGGTTGTGGAATGACCAAAGTTCAGAATAAACATATGTTGGGTTTATTCTGCAACTCATTTTTGAGATAAATTATATAAAAAATGGAAGATTGCCATTCGGCCTCTTTTACATCCAAGATTTTCAGGGTTGTGCAGGGCAAGCAATGTTCAAGCTCTTGGTTATTTGTTCGGAGGAAATCTGTCTAAACAAATTAAAGAAATGGATGAAGAGGGAAAAAACTGTTGGCCTTGTGAAACCCTTCAGTTTTGGCCAGAAAGGCTGGTCATATGAGAAGGGGATTTGATTTTGGAGCTGGAACGAGCCGAGGCAGGAGTATGATGAGGAAGAATTACCAGCCAGCACAGCCGAATGCACACACATTTATTGGGAAAGGAGATCATTTTGTCCAGTTGGAGAGGTACAAAAACTTTATCCTATTAAAAAAGGATGTTTGGATGAACCTCAGATTGGTGGTAGACTCCGAATGTTTTATAATGAATGGGAGGTATGGATCCATTGGGACACAATAAGCCTAATCATTCTTTGATGTTTCAGTTCTTGAAATAATTCAAATTGACAAAGAGGTTAAGAATTTGTGTGAGAAAGGAGTTATTGAGAAAACAGGAGAGGATCCACAACAATTGTATCAAATATTTTCCCCAGACCGAAGAAAGATGGGGGTTGTAGAATCATTTTAGATCTCACACAATTGAATACATTAGTCCAGTAAACATTTAAAATGGACACATTCAACACTGCAATGCAACTGGTATCAACAGGTTGTTTTTTGGCTACAATAGATTGAAGGATGCATATTTTTGGTCCCAATTCACCATAGTTTCGCAGGTAATTAAAGTTTTATGGATGGGACAGCTGTGGCAATACAAGCATTACCTAATGGGTCAATTGGGCAACTAGATGCTAATTCAGCACCTAGATGCTAATTCAGCACCTAGATTGTTCACTTTATTGTTGAAGCCAGCACTTGCACTGCTAAGGGCACAAAACACATTGTTATGGCTTATCTAGATGACATTAATTGTTTATGCAAATCAGGAGTCAGCTGAAAATCAGTCTCAGCAACTACAAGCCTGTTTGAGAAGTTGGGTTCCTGACTTATCCAACAAAATCTAAGTTACAGCCATCCCAAACCATGGAATATCTGGGGTTTGTGATTTATTCAGTTACCACGTTGGTAACTTTACCAATGGATAAGGTGATAGATTGACAAATGTGTGTCAGAACCTGATTAACAAACCTTATCCCTCCATCCGAGTAGTGCCAAGGCTATTGGGAAGTTGGTAGCAGCATCTCCAGCAGTGGATTTTGGCCCTCTGCATTACCAAAATCGTCAAAGGGCAAAAACTCAAGCGCTTATTCAGCGAGCAGGCCATTTGATAGGCCAATGCAATTGCCAAAGAAAATTTATCAGAATTACATTGGTGGATTGAGAATGTTCCACAAGCTGCTTAGAACATTTGGTCGTCAGCCAGTAGTGTTTTGCAAACTGACGCAAGTTCTCTCGGATGGGGGGGGGGGGGGACGGATTATGAGACCAGCTGCGGGGGCAGATGGGCTGTCCAAGAGGATTTTTTGCTCCAAACATATGGTATTAATTATTTGGAGCTACTGGGAGCATTTATGGATTAAAAGCTTATTGTTCTACATTAAAGATTTACATGTCCATACACAAATAGACAATACCACAACTGTGGCATATATCAATCACATGGGTGGTGTCAGATCATGTGATCATCTGGTAACCAGATGTGGCAATGGTGTATTGGAAAAATATTTGGTTCAGCTATTTATCTCCCAGGAAGAGACAATGTTGTGGCAGACAAAAGATCATGAATATTTAAAGACAATACAGAATGGATGTTATCCACAAATTTTCAAAAATATTGTCAGTCGGTATGGAGTACCGTACATTGATCTGTTTGCATCTAGATTGAATCACCAATTGCCCAAATACGTGTCTTGGGAACACGATCCAGGGGCAGTAGCGGTGGATGTTTTCTCGCTACACTGGGGGAATAAGTTTTTATGCTTTTCCCCATTCTGTCTGATTGGGCAATGTCCCAAGGAAATAGCGCAAGACGCTGCCAAAGGCATTATTGGTGGTGCCAAAATGGGCCTAAGCAGTCACGGCTCCCATTGATGCTTAAAATGATTGTTGAACCATGTACGACAAATCCCAGTTGCGACAATCTGTTGACACAACCAGTAACAAAAGAAATTCGTCCATTGCATGATCATATGAATTTGTTTATCTGCAGGTTCTGACCAGACCATTGCAAGAGTTGAACTGTTGGACAGGACCATGGTTGTATAGATGTAGCTTAGAGGAATAGCACTAAAAAAAAACAATTTTTGGCGCATATAACAAAATGGGAAGTTTTGTACACAGTCAAAGATATCTTATCATACTGCAAACATTTCAAATGTTTTGGAGTTCCTTGCTGGGCTACACTTGATGAGCATTTGAGCTATAGTGTCATTTATTGTGCTTGTAGTGCATTGTCATCCTATTTAGGACATATTTCTGATCGGGATTCAGTAGGGTCTCACCCATTAATATCCCGATTCATGAAAGGTATTTTAATTAAATCCTCCCAAGCCCAGATATACAGAAATTTGGGATGTTAGCATTGTTCTCATTTTGCTGAAACAATGGGCTCCAATTACTTCAATGTCTTTGCAGAAATTAACATTTATGGTGGTTATGTTAATGGCATTGGTATCAGCTCAAAGAGTACAAACTTTGTAATTGTTACGGTTGGATTGTATGCATGTGACTACAGATAACATTGTGTTTATGTTTATGACCTGATCAAACAAAGCAGACCAGGGAGAACTGGAATTAAGGTAATGTTTAAAGCATATCCTATTGATGAAACACTGTGTGTAGTTAAGCATTTAACTCAATACATTGAGGTAACCAAAAATCTCAGAGGTTCTGAGAAAGCGTTATTGATAACACACAAAAAGCCACATATAAAGTTCAGTTCAAACCATTTCTAGATGGTTAAAACAGGTTTGGGTCTAGCAGGAATAGACACTGATGTGTTTAAATCTCACTCCACTAGGGCGGCAGCTGCGTCCGCGGCGAAGGTACAGGATGTACCACTCGATAAAATTTTAAAGGCCGCAGGGTGGTGTAGAGTAGAAACATTTTCAAAGTTCTACAATAAACCTGTTGTCACGGTGCCAGGATTTGGACACACAGTACTGGGTTCTCTTTAAATGCTTGCTTTGTTTTATATTATCGATTTATATTATCGATTTATGTTATCATTGACATCATTTGTCAATTTTCTTTTTGTAATTTTCCCCTGGGATAGAGGGGTTATTATTTTTTTTAAAGTTGTTCTTTTTTATGGCTAAAAGACTTATTACATAAATTGTAACAATGTCTTAAAATACTATTTACTCACTACTGTGTTGACTAAACAGAGAGTCGTATGGAATGAATTTACGACATAAAAAACAGAGCTTTAAAATCTTCACGTAGTCACTCACGTGACTCCGAAGTAAAATAGTAAGATTAAACGAGAACTTACCTGTTCGAAGTTTGATCTTTATTTTATGAGGAGTTATGATGAGGGATTACGTGCCCTCCACTCCCAACCCTCATAATATAAATGATCATCTGGTAGTTCTAGTCTATTTTTGAGCCTTACTATCTTACTCCGGCTATTGGTTCTGTGTTTTTCATGCCGCTGCTTTGAAGTATGCCGATCCAGCGCCAGGCGGGGCTTCTTCACGTAATCCCTCATCGTAACTCCTCATAAAATAAAGATCAAACTTCGAACAGGTAAGTTCTCGTTTAATCTTACTATTAAATTGGTCTGCCATGTCCTTGTTCCCCATGATCAATTCCACAGTTTCTGACTGCAAGGGACCTACATTTATTTTAACTAACCTTTACCTCTTCACATATTTATAAAAACTTTTGCAGTCAGTTTTTATGTTCCTGACAGTTTTCTTTCATAATCTATTTTCCCTTTTCTAATTAAGCCCTTTGTCCTCCTCTGCTGTACTCTGAATTTCTCCCAGTCCTCTGGTAGGCTGCTTTTTCTGGCTAATTTGTATGCTTCATCTTTTGTTTTGATACTATCCCTGATTTCTCTTGTTATCCACGGATGCACTACCTTCCCTGATTTATTCTTTTGCCAAACTGGGATGAACAATTGTTGTAGTTCATCCATGCAGTCTTTAAGTGCCTTCCATTGCATATCCACCGTCAACCCTTTAAGAATCACTTGCTAGCCTATCTTGGCCAAATCACGTCTCATACCCTCAAAGTTACCGTTCTTTAAGTTCAGATCCCTAGTTTCTAAATTAACAATGTCACTCTCCATCCTAATGAAGAACTCAACCATATTATGGTCACTCTTGCCCAAGGGGCCACGCACAACAAGACTGCTAACTAACCCTTCCTCATAACTCAATATCCAGTCTAGAATAGCCTGCTCTCTCGTTGGTTCCTCTACATGTTGGTTTAGAAAACTATCCCGCATACATTCCAAGAAATCCTCTTCCTCAGCACCCCAGCTAATTTGATTCACCCAATCTATATGTAGATTGAAGTCACCCATTATAACTGTTTTACCTTTGTTGCACGCATTTCTAATTTCCTGTTTGATACCATCCCAAACTCCACTACTACTGTTAGGTGGCCTGTACACAACTCCCACTAGTGTTTTCTGCCCCTTAGTTTTTCGCAGCTCTACCCATATCGATTCCACAAGAATGAGAATGAGCCGGAAGCTGCAGGAAGCAAACATTAATATCCAGTGCAACTTCTGGCCATGGAAGCACTTATCAAAACAACTGTAATATTAATAATTCAAGAAAGTCAGGGGGGTGGAAGTTAGTGGAGTGGCTATTACTAAGAAGAAGGTGCTTGGGAAGCTGAAAGGGCTGAAGGTGGATAAGTCACCTGGACCAGATGGACTGCACCGTGGGTTCTGAAAGAGGTAGCTTTATAAATCGTGGAGGCATTAGTAGTGATATTTCAAGAATAATTAGAGTCAGGAGTGGTTCCAGACGATTGGAAAATTGCCAATATTACCTCACAGGGCAGATGAGGTTACGGAGTACTTAGAAACTCACGATACAATAGGCCAAAGTCAACATGGTTTTGTAAAGGGGTGATCTTGCCTGATGAATCTGCTGGAATTCTTTGAGGAAGTAAATCGCAGGACAAAGGAGTCAGTTGATGTTGTTTACTGGGATTTTCAGAAAGCCTTTAATAAGATGCCACATGTGAAGCGGCTGAGGAAGCGGCCCATGGTATCAAAGGGCAGGTATTAGCATGGATAGCATGTTGTTAAAGAAGGAACTGCAGATGCTGGAAAATCAAGGGTACACAAAATGCTGGAGAAACTCAGCGGGTGCAGCAGGTTGGCTGGATGGCAGAAGGCAAAGAGTGGCAAAAAGGGGCCCTTTTCTAATTGGGTGCCAGTCCCTAGCAGATTTCTGCAGGGGTCTGTGCTGGGGCCACTACTCTTCATGTTGTATATTAGTGATTTGGATGAGCGGATTGAAGGCTTTGTGGCCAAGTTTGCAGATGATACGGAATTGGTGGAGGGCATATAGTGCAGAGAAAGCAGGGACTCTGCAGAAAGACTTGGACAGGCTGGGAGAGTGGGCAGAGAAGTGACAGATGGAATATAGTGTAGCAAAGTGTGGAGTCATGCATTTTGGTAGTAGGAATATTGGTGCAGACTATTTTCTAAATTGTGAGAGTATCCAGAAATCAGAGGAGCAAAGGGACTTGGGAGTGCTGGTGCAGGATTCTCAAAAAGTTAATTTGCAAGTGAATCGGTAGTAAGGAAGGTAAACGCAATGCTAACATTTATTTCAACAGGGCGAGAATACAAAAACAGGGATGTTATGCTGAGGCTCTACAAGGTGTTTGTCAGGCTGCATTTGGAGCATTGTGAGCAATTTTGGGCACCATACTTGAGGAAGAATGTGCTGGCTCTGGAGAGGGTCCAGAGGAGGTTTACAAGAATGATCCCAGGAATGAGTGAGTTAACATATGATGAGCAGAGCAGAGGGATCTAAGAGTGCAGGTACATAATTCCCTGAGAGTGGGAACACAAGTAGATAGGGTGGTCAAAAGGCTTTTGGCACATTGGCATTCATCTGTCATAGTATCGAGCACACAAGTTGGGAGGTCATGTTGCAGATATATAATATAATGGTGAGGCCACGTTAAGAGTATAGTGTTCAGTTTTTGGCACCATGTTACAGGAAAGATGTTGTCAAACAGGAAATGGTATAGAGAAGATTTATGAGGATGTTGCCAGGACTCGAGTGCCTGAGCTATAGGGAGAGATTGAGCAGGCTAGGACTCTATTCTTGGCCTGCAAGAGGATGAAGGGTGATCTTATAGAGGTGTACAAAATTATGAGAATGGACCGGATAAATGCACCATCTCCTGTCTAGAGTGGGGGACATAGGTTTAAGGTGAGGAGAGAAAAATTTAATAAGAACCTGAGGGGTAATGTTTTTTACACAAAGTTTGGTGGGTGTATGTAATGAGTTGCCAGAGGAGATAGTTGAGGCAGGTACTAACATTTAAGAAACATTTAGACAGTTACATGGATAGGATAGGTCTAGAGGGATTGGGCGAAATGCAGTAAGGTGGGATTATTATAAATGGGACATGTTGATCAGTATGGGCAAGTTGGAATGAAGGGCCTATTTCTACGTTGTATGGCTCTATGATTACATTAGCTACCTTTGACCTCACTTAAATGAGAATTAGTTGAGGTCCAATTTGCTTCACTTGCAGCAGTTGTGTTATGATCAGACCAGATTAATACTATGCATTATCTTTCAATAGGCAAATTAAGGATATCACCGTTAACTGTGACATGACATTACCTTTGGATGTTGATTAACTCCTGTATATTTATAGCATTTTTTTGTTTTATTTCAGATTTACAAAAACACTTCTTATTTTTCTATTTCTGATTGCCTATGAAGACTTAAATTCAATTCATGTGGACTTTCTCCCGACTGTCTGCTGTAACCTAACGAGAAGATCTGCCAAAACGTAAGAAAACGAGTAAACCTCAGTGAACTACCAGGCCAACTCCTACAAGAATGCTATTTTTTAATCTATATGCACTTTGTGAGAAAAAACATTGACATATAAAGATCTATTTAAGACTAATACTGATTATCCAACACATGTCAACAATAAAGAAGAAAGCAGGTTTTGATTGCAATAGAGAAATAGTAACATTAGATTATAATTCATAGATCTTCACCATCAGGACTATAATAGGGGGGGTGGGGGAAGAAGTTATATGGTAAAAAGTGCACATCCAAGAAGAAAACTTTCTCTGTAATAAATAAACCACAATTTATTTCTAATCATCCAGTTACTGGGACCATGTACTGTCAAATAAACTTTAAAACTTTAGCAGTAATAACTTGAGTTCATGTAATTCTTTCAATTTATTAAAATATCTCATGGCAATTTACAAGTACAATAAACAGCCAAAAGCATTCTCATTGAATTGGGGAATAGTAAAGAGTCTATCTTTGCATGAGTAATTATAATAATGGTATATGCTACTCACTGTCTTTAGTTAATTAGCAGTTAGGTCTTAAGGGTCTGCAAGAAAAACAAATAAAATTAATTCTCCACAATTTCAGCCATCTTCCATGTGATCACCAGTCCTATCTACCCATTCCCATTTCCGTAGAGACCACTCCCTCCACAACTCTTTGGTTAGAGTCATAGAGTCATAGAGTGGTACAGTGTAGAAACAGGCTCTTCGGCCCAACTTGCCCACATCAGCCAACAATGTCCAAGCTACCCTAGTCCCACTTGCCTGCGCTCTCCAAACCTGTCCTATCCATGTACCTGTCCAACTGTTTCTTAAACAATGAGATAGTTCCAGCCTCAACTACCTCCTCTGGCAGCTTGTTCCATACACTCATCTGTTTCTATTTCTCCCACCATCTTACCCTGTCACCCTCCTCCTTTCCCCTACTCCATATGCTCATCTCACATTCCCAAAACCTCAATCTCCCTTTAATGGCCCCTTTTTCCAAACCCATCCTTCTACCCCATCCTTCCCTCCAAATTTGCATTTTATGCCTCCTCTCCTTATCTAACATCTTTTTATCTCCATTTCACTTCTCACCTTTATCACTTACTCCACCCATCTGCCAATCATACCCCCCTCAGCTGTATCATTTATCACTTGCAAGGCCTTGGCGCACTCCCACCTCTCGTTTCCAGCTTTCTGCTCCCTACTTCAATCAGTCTCTAGAAGGGTTCTCATCTGAAAAATCATCTCTCCATTCCCTCCCCAAATGCTGCCTGACCTGTTGAGTTCCTCTTGTGATTTAAGCAAAATACCAGATCAAGCTAGAGCCCCACAATCATCTCATGGGCACCTGTTGATTGTAGCAACATGTTACACGTCACAACAAGTCACAAAGTCAAGTTGGGAAGTCTTGCTTGCATTCCTCTCAGATGAGCTCAATGCATTCTATGCTCATTTCGGGTAATGGAATAATATCACTCGCCCCCGTAACTCGAGGTACACCTGATAATCACAGTCACTGTCATCAATCCACCTTCCTGAGAGCGAACTCACAAAAAACCCACAGAAACTGTGTGGACCTGATGGCAGGAATATATGTAAACATCTTTAACCTCTCCCTATTTTACTCTGATGTGCCCACAGCTCTAAGACCACTATCATCCCATGACAAAGAAAAGGTTGCATGTCTTAAAGACTGCCATCCGGTGGCTCGAACATCCTACCATCATTAAATGTTGAGAGGCACATCAACTCCAACCACCCAGACAACCTTGATCTGCTAGTATTTGTTTGGCATCTGGTCATGCCTCCAAAATATTTCAATGTGCTTCACAACTCATGAGTTATTTAGAAGCCCATCACAATTTATGTCGGGAAACAACACCAATTTTGTGAACAACAAGATTCATTAGGTTCGATCCTGGGTTCGATCCTGACTACGGGTGCGGTCTGTACGGAGTTTCTACGTTCTTCTCGTGACCGCGTGGATTTTCTCCAAGATCTTCGGTTTCCTCTCACACTCCAAAGACGTATTGGCTTGGTATAAGTGTAAATTCTTCCTAATGTGTGTAGGATAGTGTTAATGTGCGGGGATCACTGGTCGATGCGGACTCGGTGAGCTGAAGCGCCTGTTTCCGCGCTGCATCTCTAAACTAAACTAAAACAATCATGCCTAATCTGTTCCATAGGCTCAAATGCATAGGGAAAGTAATAATTTGCAAAAGGGTTAAAATATTAAAGTAATACTAAACATTTTCAAGCTATCAATACCACTTTGGATACAACTTTACTTCTATTCATTTTCACCAGAACCTTATGCCCCTGGTTTATTATGGATAATAGGAGTAGATTTTTAAAATTCTTATCAGTGTGCTAAGGCAGACATTTTGTAATAAGCAAAATAATTATGCACATGTCTATACCATTGGAGGAAGCATTTTAGGAAGGAAAAACTGGTTATCAAGTAAAAAATATTGTTGTCTTTTTTTAAAAGGAAGGATTTAACCCCAAGGATCAGTTCTTGGCCCTAACCTTTTACTAATTATGTATGCTACCTGGAAGATAGGGCAAAATATAAACTATTGAAAATAAGTGGAAGGGCATATTGCGATGAGGATATTGTGACTGCAATCTATATTACTAAAAGTCTGATCGTGATCAATTCCTGTTGTTCTGTATATTGATTTTAGAAAAAACGTGCTACTTATGGCTGTAATTTTTGGCCATCTTACTCCCCCCTCTGTGCAGAACAAGAGGATTTTCCCATCGATGAAAAATATAAGAGTTATTACCGTTTTAAAAATGTTGCGATTTTCTCTCATGTAGGCCACGCCTCTTCCGGAGGGACTATAAAACCTGGTGTTGTATCCCTCAGTCAGTCTCTGCAAGATGGGGCAGCGAAAGGGTCATGTCTCTCAGTCTGAGCTGCGAATAACACTGAACACATGTCTACTAAACTGAGAGTGTGGTTTTACTGACATTGAGTGCCGTTAATGTGGTTTGAAAATGAAAATGTGGTTGGTTTGAAGTGAAGCACTGCAAATGGCTGTTGGTTGTGGTAACTTGACAAATTCCTGTTTGCACTGTATATTGATTTTAGATAAAATGCTACCACTTACGGCTTTGATTTTTGGCCATCTTACTCATCCCCCTCCCCTCATCAGGTGCAAAGAATTCTTCCCATAAATGAAAAATAGAAGTGTTATTACTGCTTTAAAAATGTTGAGAATCTCTCTCCTGGCAATCACGCCATGGAGGCCACGCTCCTTCCGGTGGGAGGGGGAGGGATTATGAATCCCAGAGTGTGGGTGTGGCTCAGGCTCTGCAAGATGGGGGAGGGAGACGGCACGACTCTGTCTGAGCTGTGAATCAACTGAACACACTGAATGTATACTGAACTGTGAGTGTGGTGTTTTGTGTGGTTTTATGGTTTTATAGTGGATTCACCCTGCTTCAAATGGTATGAAACTGCATTTGAATGTGATGGCTTTCCACCCTGCTTGAAATTGTATGAAAGTGCACTTGAATTTGGTGACCTTGCACCCTGCTTGAAGTGGCATGAACCTGCACTTGAATTTGGTGGCCTTGCACCCTGCTTGAAGTGGTGTGAAACTTCACATGAGTTTGGTGGACTTGGAACCTGGTTGAAGTGGTATGAAACTGCACTTGAATTTGGTGGCCTTGCACCCTGCTTTAAGTGGTAGGAAACTGCACTTGAATTTGGTGGCCTTGCACCCTGCTTGAGGTGGTATGAAACTGCACTTGAGGTTGGTGGACTTGCACCCTGCTTGAAATGGTAGGAAACTGCATTTTAATTTGGTTGCCTTGCACCCTGCTGAGACGACTGAAGAAATTTGGTTGCCCTTAGGTCTGAGACAACTGGAGAAATTTGGTTGCCCTTAGGTCTGAGACGACTGGAGAAATGACACCGGATTCAATAGTCCCACACTGACACTTGCTGTAGGGCAAACTCACATGGTTTATTCAGTGGTAAGAAAGTGCAGGAAAATATGCAATGTACTGTCTGCATGTTGGCAATCTCGTGCCTTTCCCAGCAGCTTAGTCCTGGTCTGCAAAGGAGGTGGCATGGCAGTTACAGGCTTCTTCCCCTTCATGGATCGCCCTCCCTTGAGCGGAGTGGCTGATGTACAGGTTTCTTCCTGGCAGCTCCGCTTTGGCCTTGGAGAGATGACACTGGCTGTCTGGAATATTATGGCAGCCAGTCTTTGTTTCAATCGTTGTCTCAGGCTGGAAGAGGTTCTGGCATCTCAGGCTTGCCTCGGCCACTCAGACTTGGCCTCAGGTAGAGGTGCTGGCTATCAAGGGCTTCTTTCCTGGCTGTCTAATCTTGACCACACCAGTGATCTAGGTGTTCTTGTGAAATATAAAGTCAGCAGCAGCACATTGACTCAGGGTTGAGGCTTAGAAATAAGGAAGTTTTGTTACATTGTGCAGAGTTGATGAAGCCACACCTGGAGTAATGCACGCAGTTTTGATCCCCTAACCAAAAAAAATACAGTAATATTGGAGGCATCCTAAAGATGACTCACCAGACTAATCCAGGGCTGTGAGGATTGCCCAATCAAGCGATGTTTACATAGTTTTAAATCTGTATTCTTTGAGTTTAGAAGAAAGTGGGGTAATTTTATTGAAATACTAAAGCATGACAGTGTAGATGTTGAGATGGTTTCACAAATGAGGGGTCCCAAATGAGGAGACATCGTTTTTAGATACCAAAGTGCTTAGAAATGTCTTCTCAAAGAGGACAGTGAATTTCTAGAATTGTCCATCCCAGAGAATTCTCCAACCCAGTTGTGGAGGTTAAACCATTAAGAAATATTTAAGGTGAAGGTAAACATAGTTTTGAAAGATTGAGGAATTCATGGCTATGCGGTTTTAGCATAGGGGAAGATTTGATGTCTGGTTCCAGGCTGTCTACTTCCGCTCTTATTTTTTTTTGTAATCCTGCAAAGCAAACTGTACATGTTTCAATTAATGCCAGGATTCTTTATAGTAAAGCTTAGAGCAGATGATATTCAATTTGCTCACTTTTCAAGGCCTTCTAAAACTGTCTTTTTAAATAGTATCAATAAATATCATACTTGGGTTACAAAGTCACTTGACGCTCGAATTATCCCAATTTGAGCAAGAGTGCTTAAATCTATGCAGATCTAGCAAAACCGATCTATACTTTGCATCAGTAGTTAACTGGGCAAAGCGAAGTGTGCAAGTGCAAATCTCTGCCACTATCATCTTTGATGTTAACTAACAATTAATTGGACAATCAACTCCTGGACTTAAATAGTACAGTATGTTTTATTTCACACACATGCCCAATGCTTTTTCATTACATGGAAATTCACTATAATTGATAAAAAAATACACCTATTGATGCCCCTGAACACATGATCAGTGATGTAACCTGGGGTCATTGGGTGTTTCGGGTCTTTAAACATCAGATCCCTCATTCAGGTGACCCAGCTGTGGTTGATCAGACCACGACTTGTGTTCAGGTGGCATTCGCTCCTCCCCATGGATGTCCTCCCCTGATCCAGAGACATCTCGAGGCTTTCTCCGCTGCCTCTGTGGTGTTCTTGATGGCTCTTCTCCTTTCCATTCCGTTGATGCCCAGTGCACTCAAGGCTTTGTCGAGCGATTGCCCTGCAAAACATCTGCAGCATACACCTTGCCTTCCAGCCCTGCTTACGGCAGTCTATGACCAGCTCTTCGTAATTGGTCTTTTTCCTCTTGTGGGCCTCCTCCAGATGGTCCTCCCACGGCACTGTCAGCTCCAACAAGACAGGAATTTAGAAATGCGTGCAACAAAGGTAAAACAGTTATAATGGGTGACTTCAATCTCCATATAGATTTGGTGAATCAAATTGGCAGGGGTGCTGAGGAAGAGGATTTCTTGGAATGTATGCGGGATAGTTTTCTAAACCAACATGTAGAGGAACCAACGAGGGAGCAGGCTATTCTAGACTTGGTATTGAGTAATGAGGAACTGATTGAAATCCAGGTTAGCTGGAAAGTGGTGTTAGGTAAATTGAATGGATTAAAGGCCGATAACTCCCCAGGGACAGATAGGCTGCATCCCAGTGTACTTAAGGAAGTAGCCCCAGAAATAGTAGATGCATTAGAGATAATTTTTCAAAACTCTTTCCTGAGGATTGGAGGGTAGCTAATGTAACCCCACTTTTTAAAAAGGGAGGGAGAGAGAGAAAACGGGGTATTACAGACAAGTTAGTCTAACATTGGTAGTGGGGAAACTGCTAGAGTCAGTTATTAAAGATGGAATAACAGGGCATTTGGAAAGTGGTGAAATCATTGGACAAAGTCAGCATGGATTTACGAAAGGTAAATCATGTCTGACAAATCTTATAGAATTTTTTGAGGATCTAACTAGTAGAGTGGATAAGGGAGAACCAATGGATGTGTTATATCTGGACTTTCAGAAGGCTTTCGACAAGGTCCCATTTAAGAGATTAGTATGCAAACTTAAAGCACACAGTATTGGGGGTTCAGTATTAATGTGGATAGAGAACTGGCTGGCAGACAGGAAGAAAAGAGTAGGAATAAACGGGTCCTTTTCAGAATGGCAGGCAGTGACTAGTGGGGTACCGCAAGGCTCGGTGCTGGGACCCCAGCTATTTGCAATATATATTAATGATTTGGACGAGGGAATTGAATGCATTATCCACAAGTTTGCGGATGACATGAAGCTTGGGGGCAGTGTTAGCTGTGAGGAGGATGCTAGGAGGCTGCAAGGTGACTTGGATAGGTTGAGTGGGCAAATGAATGGCAGATGCAGTATAATGTGGATAAATGTGAGGTTATCCACTTTGGTGGCAAAAACAGGAAAGTAGACTATTATTTGAATGGTGGCCGATTAGGAAATGGGAAGATGCAACGAGACCTGGGTGTCATGGTACACCAGTCATTGAAAGTAGGCATGCAGGTGCAGCAGGCTGTGAAGAAAGCGAATGGTATGTTAGCATTCATAACAAAGGGATTTGAGTATAGGAGCAGGGAGGTTCTACTGCAGTTGTACAGGGTCTTCGTGAGACCACACCTGGGGTATTGCACACAGTTTTGGTCTCCTAATCTGATGAAAGACATTCTTGCCATAGAGGGAGTATAGAGAAGGTTCACCAGACTGATTCCTGGGATGTCAGGACTTGCATATGAAGAAAGACTGGATAGACTCGGCATGTACTCGCTAGAATTTAGAAGATTAAGGGAGGGTCTTATAGAAATTTACAAAATTCTTAAGGGGTTGGACAGGCTAAATGCAGGAAGATTGTTTCCGATGTTGGGGAAGTCCAGGACTAAGGGTCACAGTTTAAGAATAAGGGGGAAGTCTTGTAGGACCGAGATGGAATTCTCTGGAATTCTCTGCCACAGAAGGTAGTTGAGGCCAGTTCATTAGCTATATTTAAGAGGGAGTTAGATGTAGCCTTTGTGGCTAAGGGGATCAGGGGGTATGGAGAGAAGGCAGGTACAAGATACTGAGTTGGACGAGCAACCACGATCATATTGAATGGCGGTGCAGGCTCGAGGGGCCGAATGGCCTACTGCTGCACCTATTTTCTATGTTTCTATGTAAGACAGTGTTTTTGGTCGCCTCTGAGACCAGGAGGATGTCTGGCCTCAGGGTGGTCATGGCAATGTGATGTGGGAAGTTCAGCTGTTTCACCAGGTCTACAGAAAGGTGCCAGTCCTGCGCAGTCGTCAGGATTCCTGACGGATTCCTGACGGATTCCTGACGGATTCCTGACGGATTCCTGGCTGCTGTGGTTTTTGGCAGCTGCACTCCGGCCTTCATAGAAACATAAAAACATAGAAAATAGGTGCAGGAGTAGGCCATTCGGCCCTTCGAGCCTGCACCGCCATTCAATGTGATCATGGCTGATCGTCCAACTCAGTATCCCGTACCTGCCTTCTCTCCATACCCCCTGATCCCTTTAGCCACAAGTGCCACATCTAACGCCCTCTTAAATATAGCCAATGAACTGGCCTCAACTACCTTCTGTGGCAGAGAATTCCAGAGACTCACCACTCTGTGTAAAGAATGTTTTCCTCATTTCGGTCCTAAAGGAATTCCCCCTTATCCTTAGACTGTGACCCCTTGTTCTGGACTCCCCCAACATCGGGAACAATCTTCCAGCATCTAGCTTGTCCAACCCCTTAAGAATTTTGTAAGTTTCTATAAGATCCCCCCTCAATCTTCTAAATTCCAGCGAGTACAAGCCGAGTCTATCCAATCTTTCCTCATATGAAAGTCCTGACATCCCAGGAATCAGTCTGGTAATCATCTGAAGGTGATCATCTGGGTGGTGGGCTGTGCTCGTCTGCAGCTGCTGATTCCCATGCTGATGGCTTCTGCAATGGGTTTAAGAACCTGGTCATGATGCCAGGTGTACCGGCCCTGCGCAAGGGCCTTTGGGTAGAAGCTCAGGGTGTGTTCCAATGTCCCCTTGCCTGAGCATTGCGGGCAATCCGGAGATGCTGCTTTGCCCCAGATGAAGAGGTTCGATGGGCTGGGCAAGACATCGTACACTGCCCGGACCAGGAACTTGATACGTTGTGGTTCAGCCTGCCAACTCTTACAGAATATAATATGAATTGGAAAAAAACAATATTAACTTGACATGCAATATATTCATTGAGAATCTTTTTGACTCTCTATGCTCTTGACAGTTCCTTCTGCAGTTGTACAGAGCCCTTGTGAGACCACACCTGGAGTATTGTGTGTAGTTTTGGTCCCCTAATTTGAGGAAGGACATTCTCGTTATTGAGGCAGTGCAGCGTAGGTTTACAAGGTTAATTCCCAGGATGGCGTGACTGTCATATGCTGAGAGGATGGAGCGGCTGGGCTTGTGCACTCTGGAGTTTAGAAGGATGAGAGGGGATCTCATTGAAACATATAAGATTGTTAAGGGCTTGGACACGCTAGAGGCAGGAAACATGTTCCCGATGTTGGGGGAGTCCAGAACCAGGGGCCACAGTTTAAGAATAAAGAGTAAGCCATTTAGAACGGAGACGAGGAAACACTTTTTCTCACAGAAAGTTGTGAGTCTGTGGAATTCTCTGCCTCAGAGGGTGGTGGAGGCAGGTTCTCTGGATGCTTTCAAGAGAGAGCTGGATTGGACTCTTAAAAATAGCGGAGTCAGGGGATATGGGGAGAAGGCAGGAACGGGGTACAGATTGGGGATGCTCAGCCATGATCACATTGAATGCCGGTGCTGGCTCAAAGGGCCGAATGGCCTACTCATCCATTGTCTATTGTCTATTGACAATCGGAAAATGTTAATAAATGCCAAATCTCTCAATAGGAATCAATATACTCCATAAAAAAACTGAAGGAAATCCAACTGAATGTAATTCCCCCCAAAAATGAGGGCAATGTAGGCTCAATTACTGTCATGACCATGCAGAACATTATATTATTCCAGACTAAAGAGGTGGAAAGCCAAAAGAATCCCTGCAGAAGACAGTTAACCAAAATCAATTAGGCTGGCCACAATTTCATAAGATATCGACTGAATACTGAAATATTTCAAAACATGATGCAGGAATGATCCTACAATCAGGATGAGGATACAATACGCACAGATCTTCTCATGTAGCACATGTGTTTTCAAAAACTATGAACATGACATAACCATGTTTTCAATTGGAATATTCAAAATGCGACAAGTACAGAATAAGTCACTTACTTTCTTTCACACTTCATTCTAATAAGTAAATTGCATGTGATTGATTTCTTATCATCCAGTATAATGGGCTAGCTCTGTGCATTATTTAATATATATATTTTTTAATCTGGCAGACCATCTTGAGGTCTTTCATAATGTTCTGCCTACAGTGGTTTGTAATGCAAAATCATAATATGTCTAAAGATAAAATTAGAGTTTAGATGCGGTTCTGTCTAGATCTAATTAAAGGCGTTTCACGCTTGAGAGGATGATATGGCTGACACCTGCTACTCTATTCTAATCAGTGTTTCCAATCGTAAAACATAAAAGCAGAATTCCTGCGTATTTCTGGAAGTGAACAAATTTGCAAGCAATGAAATTGGTTGAAGTCGTGAATACAAATATATACACAAATTGACTGCTTAAATTAGAGATATCAAATTCAATTTCTGCCTGATTCAATACCGCAATGTGAGCTACTAAAGTTATTAAAACTGAAAAGTAGATAAAATAAAATACTTTTGTACTGATGTCTGCCTAATTTATTTCCAACATTTCTCCTTCACATCACACTTTGAACTTTTATTAGTATTTCAAGAAAATGCATGGGTTGAGTTTCACTTTGTTTACAAAAAATAAAGATGATGTCACTATGCTACATTATGCCCTAACCATTAAACCTGGAATTGCATTACATGTCCCAATTCCTCAGAATATTGGAGTTTGCTTGTTCGTGTAACCAAACTTACTAAAATCAAACATGTATCTGCAGATAGCAAAGTGCAGGAGGAAATTAACAGGTCTTGCAGCACCTCTGGAGGGAAATAGACAGACAACGATTTCAGGTCGGGATCTTGTTTCCGACTACCACTGATGCTTCCTGACCCACTGAGTTCCTCCAGCAATTTGCTTTTTGCTCATGATTCCCCAGGATAAGCAGCTTTTTTTGTGTCACTGTGCTTTTGCAATCCTTATCTTAATTTCTCAACAACCTTAGTTTATAATCATTGTCATGATTTTAAACATTTCTATTATTGTAGAACATGTCATAAAAACATAGAAACATAGAAACATAGAAAGTAGGTGTAGGAGTAGGCCATTCGGCCCTTCGAGCCTGCACCGCCATTCAATATGATCATGGCTGATCATCCAACTCAGTATCCCTTACCCTCCTTCTCTCCATACCCCCTGATCCCTTTAGCCACAAGGGCCACATTTAACTCCCTCTTAAATATAGCCAATGAACTGGCCTCAACTACCTTCTGTGGCAGAGAATTCCAGAGATTCATCAAAAATGTTTTTCTCATCTTGGTCCTAAAAGATTTCCCCCTTATCCTTAAACTGTGACCCCTTGTCCTGGACTTCCCCAACATCAGAAACAATCTTCCTGCATCTCGCCTGTCCAACCCCTTAAGAATTTTGTAAGTTTCTATAAGATCCCCCCTCAATCTTCTAAATTCTAGCGAGTACAAGACGAGTCTACCAGGCTTTCTTCATATGAAAGTCCTGTGATGCAGCCTATTTGGCCCTGGGGATTTATCGGCCTATAATCCATTCAATTTACCTAACACCACTTCCCGGCTAACCTGGATTTCACTCATTTCCTCCATCTCATTTGACCCGCGATCCCCTACTATTTCTGGCAGATTATTTATGTCTTCCTTATTGAAGACAAAATCAAAGTAGTTATTCAATTGACCTGCCATGTCCTTGTTCCCCATGATCAATTCACCCGTTTCTGACTGCAAGTGACCTACATTTGTTTTAACTAATCTTTTTCTCTTCACATGTCTATAAAAACATTTGCCGTCAGTTTTTATGTTCCCTGTCAGTTTTCTTTCAAAATCTATTTTTCTTTTCCTAATTAAGCCCTTTGTCCTCCTCTGCTGGACTCTGAATTTCTCCCAGTCCTCTGGTAGGCTGCTTTCTCTGGCTAATTTGTGCGCTTCATCTTTTGTTTTGATACTATCCCTGATTTCCCTTGTTATCCATGGATGTACTACCTTCCCTGATTTATTCTTTTGCCAAACTGGACTGAACAATTGTAGTAGTTTATCCATGCAGTCTTTAAATGCCTTCCATTGCATATCCACCGTCAACCCTTTAAGAATCAATTGCCAATCTATCTTGGCCAATTCACGTCTCATACCCTCAAAGTTACCTTTCTTTAAGTTCAGGACCCGTGTTTCTGAATTAACAATGTCAGTCTCCATCCTAATGAAGAACTCAACCATATTATGGTCACTCTTGCACAAGGGGCCACGCACAACAAGACTGCTAACTAACCCTTCCTCATTACTCAATACCCAGTCTAGAATAGCCTGCTCTCTCTTTGGTTCCTCTACATGTTGGTTTAGAAAACTATCCCGCATACATTCCAAGAAATCCTCTTCCTCAGCATCCCAGCCAATTTGATTCACCCAATCTATATGTAGATTGAAGTCACCCATTATAACTGTTTTACCTTTGTTGCACGCATTTCTAATTTCCTGTTTGGTGCCATCCCCAACTCCAATACTAATGTTAGGTGGCCTGTACACAACACCCACTAGCGTTTTCTGCCCCTTAGAGTTTCACAGCTCTACCCATATCGATTCCACATCCTCCAAGCTAAAGTCCTTTCTATTGTGTTAATCTCCTCTCTAACTAGCAATGCTACCCCACCTCCTTTTCCTTTCTGTCTATCCCTCCTGAATATTGAATATCCCTGGATGTTCAGCTCCCAGCCTTGGTCACCCTGGAGCCATGTCTCCGTGATCCCAACTGTATCCTAATCATTAATAGCTATCTGCACATTCAACTCATCCACCTTATTACGGATGCTCCTTGCATTGAGACACAAAGCCTTCAGGCTTGTTTTTACAATGCTCTTACCCCTTATACAATTATGTTGAAAAGTGGCCCTTTTTGATTTCCCCCCTGGATTTGACTGCCTGTCACTTTTACTTTTCACCTTGCTACCTATTGCTTCTACCCTCATTTTACACCCCTCTGTCTCTCTGCTCACACATTTATTAACCCATAACCTCATATTCTCTGTTTATTATTTTTTTCTTCTATACCCCGTACATGTTGCATCTGAGTGCTTCCCTTCTCTTCCTCCTGCCTCACACACTGTCTACTTGCTTTCTCTATTTGAGTCCCTTCCCCCAACCAATCTAGTTTAAAGTCTCCCCGGTAGCCTTTGTAAATCTCCCCACCAGGATACTGGTTCCCCTCGGGTTCAAGTGCAACCCGTCCTTTTTGTACAGGTCAGAACTTCCCGAAAAGAGGTCCCAATGATCCAGAAACTTGAATCCCTGCCCTCTGCACCAGTCCTTCAGCCACGCATTTATCCTCCACCTTGCTCCATTCAAACTCTCACTGTCACGTGGCACAGGTAGTAATCCTGAGGTTGTTACCTTTGCGGTCCTTCTCCTTAACTCTCCTCCTAACTCCCTAAATTCTCCTTTCAGCACCTCTTCTCTTTTTCTACCTATGTCATTGGTACCTATATGTGCCACGACCTCGGGCTCCTCTCCCTCCCATTTCAGGATATCTTGGACACGTTCAGTCACATCCCAGACCCTGGCACCAGGGAGGCAAACTATCGTCCGGGTCTCCTGACTGCGTCCACAGAATCGCCTATCTGACCACCTAACTATAGAGTCCCCTATTACTACTGCCCTCCTCTTCTTTTCCCTACCCAAAGTCTTGTTCAGTTTGTTTTAATCCTATATATATAACCATTGGGTGCATCATCCTATATATTACCATTGGTTGCATCATTAGGAAATGTGAAAGTTGCAGGGAGAGGGTGGGGATAATGATCTTTCCCTTCCCAAAATAATTAACAAGATTTCACCGGCAGCCTTCCCTCCTCAAATAAATAACCTTCTTTCAGGTATTCCTCCAGTAGCTTTTGGATAATCTGCCTTGTTCAAAGTGACTACTGACAAAATGACTGAGCGTGGATGTAAAAGGTGACTCCTCATGTATTGTTCCAATAAGGAGACATGATTAAGATATTGCAGTTGGAATTGGATTTGCAGAACCTCAGAACGGTTACAGTAAAACGAGGCCATGCAGCCCAACAAATGCATTCCCAATCTGTGCAGGAACAATCCAGCTAGCCTTGCCTCCACACCCAACCACTCTCTGTGGCTCTACAACTGTTTTCTCTGACCAAAAAGGGGATCACAGAGCTGGCGGCTTACAACATTACAACATTATTGTAAATGTGTAAACATTACTTCACCAAGGGGTTCCAGCTACATCCTTAGTCATAACTCTAATATCAGCACAACAACGGCAAAACATTGCAAACACTGTGGCTGGACAGGATGGAATAGTAAGATTGAACGAGAACTTACCAGTTCGAAGGTTGATTGTTATTTCATGAGGAGTCGCGGTGAGGGATTTCGTGAAGAGCCCGCCGGCGCGCATGCTCGACATTCTTCAAAGTAGCGGTGTGGAATCACAGAAACCAGTAACAGAAATGACTTGGCATAGTAAGATGAAAGAGACTCAAATTACCAGGTGAAGGTGATTGAGGGTTGGGCGTGGAGGGTACGAAATCCCTCACCGCGACTCCTCATGAAATAACGATCAACCTTCGAACTGGTAAGTTCTCGTTCAATCTTACTATTTCATTTCGGAATCACGTGAGTGACTTCGTGAAGACTTCAAAGCTTCTGTGATTACACGCCCTGGACCACGTCCATGCTGACACACCACTAGCAGGGATGGATGGGAGGAACAAACTTGCTCAAATAGTTCATACTGCAAAACAAGAGCATATTTATTAACAACAAATCAAAACCCCCTCATGCGGGGACACCTCCACGTTCTTGACCTGCATTCAGCACGGCTTCTGCGAACTGTAGAGGAGCAGCAACAGGCTTGTTATAAAATCGCTGAAACACAGCTTCATTAGCCCATCCTGCTGTGGCGAGAATATGGTCCATAGGCACCTCCATAATCCTCGCCGCTGACGTCGATGCAGCCCTGGTGGAATGAGACTTGAACACATTAGTGTCGATACCTGACTTACCCAAGACGACCCGGAGCCACCTGGATATCGTCTGGACTGTCACTCGATGATGAGGTCTCTTATGAGTGACAAGCAGGTATCTCTCCATTCCTCTGATGCATGCCGTCACCTTGACATAGTGACGGATATGTGAGGCTAAACACAGCCTAGCATCTGCGGGGTATGCCGGGAACTTCAGCTGCAGCCCTGTGCACCCAGGTCTATGCTGCTTTAGTAGCTCATCAACAAAGAAGACTACTTCTGTAGGGGTAGACATCATTCTGTCGACACGTAGTTTATGCAGTGTCTGTACCCTCTGTGCTGAAGTCAGCGCTAGTAACATCACCAGCTTCATGGTGAGTTTGTCCAGCTGGAGCCCTTCCATGGGAGACCACGTCCTGAGCAGGGTTAATACGTCCCTGACATCCCAGGTGATATTGTAGCGTGGTGTAGGCGGATTCATATTGAATATACCCCGCATGAGTCTGGACACTAGCCTGTTGGATCCCACCTCAATCTTGAGGTAGAATGACAGCGCGCTCCTGGCGCTGTTGATGGCACTGTAACTTAAGTGTTCATCATGGTGCAACCCCGCGAGGAATTCCAGGACGTCGGTTATAGTCACGTCATCGTACGTGATGCGAGAGCGGCTGCAGTAGGCTTCCCACTTCTTGATATGTGAGCGGTATCTTCGCCTTGTTGACTCTCGACACGACGCCCCAATGGTATCCATGGTCCGAGTTGAGAGGCCGTATTGGACTAACGGCCTGTTCAAAACCTGCAAGCCAACAAATTTAAATAGCCATGGCAGGGATGTGGCTCCCCTGAGACAGGGTGAGTAACCAATTCTGGGCAACCCTTCAAAAGGACCCAAGGCTCACTGAGCATGTCAAAGACCACCGGATACCACGGCTGTGTAGGCCAGTCGGGTATAATAAGGATGCCCTTGGCTGCATCCATCTGAATCTTTCGTAATACCCGACTGATGAGGCAGAACGGGGGGAATGCATAGAAAAACCAATTCCCCCAGTCCAACCAGAGCCAAATTGAGTTAGCCAATTTATCACACGAAACTGACCTGGTACCGCCCATATGGTTTAAATATGCCACCGCTGTGGTGTTGTCTATTTGGAGACGGACATGTGCTCCAAAAACCTTGGAACAATAAGCACGAAGTCCGTGGAATGCTGCAAGTAGCTCCAAATAGTTGATCCCTTGTGACAACAACATAGTAGCCTCAAGGGTATCCCATATGCCCCCGCAACTCGAGTAATGATCCGTAGCTCCCCAGCCATAAGAGCTCGCATCAGTTTGCAAGTATACCACCGGATTAGCCTCAATAATAGGCTTAAATGAGTTACTAATGTGACGCACCCACCATCGTAACTCATCCGTCGCTTCGGGCGGCAGCTGCATTGGTCGATCATAATGACCAGCGTGCTGTCTTAACGCAGCGATCTTGGCCCTTTGCAAATTCTGATAATGCAAAGGCCCATATCGGGCTGCCGGAAACAATGCTAAAAGTTTGCCAATTACTGTAGCTGTATGTCGAATCGATGGTATACTAGCGTTGATTAAACCTTGACACACCTGGGTGACCTCCTCAACCTTATTAGTTGGTATGGTGACCCTCATGCGAATAGAGTCCACCGTAAACCCCAGATAATGAATTACCTGGGAGGGGCAGAACTTTGATTTGGCTGGATGGACAATAAACCCCAGCTGCTGAAATATATTGACAGCAGCTGCAACACCCTGTTGAGCCAATTCCAGGGTGTGGCCGACAATTAAGATATCATCTAAATAGGCCATTACTATATGATGTCGTTGTCGTAAATAAGCCATAATTGGCTTCACCAATTTAGTGAATAATCTAGGGGCTGTGGTAAGCCCGTTTGGCAAAGCCCTATATTGCCAGAGTTGACCCATCCAGATAAATTTCAGAAACCTCCTATAATATTTTTGAATGGATACAGTATAGTACGCATCTTGTAAATCAATGCATGCCATAAAGCAACCATGTGAAATCAATGATTTGGCTGTTTCAAAAGTGTCCATTTTGAAATGAGTATATGTTACAAAAGTATTTAAACGAGTCAGGTCAATGATGACTCGACAGCCTCCATCCTTCTTGGGTCGAGTGAATATATTAGAAACAAATTCAACTGGCTCATGAACCGTTTTCTCTATCACTCCCTTCTGTTCTAGCCTCAAAATTTCCTTATAGCCTGCTGCCTGTTCTGCAGCAGACAATTTAAATGTTCGACCAGGCCTGTGCTGGGATGGAGGAATGTCCCCATTAAGAAACTCAATTTTATGACCCTGAATATTTTGTAACACATACTCATCACCAGTAATATCACCCCACCAACATGTGAGGTTAGACAAAGAGAAAAGAGAGAACCAGACCGCCTCACCTCCGTGGTTACCGGCGGTCCTTGACACGTGTGGGTGGACGTGGAGGTGCTGGGTTGGCTTGAGGGCGCGGCGTCCTCATCTTCCACCAGGGTTTCTGCCGACCTTGTCCTAAAAAAGCCCCCTGCTGCTGGGGCTGTTGGTAACGGGGTGGAGCTGGAGGGTAGGTCCTTGTAGAGGTGCTGGCAGACCCTCGTGGACGAACAAGTGGAGCTTTTGAGCCCGACGGCGTGGGGGCACTGTGAGGGCGCATGAGTCCCACCGTTTTGGCTTGTTCGTCAAGCTCTTTGACCCTCTTCGAGAGATCTTCTCCAAAGAGCTGACGGGGCGGCGGCGGCGGCGGTGGTTTGCACAACCCTGCAAACTTAGGGTTGAGCGCCGGGCGGATGCTGCTTTTGCGGAACCCATTGATCTCATGTTGAGTTGCGCACAATAGAGCCAGAGCATCCTCCTGGTCCAAATTTAATTCATCCCCATCAACCGACCGCACAAAGGCGGTAATACCGGCCGTGAGGAGCTTCAGGATCCGCTGAATTTTCAGCTCCTGTTGACGGATAGCCGCACTGATGTTGCCCCATATCGGCGTATTGACCACAGGCACGTTGAGGGAGTTGCAGTTGGATGGAGCCTTGTGACGGCTCATGGCCTGAATGAGAACTTCTTCCTGGAGCTGATGGTTGTTGAGGAAGTCCACTGTGGCTGCCAATTTTGAGTTCAGGGGAAGCCCAAACGAGTGTGGGGCCGCGAACTTAGTGGCCACATCGAGAAGTTCCTCCGCTGGTAAATCTGACGGAGGTGGTATGGGATCGACCAAAACCTCCTCATCCTGCTGCTCCAGGCTGATGGTGGAAGTTGGTGAAACAGCCCTGTGCCTGTCGCTGCTGGACACTTGCTGCTGTTGACCGTGAAGCAGGAGCTCCAGCAGCCGCTCCATACGGTCAATACGCCCTTCACCCTGAACACTCAGGTGGTCGGAGTCCTCCGGCTCTGAGAAATTGCCGGGGCCCCTATCATCGGCCCGCACCTCATCGAGGCCCACCCGGTGCCGGTAGTCGTCGCTAACAGCCGCCGAAGCGAAACTGCGCGATTCCCGCGCGGGCGTGTTCAACCGCCTCCGTTTAGCGGGAGCTGAAGCCGCTGCCACTAAGGGCACTTGCGGCGTGGTGTCGGCACCAGCCGCAGCATGGATACCTGATGCCCGCGCGGGCTTGCCGGCTGCCCACGTCGTGGACCTCGCCGACGCATGGTCTCGCCCACCCATCCATGGGGGGCTCGGCGACCGTGACTAGACCCGACCCAACCGACCCGTCCCGGCGTCGAGAGTTGGGGGGCGTCGACTGGACCTCACAGCCGCCCCGGGTCCCGCCCTGGAACCTAACCGCTCCTCGGCGGCAGGCAAAGCCTTAGCCCTGACAGGGTTAGACTTCCGGGCTCCTGCCCTTCCCCTACTTGGAGGGCTGAGTGAAAAGGGCCGTGCAGCTGCACGCACCCCTCTGCTCGAGGTCGCCAGCAAGCCTGCTGACGACCTGACTGCCATGGCAGGGTCCTCCTGCTCTGGCGGCACACCACACTCCTCCTCGTCGAACTCCTCCGAACTGTGGTGTGCTGGCGGATCCGGACCTGTAAACACAGGGCTTACCGATATTCCCGCCCGTGTCCCAGCCTGCGCTGCAGGTACCGCCGATATCAATGGCTCCGGGACTGCTGACCGGCGACCTCGTCCAGACGTTCTCCGGCCCTTGGAACTCCCATCCATGTCCTTGCTGCAAGAAACAAATCAACACAACAAGGACCACCAACTTAAGGTAGGATACTTACCTCAGTGGTTCCCTTATGAAGGGCTGGCGAGGAGCGCGCTCCACCGCCAGCCGTCGCAGCAACGCGATACGACGATATGTCGAGCATGCGCGCCGGCGGGCTCTTCACGAAGTCACTCACGTGACTCCGAAATGAAATTGGCTGTTCATGCCATTACATTTTACATTCTGGTCTACACTAGCAGAGCAGACCAGGGCTGGCATGATTTTTAAGATCATTTCGAATACCCCACGGTCCCATTTTTATGTTATCAAGGCCACCAGAATCCTCAGAAGTGTGGATTCAGCACTGCGTATTAGTTAATAAACAATTACACAAGAGAAGGTCGGTTCAGACTATTTCAAGGTGGCTGCAACAGGTATTAACATTGACGATTGTATGTCTCATTCCACCAGGTCAGCATCAATGTCAGTATATAATTTAGATAGTGTGTTTCCATCTCATTATACTAGGGCAGCAGCTATGTTGGCGGCCAAAGCGAGGGATGTGTCCTTCGACCAAATTTTAGCGGCCGTCGGATGGGCAAATGAGCTGATGTTTCAGAATTTTTATCATTGGCCAATTGTCAATCCAGGGCTGTTTGCCAATGACATTTTAAGTACCTACATTTTAGGGGTACTGTTGTTTGTTTACATTGTTAAATAAACCCTATAATTACATTGAATACAATGTTATTACTAATGCATTTATTTCTCTTTCGAGTCAATCAAATGCAGTGGGATGCCGAGATTGTAATCTGTGGCATGAAATCACAAAGCTTTGAACTCTTCAAGGAATCACTCACGTGACTCCGAAGTAAATTAGTGAGATTAAACGAGAACTTGTTAAAGAAGGAACTGCAGATGCTGGAGAATCGAGGGTACACAAAAGGCTGGAGAAACTCAGCGGGTGCAGCAGCATCTAAGGAGCGAAGGAGATAGGCGACGTTTCGGGTCAAGACCCTTCTTCAGTCTGGGTGGGGCGCAAAGACTCCAGAGATTTCCAATGCCCCTGTCCCACTTAGGAAACCTGAACGGAAACCTCTGGAGACTTTGCGCCCCACCCAAGGTTTCCGTGCAGTTGCCGGAGGTTTTTGTCAGGCTCCCTAATGGTCGAAAGGGGTTTCCGTTTTAAAAATCGGTAACTTTTTAGTCGTAGCCAGTTGCGATGCTAGTTGAAGGTGGTTGCTGGAGGACAAAAACCTCCGGGAACCTCTGGGAACCATACGGAAACCTTGGGTGGGGCACAAAGTCTACAGAGGTTTCCGTTCAGGTTTCCTAAGTTGGACAGGGGCATTGGGACAGGGGCATTATTCTGGAGAGAAAATTCCAGTGTAAGGAAGCGTGCAGGTACCAGTTAGGTATAAGGAGGAACAGGCGGAGTTGCCTCTCGTAGTTGTAAAGGGACATAAGCCTGCTTTGCTAGGTAGGAATTAGCTGCAGATCTTGAAGCTCAACTGGAACGAGATATTCTTTGTTCGCACAGAATATCAAGTGTCCGGAGGACGCAATCGAGCAACATCCGAATGCGTTCAGCGACCAGGGAGAGCTAATCAAGGGGTACAAGGCGAAAGTACGTGTAAAGCAGGATGCGACACCAGTGCATTGCAAATGCCGGGCCGCGCCTTATGCACTTAAGGACAAGGTTGAGAAAGAACTGAAAAGGCTTGAGGCTGAGAACATTATCAGTAAGGTACAAAGTAATGAATGGGCAGCACCCATTGTAGTTGTACCTAATGATGATGGTAGTGTTAGACTTTGTGGGAATTATAAGGTAACCGTAAACCAGGTACTTGAAGGTAGCATATCAGATACCCTACCAACAGCGGAGGATTTGTTTAGCACTCCCACAAGCGGCCAAGTCTTCCCTTGATAAATGCCTACTTGCAGTTAGGTGTAGATGACAAATCTAAATCCAAGCTGACCATCCACATGCATTTTGGGAGTGTTTCAGTCCAATAGGCTCCCATTTGGCATAACGTCAGCCCCTGGGCTTTTTCAAGGGGTGATGACACAAATTCTAGAGGGAATTTAAGGTGTGGTATGTTACTTGGATGACATCCTCATCTCAGCCCCTGACAGACAGACACATGATGAAAGGTTGGAAGAGGTACCTAAATTCTCTAGGTCTCTCTTGAAACACACAGTGTAAGAGTGAAGGCGCAGAAGTGTGTTTTTTCAGAACAAGTAGATTACTTGGGTCATAAGCTCGACAAGGATGTCCACACCCCACCAAATGTAAAGTTGATGTGACCAGGAACATCTCTGAGCTCCAATCCTTTTTAGGATTAGTGAACTATTATGGGAAGTTCATGCCAAATCTGCCCACCTGTTTACATCCCTTGAAAGAGCACTTAAGAAAAGATGTACCATTGAAGTGGACACATGAATGTGACCAAGCTTTCAAGTCATGAACAGCTCAGTTGCCAGAGAGTACAATGCTTGGTCATTACGATATCAATAAGACAATGAAGTTAGCATGTGGTGCTTCACCATACGGTGTTCGCGCTGTGATCTCTCATGTGCTAGAAAATGGAGAGGAGAGGCCAACAGCATTTGCGTCTAGAACACTCAGTGCCAGTGAGAGACATTATGCGCAAATAGAGCGAGATGCTCTTGCATTGAGTTTTGCCATTAGGAGGTTTCACAAATACTTGTATGGTAGAAGGTTTGTAATCGAGACGGATCACCAGCCGTTGACAGTGATCCCAAAAGCACACGTACCAACTGGCAGCGGCCACAATACAAAGATGGGCATTGATATTGTCTGCATACCAATATGATATTCAGCATCGCAAGTCAGCAAAGCACAGCAATGCTGACACCATGTCTAGATTACCTTTTGAAACTGAGGTTACCCCAAACAGAGAGGACGTGTTTTATTTCTCTCATGTAGATGAGTTACCTATCAATAGACAATAGGTGCAGGAGTAGGCCATTCATCCCTTCGAGCCAGCACCACCATTTAATGTGATCATGGCTGATCATCCCCAATCAGCATCCCGTTCCTGCCTTCTCCCCATATCCCCTGACTCCGCTATTTTTAAGAGCCCTATCTAGCTCTCTCTTGAAAGCAGCATCCAGAGAATCTGCCTCCATCACCCTCTGAGGTAGAAAATTCCTCAGATTCACAACTCTCTGTGAGAAAAAGTGTTTCCTCATCTCCGTTCTAAATGGCTTACTCCTTATTCTTAAACTGTGGCCCCTTGTTCTGGACTACCCCAACATCGGGAACATGTTTCCTGCCTCTAGCGTGTCCAAACCCTTAACAATCTTATATGTTTCAATGAGATCCCTTCTCATCCTCTCAGCATATGACTGTCTGCCATCCCGGGACTTAACCTTGTAAACCTACGCTGCACTCCCTCAATAACAAGAATGTCCTTCCTCAAATTAGGGGACCAAAACTGCACACAATACTCCAGGTATGGTCTCACTAGGGCTCTGTACAACTGCAGAAGGACCTCTTTGCTCCTATACTCAACTCCTCTTGTCGTAAAGGCCAACATGCCATTGACTTTCTTCACTGCCTGCTGTACCTGCATGCTTACTTTCATAGACGGATGAACAAGGCCCCCAGATCCCGTTGTACTTCCTCCTTTCCCAACTTGACGCCATTTAGATAGTAATCTGCCTTCCTGTTTTTGCTACCAAAGTGGATAACCTCACATTTATCCACATTAAATTTCATCTGCCATGTATCTGCCCTCTCCCCCCAACCTGTTCAAGTTACCCTGCATTCTCATAGCATCCTCCTCATAGTTCACACTGCCACCCAGCTTTGTGTCATCTGCAAATTTGCTAATGTTACTTTGAATCCCTTCATCCAAATCATTGATGTATATTGTAAATAGCTGCGGTCCCAGCACCGAGCCTTGCGGTACCCCACTAGTCACTGCCTGCCATTCTGAAAGGGACCCGTTAATCCCTACTCTTTGTTTCCTGTCTGCCAACCAATTTTCTATCCATGTCAGCACTCTACCCCCAATACCATGTGCCCTAATTTTGCCCACTAATCTCCTATGTGGGACCTTATCAAATGCTTTCTGAAAGTCCAGGTACACTACATCCACTGGCTCTCCCTTGTCCATTTTCCTGGTTACATCTTCAAAAAATACCAGAAGATTAGTCAAGCATGATTTGCCTTTCGTAAATCCATGCTGACTCAGACCAATCCTGTTACTGCTATCCAAATGTGCGACTATTTCATCTTTTATAATTGACTCCAACATCTTCCCCACCACCGGTCATGCTAACTGGTCTATAATTCCATGTTTTCTCTTAAAAAGTGGGATAACATTAGCTACCCTCCAATCCACAGGAACTGATCCTGAGTCTATAGAACATTGGAAAATTATCACTAATGCATCCATGATTTCTAGAGCCACTTCCTTAAGTACCCTTGGATGCAGACCATCAGGCCCTAGGGGATTTATCTGCCTTCAGTCCCATCAGTCTATCCAACACCATTTCCTGCCTAATGTGGACTTCCATCAGTTCCTCCGGCATCCCAGATCCCCTGGCCACTATTACAGCAGGAAAATTGTTTGTGTCCTCCTTAGTGAAGACAGATCCAAAGTACCTGTCCAACCCATCTGCCATTTCCTTGATCACCATAATAAATTCACCTTTTTTGGTCTTCAAGGGTCCAACTTTGGTCTTAACTAATTTTTTCCTCTTCGCATACCTAAAGAAGTTTTTACTATCCTCCTTTATGTTCTTGGCTAGCTTACCTTCGCACCTCATCTTTTTCCCCCGTATTGTCTTTTTAGTTATCTTCTGTTGTTCTTTAAACATTACCCAATCCTCTTGCTTCCCGCTCATCTTTGCTAAGTTGTACTTATTCGCTTTAATTTTTATACTGTCCCTGCCATCCGTTGTCACCCATGGTCGCCCCTTACTCCCCTTGGAATCTTTCTTCCTCCTAGGAATGAATTGATCCTGCACCTTCTGTATTATTCCTAGAAATACCTGCCATTTTTGTTCCACTGTCCGTGCATAGTTCCTTGAAGGTGGAATCTCATATAGATAGGGTGGTAAAGAAAGCTTTTGGTATCCTAGCCTTTATAAATCAGAGCATTGAGTATAGAAGCTGGGATGTAATGTTAAAATTGTACAAGGCATTGGTGAGGCCAAATCTGGAGTATGGTGTACAATTTTGGTCGCCCAATTATAGGAACGATATCAACAAAATAGAGAGGGTACAGAGGAGATTTACTAGAATGTTGCCTGGGTTTCAACAGCTAAGTTACAGAGATAGGTTGAATAAGTTAGGTCTTTATTCTCTGGAGCGCAGAAGGTTAAGGGGGGACTTGATAGAGGTCTTTAAAATGATGAGAGGGATAGACAGAGTTGATGTGGACAAGCTTTTCCCTTTGAGAATAGGGAAGATTCAAACAAGAGGACATGACTTTAGAATTAAGGGACAGAGGTTTAGGGGTAACATGAGGGGTAACTTCTTTACTCAGAGAGTGGTAGCGGTGTGGAATGAGCTTCCAGTGGAAGTGGTGGCGGCAGGTTCGTTGGTATCATTTAAAAATAAATTGGATAGGCATATGGATGAGAAGGGTATGGAGGGTTATGGTATGAGTGCAGGCAGGTGGGACTAAGGGAAAAAAGTTGTTCGGCACGGACTTGAAGGGCCGAGATGGCCTGTTTCGGTGCTGTAATTGTTATATGGTTATATGGTTATATGGTTATATGGTCATCCCCGCTAGTGTATCTCTCCAGTCAATTTTGGCCACATAGTCCCCTTTATTCAACTGTAACACTGACACCTCCAATGTACCCTTCTGCCTCTCCAAATGCAGATTAAACCTGACCACATTATGGTCACTACCTCCTAATGGCTCATTAACCTCGAGGTCCTTTATCAAATCCGGTTCATTACATAACACCAAATCCAGAATTTACTTCTCCCTGGTAGGCTCCAATACAAGCTGTTCTATGAATCCATTTCGAAAGCACTCTACAAAGTCCCTTTCCTGGGGCCCAGGACCAACTTGATTTTCCCAGTCTACCTGCATGTTGCAATCTCCCATAACAACCACAGCATTACTTTTTGCTACATGCCAATTTCAACGCCTGATTCAACTTGCGCCCTATGTTCAGGCTGCTGTTTGGGGGCCTGTAGATTAGTCCCGTTAGGGTATTTTTACCCTTACAATTCCTTAGTTCTATCCATACTGACACCACATCTCCTGTTTCAATGTCACCCCTTGCAAGGGACTGAATTTCATTCCTCACCAACAGAGCAACCCCAGCCCCTCTGCCCGCCTGTCTGTCTTTTTGATAGGAGGTATACCCTTGAATATTCAGTTCCCAACCCTGGCCCTCTTGCAGCCATGTCTCTGTAATTCCCACAACATCATACTTGCCAATTTCTAACTGAGCCTCAAGCTTGTCCACTTTATTTCTTATACTTCGCGCATTCATATACAGCACTTTGACCTCCGTATTCACTTCCCCCGTCACACCGCTCGCTATTGGCCCTGACCTTACTCTTTTATCCCTTCTTGAGCTTTCCTTCCCATTAATTCGAGAATCTTTTGTAATTTTTCCTGTAGTCACTTCCCCTTCAACTCCATCTTTACACTCCCAATTTGTCAATCCCTCCCCCCCACTATTTAGTTTAAACCTACACGTGTAGCCCTAGCAAACCTGCCGGCCAGAATGTCGGTCCCCCTCCAGTTAAGGTGTAACCCGTCACATATCACATCAGGGGACATTCAGAAGGCTACTCGCCACTGACAGACTTTTGGCTGTGCAGGAGTATGTTACAAATGGACGGCCAAACAAATTGCCAGATTCAGAGGCAGAACTGAGACCATTCTTTGTACGCAGGAATGAACTCTCAGTGGACCAAGGGTGTGTCATGTGGGGAGCGAGAGTTGTAATCCCTGAAAGATATGGAGTAAAATTGCTAGGAGATCTCCATGATCAGCATTTGGGAATGTGTCTAACTAAGAGACTAGCTGGAAGCTATCTATGGTGGCCTGGTCTAGATAAGGACATAGAACAAATGGTGAAAGAGTGTAGCACATGTCAAGTAGTTGGTAAGAATCCACCAACAGTACAGCTACAGCCATGGAAATGGCTGGCTAGAGTCTGGCAAAGATTACACGTTGACTTTGCAGAGTTAGATGGATTACAATTGTTCATTGTGATTGATAGTGGGTTGAGGTGTTTCCGATGAACAAAACGACATTCAGCAAAACTATAGACATTTTGCGAGGATTGTTTGCGTCCTATGGATTTCCAGAGGAAATTGTGTCTGATAACGGACCACAATTCTGTTCACAAGAGTTTGCACAATTTACGAAAGGGAATGGTGTAAAACACACTAGAGTCGCTCCATACCATATCGCTTGAAATGGAGCAGCAGAACGCACAGTCCAAATTGTGAAGTGTACATTAGTCAAACTACTGCTGGATCCAAATCCAAAGAAAAGACAGTTGTCTCTGTCTCACAAACTGGCTAACTTTCTTATTACATATCGGAACACACCTCACACCACTACTGGTCAAACGCCAGCTGAACTGTTCTTGAAGAGAAAACCAAGAACAAAATGTTCACTGTTGAAACTAAACTTGGCTCAAACAGTAGAAGAGAAACAGGAGAAACAAATAGCAAATCATGAATGAAGTAGAGTAAAGGAAAGGAGTGTTGAGTTGAATCAGGTGAGAAACCATCATCACAAGTGGGTGAAGTGGTGACCTGGAAGAGTGGTGAGAAAGTGCGGACCATGGACATACTTGGTCAAGATGTTTTGAAGTGGGAAGGTGAGAAAAGTACACATTGACCACGTCATGCCTATCGAAGCACAGACAGGTTTGCAACCAGATCAATTAGACGAGTCAGATAATTTGGTTACCACTCAACTACAGGTACCAACGGATGAACCAGAAATGGTACAAGAAGGTACACAAGATAGTGAGTGTTTGAACCAGTATGCAAATGGAGGTTCAAGTGTGGTCAACAGTCAAACAAAATTGGCTGATGGACTGGAATCTATGAATCTAGATCAAAAGGAAGGCTTGACTGGATCAAAAATGAGTCCATGTGGTTCTAAACAGTCAGAAACTATTTGCCAACTCCCTAGCCATGAGATATCATGTTCTTCATGTTACTAGAATATAACAAAACGGTATGAATTTATTACAATCTTGTCTGATACGTTACTTGTATATAACCTGAATAGAATGATGGCATCATGCGTATATGTTGCATATACAATTTATGTGCATTTCACAAATTAAACTTAACCACTGGGTTTCTCCTTCTTACTGGATATCTTCCTTGACATAGAAACATAGAAACATAGAAATTAGGTGCAGGAGTAGGCCATTCGGCCCTTCGAGCCTGCACGGCCATTCAGTATGATCATGGCTGATCATCCAACTCAGTATCCCGTACCTGCCTTATCTCCATACACTCTGATCCCTTTAGCCACAAGGGCCACATCTAACTCCCTCTTAAATATAGCCAATGAACTGGCCTCAACTACCCTCTGTGACAGAGAGTTCCAGAGACCCACCACTCTCTGTGAAAAAATTCCTTCTCATCTCGATCCTAAAGGATTTCCCCCTTATCCTTAAGCTGTGACCCCTTGTCCTGGACCTCCCCAACATCGGGAACAATCTTCCTGCATCTAGCCTGTCCAACCCCTTAAGAATTTTGTAAGTTTCTATAAGATCCCCTCTCAATCTCCTAAATTCTAGAGAGTATAAACCGAGTCTATGCAGTCTTTGTTCATAAGACAGTCCTGACATCCCAGGAATCAGTCTGGTGAACCTTCTCTGCACTCCCTCTATGGCAATAATGTCCTTCCTCAGATTTGGAGACCAGAACTGTACGCAATACTCCAGGTGTGGCCTCACCAAGACCCTATACAACTGAAGTAGAACCTCCCTGCTGCTATACTCAAATCCTTTTGCTATGAAAGCTAACATACCATTCGCTTTCTTCACTGCCTGCTGTACCTGCATGCCTACTTTCAATGACTGGTGTACCATGACACCCAGGTCGCGCTGCATCTCCACTTTTCCTAATCGGCCTCCATTTAGATAATAATCTATGTTTCTATATACGCATGATGCCATCATTTTATTCAGGTTAAATACAAGTAAAGTATCAGACAAGATTGTAATAAATTCATACCGTTTTGTTATATTCTAGTAACATGAAGAATAGTAAGATTGAACGAGAACTTACCAGTTCGAAGGTTGATCTTTATTTCATGAGGAGTTGCGGTGAGGGATTTCGTGAAGATTGCGCGACATTCTTCAAAGTAGCGGTGTGGAATCACAGAAACAACAACAGAAATGACTTGGCATAGTAAGATTGAAGAGGCTCTAATTACCAGTTGAGTATGATCGAGGGTTGGGAGCGGAGGGCACGAAATCCCTTATTCGGGGACATCCCCACGTTCTTGCCCTGCGCTCAGCACGGCCTCCGCGAACTGTAGGGGAGCAGCAACAGGCTTATTGTAGAATCGCTGGAACACAGTTTCATTCGCCCATCCTGCTGTGGCGAGAATATGGTCCATGGGCACCTCCATGACCATATCCTCCATGACCATGACTTTACTTAAAGCATATGGCATTGGGGGTTCAGTATTGATGTGGATAGAGAACTGGCTGGCAAACAGGAAGCAAAGAGTAGGAGTTAACGGGTCGTTTTCACAATGGCAGGCAGTGACTAGTGGGGTACCGCAAGGCTCAGTGCTGGGACCCCAGCTATTTACAATATACATAAATGATCTGGATGAGGGAATTGAAGGCAATATCTCCAAGTTTGCGGATGACACTAAGCTGGGTGGCAGTGTTAGCTGTGAGGAGGATGCTAGGAGAATGCAAGGTGACTTGGATAGGCTGGGTGAGTGGGCAAATGTTTGGCAGATGCAGTATAATGTGGATAAATGTGAGGTTATCCACTTTGGTGGCAAAAATAGGAAAACCGACTACTATCTAAATGGTGGCCGATTAGGAAAAGGGGAGATGCAGCGCGACCTGGGTGTCATGGTACACCAGTCATTGAAAGTAGGCATGCAGGTACAGCAGGCAGTAAAGAAAGCCAATGGTATGTTAGCTTTCATAGCAAAAGGATTTGAGTATAGGAGCAGGGAGGTTCTACTTCAGTTGTATAGGGTCTTGGTGAGGCCACACCTGGAGTATTGCGTACAGTTCTGGTCTCCAAATCTGAGGAAGGACATTATTGCCATAGAGGGAGTGCAGCGAAGGTTCACCAGACTGATTCCTGGGATGTCAGGACTGTCTTATGAACAAAGACTGCATAGACTCGGTTTATACTCTCTAGAATTTAGGAGATTGAGAGGGGATCTTATAGAAACTTACAAGATTCTTAAGGGGTTGGACAGGCTAGATGCAGGAAGATTGTTCCCGATGTTGGGGAGGTCCAGGACAAGGGGTCACAGCTTAAGGATAAGGGGGAAATCCTTTAGGACCGAGATGAGAAGGAATTTTTTCACACAGAGAGTGGTGGGTCTCTGGAACTCTCTGCCACAGAGGGTAGTTGAGGCCAGTTCATCGGATATATTTAAGAGGGAGTTAGATGTGGCCCTTGTGGCTAAGGGGATTAGAGGGTATGGAGAGAAGGCAGGTACGGGATACTGAGTTGGATGATCAGCCATGATCATATTGAATGGCGGTGCAGGCTCGAAGGGCCGAATGGCCTATTCCTGCACCTAATTTCTATGTTTCTATGTTTCTATGTTTCTATGACCCTCGCCGCCGACGTCGATGCAGCCCTGGTGGAATGAGACTTGAACACATTAGTGTCAATACCTGACTTACCCAAGACGACCCGGAGCCACCTGGATATCGTCTGGCCTGTCACTCGATGGTGAGGTCTCTTGTGAGTGACAAGCAGGTATTTCTCCATTCCTCGGATGCGTTCCGTCACCTTGACATAGTGGCGGATATGGGCGGCTAAACATAGCCTAGCATCGGCGGGGTATGCCGGGAACTTCAGCTGCAGCCCTGTGCACCCAGGTCTATGCTGCTTTAGTAGCTCATCAATAAAGAAGACTACTTCTCCAGGGGTAGAGATCATCTTGTCGACGCGGAGTTTATGTAGCATCTGTACCCTCTGTGCTGAAGTCAGTGCTAGTAACATCACCAGTTTCATGGTGAGTTTGTCCAGCTGTAGCCCTTGCATGGGCGACCACGACCTGAGCAGGGTTAGTACATCCCTGACATCCCAGGTGATGTTATAGCGTGGTGTAGGCGGATTCATATTAAATATACCCCGCATGAGTCTGGACACTAGCCTGTCGGATCCTACCTCAATCTTGAGGTAGAATGACAACGCACTTCTGGCGCTGTTGATGGCACTGTAGCTTAAGTGTTCATCATGGTGCAACCCTGCAAGGAATTCCAGGATGTCAGCTATGGATGCATCGTCATAGGTGATGCGAGAGCGGCTACAGTAGGCTTCCCATTTCCTGATGTGGGAAAGGTATCTTCACCTGGTCGACTCTCGGCACGACGCTCCAATGGTATCCATGGTTCGAGTTGAGAGGCCATACTGCAGCAATGGCCTGGTTAGAACCTGCAAGCCAATAAATTTAAGTAGCGATGGCAGGGAAGTGGCTCCCCTGACACAGGGTGAGTAACCAATTGTGGGCAACCCTCCAAGAGGACCCAAGGCTGACTGATCATGTCAAAGACCACCGGATACCATGGCTGCATGGGCCAGTCGGGTATAATAAGAATGCCTTTGGCAGCATCCATCTGGATCTTGTGCAATACCCGACTGATGAGGCAAAACGGGGGGAATGCATAGAAAAACCACTTACCCCAGTCGAGCGAGAATGCATCCATCGCCATTGCCCCAGGATCTGGTTCCCATGAAACGTATGTTGGTACCTGATGGTTCAACCGTGACGCAAAGAGGTCAATAGCTGGTTGACCAAATTTGGCTGTAATTTTGGAAAAAATTTGAGGATGCAACATCCATTCAATGTTGTCATTAAACTTGCGTGACCTGGTGTCCGCCACAGTATTGAGCTCACCTGGTAAATAGGTAGCTGAAATCCAAAGATTTCTGTCAATGCACCAGAGCCAAATTGTATTAGCCAATTCATCACATGAAATCGACCTGGTACCTCCCATATGGTTTAAATATGCCACCGCAGTGGTATTGTCTATTTGGACACGGACATGAGCATCAATAAGATGGGAACAATAAGCTCGAAGTCCGTGAAACGCTGCAAGCAGCTCCAAATAGTTTATCCCGTGTGACAACAACATGGTAGACTCAAGGGTGTCCCATCTGCCCCCACAACTACAACAGTTATCCGTAGCTCCCCAGCCATAGGAGCTTGCATCGGTTTGCAAGTACACCATCGGATTGGGCACAATAATGGGTTTGAATGAGCTACTGATATGGAGCACCCACCATTGTAACTCAATTTGAGCTTTAGAAGGCAGCCGCATTGGTCTAGCAAAATGACCAGCGTTCCGCTTTAACGCGGAGATCTTGGCTCTTTGCAAATTTTGATAATGCAAAGGCCCGTATTGGGCTGCTGGAAACAATGCTACGATTTTACCATTCACCTTAGCTGTTTGTCGAATTGATGGTGTACTGGCGCAGGCCAAATCCTGACATGCTTGGGTGACATCCCCAACCTTATTAGTCGGTATGGTGGCCCTCATGCAATTGGAATCCACCGTGAACCCCAGATAATCCATGACCTGGGAAGGGCAGAACTTGGACTTGTCTGGATGGACAATAAACCCCAGCCGCTGAAAAATCGCGACAGTGGCTGAAACTCCCCGTTCAGCTGCCTCCAGGGTTTTGCCAATAATCAGGATATCATCCAAATAGGCCATTACGATATGCTGCTGCATTCGTAACTGGGCCATAATAGGTTTTAACAATTTAGTAAATAGTCTAGGGGCTGTAGTAAGCCCATTTGGCAAAGCCCTGTATTGCCAGAGCTGACCCATCCAAACAAATTTTAAGAACTTCCGGTGATGTTTCCGAATGGATACAGAATAGTACGCATCTTTTAAATCAATGCAAGCCATAAAGCAGCCATGCAAAATCAAAGATTTGGCTGTCTCAAAAGTGTCCATTTTAAAATGGGTGTATGTTACAAAAGTATTCAGATGGGTCAGATCAATAATCACTCGACAACCTCCATCCTTTTTCGGTCTGGTGAAGATATTGGAGACAAATTCAATTGGCTCGTGCATAGTTTTTTCTATCACGCCTTTTTGTTCTAACCGCAAAATCTCAGCAGAGCCTGCTGCCTGTTCAACGGCAGACAGCGTAAACGTCCGATTAGGCATATGCTGGGATGGAGGAATGTCCCCGTTAATAAACTCAATAGTATGACCCCGAATACTCTGTAAAATAAACTCATCGGAAGTAATAGTCCCCCATGCCCCAGAAAAGAAACGGAGGTGCCCACCAACATGTGACGTTAAAGGAACAGAGAAAAGAAAACCAGACCGCCTCACCTCCATGGTTACCGGCGGTCCTTGACATGTTTGATTGGTCGTGGAGGTGCTGGGTTGGGCTGATAGTGTGGTGTCTTCATTTTCCACTGGGGCCGCTGCGGACCTGGCCCTAAAAAAGCCCGCTGCTGCTGGGCCTGTTGATAGCGAGGCGGAGCCGAAGTATAAGTTCTGGTTGATGTGGCAACCGGGCCTCGTGGCCGGGCAAGTGGAGCTTTCAGGGCCGACGGTCTGGGGGCGATCTGCGACTGCATGAGTCCCACCGTCTTGGCATGCTCGTCGAGCTCTTTGACCCTCTTCGGGAGGTCTTCTCCGAAGAGCTGTCGGGGCGGCGGTGGCGGCGGTGGTTTGCACAACCCAGCAAACTTCGGGTTGAGTGACGGGCGGATGCTGTGTTTACGAAAGGCATTTATCTCATGTTGGGTGGCACATAACAGTGCCAGTGCATCCTCCGGCCGTGAGGAGCTTTAGGATCCGCTGGAGTTTCAACTCCTGATGACGGATAGCCACGCCGATGTTGCCCCATATGGGCGTATTGACCACAGGCACATTGAGGGCATTGCAGTTATACGGAGCCTTGTGGCGATGGATAGCCTGAGAGAGGACTTCCTCCTGGAGCTGATGGTTTGTGAGGAAGTCCACAGTGGCAGCCAGTTTGGGGTTGAGAGGAAGCCCAGTCGTGTGTGGAGCAGTGAACTTCGCCGCCACATCGAGAAGTTCTTCCGGCGGCAATTCCGACGGAGGTGGTGTAGGGTCGACAAATCCTTCCTCGTCTGGCTGTTCGAGGCTGGCGATGGAAGCTGGTGAGACTGCCCTGTGCCTGTCGATGCTGGACGCTTGCTGCTGTTGGCTGTGTAGCAGAAGCTCCAGTAGCCGCCTCCATGCGGTCAATACGCCCACCACCCTGAACACTCGGGTGGTCGGAGACCTCCGGCTCAGAAATATTGCCGGGGCTCCTCTCATCGGCCCGCACCTCGTCGAGGCGATCTCGGTGCCGGTAGTTGTCGCTGCCAGCCGCCGAAGCGAAACCGCGCGATTCCCGCGCGGGAGATGTGTTCAACCGCCTCCGTTTAGCGGGAGCGGAAGCCGCTGCCACGGAGGGCAAATGCGGCGGGGAGTCGGCACCAGCCGGAGCATGGAGACCCGACGCCCGCGCGGGCTTGCCGGCTCCCCACATCGTGGACCTTGCCGACGCATGGTCTCGTCCTCCCATCCATGGGGGACTCGGCGACCGAGGCGGGACCCTACCCAAATGACCCGTCCCGGCGTCGAGGGTTGGGGGGTGGACACTGGACCTCACAGTGGCCCTGGGTCCCGCCGTTGAACCAGACCGCAGCTCGGCGGCAGGTAATGCCTTAGCCCCTGAAGGGTTAGGCTTGCGGGCTCCTCCCCTCCCCCTGCTCGGAGGGCTGAGGGGGGAGGGCCGTGCGGCTGCACGCGACCCCTTGTCCGAGGTCGCAAACGGGCCCGCTGGCGACCTGAATGCTGCAGCAGGGTCTACCTGCTCTGGTGGCACACCGCAGTCCTGGTCCTCGAACTCCTCCCCGGAGCTGCGGTGTGTTAGCGGGTCCGGACCTGCAGGAACAGGGCTCCCCGGTTTCCCCGCCTTCCTCCCGGCCCCAGGTGTAGTCGATAATGAGGGCGCCGGGACAGATGGCCGACGACTCCCACCGGACGTCTTTCGGCCGTTCGTACTCCCGTCCATGTCCTTGCTGAAAGAGAAATCAAACAACAAGGACCAACCAACTTAAGGTTAGTTTAACTCACCTAAGCGGTCCCTCATGAAGGGCTGGCGGGGAGCGCACCCCACCGCCAGCCGTCGGCAGCAATGCGTTGCGACGATATGTCGCGCATGCGTACCGGCGGGTTCTTCACAAAGTCACTCACGTGACTCCGAAATGAAACATGATATCTCATGGCTAGTGAGTTATTATTGTGTTATCATTATATAACATGATACCGATTTGGTATGTGATTTCATTTTAAGAAGCTATGAAACAAACCGTTGCACATATTAGAAGGTGAAAGTGTGTTCATGGTGATATAGTTTGAGTTATATGCTGTTTGTTGGTATATGTATTACACTTGTATGATTAAAAAAATGTCAACAAGGCTATAACTTTTTCATTAAGGTGGGAGGAGTTGTAGTAGTGCCACCTTTGTGTAGGAGGATTGTTAATGATCAAGAATAAATCATAGTACAGTGTGTAGTTGATATCCGGTCACCAGCGTGTCAACTCGTCCTTTATGTCTTAGCATAAGTTATCACATCTCTGACTCACTCTATCTCTGACGAATTACCCTGACGAAGGGTCTCGACCCGAAATGTCACCCAGTTCTTCTCTCCAGAGATGCCGCCTGTCCCACTGAGTTACTCCAGCATTTTGAATCTCTATCCATTGTAGTACATTAGTGATTTAAAGGTAGATCAACCACGTGCTCGAGTTGGCGCTGCCTGGCCATGCAACCCCGATGGGCGAAGCGCGGAGAGGGGAGGGCAGGAACAGGTGACTGAGCGTGAGCTGGGGTGCCCATTGGCAGGCGAGTGTGCGAGCACGAGCTGGCGTGTCCATTGATGGGTGACGAGTGCGAGGTGGGGCGTCCGCTGGTGGGTTAGCGAGCGCCAGCTGTGGTGTCCGTTGTAGGTCGAGTGAGCGCGATGTGGGGCGTCCGTTGGTGGGTGAGCGAGCGTGAGCTGTGGTGTCCATTGGTCAGCGAGCAAGCTCTACCTGGGGTGGGTGGGAATCAGTTGGCATTGGCGAGCGCAAGCTGTACATGGCGACGACACCTCGATCACTCTTGCGCGCATCATTTAGTAGCTGAAAATCCCATTATCCTCCCTGATGCTCAGCCGTTTAACGCCTGGTATTACCTTATATTTTACTTCTTTATCTCATGTCCTTCGTGTCCCTTTCAGTAGGGGGCACACCTACAATCCAATTAGCCATACGGGCTGCAAAGAATGACAGTTCCCTAGCCCAATCATACAATAGGAATATAATACAATAGTTTCAACACAAAGCACTTAGGGGGAAACACTTGTGTTAAGTAAAGAAGGTTATACTCAGGTAAAGTAAGCATCTTTGGTGAGGCCCCTCTCCTGGACTTAGCAACAGGACCTAGCTCCTTCTGCAAAATCTCATGCATATTAACATTTAAAGGCCTTCTCCAAGGGCTCAGATGTGGCAGGATTTGTTAAGTGTGTCCAGAAAGTTTTCTCAAAACATGTTGATAACATTACCAATGTGGGGGCAACACTGGTTCTCCTGTTAGGAATTGAGGCAGGGCAGGTGACTGAAGTGTGGTAGGGGGGACACCTTGGGACCAGTGACCACAATTCTCTTCTGTTAAAGTAGTTGTGGGAAAAAATAGAACTGGTCTGCAAGTTGAAATCCTAAGCAGGGGTGAAACTAATTTTGATGGCATTAGACAGGAACTTACAAATGTTGATTGGGAACGGTTGTTTGCAGGTGAAGGAACATCTGGCAAGTGGGAGGCTTTTGAAAATGAGATGGGGAGAGGTCAGGGTCAGGATTTTCCTGTTAGAGTGAAAGGCAAAAATGGCAGGATTAGAGTCCCTGGTTTACCATGGATATTGAGAAACTTTTCAGTAAAAGGAAGGCATAACTGAACATAAGGCAGCTGAAATCCAGCAAATCCCTTGAGCAGTGTAAGAGATGTAGGATATTTAAGAGGGCATGAGCATTTTGAAATAGGTAAAGGAGAATCCTAAGAGATTTTACGTGTATTAAGAGTATAAGGGCAACCAGGGAGTGAAGTAGGAACAAAGTGGTAGTTTATGTGTTGTGCCACAGGAGATGGGCACGGGGGATAATGTTCTGCCTTTATTTAAAAAGGGCTCCAAGGGCAAAGCAATGAACTATATGCCAGTGAGCCTAACATCAGTGGCATGAAAGGTACTGAAGGGGATTCTGAGAGACAGGATTTACCTGCATTTTAAATGCAAGGACTTATTAAGGATAATAAATATGATTGAATTTTTTTAAGGGGTGAGTCAGATGATTGTCAAGAACAGGCAGACGACCTTGTCCACATGGACATTAGTAAGACCTTTCACAAGGCCTTGGTTGGTACGCTGGTCCAGAGGTCAGATCTCATGAGATTCAGGGTGAGCTATTTAATTGTGTACAAAATTAGGAGGTGGAGAATTGTTTTCCAGACTGGAGGCCGGTGACCAGTCAAATACCACAGGGATTCGTGCTGAGTCCACTGTTTACCATCTATATTAATGATTTGGATGAAAATGTAGCTGGGAAGAATAGTAAGCTTGTGGATGACACCAAAATAGTGGGCAGTGGGGAAGATTATTTAATATCACAATAAGTTCAACAATAACTGGGAAAGTGGGCAAGGGAATGACAGGTGGAATTTAACAGTGTGAAATGTTGCATTTTATTTAATTAAACGATGGCTTTTGATGTTAATGGCACCTACCTGGAAAGTGTTGCAAAACAGAGAAACAGTGGGCAGGTTCATGGACAGTAGTGGGATGTGCGCTAAAATGCAGGAAGATAGCAGCAGCATTCCAAAACACACAACAAGTAAACTAAAGGAGTTTTGAAATATTTATTGTATAAATTACATTTCTCTTGTTTGTTTACAACCTGAAGGAAATGTGCTTTGTCATTCATTGGATAAGTTTTATATCCTACATCTGTATAGCGTGCAATGTGACTGAGTGATTTATTTTAGCCTTCAATTTGGCTGAACAGCAACTTTTGCATTTCATCACAGCTTCAAAGCAAACACATTTTTGCGGTTGTGGGATTTCCTTGTGGCTGTGCCAACATTTTGCAGTCTTGCTTAAACCTCAGCAAAGACAGGCTCTTCACCGCCCCTATGCGCAACTCTCTGATTAAAGAATATTTTTTCTTTGGCATATGTTATAATGTGATACAAAAGTCCCACCAAAGTGTTTGAAAATGGAAAACATCTGTAAAAAAAAGAGCAGGATGCCTGCTGCGAGAAACAATTTGTTAGGCTGAGGAGCTATACGGCAATAATGAACCCAAGGTTTGAGAAGGCACAGATGGTTTATCTAAATATTTTTGTCAACTGCTCACAAGCATGCGAGGCTGAGAAATTGTTCCACTGGTGTGCAAAAAGTATTTTTAATGACATCCAATAGAGCTTTCACAAACATTTAAAAGAACTGAATGAAACATATTGTGACAAAGTGTGCAAGTACTTATTTCACTAGTTGAGGTGATAATTTCACGAGTGTTTTACAAGTATGTCACTTAACAAGCGTGTAAGTGAATATTTTACAAGAATATAATTTGGTAATCAATTTACAAGTTTTTAATTATGCGATGAAGTTACAAAGATGCAGTTATGTAAGCAGTTCACAAGTGGGTAATGAGGGCTGTGTTATAAGAAAGCAATGGAATACTTCGTCCCAATTGTGTGGTTTGGATGATAATCTTACAGCTGTTTATCTTGAACAATTCTTTTAGGGCATTGAAATGACACTGTTACTTTCCCAATGCATACGTTCAAAGGTAATTAGGTACAACTAGACCAAGAGCAGACCTGTTGGGCCTACTCCACCAACACAATATTCCACCAAAGCTGATGGCCCCGCACTAGCGGAAGAAATTAAGTTAAAGTTAATAACTTTGCATTTATTATTTCCATTACCTCGCTATCTCTCTTCCAACCCCATCCTCCTCCATTGCCCCTCATCCCCACCACTTCCCCCCCCCTCTTCACCCTCCCTCTTCTTTCCCCTCTCCTCCTCCCATCCACTACTCCTTCCCTCACCTCTTCCTCCCTCTCCTTTCCCCTACCCTCAGTCACTCCCTCCCTCCTTCCATAACCCCTCTCCCCTCCATATCCCCCTCCTCTCCCTATATCCCCCTCCTCCTCCACTCCTCATCTAACCCCCTATCCAACTCGCTCACTCTCCCTCCTCACCTCCCCCCTGCCCTCCCCTCCCTTTATTCCCCATTCCCTACCTTCCCCACTCCCCCCGCCTCTCCCTCTCTCGCCCCTCCTCCCGCACTCTCCCTCCGCACGTCCCTCACTTTCCCCTCCCTCTCCCTCCCTACCCCTCCTCTCCCTCAATCGCTCTCCCCCTCTACCCCCCTCCTCTCACTGTATCCCCCTGCTCCCCCACTCCTAACCTCCTCCTTATCCTACGCCCCCACAATGAAAATTGCAATGTTTTTAAAAAAATGAAATTTTCAATGAAAATCGTGTTTTTTCTTTAAAATAACCTAAACACATTGTAAGTTGTTAATGAAACCTGAACAGATTAAAACTGTTTTTTTTTTTAATTGTGATTTTTCACATAAATGAAATTCGGGATCCCATTGTGATGTCATTGTGACATCGAACGCGGCTGACAGGCAGGGAAAGTGGAAAAGTGGTTTGAAAAGTGATTTTTGTAAAGTTTAAAATGTCAATAACTTGTAAAATATAACATCAATCTGAAAAATACTTGTTTCATTTAGATCACAGGACAATGGCAAGTAAGGTGGGCCAAATATTGTAGCGCTATCATGTACCATTTTGGCGGGGTTTTGGGACATCACATATGCGCATGCACACATACAAACAAACAGAGAGCTTCAGTAATATATATATATCAGACTGATATATATATATATATATATATATATATATATATATATATATATATATATATATATATATATATATATATATATATATATATATATATATATATATATGAAAGCATTTCATTGTTGTAGAGACCTAAAAGTGGGAAAGTCCGGACTGCCTTAAATCAGTAATTATCTTGTCCAATTCATAGGTAGACAAAAATGCTGGAGAAGCTGAGCGGATGAGGCAGCATCTATGCAACGAAGGAATAGGTGACGATTCGGATGGAGAACTTTCTTCAGACTGACCTGGAGGTGGGGGGGCAGGAAGAAGAAAGGAAGAGGTGGGGACAGTAGGTTGTGGGAGAGCTCGGAAGGGGAGGGGAAGGAGGGAGAAAGCAAGGTGTACCTGAAATTGAAGAAGTCAATGTTCATACCGCTGGGTAAACTTCCCAAGCAAAATATGAGGTGCTGCTCCTCCAATTTGCTGTGGTCACTCTGGCCATGGAGGAGGCCCAGGCAGAAAGGTTGGATTTGGTATGAGAGGGGGAGTTGAAGTGCTGAGCCACCGGGAGATCAGGTTGGTTATTGCGAACCAAGCGGAGGTGTTGAGGAAAGCGATCGCCAAGCCTACGCTTGGTCTCACCGATATAGAGCAGCTGACACCAAGAGCAGCGGATGCAATAGATGAGGTTGGAGGAGGTGCAGTTGAACTTCTGCCTCACCTGGAAAGACTGCTTTGGTCCTTGGATGGACTCAAGGGGGGAAGTAATGCGATAAGTGTAGCATTTCCTGCGGTTGCAAGGGAAAGTGCCAGGGGAGGGGGTGGTTTGGGTGGGAAGGGACGAATTGACCAAGGAGTTACCGAGGGAGTGGTCTCTGCGGAAATGTGAAAGGGGAGGAGATCGGAAGATGTGGCCAGTGTTGGGATCGCGTTGGAGGTGGCGAAATGTCGGAGGATAATCTGTAATATGTGACGGCTGGTAGGGTGGAAGGTGAGGACAAGGGGCACTCTGTCCTTGTTACCGGTGGGGGGGTGGGAAGTGAGAGCGGAGCTATGGGATATATAGAGGAGACCCTGGTGAGAGCCTCATCTATCGTCGAAGAGGGGTACCCCCATTCCCTAATGAATGAGGACATCTCCGATGCCCTGGTTTGGAACACTTCATCCTGGGTGCAGATGCGGCGTAGACGGAGGAATTGGGAGTAGGGGATAAAGCCCTTACAGGAAGCAGTGTGGGAAGAAGTGTAGTCCAGATAGCCATGGGAGTCAGTGGGTTTGTATTAGATGTCGGTCAGTAGTCTGTTACGTGCAATGGAAATAGTGAGGTCTAGAAACGGTAGGGAGATGTCGGAAATGGTCCAGGTGTATTTGAGTGCCGGATGGATGTTAGTGGTGAAATGGATGAAGTCAGTGAGTTCTGCTTGAGTGCAGGAGGTAGCCCCAATGCAGTCGTCGATGTAGAGGAGGTAGAGTTCGGGGATAGGGCCACGGTACACCTTGAACAAGGCAGGCATAGCTGGGGCCCACGCGCGTGCCTATAGCTACGCCTCGTATTTGGAGGAAATGGGAGGATTCATAGGAAAAATTGTTGAGGGTAAGGACCAGCTCCGCTAGGAGGAGGAGAATATTTGTAGATGGGGTTCTGCGGTCGAGGAAGAAACGGAATGCTTTTAGACCTTCCTGATGGGGGATGGAGGTGTAGAGTGACTGGACATCCATGGTGAAGATGAGGGAGAGGGTGCCTGGAAAACGGAATTCATGGAGAAGAAGAAATGCATGTGAGGTTTCTTGGACATGGGTAGGAAGAGATTTTACCTGGGTGGGGTGTGGAAATAAGTTTGGTTGGACAAGAATAAGCAGAAAAAATGGGTCTGCCAGGACAGTCAGGTTTGTGGATTTTAGAGAGAAGATAAAATTGGGCCGTGCGGGGCCGGGGAACTATGAGGTTGGAGGCTTGGGAGGGCAGGGAGCCAGAAGTGATGAAGCCCGTGATGGTGTTTAAGATAATTGCCTGGTGCTCTTCTGTAGGGTCATGGTCCAAGGATAATTAGGAGGAGATGTCTGATCGTTGGCATCTGGCCTCAGATCGGTAGATATCAGTGCGCCAGACTACTGCGGCACCTCCCATGTCGGCAGGTTTGATCACCCAGTCTGGGTTGTTGCAGAGTGAGTGGAGGGCTGTACGTTCGGGGGAGGGGTTTTAGAGTGAGACAGGGGAGTGGAGAAGTTGAGTCATAGAAACATAGAACATAGAAATTAGGTGCAGGAGTAGGCCATTCGGCCCTTCGAGCCTGCACCGCCATTCAATATGATCATGGCTGATCATCCAACTCAGTATCCCGTACCTGCCTTCTCTCCATAGCCCCTGATCCCTGATGGCCATGAGAGGGAGTCCAAGAGGAGGGGGTCCTTTGGAGATGAGAGAAAGGGTCATCACTGGGGGGTGCGAAGATTCTTTCCCATGGAAAAATGCTTGGATGCGGAGGCGACGGGAGAAGAGCTCCACATCGTGGCATGCGCAGAACTCATTGAGGTGGGGATGGAGGGGACGGAGGGGAACAAAGGTGAGGCCTCTGTTGAGGACAGACCATTTAGTATCAGAGAGGGAGAGGTCAGGGGGGATGATGAACACACGGCAAGGATGGGGGTTGGGGCTGGAGGAAGACAGGTGAGTGGATGAAGGTCTAAGCAATGTCTGGTAGGGGGGTGGTGGGTGGTCAGGAAGGAGGGGGGTTTAAGGACTATAGTGTGGGTGGGGAGGAGCTGGGGTCACATGGTTTAAGGGGGAAGGGGAAGACCCAGTGGAACAATCATTAATTTCGCTGTGTTAGACGGGTGAGCACTAGGACCCAGCGCAGTCAAACCACGTGGCATGAGAGTCGGCAGCCCTTTGATCTGCAGCGTGGCGACTTCAGGCCCAGTGCTGAGCCTGGGACTCGGATAAGGCGACGGCTGCGACCTGCTGGTGGGCGGTGGAGTGGCGAGGGTTGGCAGAGTTAATGGTGGAGGCCCGCGGGGAGTGGAGTCCGGGTCAGCGGGTGAAGCATCGGAAGTCCCGGGCAGCGGTGAGGGTTGGCGGTCCCGATGAGGCAGCGATAGTTGGAGGTATCGGTGAGGCAGCGAGGATCAGCGTCTTTGGTGAGTAGGTGAAGGTCGGCGGCAGCGGCCACGTGGAGGTCAGCGCGGCAGCGTCCTCGGTGGTCCGGGCCTGCATTTGGTCAGGGAGGCAGTGATTGTTGGTGCTGCTCCTTGTGGCAAAGATGGTGTCATGAGCCTCATGGTGTTCAGGCAGGCGGCGCGTGCCACGATGGAGCCCGGGGCCTGCAGCCGGTCGGGTTGAGGAGTGTCGGTGGCAGGAGCTGTCTGGAGGAGGGCAGAGTTGCGGTCCTTGGTGGAGTCCAATTGGGCAAGGGATTGTTTGTTGAAGGCGTGAATCTGCCGTTGGATGAAGCAGAGTTGGGGTCCATTGCAGCTCTGGGTGAGTGAGGCCCGAAGTTACGGGAGACTCAAAACGAAGTCCTGCTGGTGCCGGCGCATAGCAGCCGGAGTAGATCGCAGGGCATGTAAGGCAGCAGACAGCAGATTGTTCATTGGCAACAAGAAATGCAAGAAAGTTGCAGGTCACGAGTAAAGATTTACTAGCAACAGATTATTGAAATTCTTACTTGAAGCGTTATTTGCCCATTAACGCAAACACAATAAATGTTATTATTAATAATTAACAATATTATTAACAACTACCTATCTGTCTAATCTGGCTGCTATCCGAAAAGTGGCGGCGCTGCCTTAGCATCTGCGGCTCGCCCGCTGTCCGTCTATTTTTTCTCACTTTTTTGGTGTTCTTTTGCCCTGTTTTAGTTAATTTTGGTTTATTAGGTTGTGCATGTGTGTGTGTGGGGTCATGTTTTTGGTCTCTTCCTTCAGGGGGATGCGACTGTTCTTGTCATATCTGTTCTTGTCGAGGCCTGATGGCGGAGCTGGCGGCCTCGGGGCTGTGGCGGCGTTCCGGCGGCAGCGGCGACCCGACTTCGGAGCTGTGGCAGCGTTCCGGCGGCGGTGGCAGGGGCGATCCGACTTTGGAGCTGCGGCGGTGTTCTGGCGTTCCGGCATTCCGGCGGCGGCAGCGGCCCGACCTTGGAGGCTCAGCCGCGGGCCCGGTGGAATCGGCCACAGGTCCGGTGGACGACATCGTCGGGAGCTCGAAGTCCCAGGTTGGTGACCTGTTCTCTGGAGCTCCCGCAACAACAGCTTCGCTCGCTGGACTGGAGGGCGGCAGCTTCGACCGCCCGGGGCCGCGGAGTTTGAACCAGCCCGTTCGTGGCGCTCAGATTCAGCCGCTGGACTGAGTTACTTACCATCACCCGGTGGGGACACAGCATCGGAGGCCTGGATCGCCTCAGCACAGAGGGAGAACTAGGAGGGAAGAGACAAAGACTTTAAGACTTTAACACAGTGAGGAGGTGCCTGGTGAACTCACTGTGGTGGATGTTAAATTTGTGTTTATTGTGTGTTTTTGTCATTTTTATTATATGTATGACTGCATGGCATGAAATTTTATTCAGACCGAAAGGTCTGAATGACAATAAAGGACACTTTGACTTTGACTATCTGTCTGTCTGTCTGTCTGTCTGTCTGTCTGTCTGTCTGTCTGTCTGTCTGTCTGTCTGTCTGTCTGTCTGTCTGTCTGTTGATCTGTCCGTCTGTCCGTCCGTCCATCTGTCTATCCATAAAAGTCTCATCGTGTGTGTGTGTGTGTGTGTGTGTGTGTGTGTGTGTGCGCGCATTTTTTTGTATCTTCATCAAAACGCTACTCGGTAGTGCTGAAATTTTACCACATCCTTACTTACATTTTTTCTGTTTATGCCATAATCAGGTTCCCTTCAAATTTGATGCTATTTTTCACAAGTTATTGATGATTACATTTTTTTTTAAAACAACTTTGAGAAGAATAACTGTGACTCTGCTTTGAGATTTTTCTGGCAGGTCCAGTGATGATGTAACAATGGCATCTCACAGTCGTCCAATCACAATAGGATCTCATTTACACAAGATTCCGAAAATTGAAAATGACATCGCAATGTGATCTCTGCTGCTCTCTGTTGCTGATCTCTGTTGTAAGGAGAGGGGTATAATGGGCAAGATTAAAACCAATTTAAAAGTTGGATTTCTTCAAACCTGCACTGGCAGTTAGGCAGTTATGACATCACAATGCCCTACAGGCTACGATGTTTTTATCCCAGAACACTGAGTCCTTCATAGCAAATGTCCTCAGGGAAAGAATCTGCCAGCCTAACACTACACAGAAAAGTTTAATGATTAAATTTGGATAACAAAATATGGCTTTGTTGGTGGCACCTGCATCACACTAAATATTAGTGCAATTGCATTTTTTTTAAGTTTAAACTTACCTGCGCAGTGAGTGAGTGGTGGAAACAAATTCCATTGGGGGAACAGGTGAGTGGTGGAATCGGGTTGCGTTGGGGGAACGGGTTGCGTTGGGGGAACGGGTGATGGGGGTGATTGGCTCTGGGGGCGTCTGTCTCCGGGGAAGGGGCCCAACAGGTCACACTTGGTACTATTGGTACTTTTTCCCATGGTCGTTAGGATCAAGTTTCTTCACATTTAATGTTGTATTTCACAAGTTATTGACATTTAAAGCTAAAAAAGGCAAAATTTGAAAATAATAACTGCCTGTGAGTGGGAGACAATTCTGGCAGTTTCCAGTGATGATTCCACAATGGCATCTCACAGTCGTCCAATCACAATGGGATCTTATTTACACAAACAGCCATGAAAATTCCGAAAACCAAAAATGACATCACAATGGGATCTCAGGCACACGCTGCAGTCACCATTACGACAACCGAAAATGACATCAAAATGTGATCTCTGCTGCTAATACAGAAGCTATGAGAGTTGACAGAGTGGGGGATGGGAGGAGGAGAAATGTTATTTAAACATTGTCTTCAGTGGGGGAGTGCGAAAGGGGAAAGGTGAGGGAGGGAGTGACTGAGGGTAGGGAAAAGGAGAGGGAGGGAGAGGTGACAGAGAGACAATGAGATCAGCAGCTTCAAGGGGAGTAAGGAGTGAGTGAGATTCCAACCCCCCCCCCCCCCCCCCACGTGGGAAGGATTGATTGGGTCAAGGCAGCGCTGACACCGACCCCACTGTCGAGTCCATTCATTGGCTAGAGGAAGCGCTGTCGATTTGTAGTCCTTATAATAACAGTGGCCTCACACCATGTCAGGTTATAAAGAGTTTACTGGGTACAAGCAATACAACTTCTCACTTAAGAGTTCACTTTAAGACGAACATAATGCAGTAAACCGCGACGCTAACAAGTTAGTGGGCGTAACTACAAATGCATGACATAGCATGAGCCACTAATCTACATCCCCCCTCGTAAAGAATCAATAACGATGTATACCCATTACTAAGCAAAGCAAAATATCACAACCGATGACAGACTGGTGGAAAGTCAAACATAGTCCAGATACTTCACGACCGGCCTGCAAACACGACCAGCGCGTTTACAATAGAGGCCATCTCCATTCTTTTTCTCCGGGGAAAGAGCAGGCGATTTCACCACCATGGGGGAGTAGACCAACGCCTCTGGAGTCGAAGCAGGAGACTGTGGCGCAGGCGAAGATGGAACAAACAGAAGAACTGTCACAGGCATGGATTGTTGGCGTGGCTCCAAATTGGGACCAGAAACCACCCAATATGGTCATGGCCTTTGTCAGTCTGTAAGCGGACCACCTGTCCTTTGGTCAATGGTGGCAGTGGCCTTCTCATCTTATCGAACCATTTCTTTTGAACGTTACGCTTCCTCATGTGGGATTAACATTTGCTCTGCCACGGGCAGCGTGGTACAGGTCTACCTTGACAATAATATTTGAGCAGGTGATCCCAAGGCAGGGTCACGGGAAATGTTGCGTAATGTTGAGCAAATCCAGGAATAAGTCAGATTTGGCCCTGTGAGAGTATTCCATTAGTTGTTTTGCACTTCTGACAGCCCATTCAGCCAGCCCGTTAGACTGTGGATATTCAGGGCTGCTGGTGTTGTGCTGAAAATTCCAGCGTTTGGCAAACTCTCTGAATTGTTGGTTGGTGAACTGACTGCCATTGTCAGTCAGCAGCTTGCCTGGAGATCCGTGGACAGGAAAATGACGAGATAATTTCGAAATCACACCGCTGGAAGTGGGGCTGCTGAGAAAATCAATATTGAACCATCCTGAATATGAATCCACGAGCACCAGGTACTGCTTTCCGTGCCACTCAAATAAATCAGCTGCCACTGTAGACCATGGGAGCACAGGTACAGGATGTGGCAGAAGTGGTTGCTTTTGTTGATGGGTCAGGCTATTGCACACCGTGCAAACTGTCACATTTTCGTTGATGTATTTGGCCATGCCAGGCCAGTAAAACATGCTTTTCGCTCGTGGAACAGTGGCTTCAGCACATGGGTGCCCTGCATGGACAGCAAAACAGGAACTACGGTTTGGTGTCCTTTTAAAACAATGCCATCTTGTAACATTAGCTCGTCTCGAACAGGGAAGAAAGGTCGGACTGGCAATGGAACGTTGTAGTGTTTGTCTGGCCAGCCACACTTAATAACAGAGCTTAGCGACAGTAAGGTCTTGTCGGTGGCAGTGTGGGCAACCAAGTCCTCCATCCAAGATGAAGGGATGAAGGATACAGTCATCATGATAAAGTCATCATCTGGCGTGGGCAGATCCTCGCAGGTCTTCTGAGGTGCACGTGAAAGAATGTCTGCCAGGTGCATATCCTTTCCACATTTGTAGGTCAGGGTGATGTCATATTTTTGAAGTTGTAGTTACATCCATTGTAAGCGCACTGGAGAGTTATGAATAGAATTATTGAAAATGCTGATAAGAGGTTGGTGGTCAGTTTCAATTGTAATAGTGCGATCAAAGATGAAATTGTTGAATTTTTTGCAGGCGAACGCAGCCGCTAACAGCTCTTTTTTCGATTTGGGCGCATCGATGTTCTGTGTCAGACATGGTGCGTGAGGCATAGGCGACAGGTTTATTGCCATGGCCATCATTCTGAAGGCATGCAGCGCCCAGACCGTGTTGTGGGACATCACATGAAAGTGTAATAGGCAACCAAGGATCAAAGTACGCTAGACTAGGGGTAGCCAACATCAAATGCTGTCCATTGTTGCTCATGCCAGGTCCCAGCAGAGTCTTGTGTGTGAGATGGTGCAATGGTCTCCAAATGGAGGCATGGGTTCGAATCCCACTTCTGACACCATGTCGATTTGTAGTCCTTATAATAACAGTGGCCTCACATCATATCAGGTTATATAGAGTTTATTGGTTCCAAGCAACACAACTTCTCACTTAAGAGTTCACTTCAAGATTAACGGAATGCAACAGACTGCAGTGCTAACAAGCTAGTGGGCGTAACTACAAATGCATGACTAATAGCATGAACCACTAATCTACAAGCGTCGACTGTCGCCCCCCCCCCTCCTTGGGAAGGATAGATTGGCTCCAGGGAGGAAAGATTGATTGTGTTGGGGGAACGGGTTGCTTTGGGGGAATGGGTGACTGGTGGAAACGGGTTGTGTTGGGGAAACGGGTGAGTGGTGGAATATTGCATTGGAGAAACGGGGCCCAACAGGTCATGGGGTATGGAGGGGAGAGGGGTTATGGAGGGAGTGACTGAGGGTGGAGGAGGGACGAGGGAAAAATGAGCCGAGCCTGCGCAGTTGGGGGCTATGGGTGAGTGGTGGAATATTGCGTTGGGCGAACGGGTTAAGTTGGGGGAATTGGTGATGGGGTGATGGGCTCTGGGGGGGCACCTGTCTCTGGGGTGAGCGCCGACACCACGTTCTGGGACCAGCCCTCCTGTGTGATGCCGCGTCCAGCCCACTCCCCCTCCCCCCGTTTGCGGACGGGGCCCAACGGGTCCCACTTGGTCTTGTATATTACTAAAACTCTAATCTTGTTTGTTTTTTTTGAAGATACGTAATTCCAAAGCTCCGCCAAAATGGTACATGAAAGTGCTACAATTTTTGGCCCACCTTACTTACTATATTCCTGGGGAGTCTGTTCGCCAAGTTTCATTCAGATTGATGTTATATTTTATAAGTTATTCGCATTATAAACTTTACAAAAAACACTTTTAAACCACGTTTCCACTTGCCCAGTCCGCCATCGTGTCACAATGACATCACAATGGGATCCCGAATCTCGTTTACATAAAATTAAAAAAAATCCTATTCATATTCTTCCATTTTCATTCACAATGACATCACAATGGGATCCCGAATCTAATTTACAATAACAAATCGTGAGGGGGTGGGATAGGAGGGAGCTTTCATTAAAAAAAAAAAAAATCATTTGGGGGGGGGGGGGGGGGGGGGTTGGGATAGGGGTCAGGGGAGGAGGGAGGGAGAGGGCTTATGGAGGGAGGGAGGGAGTGACTGAGGGTAGGGGAAAGGAGAGGGAGGAGGAGGTGAGGCGGTGGGGTAGGTAGGAGGAGAGGGGAAAGAAGACGGAAGGTGAAGATGCTTGGCGTGGGCTGAGCCCCGGGGCTTTAGCCCAGCCCGGGCTTTGGGGGTGGGGGAGTGGATACAGATACAGACTGGGCCCTGAGCGCAGCTCCGGCCCCTGGGCTGGGGTTCAAGCCAGTGCAAGGTCTGGGGGCTGCTGCTCTGGGCCCGTAGGGATGGAGAGGAGCGGGACCTGGGGCACGGACTAGGCTGCAGCCACGGCTTGACCCACCCCCTCCCGTGGCTCCAGACCATTTGGCCCGTCCCCCTGACAGCTCCCGCCTCTACCACAACTTCATCGCCGACGACGGTGGTTTACATCGAAGTCCTGGGGAGGTGAGCAGGTAGACTGGGGGGTTGTGGGAGAGGAGGGGGTAGGAAGGGAGAGGGAGGGAAAAGTGGGGGAGGTGAGGTGGGAGAGTGGGGGTGTGGGATAGGGGCGCGTTGAGGAGTGGGGGAGGATGGGGATAGAGGGAGATGGGGGTAGGGAGCGGAGGGGCTATGGAGCGAGGGAAGAAGTGACTGAGGGTAGGGGAAAGGAGAGGGAGGGAGAGGTAATGGAGGGTGTGGGAGAGGGGAGGAGGAGAGAGGATGAGCGGGAATGGAGAAAGGCAGGAAGAGCGATGTTGAGGTAATGGAGCAGGGGATGGGGAAGAGAGAGGAGGAGAGGGAGGGGGTGAGGGGCAGAAGCAGAGGAGGGTTGGTCGAGGTAGGGGAGAAGGAGGCTAATGGAGGGGGGATTAGGAGACTGAAGAGGGAGAGTGCGATGTGCTCCCATTGCTCTTATATTTTACAAGTTATTGCCATTTTAAACTTTAAAAACTTCAGCCGCTGCTGCGCAGTTGGGGGCTATGGGTGAGTGGTGGAATATTGCGTTGGGAGAACGGGACCCAATGGGTCCACACTTGGTCTACTATAATATATTAACCAAAGTAATACTAAGTGACCATAGTAGAGAAAAACTAAGTTTGTAGCGCAACCTAACTCGTAGTAATGTCCTTCCTCAAATCTGAGGAAGGACATTATTGCCATAGAGGGAGTGCAGCGAAGGTTCACCAGACTGATTCCTGGGATGTCAGGACTGTATTATGAACAAAGACTACATAGACTCGGTTTATACTCTCTTGAATTTAGGAGATTGAGAGGGGATCTTATAGAAACTTACAAGATTCTTAAGGGGTTGGACAGGCTAGATGCAGGAAGATTGTTCCCAATGTTGGGGAGGTCCAGGATAAGGGGTCACAGCTTAAGGATAAGGGGGAAATCCTTTAGGACCGAGATGAGAAGGAATTTTTTCACACAGAGTGGTGGGTCTCTGGAACTCTCTGCCACAGAGGGTAGTTGAGGCCAGTTCATTGGCTATATTTAAGAGGGAGTTAGATGTGGCCCTTGTGGCTAAGGGGATCAGAGGGTATGGAGAGAAGGCAGGTACGGGATACTGAGTTGGATGATCAGCCACGATCATATTGAATGGCGGTGCAGGCTCGAAGGGCCAAATGGCCTACTCCTGCACCTAATTTCTATGTTTCTATGTTTCTATGTAGTTGTTGAGGTAATGTGCGCCATCCAGAAGCCTGCTGGTTGCTGGGAGGAAAGCCTTTATTCAAGTTTCTGACCATTTTGTGATGCATCTAGTCAGCATTCTCTCTATCATCCACCTGTAGAGGTTCAATAGAGTATTTATCAACATACTAAATCTCCTATGGAAATAGAGGCATTGGTGAGTTGTCTATGTGATTTGCATCAATGTGCTGAGCCCATGAGAGATCTTCAAAGTTATGCAGACTTAGGAAATGGAAACTGCTGACTCCACTGCTGCCGTGTCAATGAAGAAGTATTCATGGATCCCTGACTTTCCCTCTTGAAGTCAACAATAGCTCCTTGATCTTGCTAACATTGAGAGCAAGTTTGTTCTTCTGCCACCATTAAATCAGATTATCGATCTCCTTCCTGAACTCAGACTCATTGTTACCCATTATTCTTTCAATAACGTTCAAATTTAAAGACAGCATTGGGCTACATAACCATGGGTATAGGAAGAGCAGACCAGGGGACTGAGCATACAGCCTTGGGGTGCTCCTGTGTTGATAGTTATTGAAGAGGAAATTCTTAATTGGAGAGGACAATCCATAATGATTGTGTTCTGCCGTTGAGCAAGTGAGGATCCAATTACATAGGGATGAGCAGAGTGCCAGTTCTGAGCTTAGTGATGTTAGGAGATAATGGTATTGAAACATAGAAAATAGGTGCAGGAGGAGGCCATTCGACCCTTCGAGCCAGCACCGCCATTCATTGTGATCATGGCTGATCGTCCCCAATCAATAACCCGTGCCTGCCTTCACCCCATATCCCTTGATTCCAGTAGCCCCTAGAGCTCTATCTAACTCTCTCTTAAACCCATCCAGTGGTATTATGGATGTCCTTTTAAAGCAAGTGTGGACCACAGACTTGCGATTGAAGATTTCCGTAAAAATTCCAGCCAGTTGGTCCGCGCAGGTTTTATACTTTCCAAGGGTTCAATCCCATGAAGGATCTTCTAACGCCAGCCTTGGTGATTGAGATTACAATGTTGCTGAGGACTGTGGGGGTCAGAGAAGGTACATTGATGTTCCCCCCACCGAACTGAGCATAGAAAGCATTGAGCGTATCTGGGATTGATGCATCATTGTCTACTTGTAGAGTGTAGATACAACTTTTGTCTGGACATCTCCAGTTTTTGATAGAATTAATCCAATGGTCTGATTTCACTTGTTAAATGGTTTTAATTTTCCCAAGTTCATCAGATTCAAGGATTGTGAAATAAGATCAAGGTTGGAAAATAGCAGATATTCAAAAAGGGGAGACAGAAAGCAGAAAACTAGTTGAGCACCTGTCATTGGGAAAATGTTAGATATCATTGAAGACATTTTAATATGGCACTTACGGAAAACAAGATATTCAGGCAAAGATATTCAGAAGATAGACACAAAAAAGCTGGAGTAACTCAGTGACTCAGTTAGAGATAGCAGAGATGGGTCAGAGATAGCATCTCTGGGAAAAAAGGAATAGGTGATGCTTAGGGTTGAGACTGAGAGTCAGGGGAAAAGGAAATGAGAGATATAGATGGTGATGTGGAGAGATATAGAACAAATGCATGAAAGATATGCAAAAAAGTAATGATGATAAAGAAACCAGGCCATTCTTAGCTGTTTGTTAGGTGCGAATGTGTACAGACATTGAAACTCACCAAGATGACTTTGAAGCTGGTATGACGGATAGAGAGAGAGGGATTGCAGTCGAAGTTAGAGAAATCAAGATTCATACCACTGGGTAACAAACAAAATTTGAGATGCTGTTCCTCCAATTTGATTTTGGCCTTGCTCTGTCAATGGAGGAGGCCTAGGACACAAAGTTCAGTGTGGGGAAGGGAATGTAAGTGTTGGTAACCAGGAGATCATGTAGGTCCAGGCGGAATGAGCGAAGGTATTAAGCGAAACGATCGCCCATTCTACCTTTGGTCGTACAGATGTATGAGAGTCCACATCTTCATCAACGGATACAGCAGATGAGGTTGGAGGAGGTGCAAGTAAACCTCTGCCTAACCTGAAAGGACTGTCGAGGTCCCTGGACAGATTTGAGGGAGGAGGTATAGGGACAGGTGTTGCATCTCCTGCCGTTGCAGGGGAAGGTACCTGGGGTGGGGGTGGTTCAGGTAGGAAGGGATGAGCTAATCAGGGAATGGCGGAGGGAACGGTCTATGTGGAAGGCGGAAAGCGGGGTGGAGATGGGATCTTGTTGGAAGTGGCGAAAATGTCGGAGGATTATGTGTGTATGTTACAGCTGATGGGATGAAAGGTAAGGATTACGAGGATTCTGTCCCTGTTGAGACAGATATTCAGACATAGTTCTGTGAAACTGCATTTAACTATTTTATTCAAGTTTTTTGCTGATGCAACAAGTGCTGTGGTTATAGGTAAACTGGTGGATGCATAATACTTTTATTTCCAGAAGACATTTAATAAGAGACTGCATCAAGGATATTTTAGAAAATAAAACTCATGCTGTGGATGTGCATTAAAATTTTGATTTGGAATAACCAGGAGGAGTTATTAATTGGGAAATTAAACAACGTTTTACAATTTATTGCAAGATTAAAAAAAAACAAATTGTTGCAAGAGCTCAGCAGATCAAACGGCATCTGCGAAGGCAAAAGGATGGTTGAACTTTTATGTCATGACCTGCACCAGGATTGAGAGTGAAGAGGGAAGATTGCCAGCATAAAGAGATGAGATAGAAGCATAATACAGGGGGTGATAGGTAGAACCAGGTGAGGCAGGTAGAGCGAGATGGGAGAGGGACAATTTTAAGACGGAGACTAGTGGGTGATAGGTGGAAATAGATGAGGAAAGAAAAAATTGGAACAAGAAAATAAATCAATTAGTAGATGGAGCCAGATGAGGGGAAAGAGGGGGCATGGGGTGTAGACACAGAGAGTGGAAGATGATAAATGGACCAGGCTGATGGGCAGATAATACTTGATGGACGAGTAGATTGGAAAGATAGACCAAGGGAGAGAACACCTAGGTGCTTAGCTGTGTGAGTGATCAGCAGATGGAACCAGGTAGGGAAAGTAACATTAGCAAATGTGCAGATGACACAAAGCTGGGTGGAAGTGTGAACTGTGAGGAGGATGCTGTGAGAATGCAGTGTGACTTGGACAGGTTGGGTGAGTGGGCAGATGCATGGCTGATGAAGTTTAATGTGGATAAATGTGAGGTTATCCACTTTGGTATCAAAAACAGGAAGGCAGATTACTATCTGTCAAGTAGGGAAAATGGGAAGTACAACCGGGTCTGGGGGGTCCTTGTTCATTAGTCAATGAAAGTAAGCATGCAGGTAGAGCAGGCAGTTAAGAAAGCGAATGGCCTTTATAACAAGAGGAGTCAAGTATAGGAACAAAGAGGTCCTTCTGCAGTTGTACAGGGCACTAGTGAGACCACACCTGGAATATTGTGTGCGGTTTTGGTCCCCTAATTTGAGGAAGGACATTCTTGCTATTGAGGCAGTGCAGCGTAAGTTTACAAGGCTAATTCGCGGGATGGCGGGACTATCATATGTTGAGAGAATGGAGCGGCTGGGCTTGTACACTCTGGAGTTTAGAAGGATGAGAAGGGATCTTATTGAAACATATAAGATTATCAAGAGTTTGGACACGCTAGAGGCAAGAAACATGTTCCTGATGTTGGGTGAGTCCAGAACCAGGGGCCACAGTTTAAGAATAAGGGGTAAGCCATTTAGAATGGAAACGCGGAAACTTTTTCTCACAGAGAGTTCTGAGACTGTGGAATTGTCTGCCTCAGAGGGCGGTGAGGCCGGTTCTCTGGATACTTTCAAGAGAGAGCTAGATAGGGCACTTAAAGATAGCGGAGTCAGGGGATATGGGGAGAAGGCAGGAACGGGGATGATGGCAACCTATATGATTATGAGAATGTTCACAGAGTGGATGTCGCAAACATGTTTTCCCTTTTGGGAGAATTTGGAATTATGTGTTTCTGTTTTGTATCATCAGCAAACTTGCTAATTTTGCCCTGGATGTTCTCATCAGAATCATTGATGTAGATGACAGTAACAGGCCCAGCACCGAACCCTGAGGCACACCATTAGTCACAGTCTGAGAAGCAACCTTCCAACATCACCTTTTGCTTCCTTCCATGGAACTAATTTGCTATCCATTCAACTATCTCTCCTTGGATCCCATACGATCTACCTTTCAGAGCACCCTGCGTTACAGAATCTTGTTGAACGTCTTGCTGAAGTCCATGTACACAACATCTGCAGCTCTGCCCTCATCGACCTTTTTGGTCACGTCTTCAAAAAAATCCATCAGATTTGGGAGACACGACCTCCCACGTACAAAACCATGCTGACTGCCCCTAATCTGCCCTTGCCCATCCAGGTGCCTATATAACCTTTCCCTCAGAATACTCGCTAGTAACTTTCCTACTACAGATGTTAAGCTCACCGGCCTATAGTTCCCAGCATTTTCCCTGCAGCCCTTCTTGAAAACATTTGCCACCCTTCTGTCTTCCGGCACCTCTCCTGTTTTTAAGAACGACTCATAAATTTCAACCAGGGCTCCCACAATTTGCTCTCTAGTTTCCCGCAATGTCCTCGAATATATTTGATCAGGTTCTGGAGGTTTGTCCACCTTCATACACGATAGTTCCTTCAGTACTTCTACAGTAACACTGACTGCTGTCAAGACACTTCCATTGACTGCCCCAAGTTCCTCCGTCCTACTGTCTTTCTCCTCGGTAAATACAGAGGAGAAATATTCATTGAGGACCTTGCCCATCTCCTGTGGCTCCACACAGAGATGATTGCTTTAATTCCTGAAAGGTCCCACTCCCTCTCTCCAGTTATCCTTTCTCTCTCTCTCTCTCTCTCTCTCTCTCTCTCTTTCTTTTTCAATTTCAATTTAAAAACTTTATTGGCACGATAAATACATCGTTATATTGCCAAAGTATAAAACATAACATACATATTTAAAATGCATAAGTATAAATACAAGTAAACAGTGCATGGATACAGATATGTCCCTGTACATAAACTCGCAATAGGCCTATAGCCCTTTATTGATTGCTACATGTTCCTGCAGCTGTAAGCAGTACGACAGAATAGCAAGTTTAGCAATTCAATATTGATTTCTTAGTGTCAGTTAATGTCAATTAGTGTGTGCGTGCATATGTGCATATTGGTCATTCACCGTCTCTCAGGTTATGGCATGCTGTTGCGTATTATGCACCAAGGTGTGCCGTATTTCCTTCACCAAGGATTATTCTTAGTTTTGAAGTATCATCTAGTTCTTTAAATTCAGGGGTTGCCAGACTGAGTTTGTCAAAGTAAGTTTTCCTTGTTTTGTCAAATTGTTTGCATTTTAGGAGGAAGTACACCTCTGTTTCAACCTCATCTGACAAATAGTGGCCGCATATTCTATTGTCTCTTGGTTACCAGAATCTCTTCTGTCTTCCTTTTTCAACTGCCAAATAGTGGTTGCTTAACCTGTATTTGGTGAGGGTCTGTCTCTGCTTTATGTGTCTAACAGTCGAGAGATAGTCTGCCAATTTATAATCTCTTTTTAGGGCACCGTAACATTCTAATCTGCTTTGGCTTTTGGTTTCTTTATCCCAACGTTCCAAATACGTTTCTTTACATTGTTTGATAATTTGGTTCACTCTAACTGGTGATTGGAGATCAGTATTGATCTGAGGCTGGTCAGGGTTTAACTGGATAGGGTTTAACTGAATAGGGGTAGTTAGACTCAGTACAAACTGACACAGGGAACCTCTCTTCTGGGCTCCTCTCTTGTGTTTTAAGGGCTTTAAACTGGAGGGTATCTGGGGGGCTAGATTTAAGGTGACTCCAAAAATTTAGTGCTCTTCTCTGGATATTTATTATTAGTGGGTATCTGCCTAATTCCGCCCTACTTGCGTTTGTTGGTGTTTTCCTTTGGATACGGAGGATGTTCCGACACAATTCCGCATGCAGGGCCTCTGTTGTATGTTTTTCCCATTTACTATAACTATGGTGACTGAGCGGACCCCATACTTCACTACCATAAAGTGCAATAGGCTGGATTACACTGTCAAATATTTAAAGGCAGATTTTAATTGGGATTTGGATGTTGTAGAATCATCTTTTTTATTACATACAGAGCTCTTTGAGCTTTCTCTTTTAGTGCATTCACTGCCATATTGAAGCTCCCTGATGCTGCAACAGTTAGACCAAGGTAGGTGTAGCTCATAGTGTGTTCCATAATAATACCATTGAGAGTAAATTTGTATTTATCTTCCTGACATCTGGGTCTTTTGTGAAAAATCATGGTTGGTTTTCTTTAGATTTACTGCCAGGGCCCAATGTTGGCAGTACTCATCAAGTAGGTCCAACTGTTGCTGCAGTCCCTGTTCTGTGGGGGACGGCAGAACCAAGTCATCCGCATAAAACAGGGATTTTACCTCTCCGTCCAGAAGACCGGCGCTGTGCTCTGGTCCAACTTTACTGCCAAATCGTTGATATATACATTAAACAGTGTCGGGCTCAGATTGCAGCCTTGCCGGACGCCTCTTCTCTGGGCGAAGAGATCAGTGCGTTTGTCCCCAAGTTTAACGCCACATTTATTATTCAGATACATTGATTTGATAAGGTTATACACCTTTCCTCCTATACCACAACAGAGGAGTTTGTAATAGAGCCCATTGTGCCAAATGCTTTCTCAAAGTCAATAAAGCAGGCAAATATTTTTCCCTTTTTTGCTTGGTGTGTATGTTTTCCAATGAGAGTGTGGAGGGTATAAATGTGGTCGGTGGTACGGTGTTTTGGGAGGAAGCCAATTTGGTTTTTACTGAGAATGTTGTATTTGTTAAGGAAATCCTGCATTCTGTTATTTATGATACTCCAGAATAACTTCCCCAGGCAGCTACTGACACAGATGCCACGATAATCATTTGGGTCTAATTTGTTTCCACTCTTATAAATGGGTGAGATAAGCCCTTGACACCAAATATCAGGGAAATAACCTGAACGTAGTGTGATGTTGAGCAGCCTAAGCACTATGTCCTGCATCTCCGGAGTGCTGCACTTGGGCATTTCATTTTTAATGCTGTCTGGACCACAGGCTTTCTTTGAGTGATTTTATTTTTATGGTCAATTCTTCCAAAGTAATTGGGAAATCAAGAGGGTTTTGATAATCTTTAATTATTGTTTCTAGTGTTTGGAGTTTTTCTTTGATATGAGAATAATTTGAGTATTTTATTTATTGGGTTGTCTTTATATAGATCTTTGAAATGTACTCTCCAGATATCACCGTCTTGAATTGGTAATGTTTGTAGTTTTGTTGTGCTCACGTTATTCCACATATCCCAAAATTGGTTTTGATTTACGGAATTTTCAATTTCTTCAAGTCTTTTATGAGTGTAATTTTGTCTTTTGTTCCCAATAGTGTGTTTATACCTTTTAAGAGTTTCATTATATCTAATACTAAGTCTGGATTGTTTGGTTGACGGTGTTTTGGTTCGATATTTTCCTCAGATCTTTTCTGACACTTTTACACTCATGGTCGAACCGTTTTTCATGGTTGTGTTTCTTGATAATTTTTCTCTTCTGTTTCACAAGGTCAGCTTTGATAGTTGCCTTGTGAAAGATCATATTAATGCCATTTATAGCCATGTTTACACCATCTCTAGTAGTCTCATATGGGTTTATCTTGAATTTCAATATTTTATTTGTGATATCAGGTGAGTTCGGGGCCATGATGTGTTTATCGCCACTATCTGAAGCCCATCTGCGTCTGATTTAGTTTATTCAGCTCTCTGGGTTCCTTTTTTACGTCTTTAGTTTGAACAGGAAATTTTAGGTACACGTTGATTTGACTATGGTCTGAAAGAGGGGACTGCTGCCTAAAGGGCCTGTCCTACAAGCATGCAACTCTATGCGATTAGTGCGACCTAACGTGGTCGCTTGAGCCGTCCGGCGTCGCAGGGCCGGTCCCACTTCGATCGCCGGAGCCGTGCGGAATTGTGCGGAGTTCGTCCCGACATCGCGTGGGGCTCGGAAAAACTGACTATGTTCAAAAATTCCGCGCGGCAACGGCTTGTCGGCTCGCAGTCGCCTCGACGTTTACACACCGCCTCGACATCGTGCCTCCGTGAACCTATCTGTAGGTGCCTCCGTGACCCTCTATGTGTGTGGTTCCGTGGCCCTCTGTATGTGTGTGCCTCTGTGCCCCTCTCTGTGTGTCCCTCTCTGTCCTGGCGAACTTACCTTAGACTTCGCTCCAAGTTCGCCTCACTTTGCGCCGCGTTGCGCCACTCACCCGACCTCCGCGCGGCCCCTGCTGCCGGTTTGGTCGCGCTTGCCGCATGCAGGCACATGCTGGTGGGAACGGTCCTGTACAGGGGATCACCCGACCTCCGCGCGGCCCCCGCTTCTAGTTTGATCGCGTTCATCGCATGGAGTCGGATGCTGATAGGACAGGCCCTTAACAGTGAATGCACTGATAGTGCAGGGGTCTATGTCAGTAATTGCGTAGTCTACCACACTAGACCCAAGAGCTGAGGAATATGTAAACCTTCCCAGCGAGTCCCCTCTGAGCCTGCCATTAACTATGTACAGGCCCAAGGCTCGACAGAGATGCACTACCTCTCTACCACTTTTATTTATTTCACAGTCAAGTTTGTTCCGGTTAATGATAGTTGGTGTGACATACAAGAGGGTTTGACCGAACACATGGTTGTTGCCCTGTGGGTCCATGGAATCGGGTTCACATCCGGTCCTTGCATTCAGGTCTCCACACAGTAGCACATCTCCCTGGGCCTGGAAATGATTGATTTCCATGTGGAGAGTTTCAAATATATCCTCTTCAAAATATGACGATTCTATTGGGGGTATGTAGGCGGCACATAGATATATATCTTTTCCATTTGTTCCAATTTTTTAATCTAGTTTCAACCATACATGTGATTCCCCTGTTTTATTGATGTAATATGACTGTCTAGTTCTTCTTTGCACCACACTAAGACCCCCCCGGAGGTTCTGCCCTTATGTATATCAGTAGTTTTTACTGAGGGCACCATGCCTTCATGGTACCCTGAGGGGCAGTGAATGAACGTATCCTTTCGGTACCATGTTTCTGTTAATATCATTATATCGGTGTCTTCTATAGACTTTAGGAACTCAGGGTTCCCAGTCTTCACCCCGAAGGTTGAACAGTAGAGACCCTGGATATTCAAGCAGCCTATATGAAATGAACTCATTTATTTTCGATTTATATTCTTTTCTTTTTTAATTTAAATAAAACCTATTTTGTTGGACAGGTGAGAAAACACTTTTTTTCTATAATTGGGGAATGTTAGGTAAAGTTTTGTATGCCATGGTAAGGCAGACTCGCACTGCCACCTAGTAATAATAACTATATTAATAATTGCAATATCAACAGTATTAATAGTAATATCAACATCAACAGTACTAATTCAGTGCAATCAATTGCTGTTTTTATCAGTCACCCGAAGGGACTGTTTATATATTTGTATCCATTGTTACCATAGAAGATGGGAATATAGGGCGTGCAGCAGCTGCTTGATCTCTCCCATCTCCGAGGTGGTCCGCGGCTGTGGCTGGAATGATGAGCCGGGGGCAATGGCGGCCCTGGCTGGGCTGTTATGTCTCCTCGCAGTTTGGCGGGTGGTCCTGATATGGTGGGGGGAACGGAGTCCAGATTGGCCTCTTGGGTTCCCATTGATCGAGGGGGTGGGAAGGTTACGTCCCAGGGCAGTATCTTTGAGGTTCTTTGCGAAGACCCTCACCCCCTGTCTGTTTAGATGTGTTCCGTCATGGAGGTTTCATGTACCGATGGTCGGGTGGTGGGCCAATTGGACATTAGGGAGGGCGGCACATCCTCTGCTGATCTCCATGTTGGTATTGTGAATCACATGAGGTGGGGTATCCGTCCTGGGCAGCAGGGTAGGGATCACGATCCTCGAATCAGATAATTCCTTTTCTGCCATCCTCGTTACTGCCCCAGCAGTACGATGACATAAGGTGCGCAGATCATTCGTGCCTGTGTGGATCACAAGGTGTTGAGGGCTCCCGATGGTGTCTTTGCTCAGGACCCTCATTGCATGGTCTGTGGTGCTGCACGTTTTAACCAACACCTGGCGACCAGAAGTTTCTGGACAGCCTCTGGGGGTCCAGAAACTTCCCGTTGGAATCAGTCAGTAGGACTACCTGGGGGTTTTGCTCTTCACACTGGGGGGCAGGAGGTTGGGTGAAGCTAAGCTGAGGGTTGCCTGTTGACTGTGTACCTGGGGCAAGCTGTGTAACAGAGGGGGTGTCCAATAATGGTGTATTGGTGGGCTGAGTGCAGCTCAGAGAGGTCGGAGCAGCTATAGGAAAATTGAGCAGCAGCTTCACTGTGTTTTTTCATGTGTCCTTTTTGGAACTTCTGGGTGATTGTCCCTGACATTCTGGAGCTGTTTGTCAAATTATTTTCCCTGCTTATTTATGTCCTTCATTTTAGCTACTTTGGCATGGAGTGCACAGTATTCTTGTCTCAGCTCTTCCAGGGTTCTCTTCATCTCAGAGGTGGTAGTCTCATTTATCGTCGTCAGCTGTTTGAAATCCTCTTTCAGCTGGTAGAGTTGCTTAGCCTGTGCTTGTTTAAGTTCTGTGAATTTGAGTTCCAGCTGGGCCAGATTCTCTCTCAGCTGGCAGCTTAAGTTATGAGGTGTAGGGGGGTAGAGATGGCCAAGGCAGCAGTTGTCTCTCGTGGACTGTCATCTTCATAGTTATCCTGGGGGGTATTGAACCTTTTTTCATTTACCTTCTCTTTTAGCAGGGGAAAGACCTCTTCAAAAGAGTCCAAGTTTTTCTCTGTTTCCCTCTATCATGATCTTGCCTCCATTATAATAGGAAATAATAAGGAGAGGATCATCTTTATCCAGGCTTTGATCTTTGGTCTTTACTTTTAGTCTGCCCCCATGTCCAATACCCTCCCTATGGACATGTGGGTAGTTTTCAAGCAGAGTGTCTCCATGGATAGATGTATTTAGTGAAGAATATCAGGTTATTCTTCTTCCTACTCCCTCGATGTTGGACGTAATCAGCGTAAGGGACCTCTGGGTTTTCCTGGACCGCTTTCACTCTTGCATCCAGGCGGGTCTGCTATTTCCCACTTCCTTACTCTGCATGCTATGCTGCTCTGATCTATCTGATCAGTCTGCAGCATTTTATCTGGTTATTTGTTTGTTTGTTTGTTTGTTTATTTGTTTATTTGTTTATTTGTTTATTTATTTATTTCCCTTTCCAAGTTTTCGTGTTTCACACTGTCCCACTTTAGATATAGTTTTCAGGGGTTCATCCTAGATACGGTTATTTTGGGTAAGTTTATCCAACTATTTTAAGTTGGATAAGTTTAAGTAGGTTTTGGCCATCCAGACCTTCTTGGGCCGTGCCTTGAGTTCGGTCGACCAGCCTCGGGCCTTCTCCGTCGGCAGATTTCTCGGACTGTTACTCACGGCCTTCTGGAGCTACAGCAAACACAGGGTCTCTCTCGCACAGCACACACCCGACTCTCTTTTTTTTTCCTTTTTCTAAAACTTTATTCAACACAATCATATAATACAGCACATCAAAACATAATCAAAAATAACACTATAACAAACAAATCATTGTAGTACAACAGTACATTCCTTGTTTACAATAGTCTCAACCCCACGCGGTGACCAGCGCTGACGGAAGGCCTCCAGAGTCCCCGTGGACACCGCGTGTTCCCTCTCCAGGGACACACGTGCACGGACGTAGGCCCGAAAGGGGCAGGCAGCCGACTCTAGCCTGACCATCGACCGCCCGCTGCCTGGACCCGCGAATGGCCATCTTGGCCAGGCCCAGAAGCAAACTGACAGGTAAGTCCCCCCCCCCCACACTCGGCTCTCCCCACTCCCTGCCTTGTGTCCGAACACCAGGATTGTGGGGCTAAAATGCAGCCAAAACTTGAGGAACAACCCCTTCAGATATTGGTACAGGGGCAGTAACCTCTCACACTCCATGTACATGTGGAACACGGTCTCCTCCTCTCCGCAGAAAATACATGCGGCGGACGAGCCTGTGAACCGGCTCAAAAGTTTATTACAAACCACCGCTCCATGCAACACTCTCCACCCCAGGTCCCCAATGTAAAGGGGAACGACTCCCTTACAGAAGGACCCCCACTGGGGACCTCCCCCGCCTTCGGATGGTAACACCGTCCGCCATGGTGTGGCGGGACGGGAGACGAAGGCAAGGAGGTTCAGAATGTGCAGTAGCATCCTGTACAGTGTGCGTCTCTTTGCATCACGAAATGGCATGCTGGTCATCTCAGAAAGGCAGCTCAGATTATGCGGAGCCGGAGGCCGAGAAATATCCCGGAGCCTAGGCCCGATGAGCAGATCTGACAGAGCGGGGGTAAGCTCTATCTGAACCACTCTAGGCTCGCGCCTCTCCTCGACACCCACCATGACAGGATGAGGACCGGCCACACATGCAGCCACAACATCCCCCTCCCCTCGTGGAGCAACACTGGCTGAAAACAGCCAAATTCCTCACTCTGAGTACATCCCGGTAGAAGACAGGCAAGCCCCTTAGAGCGGGTTGACTGATGCCCGCCACCGGGAGCCGCGAGACCCCCCTTAGGCAATGACCCTGACGGAAAAAATACGTGGCCGGAGCGTGCCATCTGGGGGGTTCTCTACATATATGTATCTCCGCAGAGTCCTGAGTCGGAGAGCCGCCACCTGGGTACGCACGCATACCAAGGACTGGCCGCCCTCCTCTAATGGGAGACTCAGGACCGCCGTGGAAACCCAGTGCTTCCTATTTCCCCAAAAGAAATCTAACACCTTCTTCTGTATAGCAGTTACAAATATAGAGGGCGGGACAAGAGTAACCAGCCGGTACCATAACATGGAGGCCACCAGCTGGTTTATGACCAGCAGCCTCCCCCGAAAGGAAAGAACTCCAAGCAGGCCTGACCAGCGCCCCAGCCGGGCAACCACTTTCGTCTCCAACTCCTGCTAGTTTGCCGGCCAAGCATCCTCCGTGGGACTCAGGTACACCCCCAGATAGAGGAGGTGCGTAGTGCTCATACAATGCCATCTCCTCCGGCAGAGAGCCTACCTGCCACTGACCCACTAAAAGTCCAGAGCACTTACTCCAGTTGATCCTAGCAGAAGATGCAGCCGAGAAAACCTCCTGGCAGGCACGCATTCTCCGCAGGTCACCAGGATCAGTGAACATAAGAAGTACATCATCGGCATACGCCGATAGTACCACCTCAACCCGCAGGCCAGGTAGGGCCAGGCTATCAACCTCCTCCGAAGAAGACACAGGAACGTCTCCACACAGACCGAGTACAACTGGCCCAACATAGGGCACCCCTGACGAACCCCCTCCCAAAATGAAAAGGAGACAACAACGCACCATTAACCTTCACAAGGCACTCCGCAGCAGCGTACAAAAGCCGGACCCGGGCCACAAAATGCAGTCCAAACCCAAACGCTTGCAACGTCCCGAAGAGGTATTCATGCTCTACCCTATCAAAAGCCTTTTCCTGATCAAGAGACAGAAAAGCAGCTGACTGACCAGTACCCTGGGCTAGATGAATCAGGTCCCTAACCAGGTGGATGTTATCCTGAATGGACCGGCCAGGGACTGTATAAGATTGTTCAGGATGAATCAGTTGATGCAGCACGGAGCCCAGGCGATTTGCCATTGCCCGTGCAAAAACTTTATACTCTGTGCATAGGAGAGAGACCGGGCGCCCGTTCTTCAACAAACGGAGTTCGCCCTTCTTAGGCAGCAAGACAACAACTGCCCTACGCCACGAGAGGGGCATCGCCCCGGTCCCCAGGCTCTCTCCCAGAACCAATATGTAGTCACCCCCGAGGATATCCCAGAAAGTTCTAACAAACTCCACCATCAACCCATCCAGCCCGGGGGACTTACCCCTCCTGAGCTAATGCAAGGCACGAGTCAACACCTCCAAAGATAAGGGGCCATCAAGAAGATCGGCCACCTCCCTATCTACAGTCAGTAGACCCTCCCACAGATCTTGCTGAGCCTCCACGCTGAATCCATCTGCAGAGAACAGGGACCCATAAAAGGACCTGACCAAGGCATTGATCCTCTCTGGATCAGTGACAGAGGAGCCGTCATCTGCAAGCAACTCCACGAGCTGTTTTCGAGCTCCTCGCCCTTTCTCCAGAGAGAAAAAGAAAGGCGAAGCTCGGTCCAGATGGTGCAGCATCTGGACCCGAGACCTCACGTAAGCGCTTCGGGACCGCTCATGCAGCAGGTTCCTCAAGGCTTCCTTCTTCTTCTGAAACTCTCCCCATTCGCTGGAGTCTTCACCAAACCGACCCAGGCGAGACTCTGTGTCCAGTATCTCCCTCTCAAGCCTCTCGACCGCTGAGTCCCGCCTTCCAGTTGACCCCCACGTATATTCCTTGCAAAAGAGACGGATGTGAGCTTTACCCACATCCCACCACTGCCTAAGGGAAGAGAAGCACCTCTGCCTCTCTCTCCACTTCACCCAAAACCGACTGAATGACTCCCGGAAACACCGATCCTCCAGCAGCCTGTTGTTGAAGTACCAGTACGCGGACCCAGCCCGAGCGCGCGCTGGATTAAAATCCACACGCACCAGACAGTGGTCCGAGCACGGCACCAGCCGCATTGAGGCCACTGAGACACGGGAAACAAACGCTCGGGAAATATATATTCGATCAATGCGGGAACCACCACCCTCAGACCTCCGTGAAAAAGCAGTGGAATCCGGGTGGAGGTCCCGCCATGCATCAACCAACTCAAAGGAGTCAATCAACCCTCTCAGCTTCGTTGCTACAGCAGGCGCACACTGAGTACCAGAACGGTCCCGCACCTCAAGTGTGCAATTAAAGTCCCCACCAAGGAAGACACACTCTCCCCTATCAATAGTGCTCAACAGAGCATTCACCTCCTGAAGTAGGCCGGCCTGCATCGTGCCGGAGCTAGGGGCATACACGTTAATGAAATGCAACGGCATGCCATCCAGGCTCACGGCCAGATGGAGCAAACGTCCTGGTACCACTTCCTGCACTTTTACAACGCTTGGCAGAAACTTTGGGGCCAACAGAAAGGCCACCCCACTCGAATTTGAGCTGAGATGGCTCATATAGACCCACCCCTTCCCACTCCAGTCGCCAGGTGGGTTCGTCACTAACAACGGTATGTGTCTCTTGCAGAAAACACACCGTAAATTTCCCCTATCTTAGAGCTGATAAGAGCTGAAATCTGCGAAAACTCGCCCTACTCCCGTTTAAATTTAATGTAGCTACTGTGAATGTGTAGGCACACTAGATTGAGATCCTCACACTCCGCTTAGACTCAAAAACTCTCTCTCTGAGGAACTCCAAAAAATCCCCAAACTGGCTCTTCTCAGAGTCAGGAAGATCACTATCCTTGTTGCCAAGGATAGCCTCGAGACTCTTAATTAAAGCTGGCCAGTCCTCCCACCGTCTTTTAGCAACCTCCTTTTTGGTTCTGCTGGTACGGCTTGTTTTTAGGAACTCTTGCACCTCCCGGATAACACTTGCCTGAGACACGGCCTTGGAGCCTGGGCGCTCGGCCAACTCGCTCGCAACTGAAACAACAAGCTCATCATCACAACGCCCAGGGTCGTTGTCAGAAAACGAAAGACCAGAACTCTCTGACAGTTCGCTATCCCCACTACACACACTGGCCCTGTCACTCACCCCCTCCTCTGGCACGACACTACCCCCAGGACCAATGCCGGGGAAGGGTGCCGATACCCGACTGCAACAAGCAGCCCACTGAATGGCTGGGCTCCTGCACTCTACCATCACCCTCCACGCCTGGGCCTGGGGCAGCAAAAACAAGAGGCATCCCCAGGGCCTGTGGTACACTGGCACCCTCGGAATCTGACAGAGGATCACGACCCGAAACAGCCCCGACCTCCACATCATCTAGAGTGCCCTCTCCACAGGCATCACCCAGAGAATCTCCACCTGCTTTTAAACTCTCCCCAGCCAACTCATCCGGTGAGGCATCACGCCCCCCAGCACCTCCACTGGCACTGATATGGAGCACAGACTGGAACAACAATGCCTCCAAACCTCCCCCCTCGGGCTGACTCTGCTCATCCCCCGTCTCAGGGGGCACACTACCAGGGGAGCCAACGACATCAATTAGCATGCCAGCACCCTCAATAGGGCCTCTGAAACGAGGGGACTTCCTCCGACCCAGAGGGCACACACCCAAGGGAGCTAACCTCAACACCCGATGAGATAACTCCCTCGGAGGGCCCCTGAGACGAAGGGACAACCTCCGGCTCAGAGGACACAACTCCACTGGAATCCACCCCAGCACCTGGTCTTGTGACAACCGCTGAAGATCCATGAAAATGAGGCCCAACCTCCGACCCAGAAGACACCAGTTCAAGACCACCAGCCACATCAGTGGAGGAGAGTCTGGAAAAAGACCCCCCCCTAGCTTTGGACCCACGCCCTTGCTCTTCCTCGCCAGACAAATGCCTCCTTTTTGTCCCGCTAACATGTGGAGGCATGGTAACCTCCATAAGGGAAGGGTCATCCGCCTCCACACTACCCCCAACCACTTTACCACCCGCACATTTTAGCTTCTCTGCCGCCGTCTGAAACACCTCAGCTCCTTGCTGGGCCACGTCAGGTGCAATCTACACCTCACTGGAGCTGACAGGCGCCCCTTGGGTGGTCTCAGAACTCGGCAGGTACACACCCGATTGCATTTGACTCGCTTGGGTGGGCTTTTTCTTCTCCTTCCTCTTATTCTTCCTCCCCTGCTTCTCCCAATTCCCCCCCTTCTCTCTTCCCTCCCCCTCTGCTCCACCTACAGCCGCCACCACAGGTTCAGGACGTGGGGGGCGGGGGCTATCGCTGCCCAGGGTCCCCAATACTGAAACTACGGACCCGGATGGACTATCACTGCCGCCCCGGATCACCAAAGCAGAGCTGGCAGCCCTAGCCGGGTCAGCAGTACCACCCTGCGCCACTGAGGTTTGACGAACCACCCCAGATGGACCAGCAGTGCAATCCTGGGCCACTGTGCTAGAACTTCTAGCAGTGACCCCGCGAATAAGACACTCCCTATGGAGATGTCCAAATTCACCGCACGCATGACACCGTGCCTTTCCCCAACTCCAACGCACAGTTCTGGGGAAACCCTTATACTCCACCTCAAAACTCCCTCAGCGCTTTCCCTCTCACCCACCTTCATGAACACCCTCCTCTTGAAACTGAAGACCCCTTTTTCCTCCAGGTCCCCCCCGGGGTGCAAGAGCCTAAAGCATTTAGACCACACCTCCCCAAACTTGGACAAGTGTGGAATAAGTAACGCGTCCGGAATATATGTGGGGCAGCTCCGCAGGAGAACCGGTCTCACCGTGGATACCCACGGATCCACCTGTATGTGGACCCCCTGCCCCCCCCCCGAGATCCCCTTCTCCAACGCTCGGGCCACACACTCCCGGGTCTTTAGTATCATCTCAACCTTTCCTCTTTCGAGCTCGGAAGAGACAATAGTTCCCCTCCCAAGAAGTTCATTCATGGCCTTCGTAATTGCTCCCCTGGACATCATGGGCCCAATTTGAACCGAGATACCAAAACTGACTCAATCCAAGTCAATATGAGGCTCATGCTCAGATGGCCTCGTACCCGCCACTGATGCCATCGCTGCGTAGGTCCGGACCTTCGACCGCGCCCCTTCCATCGCCATCCTGACAGGGGCACAAATCAGCTCCAGGCACCCCAGCAGCTCAGCTCTAAGTGAAGTCCCAGAGACAGTCACAGTCAAAGACAGGCAGCAGAAAGCAGAAAGCTCCAGCTGAAGCAGGAAAGCCCCCAAATTCGTCCACAGCCGAGAGCAGCTTTTGGGAAGCTCTATCCCAGTCTAGCCAGAAGCAAAAGTACCTTCTTCACATTGAGCTAGGCAGCTGCACTGTGCAAAATGACTTTAGGGCAGAGAAACGGTGCTAAAAACGACAAAGACACCGAGATCTTCGCGCCCTCGTTCTCCAGGCACTCTTGGCAGTCCGCCAACGACAACCGCACCCTCGACAATGTAGAGAATTTTTTTAAATAAGTTTAATATGACCTGCACAGTTGGGGGCTATGGGTGAGTGGTGGAATATTGCATTGTGGGAACGGGTTGTGTTGGGGGAATGGGTGAGTGGTGGAATCTAACATTGGGGAACGGGTTGCATTGGGGACCAGGCCTCCCGTGTGACAGGGACCCAACAGGTGAGTGGTGGAATGTTACGTTGGAGAATGGGTTGTGTTGGGAGACCAGGCCTCCCGTGGGGGTTATGGGTGAGTGGTGGATTATTGCATTGTGGAAACCGGTTACGTTAGAGGAACGGGTGAGTGGAGGAAATGGGTCGCATTGGGGGAATGCGTGAGTGGTGGATTATTGCTTTGGGGGACGGGGCCCAACAGGTCCTATGGTCTGGTATACTATTAAACATCTCATCTTGTTTCTCTGTATGTGTGTGTGGCTACATGTGTTATTGTATCTTTGCCAAAACAGTATACGGAAGCACTGAAATGTTTGCAGAAACGTACTCAGATTTTTCCCGTTGTCGGTCTAGTCATGTTTCCTTCAGATTTGATGTTATATTTCAAAAGTTAGTGATGTTTAAAGTTTTAAAAAGTCTATTTAGAAAATGATAACTACCTTTGAGAGGGAGACTCTTCCAACAGCTTCCAGTGATGATGTCACAATACCATCTCACAATCCTCCAATCACAATGGCATCTCTTATATATAAGCACTGTAAAGATTCAGAAAACCCAAAACGGCATCACAATGTGATCTCTGCTGTTATGAGGGTGTTTTTACATTGTTATAAGGAGAGGGACGTCGTGGAGGAGATTTAAAGGTGTTAAAGTGACATTTAAAAGTTGGATTTCTTCAAATCTGCACTGGCAGTTTGGCAGTTATGACAGCACAAAGCCCTACCGGCTACAATGTTTCTATCCCAGAACACTGAGTCCTTCACAGCAAATGTCCTTCAGGGAAACAATCTGCCAGCCTAACCCAGGACAGCAAGGTTTAATGATTAGATTTGGATAACAAAAGATGGCCTTGTCAGTGGCATCTACATCACATTAAATCTTCGTGTATTTGCATTTTTTTTAAAGTTTAAAATGTCCTGCACAGTTGGGGGCTATGGGTGAGTGGTGGATTATTGCGTTGGGGGAATGGGTTACATTGGAGGAATGGGTGAGTGGTGGAAACAAGTTGCATTGGGGGACGGGGCCCAACGGGTCCCACTTCGTCTAGTATATTTATAAAATCTTTTGGGATTGTCTTTGATGCTACCTGCCAGAGTTATATCCTGGCCCCTTTTTGCCCTTCTGATCTCCTTTTTCAGCTTACTCCTTAGTTCCCGAAACTCCTCCAGGGATACACTTGATCCCAACTGCCTATCCCATGCATCCTTCTTGTTTTTGACCAACGCCTCAATTTCCCTGATCAGCCAAGCTTCCTTACGTTTGCCTGCTTTGCCCTTCACTCTAACGGGGATGTACACATCCTAAGCTTTTGTCAGCACAATTTTAAAAACATCCTACTTGGCCGACGTTCCTTTTCCCTGAAATAACCTGCTCCAGTCAACTTGAGCGAGACCTTCTCTCATGCCCTCAAAGTTCTCCTTAACCCACTTGAGCATTTTAACACGTGGGCCCTCTCTGTCCCTACCCATAACTATCTTAAACCTAATTGAACTGTGGTCACTGGTCCTAAGAAGCTCCTCCACAAATAGTTCATTAACTTGCCCTTCCCAATTTCCCAATAATAGATCCAGCGTTGCCCTCTCATGTGTGGGGGCCTCCACATACTGCTTAAGAAAACTCTCCTGAACACTTTTGAGGAATTGCAGTAAATTTAAACTTTTATTGGTAAAGTTAAAATCCCCTATTACAACAACCTTATTTGACCTGCAACTGTCTGCAATCTCCTGGGACATTTGTTGTTCTAATTCCTGTTGACTATTCGGGGGTCTTTAGTACACCCCCAACAAGGCGATCGTCCTTTTCTTGATCCTCAGCTCCACCCATATAGCCTGACGAGACGAACCGTCCGTAATGTTACCTCAGATCACAGCCATGACATCCTCCTTAACCACCAATGCAACACCCCCCCCCCCCCTCTTTTTCCCCACCCCTGTCGCTCCTGAAGCTAAAAACAAAGCTTTGCTCATATGGAACAGAGATGAGGTATTTTCTTTATTTCAGAGATATGTGGAAGCTCCTTCCTCAATGAGCAGTGGAGGCAGTCTTGGAATATTTTAAGACAGAAGTAGATAGATTTTTGATAAGCAAGTGTGTAATGGTTGATGGGTATGTTGTGTTAACTTGCAATCAGATCTGCCATAATACTGCCCCGGTCAGGAGCTATGTAGCCTATTGTTTTTAATTCAGGTTCTTGCAGGTATGATAAAACAGGATAATTTTATTAAGTTTCTTATGTTTTAGCAATATAACCATATAATAACCATATAACAATTACAGGATGGAAACAGGCCCTCTCGGCCCTTCTAGTCTGTGCCGAACACTTACTCTCACCTAGTCCCATCTACCTGCACTCAGACCATAACCCTCCATTTCTTTCCCGTCCATATACCTATCCAATTTATTTTTAAATGATAACATCGAACTTGCCTCCACCACTTCCACTGGAAGCCCGTTCCACACAGCTACCACTCTCTGAGTAAAGAAGTTCCCCCTCATGTTACCCCTAAACTTCTGTCCCTTAATTCTCAAATCATGTCCTCTTGTTTGAATCTTCCCTACTCTCAATGGAAAAAGCTTATCCACGTCAACTCTGTCTATCCCTCTCATCATTTTAAAGACCTCTATCAAGTGCCCCTTTAATCTTCTGCGCTCCAAAATAATATAACCCAAGAAAATTATGCCACCTCACATAATGGGAAACATTGAAAACAAGCATTAATGACTTCATTTCCAAAAGGTGTAACTGAGCAGCTGAAACTATTTTGGAAACAAGGGCACTTGGAGTTTTTAAACCAAGGCTGAATAAGTCCATTGTGGCTCTAGCAAATCCAATGAAATGAACAATTGAACTGTGAAATAGAACATGGAAGCCACTGTGTCATTCAAGATAATGTAATGTTTACTTTAATTTTCCTTGAGGATACAGAAATGATGAAAAGATGAAAGAAAATTGCTGATAGGATGGTAAAATATTTGGCACAAACACAATCTATCAGGTGGCGCTTCAATGGCAGCCTCGCCCTACAGTCTGTTTGTCCTTTTCACCTTTTTTTAGTGTGTTTAAAAAGTTCTCTTGCTTTTTAATGGTATGACTGTATGGCAAATGAGATTCCTCGTATGTTGCAAAACATACTTGGCTAATAAAGTATGATTTTGATTATGATCTACCCAGATTTGACATTGATTCAATAACACAATAACTCTCCTCATAACTCAAAGGGTTGTTTGGATCACCATCGCCAGGATATGTTGTATTTTATTGTTGATTAAAGATTTTAATTGAATTTCTATGACTCCGTTTTACTTGAATTCTTGAAATAACTTCACATCAATGAAGCAGGAATCTTGAATGGCAATTAAAATTAAAAATATTGGAGTAAATGGTTTATGCTGTGCTTGCCCTGCTGAAAACGGTTTGAAACAAATTTTCATAGTTCTACTGGATTTGCTCAGTGACAATATCGATGATGGCAATATTAGTAACCTTTGTGGGGTACTTTGATCTTTTCAGAGATTAATTCAAACAACAAAGCAGATTTGAAAAATGTTGTAAGCATCAGTAGCTATGTCACAGACAGCAATCATTATGTAATTTTATAGAGCACTAGACCCATGTTCACATGGGGGGGCTGGTCCCCCAATGCAATATTCCACCTCTCCACCAATTCCAATATTGGTGACCAGTGGGGGGGGGGGCTTCCTGGAGCGCTAGTATGGGTGTTGTGGGCTCAAGGGACTGGTTTCCAGAAGGCTAGTATGGACATTGTGGGCCGAATGGAATCTTGTGCTGGCAGCTGAGTCACTCATGCCTGGTGGGCTGGCAGCTTAATCACTCAGGCCTGGTGGGCTGGCAGCTCAGTCAGTCAGGCCTGGTGGGCTGGCAGCTCAGTCACTCAGGCCTGGTGGGCTGGCAGCTCAGTCACTCAGGCCTGGTGGGCTGGCAGCTCCGAAACTGCCAGAAATGATGCCCAAAACAGGTGAGAGACTGTGAGAGAGAAGGGGGAGAGGGTGGAGAATCAATTCTGGACATCTTTCATCTTTTTCTGCAGCTCACAGCAATGAAGGAGGAAAGTCTATCCTGGCCTGGATCTCACAGGGAGCCAATGAAGGGAGGGAGAAAAATACTGTGGTGAGGTTTAATACTTGCAGGGGGATACTTACTGATGGGCCAAAGGGACTCCTGGGCTAGTACAGGCCTGATGGACCAAAGGGGCTCTTTTAAAAAACAAATCTGAGTGAAATCTCAGTGAAAGGTACTTTTCCTAGCCTGGCACGGGCCTTTTGGGCCAAAATCACCTCGGTTAATATGGGCATTTTGGGCAAAAGGGACTGGTTTCCTGGCTAATAGGGGCCTTGTGGGGCCCTATTAGTGGGTTCAGGCAGGCCAAACAACTCATTTCATTTCATTTCCATTTCCATTTCAAGCAGAGGGCAGGCCAAACAACTAATTTCATTTCCATTTCCATTTCCATTTCAATTTCAAGCACAGGGCAGGCCAAACAACTCATTGCATTTTCATTTCATTTCCATTTCCATTTCCATTGCAGTTTCAAGCACAGGGCAGGCCAAACAACTCATTGCATTTTAATTTCATTTCCATTTACATTGCAGTCTCAAGCACAGGGCAGGCCAAACAACTCATTGCATTTTCATTTCATTTCCATTTCCATTGCAGTTTCAAGCACAGGGCAGGCCAAACAGCTTGTTGCATTTTCATTTCATTTCCATTTCGATTGCAATTTCAAGCACAGGGCAGGCCAAACAGCTTATTGCATTTTCATTAAAGGCTAACAAATCATTTATTACAAGTACATTGCAGACTCACAGTTCAGTTGATTCACAGCTTAGAATCACAGTTGTGGCCTCCCCCTCATGATCTTCTAGAGTGACTGACTTACGTCCAGGCATCCAGGGTTTCATAGTCCTGCCTCCCCCCCGCACCCCCGGAAAAGGGGAGTTACCTTTTCATGGTGATTGACAGGCGAGAGGACCAATCAGTTGATCTCATGGTTTTTTAAACACTCAACTTTTTTATTTTTCGATAGGAAAAATCATCAGGGCTGCCTCAGCGGAGGAAGACTGTGAGTAAGATGGCCAAAAAATAATTTCGATATATGGTAGCATTTTTTCTAAAATCAATATACAGCGCAGACAGGAAGTGGTCAATATGAGACTTTTAGTTATGTAGACATGATGAAAATACGTGTTATTTTATAATGACAGCTCAGTGATGCTGGGGTTGGGGGTTTTCTAGCACCAGAGACCCAAATTCGCTCCTGACTACGGGTGTTGTCAGTGTGGATTTGCATGTTCTCTAGTGAGCCCTAGTGAGACCACACCTGGAGCATCATGTACAGCTTTGGTCCCCTAATTTGAGAAAGGACATTCTTGCTATTGAGGGAGTGCAGCGTAGGTTTACAAGGGTAATTCCTAGGATGGCGGTACTGTCATATGCTGAGAGAATGGGTTTGGGCTGGGCATGTACACTCTGGAGTTTAGAAGGATGAGAGGGGATCTTATTGAAACATATAAGGTTGTTAAGGGTTTGGACATGCTAGAGGCAGCAAACATGTTCCCGATGTTGGGGCAGTCCAGAACCAGGGGCCACAGTTGAAGAATAAGGGGTAAGCCATTTAGAACGGAGACGACAAAACACTTGTTCTCACAGAGAGTTCTGAGTCTGTGGAATTCTCTGCCTCAGAAGGTGGTGGAGGCCGGTTCTCTGGATACTTTCAAGAGAGAGCTAGATAGGGCTCTTAAAAATAGCATAGTCAGGGGATATGGGGAGAAGGCAGGAACGGGGTACTGATTGGGGATGATCAGCCATGATCACATTGCTGGCTCACAGGGTAGAATGGCCTACTCCTTCACCTATTCTCTATTGCCTATTGTCTATTAGAAGCATAGACATAGAAAATAGATGCAAGAGTAGGCTATTCGGCCCTTCGATCCTGCACCGCCATTCAATATGATCATGGCTGATGATTCAACTCAGTATCCTGTACCTGCCTTCTCTCCATACCCCCTGATCCCTTTAGCCACAAGGGCCACATCTAACTCCCTCTTAAATATAGCCAATGAACTGGCCTCAACTACCTTCTGTGGCAGATAATTCGAGAGACTCACCAATGTCTGTGTGAAAAATGTTTTCCTCATCTCGGTACTAAGGAATTCCCCCTTATCTTTAAACTGTGACCCCTTGTTCTGGACCTCTCCAACATCGGGAACAATCTTCCTGCATGTAGCCTGTCCAATCCCTTAAGAATGTTGTAAGTTTCTAAAAGATCCCCCCTCAATCTTCTAAATTCTAGCGAGTACAAGCCGAGTCTATCCAGTCTTTCCTCATATGAAATTCCTGACATCCCAGGAATCAGACTGGTGAACCTTCTCTGTACCCCCTCTATGGCAAGAATGTATTTCCTCAGATCTGGAGACCAAACCTGTATGCAATACTCCAGGTGTGGTCTCACCAAAACCCTGTACAACTGCAGTAGAACCTCCCTGCTCCTATACTCAAATCCTTTTGCTATGAATGCTAACATACCATTCGCTTTCTTCACTGCCTGCTGCACCTGCATGCCTACTTTCAATGACTGGTTTACCATGACACCCAGGTCTCGTTGCATCTCCACTTTTCCTAATCTGCCACCATTCAGATAATAGTCTACCCTCCTGTATTTGCCACCAAAATGGATAACCTCACATTTATCCACATTATACTGCATCTGCCATGCATTTACCCACTCACCCAGCCTATCCAAGTCACATTGCAGGGTTACACAAAAAGCTGGAGAAACTCAGCGGGTACAGCAGCAGCTATAAGGAGCGAAGGTTTATATGTCTCTGTTTATTATTTTTTTCTTCTTTCCCCCCTACATGTTGGGTCTGAGTGCTTTCCTTCTCTGCTCCTGCCTCAGACACTGTCTACTAGCTTTCTCTATTTGAGTCCCTCCCTTCAACCGTTCTAGTTTAATGTCTCCCCAGTAGCCTTTGCAAATTTCCCCACCAGGATACTGGTCCCCCTCGGGTTCAAGTGCAACCCGTCCTTTTTATATAGGTCACTTTTTCCCAAAAGAGGTTCCAATGATCCAGAAACCTGAATCCCTGTCCTCTGCACCAGTCCTTCAGCCACGCATTTATCCTCCACCTCGCTCCATTCCTACTCTCACTGTCGTGTTGCACAGGCAATAATCATGAGATTGGTACCTTTGCGGTCCTTTTCCTTAACTCTCCTCCTAACTCCCTAAATTCTCCTTTCGGGATCTCTTCTCTTTTTCTACCTATGTCATTGGTACCAATATGCACCACGACCTCAGGCTCCTCTCCCTCCCTTTTCAGGATATCTTGGACACGTTCAGACACATACCAGACCCTGGCACCAGTCAAACTACCATCCGGGTCTCTGGACTGTATCCACAGAATCGCCCATCTGACCCCCTAACTATAGAGTCCCCTATTACTGCTGCCCTCCTCTTCTTTTCCTTAAGGGCCTGTCCTACCAGCATCCGACTCCATGCGATGAGCGCGATCAAACTGGAAGCGGGGGCCGCGCGGAGGTCGGGTGATCCCCTGTACAGGGCCGTTCCCACCAGCATGCGCCTGCATGCGGCAAGCGCGACCAAACCAGCAGCGAGGGCCGCGCGGAGGTCGGGTGAGTGGCGCAACGCGGCGCAAAGTGAGGCGAACCTGGAGCGAAGTCTTAAGGTAAGTTCGCCAGGACAGAGAGGGGCACACAGAGAGGGGCACAGAGGCACACACACAGAGGGCCACGGAGCCACACACATAGAGGGTCACGGAGGCACCTACAGATAGATTCACGGAGGCACGATGTCGAGGCGGTGTGTAATGCGTCGAGGCGACTGCGAGCCGAAAAGCCATTGCCGCGCGGAATTTTTGAACATAGTCAGTTTTTCGGAGCCCCGCTCGATGTCGGGACCAATTCCGCACAATTCCGCACAGCTCTGCCGATCGAAATGGGACCGGCCCCGCGATGCCGGACGGCTCAAGCGACCACGTTAGGTTGCGCTCATCGCATGGAGTTGCATGCTTGTAGGACAGGCCCTTTACCCTTCTGAGCAACAGAGCCAGTCTCTGTACCAGAGGCCCGGTCGCTGTTGCTACCCCCAGGTAGGCTGTCCCCCCAACAGTACTCAAGCAGGAGTACTTATTGTCAAGGTGTACTGCCACTGGGGTATTCTCTAGTCCCTGCCTCTGCCCCTTGCCCCTCCTAACCGTGACCCACGTGTCTGCCTCCTGTGGTTTTGGAGTGACTAACTCTCTGTAACTCCTCTCTATGACCTCCTCACTCTCCCTGACCAGACAGAGGTCATCGAGCTGCTACTCCAGGTTCCTAATACAATCCCTTAGGAGCCCCACCTCGACACACCTGGCGCAGATGTGGACATCTGGAGGGCTATCCAACTCCATGACCTCCCACATCTGACATCCAGAACAGTCAACTGCCCTGGCCCTCATACTCCCCCTTACCATGGGTACAATACAAAGTACAATACAATACAATACAAACTGCCGGAAGAAATCAGCCGGTTACTCTAGTCCACTTCCACCAATCAGCGGCTTCTTCAAGCCCAGTTAATTGAATGGAACGTTACAGATTTAGGACGTTACAGATTTTGGTTCCTCCCTCACCAACGGCTCCTGGGCCTCTGAAAAAACAAAGCCCCGCGCTGGGTTTTTACACTCACCGCTCCGACGTCACTCCTCCCTCACCAACGGCTCCTGGGCTAAATTGTCTATTGTCTCCCTGTGACCGCATGGGTTTTCTTCAGGTGCTCTGGTTTCCTTCCACATTCCAAAAATGTGCAGGTTTGTAGGTTGATTGGCTTCTGTCAATTGTCCAATTTGTGTAGGATAGAGCTAGTGATCGCTGGTTGGCACAGACTCGATGGGCTGATAGCTTATTAATTGTCTCTTTTAATTTCTGTTATGTATTATCCATTTTATTTTGGTATTTTTTAGAAAAACAATTAGAATTTGTCATGTCATGATTTATCAACAAAATTTTGGCCCAATATGCTAATTGATCCACAACTTTAAATTAATGGTTCGTAATGCCTTTTTCCCCCTTACTCGCACAGATTTAATATTAGAAATCTTCCAGTTTTCTGGCATAGGTCATGTACCAAATGATGGTGAAAATTCGTGGTTAGACTTGATCTTTATCTTTCACTTGCAAATTATAGGAAGGATGTCAACAAAATAGAGAGAGTACAGAGGAGGTTTACTAGAATGTTGCCTGGGTTCCAGCAACTAAGTTACAGAGAAAGGTTGAACAAGTTGGGTCTTTATTCTTTGGAGTGCAGAAGGTTAAGGGGGGACTTGATTGAAGTCTTTAAAATGATGAAAGGGATAGACAGAGTTGACGTGGATAATCTTTTCCCATTGAGGGTAGGGAAGATTCAAACAAGAGGGCATAACATGAGAATTAAGGGACAGAAGTTTAGGGGTAACATGAGGGGCAACTTCTTTACTCATAGAGTGGTGGCTGTGTGGAATAATCTTCCTGCAGAAGTGGTGGAGGCAGGATCGATTGTAACATTTAAAAGTAAAGTGGATAGGTATATGGACGGGAAGGGAATGGAGGAGTATGGTCTGAGTGCAGGTAGATGGTACAAGGGGAAAATAAGTGGTCGGCACGGACTGGAAGGGCCGAGAAGGCCTGTTTCCGTGCTGTAATTGTTATATGGTTAATGGTTAAATTGTAATTTGTTAAGGGATACAGCATGTAACAGAGGTTCGACTGTTTGAGGGTACTTGAAAGAGCCAGTTTAGGAATGTTTTCTCCGCATGTGTTCTAAATCAAGGCCTTGCTTTGCTGGAATGTGCAGAAGGTGCATCCCTAGGCACTTGCAGTTTATAATCAATTTTTTTGTTTAAATTATCAATCCAAAATTTAACAGACTGTCAAACAAGGCTGGGTTTTTTTTTCTTTTACAACTTGAAGAATTCAACCAGATATTTTCACTTTGAAGTCGTAGTATCATGTGTTTATTTGGTGTCAGTCTTGGTATTGAAGAAACTAATACGTCTATAAAAAATATTACCATTTGTGAAAATTCCTTATAAATAAATATCATATTGGCCCCATATTTTTTATGAGATGAGAGCTGACAATAAATATAGTGACAGAGTGTAATTCTATGTCACTATAGTGACAGAGTGTATTTTTAATAGAGAGAAGTAAAACCAACACTATTTGGCAACTTTTTAAATATGCATTCTATGATGAAGGAATTATTTCCACATTGAACAAAATTTTTGACAACATTTAAGTGTTTTTTTGCGTCTTTTACATTGGTTTTCTGTGTCCTTCTGCATGATTTCCTAGTCTGTCAAATGCTACTGACATATAGACTAGTATTGGTTAAGTAAATATTAATATATTTAATTAATATATAATTAATATAATTATAATGGATCCATGAAGGATGTCTCTATTTTTTTAATTTAATTTTAATGTGGGATCAGTGGGAAGGCTTGGTATCTTTATCCCGTCTCCAACAGACCCTCTCCTCTTGGACCCCCCCCCCTCATGGCCATCTTCCGGCTTTAGACCTTTTTATTTTAAACTGCCGGCAGGACATCAACCACCTCAACTTCTCCACTCCCCTGTCTCACTCTAACCTCTGCCCCCCCCCCCCCCCCGAACGTACAGCCCTCCACTCACTCCGCAACCCGCCGACAAGGGAGGTGCTGTGGTAATTTGTTGCGTTGGTCTCTCCAAAGCTGAGGCTGCGCGCCAACTCTCAGACACCTCCTCCTACTTACCCCTTGACCATGACCCCACAGACGAGCACCAGGGCACTATCTCGAGCACCATCACTGACTTGACCAACTCCGGCTCCCTGCCCCCCCCCCCCAAGCCTCCAACCTCATCGTTCCCCAGCCCCGCAGGGCCCAATTTTACCTTCTCCCCAAAATCCACCACCTTGACTGTCCTGGTAGACCCATTGTCTCTGCCTGTTCGTGCCCTACCGAACTTATTTCCACATACCTCGACTCCATCCTATCCCCCTGGTTAAATACCTCCCTACCTATGTTTAAGATACATCAGACACTCTCCGTCGTCTCTGGGAATTCTGTTCTCTAGGGCCCAATCCCCTCATCTTCACCATGGACATCCAGTCACTCTACACCTCCATCCCCCACCAGGAGGGTCTCAAAACCCTCTGTTTCTTCCTCGACTGGAGAACCAACCAATCCCCGTCCACTGATACTCTCCTCCGCCTAGCGGAGTTGGTCCTTACCCTTAATAACTTTTTGTTTGACTCCTCACATTTCCTCCAAATACAAGGCGTAGCTATGGGCACGCACATGTGCCCTAGTTATTCCTGCCTCTTTGTAGAGTACATCGTACAATCCCTGTTCGATGACGTACCAGGGCCCCATCCCCGACCTCTACCTCTACTACATCGACGATTGCTTTGGTGTCACCTCCTGCACCCACACACAACTGACTGACTTCATCCGTTTCACCACCAACTTCCATCCGGCATTCAAATATGCCTGGACCATTTCTGACACTTTCCTACCATTTCTTGATCTCACTATCTCCATCGCAGGTGATAGACTTCTGACCGACATCCACTATAAACCCACTGAATCCCATGGCTATCTAGACTACACTTCTTCCCACCCTGCTTCCTGTAAGGATTCCATCCCCTACTCCCACTGCTCCGTCTACGCCGCATCTGCTCCCAGGATGAGGTGTTCCACACCAGGGCATCGGAAATGTCCTCATTCTTCAGGGAACGGGGGTTCCCCTCCCCTACTATAGATGAGGCTCTCACCAGGGTTTCTTCCATACCCTGTAACACTGCTCTCTCTCCCCATCCCTCACCTCGTAACAAGGGCAGAGTCCCCCTAGTCCTCACCTTCCACCCTACAAGCCGTCATATACAACAAATAATCCTCCATCATTTTCGCCACCTCCAACGTGACCCCACCACTCGCTACATCTTCCCATCTCCCCCCTGTCTGCTTTCCACAAAGTCCGCTGCCTCCATAACTTCCTGGTCAATTCTTCCCTTCCCACCCGTACCACCCCCTCCCCGGGCACTTTCCCTTGCAGCCGCTTTACCTCCCCCCTCGACTCCATTCAAGGACCCAAGCAGTCGTTCCAGGTGCGACAGAGGTTCACCTGCACCTCCTCCAACCTCATCTATTGCATCCGCTGCTCTGGATGTCAGCTGATCTACATCGGTGAAACCAAGCGTAGGCTTGGCGATCGTTTCGCCGAACACCTCCGCTCGGTCCGCAATAACCTACCTGATCTCCCGGTGGCTCAGCACTTCAACTCCCCCTCCCATTCTGAATCTGACCTATCTGTCCTCAGCCTCCTCCATGGCCAGAGTGAGGACCACTGGAAATTGGAGGAGCAGCACCGCATATTCCGCATGGGCAGTTTATACCCCAGCAGCTCTCCCTCACCCCTCTGGCTCCTCCTCTTCCTTTCTTCTTCCCGCTCGCCTCCCCCATCCTACATCAGTCTGAAGAAGGGTTTTGGCCCGAAAGGTTGCCTATTTCCTTCGCTCCATAGATGCTGCTGCACCCACTGAGTTTCTCCACACTTTTGTCTACCTTCGATTTTCCAGGAACAGCAGTTCCTTCTTAAACAGGCTTGGTATCTTGTTGTATCCTATGATTATAATTATAAAGTTTCTTGGTTGGATCTTGACAGAATATCCTTGAAGATGAACTAGTGATTTTTAGAAAGTAACACAGAGTTGCATGTTTTCTGAACCATATATCTACTCTGCATTCCCTTCTTGTTACTGCCCCTTCCTTTTCTGTCTCTCTCTTATCCGCTGCTCTTCCTTCTCTGCTACCCTTGTGCTGGCTAGACATGTAAGAGACTTCAAGGTCTCTTCCAGAAACATGAGCAAATAACATAATTTGATGGATCTGCTTACCACTGAGCAATACTGTAATATCAGACATACTACTTTTTTTAAGATAAAACATTAAACCAAGGGTCCTTCCTGTTCTTTCAGATCAACATGAAAAACCTCTTTACTCTGTAGTTCTGGCTAAAATATATCTATTGGCTAATATCACAGGAACAAATTATTTATACATAAAAATATGTACTTCATTGCAACGAACATCACAACATCCCATGGTTGTGACCAGTTCCTGCTTGTTTTCTGGACAATGTTTGTTGCTCAACCATTTTTCCAGTTAGATAGTCACAAAATGCTGGAGTAACTCAGCAGGACAGGCAGCATCTCTGGAGAGAAAAAATGGTTAACATTTTGGGTCAAGACCCTTCTTCAGACTGAGAGTCATGGGAGGGTAAGTCTAGATATATGGAAGGGTACGGCATGAAACCGCATATCAAAGCAGACGATGATAAGGAAATGTAAAATGGATAATTGTTAGCTGAGGGGAAGGTGACAAGGAGGCTTACGATCAGTAAAATTAATTAGGACAGTGAAACTAGTTGGTGAACTAGGGTGGGAGAAGGACAGAGAGAGAGAGGGGGAAAACAAGGGTTATTTGAAGTTAGAGGAATCAGAATTCATACCGCTGGGTTGTCAGCTGCCCAAGCAAAATATGAGGTGCTGTTGCTCCAATTTGCATTGGGCCTCACACGGACAGTGGAGGAGGCCCAGGACAGAAAGGGCAGTGTGGGAATGGGAGGGAGCGTTAGAGTCTTTAGCAACTGGGAGATCGGGTAGGCCTAGGTGGACTGAGCGGGGTGCTCAGCAAAATGATCACCAAGCCTGGGCTTGGTCTCGCCAGCTTGTGCAGCTTACACGACCCAAATCGTCACCCGTTCCTTCTCTCCAGAGATGCTGCCTGTCCTGCTGAGTTACTCTAGCATTTTGTGTCTATCTTTGGTGTTAACCAGTATCTGCAGTTGTTTCCTACACATCTTCCCTGTTACTGCATTTGGGCAAGTGTTTTGCTTGAGTAAATGCCAAGTTCACAATATTACAAGACAATCTGAATTTCTATAATATCTTTAATGTAAAAAATCCTAAGACAAATTTGACACCAAGCTATATCTAGAAAATATAAAGATAGATGTTTAGTTTAGAGATACAGCGTGGAAACAACCCCTTTGGCCCACAGAGTCCACTCTGACCATTGATCACCCACATGCTAGTTTTATGTTATCCCATGTTCACATCCTACAAACTAATGCAATTTGCAGAAGCCAATTAACCTACAAACCTGCACGTCTTTGGAATGTGAGAGGAAACTGGAATACATGGAGAAACCCCACGCAGTCACAGGGAGTACATACAAACTCCACACAATCAGTACTTTTAGTCAGGATTAAAGCCGGGTCTCCGATGCTCTGAGGCAGTAGCTCTACCGCTGCACCATTGTACAATTCCCATAAACACAGATGTGTTTTTTTTTTCAATTATTGGAGTAGAATGTAGGTAGGTATTTCTTCTGATGATGTAGGCTGCATGTAATCTATGAGAGCCGGTTAATTGAGTAACTAGTACATGAACTTTGTAGATGGCACACTCTGTTGTGGTGGATGAAATTAATATGGAGATTGGGTTGCATTCAGTCAGGTTCTTCTTCCACGAATGGCATCAAATTTCTTGAGTACTGCTGGATTTGGTCTTATATAGGCAAGTGGGGTATTCCATCTTACTCCAATCTTGTCTCTTGTACATATTGAAAGGCTTTGAGGTGTCTGGAAGTGAGCTTCTCATTGAGGTTACCCAGCCTTTGATCTGCTCTTGTAATCATGGCATATGTGTGGCAGATCTAATTGAGTTTCTGGTCAAGAGTTAAGAATGTTTTATTGTCATATGTCCCAGATAGAACAATGACATTCCTACTTGCTGCAACACAACAGAATATGTAATCATGATAAATTATATAACAAAACAATTGTCACACAGTGAAAAACATTGTTTTACAAATTATCTTTCTTGATCCTCTGATTTAAGTGTCATTGAGGATGCCAGTCACCTTAGCCATTATTTTCTCTCTTCTAGCTACTGAGAGAAACTACAAGGGTTTGAAAGCCTAGACCTTCAGGCCTGAACAGTAAGAAGAACTTGAACAGTCTGAAGACGGTTCTGACCTAAAATGTCTACCCATTCCTTCCACAGATGCTGCCTGATCTGCTGAGTTACTCCATCACTCTGTGTTTTACCCATGACTCCAGCATCTGCAGTTTCTAGTGTCCCCTTAAAAACAGCCTCTTCCCCAAGACAATCAAACTCGTGAACCAGCCACCTCTTTCAAGCTCTTTTCCCTGCTACATGCCCATACTCTTAACTCTTTCTTATTTAGTTATTCTACTATTGCACTATCGTTTTTTGTACGTTTCTGTTTTACTTGTCTTTGCACCAATCTGCTGTTCTTGCATTTGTAATATTTGTTGTAACCTTATTGTATTTATTGTTAACTCAATGAGCTTCATGTAAACTAGAAATGTCATTGCACCATGGTGTATATAACAATAAACCAATCTGAATCTGAATGATGAAATAAAGGACATCTTGTTGAAGCAGCTGAAGGTTGTTGGGTGTCTGATACTGCAAGGAAGAACTCCTGCAGTAACACCCTGGGACTGGGACGCTTGACTTTCGACAACCACAACCATTACTTTTGTGCAAGATTTGCCTCAAGCCCTGAAATAGATTTCCTTGGGTGAAATTAAATTTACTTGGATCTCTTGATGCACACTTGATCAATTTCTGCCTGAGGTCAAGGACTGTGACTATCATCTTACCTGTGGAATTCAGCTGTTTGGCACACGTTTCGGCCAAGACTGTATCGAGGTCAGGAGCTCAGAGGTTTCGGAGAAACTGAAACTGAGATCAGTAAGCAAATGTTAAAAACAGAATATGTGGTAGATGCGCATCAGGTCTGGCAGCGTCTATAGACTATATATTTTTTCCTTTTTCCATAGATGCAGCCCACACTGCATAATATTTCCAACATTCTCTGTTTATTTAACATTTACAGCATCTGAACATTTTAAACTTGTCACTGGTAAACAGATTATTCACAACTATATGTCCTTTGCACTACAGATTACACCTTCCACATTTTGCTGATAAGTGAGAGTGGACTGATGGATTGGTGATTTGTTAGAGTGGATTTTTTTGCTTTTTACGAAAATGCCATACCTAGGCAATTTTACAAATTATTAGAATCCAGCATTGTAAATGTATCGGAACAGCTTAGTTAGAGGCACAGATAGTTCCAGAACCCTGGACCTCAGTAGTTCAGCTGAGATAATTTATGGTCCCATAACCATTGCCTTCCTAGTGCCCGGAGCATTTCCGTAAGAAGGGTCTCAACGCAAAACGTCACCCATTCCTTCTCTCCAGAGATGCTGCCTGTCCCACTGAGTTACTCCAGCATTTTGTGTCTAACTTTTCTTCATATCATGTGCAATGAATTGAAACATTTGAAGATTAACTTGTGTGATGCATAGGATCTCGGAAGGAAGCTAAGGTAGATCGTCCATTCAGTATATCTGGCCGGCTCCAAGAGCATTAGAATTGTCTTTTGCATATATAAGGCCTTCTATCTTTTAGGATGGGTTATTTGAACTTCCTCCTCCTGTTAACGGTTTAATTGTTCACAATGATTTGGCACATTTCTTACTATACCATTATTATCGGGCTAGGTGATGAAACCTGGTTCATTGAGGAATGCAGGAAGACTTACAGGGAGACTGGTTATTACACCTGATTTGTGTCAACCTGGTGAAGTTGCAATACGGGACGATTCACATGCCAAGTCATAAAAAAGACGTACAAGTGAGAGTTAAGGAACCTCATCACAATTGATAAACTGATAAACTGAAGATAAGCAGTCCAACCACATTGAGTGATGAATGGTGTGGACAAATAGGAAAAGGAGGCAGTAAGTCCATGTGTGGCCCAACTTACGACTTTTAGAGAAAAGTCTGAAGCCTTTACAATTGTGTTCAGCCAGAGGTGCCAAATAGATTTCAGTTTTCCCACCGCTGGATGCCCACAGCCACAGCTCCGCGATGTTGGGAGTCAGCGGCGACAGCACTTACCGCACGGTGACCCGGTAAGGCAATGCCCGCTCCGCGTTGGTGTCCCAGCGCTGTACCGCCACCGAAGCTGTAGTCCCGGCTGGTCCCGGCAGGAAACGCCGCTCCAGTCCGATGGTAGGCCGCGAGGAAGAGGCGAAGAAGCAGCTTGGTGGGAAGCCGCCTCTCCGACCAGGTATAGTATAGTAACAACATTGGCATTTATGTAACAATATTGAATCCGTATTATTCTGCAACATAATCCTTCAGCCTAATCTGAAAAAAATATTTATCTGTCACAGCACTTAAAATGAGTTTGGCTAACAATTGCTAGAGAGGATTAGAAGCGCTGGCTGTACAAAAGATAAGTCACCAGGTCCGAGTTGGATGAATCCTAGTTTGCTAAGGAAATTGAGAAGATTGGTGAGGTCCAGTGTTTCCAATCAGTCTGAGGAAGGGTCTTGTCCTAAAACGTCACCCATTCATTCTCTTCAGAGATGCTGCCTGTCCCGCTGAGTTACTCCAATATTTTGTGTCTACCTACCAAATTCTTGCTTAGCAAAGCAAGTGATCCCCGAGGGCTGGACAACAATAAATGGTATTTATTCATGAAAAGATGGGGAAAAAAAGCCAAAGAGCCTTAGATTAGTAAACATGATAATCCAGAACAAAGTATTACATCTGATAACCAAAAAAAAATGTTTTTAAACCAGATATTACTCTAGGTCCAGCTGCCTGTCGGTTCTCTGTGGAATGCCAATCTAGTTCCTGAGTCAATCTGACCCAACCCAAAGAGCCCAATGGGGACAGGAGACTGCAGATGCATGTTGATTTTAAAAACAATGTGCTGGTGGAACTTAACAGGCCAAGCAGCATCTATAGAGGGAAATGGACAGATAACGTTTGGGGTTGCAACCCTTCTTCAGCCTGATAGTGTAGAGGGGAGAAAGCTGGGAGAGAAAGATGAGGGGAAGGGGTGGGGCAAGAACTGGCAAATTACATGTGGATTCAAGTGAGGAGAGATGATTGTCTTAATGTATGGAGATAATAATCAAAGCTAGAGGTGAAGTGGAGACAAAAGGATGCAGATGTGGAATCTGATAAGGACGAAGATGGGGACTGAAATGTAGAACCAAGCGAAGGGTACAACCCAAATTCCCTGATTTTTGATCAATTATTGTATTGTTCGATACAATATCGTGGTTATTGTGTCGAACGATACTGTGAAGAATTAGTTATTTGGATTATAACCCAACAACATGACCATTCGATTCTCCAATATTATAACCCAATGGCATGAATATTGAACTCTACAATTTCAGATCACCACCCTATCTTCGCATCTGCCCAGTTTCTCCTCCTGCCTCTACTGTCCGTGTAGAAACACCTTTCGTTCCACTCTCTCTGCCCTGTCACCCAGTTCTCCACTAATCCCCAACCCCTTCCTTCTCGGAGACCCTCATTTCCCTCCATTCCCACCCACTCTCCCTTCCTCTAGTTCTACATTTTCTCTCTCCATTTTCCTTCTTTTCCGATTCCACTTCTGCATCTTTTTCTCCCCACTTCACCCCCAGCTTTGATTATTATCTCCATACATTAACCAATTATCCCTCCTCATTTGAATCCACACGTCACTTGCCAGTTCTTGCCCACCTCTTCCCCTCATCTTTCTCTCCCAGCTTTCTCCCCTCGGTACTATCAGTCTGAAGAAAGGTCCCGATGAGAAACGTTATCTAGTTCTCTCCATCAATGCTGCCTGAGATGCTGAGTTCCACGAGAACTTTGTTTTGACAATATTACAAAATCTGCAGTCTCGTGTCTCTATTTGGCTCTGTTCTTCAAGTACTTTTTCTAAAACAAAGACCTTAAACTTGCTTTCTAATCCAGAAAAAAATAATCCAGTGCATTCTGTGTTCTGGGAATGCCAGTTTTTAGACATTAGATCTACAAAGACTGAGATAAACTGGGTTAATAAAGAGAAGCCACTCGTGATTTGTTGAAGACAAATCATGTATCACTAACTATGTTTAGAAGATAACATAAAAGTTGTTAGCTAACATAATATTGTTGAAACTGTGTATGCGGACTGTGAGAAGGCATCTGATAAATTGCTAAATAATGTTGGAACAAAATTGAAGTTCTGGAAAAAAATGGGCACGAACAGAATAGGAAAGACTTGACACAAGGAACAGGAAATAGACTACAGCAAAAATAAATGGCTAAAGGGTCTCAGCGGGTCAAGCAGCATTTGGAGGGAAACTAATTTCCAATGTTTTAGATTGAAACTCTTCATTGAATCTGAGAGGGAAGAAGTTGAGTATAATGAGAAGAGAGGAAGGGACAAGAATGGAACCAGTGACTGACAGGTGGACTGCGAAGGGGTGAAGGAGAGAGACATGTGGGGGGTGGGCAGGGTAGAGATAGAGACAGGTTAGTGACAGGTGGAAGCAAACAAGGAAATAAAAGGCAGATGGAGCCAGATAGGAAGGGGCAAATGGGAACAGCTATCGGATTGTGATAAGCAGTGACACAATGGAGGGTACACAAAAGGCTGGAGAAACTCAGCGGGTGCAGCAGCATCTAAGGAGCGAAGGAGATTGGCGACGTTTCGGGTCGAGACCCTTCTTCACAATGGATACTGGAGCTAGAATCTGGTGATAATGGGAGAGATGAAGGGCAGCCTACCCCCAGCTGGTTCCTTCTGCTATATAACTCATGAGGGAGGGTGGGGGTGTGGCATGGGTTAGTCACTATTGGATTGGTCTCCAGTTATGTATTTGGTCTCTGGTAATCCTCAAGTAGCATATTAAAAGTTATATGATTGAGATAGCTTAAAATGGTTGTGTTGAGGACTCTTATGGGCCTGTCCCACTTACGCGATGGTTCCAGCGGCGACCAGAACAAAGTACTTTGGGTGACTACTCACGACCATACAGGCTTCACCCCGCGACATGTCGCCTGTCTGGCCTTGAGTAGTCTCCTCAGTCGCAGCATCTTTCTAGTGCCGCAGAATTTTCAACATGTTGAAAATTCTCGGTGACCTGCAACGACCTATGACGGGTGCCGGCAGTCGCCGGAAAAGTTGCGTAGGTGGGACAGGCCCATTACTGTATTGTCCTGCAGACTGAGAAGATGAACTTGTTACAGCCCAATTAACATCCATTGTCTGAGGTATTAGCCCACCACCCATTGGAAAGTTTAGCCCTTCAGAGTGTGTGTTTGGTAACTCTATTGACTTTACTGATGATCGAGATAGGCTGAAATGTCCAATAACCTTGTCCTATGCTTTAACAATTCTATGACTCTGTAATAAATTGTCTTTCATCAGTCTGGATTTATTTTGGCTAATGTGAACACCATGAAACTGGGCAATATTTTAATTGTTGATTTGATGCAGAAGTTGAACCTGCCGTGATTTAGATGGCACAGCGGTGGAGTTGCCGCTTTAGTGCAGTCGGTTTGATCCCGACTACGGGTGCTGTCTGTACAGAGTTTGTACGTTTTCCCCATGACCGCATGGGCTTTCTCCTAGATCTTCGGTTTCCTCCCACATTCCAAAGACGTGCAGGTATGTTGGTTAATTGGCTTGGTATAAATGCAAATTGTCCCTAGTGTGTTTGGGGTAGTGTTAATATGCGGGGATCACTGGTCGGTGCGGACTCGATGGGCCGAAGGGCTTGTTTCCGCACATTATCTCTAAACTAAACTAATTTAAACTAAATCCATGTCCAGAGTCATAGTTTGTTTTAACGTGCAAGTCTTTAGCACTGCAGCCTGGAAATCACCTGATCTGATAGCTTTTGGTATATCCTGTGTTCTCAATTGTTTCTTTGTATCATATCAGAATATGATTGAAAAACATTGTCAAAATCCAAATCTACTGATGTTGATGCTAAATAACTCCTTGTGGATGTCCAATGCCGAGCTGCAAGCTTATTTCTTAGTCTATTTCATACAGCATGATGACATTGACCACAACGTTATGGAGGGTGTTCCCTGCGCACTGGCAAAACATTGTCTCCACAATGAATATGTGGTTACCACTCTTAGAAATACCTTCATGGATGGATGCATCTGTAATAGATTGATAAAGATGTGGCTAAATGAACCTGGCCCAGGTTCATTTGTGCCCATTCAGTAGTTGTTTCGTGCACAGCTGGTGGTACCATCCTTGGAGATGCAGATAGCGGGCTATAGCAAACCAATTATCAATATATATTGAGCCATCTCTCCCGTGACACACATACTCCAACTCTATCCCACCCGAGTACATTTAGTATTCTTGCATCCTTGTGCCTTTGGTGCTTCTTTCCAGGGTTTTTCAACACCGATGAGTATCATAATAAACACCAAACCTCTCTGCCCATAGAGCACAGAACAGTACAGCACAGGAACAGGCCCTTCGGCCTACAATGTTTGTGCTAAACATGATGCAAAGTTAAATTGATCTAATCTGCCTGTAAATTATCCATATACCTCTATTCATTGCATTTCCATGTGTCTATCTAAAAGTCTCCTAAACGCCACTCTCATATCTGCCTCCACCACCACCCCTGGCAATGTGTTCCAGGTCCCCTCCATTCTCCCCGTAATATTAAACAAAAACTTGCCCCCCACATCTCCATGTGGGAGTGGCGGCACTGCCCTGGCAGCAGCGGCTCGCTGCAGTCCGTCTGTTTTTCTTTCCTTTTTGTTGTTTTTCACAGGTTTTTCTTGTCTTGTTTTAGCGTCAATTTCAGTTATTATGTAGTGTATGTGTGGAGGGGTGGGAGAAACGTTTTTAGTCTCTTCCTTCTGGAGGGGACACGTCGTATCCCCATCTCCGTCTCCATCTGCGCTGAGGCCTAATTGCGGAGCTGACAGCCTCCAACTGCGACCGACCTCGAGGCTCCAGAGGCAGAGCCAGCCAGGAATTACCAGCGCGGGGCTGGCCAACTTCGGGGCTGCGGTGCGTTCCGGCGGCCCGACTCGGAGCTGTGGCGGCTTTCCGGTGGTGGTGGCGGCAGCAGCAACTTAGGTGGTTTGCCACGGGCGCAGGGGACGACATCGTCGGGAGCTCGCAGGTCACAGGTTGGTGACCTGTTTTTCCGGGGCTCCCGCGGCAACAGCTGCGTCCGCTGGACTGGAGGGCGGCAGCTTCGGCAGCTTCGACCGCCCCGGGCCGCGGAGTTGAACCGGCCCGCACACAGAGCACGGTTCACCCGCGGGACTTATTTACATCACCCGGTGCGGTCACAACATCGGAGGCCCGGGTCCCCTCAGCGCAGAGGAAGAGAAAGAACAAGAAGGGAAGAGACAAAGACAAGATTTTTGCCTTCCATCACAGTGAGGAGGTGTCTGGTGAACTCACTATGGTGGATGTTAAATATGTGTTTATTGTATGTTTTGTTATTTACTATACGTATGACTGCAGGCAACGAAATTTTGTTCAGACCGTAAGGTCTGAATGATAATAAAGTTTTCCATGATCCATGATTCCATTAAACTTTCCCCTCTCGCCACAGAGCCTTCTAATGTTGGATATTTCCACTGTGGGGAGCGGTTCCGATTGTGTGCCCTATCTATTAGGTATGTTACAAAACTTACCTTTAGCGGTGCTGCAGTTCTGTCACTGGCTGTGTGCGTGACTTTGGCGACTTTAAGGGGGGGGGGCGGGGTTAAAATGCGGTTTTCCCCATGCAATCCGGAGATTTCTGTTGTCCGAGTGCAATCTATTTCTGGAGATGCGTTCCGACTGACAGCAAGTCCGTTTTTTTTTAATAAATAGCCCGACTACTTCATCACTGCAGTAAAATAAAAATTAGCTCCTAATGCCGTGAACGCCGACAACGGGGACAGATTTTACGTAGGGGACAGGTAAGTGAAAGCTGTTTATTTTTACATATAAACTTGCTTTTTTAGGGGACTTTAATCAATATTTCATGTTGCGAAACGGTGATCATGTTATATTGTGAATTATTGTGTGGTTGTTAATTGGACACTTAGGCTTTAAATTAAAAAAAAAAAATTCTTAAGAAATGGATAGATGTTTAGATCTAGTAATTGAATGTTGTAATTAGCTACAATTGGGTAACTAACTAATTATATGCTTTAATTTCAGGTAATCCAAGTAAGATTGTTTCATATTTGTTTCAGAATACTTCAATCTATAATAACTGAAAATTTCTTTAAGTTCTCTTAATTTTTAAGGAAGTTATGGGCTTTTGACTGTCCTCGATCACAACTTTTGTGTTAAGTCAATAGAAAAGCAATAGGAAGCAAGTTGATAATTTCCGAGTATGAAAATGGCCCTAACTTTTTTAATACTGAAGATATGAATGTGAATTCGGTGTCAAATTAAACTTATTTTAATGCTTCATCTGATGGGATAAATTGCAGACTTGATTTTTAAAATCTCAAAATTTTGTAACATTGCTATATCTATGCCTCTTGTAATTTTATATACTTATATCAAGGCTCCCCTCAATCTCTGACATTCCAGAGAAAACAATCTGAGTTCATCCAACTCTTCTTGTAGCAGAACGTCCCTAATCAAGGTAGCATTCTGGTAAACCTCCTCTACACCATTTCCAAAGCCTTCCTGTAATGGGGCAACCAGAACTGCACGCAATACTCCAAATGCGGCCTAACCAAAGTCATATAGAGCTACATCATGATTTCCTGACTTTTAGACTCAATGCCCCTAGCAATGAAAGTGAGCATACCATATGCCAACTTTACTACCCTATCTACTTGAGCTGTCACCTTCAATGAGCTATGAATTTGGAGTCCAAGATCTTTCTGTGCATCAATGTTGTTAAGGGTGTTGCCATTAACTGTATACTCTCCCCTTACTTTCAACCTCCCAAAGTGCAATATCTCACACTTGCTTGGATTAAACTTCATCCGTCATTTCTCCGCCCATTTCTGCAGCTGATCTTGCATCCCTCTCTATCTTCTAACATCCTCGATGTCTGCAACTCTACTTTTTTGTGTCATCAGCAAATGTACTCGCCATGTGATTTATATGTATATATAAATATATAGTCATTTATATTTTTTTTTATTGAATAATTTTTATTAGAAGTATAAGTACAGGTGTAAGTACAAATATAAGTACATATAAAAACAACGTTCTTGATAAAGAGATAGGTAATAATTACCATGTTTTCTTATATATACTTCTAAACATTTTATTGTAGTTTTTTTTTAGTGAAAAGTAGGAAAGTGTGAAAAATGGTTAACATAAAGATAGTTATAAAATAACCAAAAGAGAAAAGTAAATAAAATAACAGTGGTATATTATACAAACAGTATTTATATAATAATATATCCGTGATCAATAATGTATTATTCTTCGCTCAATCCTTCGTTCAGGTCTCGATCAGGTCCACAAACCGAGTCATATTGGTCCCTTAAGATATTCAAGGAATGGAGACCAAATCAGATTAAATTGGTCTAACTTGCCTAAAAGTGCAAGTCTTATTCTTTCCAAGTGTAAAGTCTCAGCCATTCCTGAAATCCACAATTTGATTGTAGGGGGTATGGGGCCTTTCCAAAATTGTAAAATTAATTTTTTACCAATTATTAAACTATAATCTATGAAAGTTCTTTGTGCTGTAGTGAGTAATTGATCCCTTTCTAATATTCCCAATATTATTAATTTTGAGTCTGGAACTAGATTCTTATTTACAACATTCGAGATTACCTTAAATATTTCCAACCAAAAATTCGTAATTTTTATACAAGTTGTAAAAGAATGTGTTAAATTAGCTTCTGGGTATTGGCATTTGTCACATATAGGAGATACATTAGAAAACATTCTATGTAATTTAGATTTTGAAAAATGCAATCTATGTAAAACTTTGAATTGTATCAGAGAGTGTCTAGAATTTAATGAACAATTATGTATATATCGTAAACTTTCATCCCAGATATCGGGTTCGATTGTTTCACCTATTTCATTTTCCCATAGTTGTCTGTACTTTTCCGTATTGGGTATATCATTTTCTAATAAAATATTATAAATGTATGATATTAATTTTTCCGTGTTTGGGTGTTTATTTAAGCATTCATCTAGAATTCCCGTCTTTCTCTTTTTATATTCCTGTGCAGTTGTTTTAATGTAGTCAGTTATTTGTAGATATCTGAAGTAGTGTTTAGAGTGTAGTCCATATATTTCCTGTATTTCTTTAAATGAAAGATACAGATTGTCCCTGTAAAGGTCACTGATCTTGTTAATCCCTTTATTTTTCCATTGTAAGAATCCTAAATTTTCCAGGGATGGTTTAAAACTTACATTATTAACAATGGGAAGAACTAATGGGATATCTTCTAGTTTTAACGTTCTTTTTAACTGTCTCCAAATATTAATTTCACTATTAATTATTGGGTTTTCACGATACATTTTCTTAAATATTTTAATTTTAGAAAATAATATGGAACTGATTTCATACGGTAAGCAGTCTTCCTTTTCCATAAGTAACCAGTTTGGATTTTCATCCAGTTCAACCCACCAAAAGTTCATATTCTTAATACTAACTGACCAGTAATAATATATAAAATTAGGTAATGTTAAACCTCCATTAATTTTCGATTTACATAAATATTTTTTATTTATTCTATGGCTTTTATAGTCCCAAACAAAATTAGTGACTATAGAGTCAACCTTTTTAAAAAAATTCTTAGAAAGATATATCGGGATCATTTGAAATAAATATAATAATTGTGGGAGAAAAATCATTTTTATCGCATTAATTCTACCTATCATTGAGATAGGTAGAGTTCTCCAATATAGAATATTCTTAGATAATTTATTTAGTATAGGTAAAAAATTATATTTAAATAAAGAATCATATTTTTTTGTAACGTGAATTCCTAAATACTTAATCTGTTCATTAACAATCTTAAAAGGAAATTGTTTTAATGTAGTTAAATTATCTTGTGTTAATGGCATAAGTTCACTTTTATTCCAATTGATTCTGTATCCAGCGAACAAGCCGAATTGAGTTATTAAATTCAATAAATTAGGTATGCTAATTTCAGGTTTTTTAATATATAATAATACGTCACCTGCATATAGAGAAATTTTATTTCTTGTTTCGTTAGTTTCATATCCAAAAATTTCGGGGTGTAATCTTACCCGAATGGCTAATGGTTCTATAGCCAACGCAAATAATAATGGTGATAGGGGACAACCTTGTCTGCATCCTCGAAATAAATTAAATTTGGTAGATATCATTTGGTTGGTTAAGATTTTAGCAGTTGGATTTGTATATAGTAATTTGATCCATTTTATAAACTTGTCTCCCAAATTTAACTTTTCCATAACCGCAAATAAATATGGCCATTCAACTTGGTCAAAAGCTTTCTCTGCATCTAACGATATTATTACTAAGTCTTTATTATAACTCCTTTTCGAGTATATAATATTAAACAATCATCTCAAGTTATATGATGAGTATCGTTTAGGTATAAATCCTGTTTGATCCGGGTGTATTATTTTATTAATCACTACACTTAATCTTTTAGCTAATATTTTAGTTAATATCTTTTGATCCGTATTTAAGAGAGCAATAGCTCTATATGATCCCGGATCATCTAGGTCTTTATCCATTTTTGGTATGAGTGTTATAATGGATTCGTTTAGTGTTTCTGGTAAAATCTGTTGCGCATATATATATTCGTAAAGTGTCTTTAAATAAGGTGTTATCAGATCCGTGTATGATTTATAAAATTCCGAACCAATACCACCTGGCCCTGGAGTTTTCCCGTTTTTTAATGATATAATAGAATCCTCAATTTCTTTAACTGTTAATTCAGCATTTAATAGTTTTGTATCATCTACACCCAATCCTATTAGATTACAGTCATTTAAGAATGTATTAATTCCTATCTGATTTTCAGTCGTTTTGGAAGAATATAAATCTTTATAATATTGTAAAAATCTCTCATTAATATCGTTATTCTGTGTTAAGAATTCACCATTTTCTGATTTAATCCGATGTATTATTTTTTCTCCCTGTATTTTTCGTAATTGGCGAGCCAGTAATTTTTGTGGTTTGTCCCCAATTTCAAATTGTATTTGTTTTGTGTATTGATATAATTTAGCCACTTGGTCAGCATATATCTTATTTAATTTATATTTTAATGCAGTAATTTTATTATGTGTTATCATTGTAGGGTTGAGAGCATTTTCTATATCTAATTGTTTTATCTCCGTTTCCAGAATATTTTGTTCCTTCCGCTTTTCTTTGTTGTAAAATGCTTGTGAAGATATCATAATTCCACGAGTAAAAGCCTTAAAAGTTTCCCATAGTAGGGATGGAGATATTTCTGGTTTATCGTTTATTTCAAAAAAAGTCTTAATCTGCTTTATAATATATTCATTAGTTGATTTATCCTTCAAAATTTGTGGATTAAATCTCCATTGTCCTCGTATTTTCATGTTATCATTAAATTTAATATTAAATGTTAATGGAGCGTGATCTGAAATAATGATACTGTGGTATTTAGAGTTATAGATGTATGGAATAAGCTTTATATCTACAAGGAAATAGTCAATTCTAGAATATGTTTTATGTACCGAGGAGTAAAATGAATAATCTCGTCCTGATGGGTGTTCCATTCTCCAAACATCTCTAACTTTACTAGTATCAATGTATGCATTTATTAAATCACTGGAGTGTGATTTAAATTTCCTCTGTCCTGACGATCTATCTAAATAAGGATCTAAAGTACAATTTAAATCTCCTCCAATTATTAAATTATGTTGTGCATGATCAGGAATTGTATTAAATATTTTCTTTAAAAAAATTGGACTGTCAAAATTTGGGCATATATATTGGCTAATATTACTTTTTGAGCATATAATTCACCCGTTACAATAATAAATCTTCCATCTTTATCAATTATAGTTGATGTATGCTTGAATAAAGTACCTTTACGTATCAGTATTGCTACGCCTCTAGATTTATGAGTAAAAGAGGAATGATATATTTTGTCAATCCATTTAGCCTTTAATCTATGCGCGGCATCTTTTTTTAGATGTGTCTCTTGAAGAAACGCAACGTCGATTTTAAGTGCTTGCAAATGTGCCAATACTTTACCCCTTTTAATAGGTTCATTAAGACCTTTAACATTCCAACTGCCAAAGATTATTCCCTCATTCCCCAAATTCTTTTTTAAGTCCTGCATTTTATTTAAGGTGGTCTATAATGGTTCACATGTCTCAGCTCGACATACCCGACCTTACCCCCGAACTCCGGATGGACGAGTTTCAAGATTTTCAAATATCTCGCACGGATATATCTTTTGTGATTACGAGTCCACTGTGATGTAAAAAAATAAAAACATGAGGTAATATAAAAAAACAGAAGATAGAAAAAAGGGTTAGTAAATAGTGAAAAGTAAGGAAAAACTACAGCTATAGTAGGTGCAGTTAGTGAAAGCCATACTAGCATGGCTAGCCATCAACAGACTTCCAGTGTAGATGATGTTAACTCGCCAGCTCCATAAGTCCTTAAAGTTATTGTCTTACAAAAGGTATTTTAACGGGAATATATAATTCTAAAATGTTTCATCAATCCTATAACATATTTAAATGCAAAGATCAAGGAAATCTTAACTATTATTGGTATAATCAAATGTATGATCTTAGGAAATATATTTACTAATTACTATTTATTTTAATTTTATGTAGATTAGTATTAATTATTGATGAGTAAATTATATGTATGTGGGAAGTCATTTATATGTATCTTTATAGTCATATAAAGTCATTTATATGTATCTCAAACAGCAGAGATCCCAGCATAGATTCCTGCAGAACTCCATAGGTCTTTGTTCCACCACAACCTTCTGTCTTCTATGAATAAGTATGAATAAGTATGTTCTGAATCCATACGACCAAGTTACTGTGCATCCCAGGCATCTTAATCTTCCGAATCATCCTCCCAGGGGGAATTTATCAAAAGCCTTACAAAAGCTACGTTTGACCCGATGCCATGCAATTTCAGGTTATCCAGAGTCAATGGTGAAAACTCACCTGGTCACTGCTACCCAACTGAATACCTGTGTGTGTCACAAACTCTGCTTAATCTGTCATGATTGTGGAAAGGAAAGATTTGTAGATTGCGGCATAAGAGTTTGTGACATGAAAGGTACGTATGGATCCAAATTCAGTATGGATTTGTCAAACTATTGTTTGATTACTGTGTGGAATAGCTCTTCAGATTTAGATACAACAGGTTACATGTAGGCTTCATCAATCACCAGGGACTCATTAAATTGTTATGGAAACAAATTATCCTTGATCCCGACGGATTCTCTGAGAAGACATTAGTCGCCTGCAGAATAGATACTAAACAAGATTGCACAAATGTAGTCTCTTATTCCTCAACCCTAGCAATGCTTATTTTTAATTACATAAAATAGATGCTGGAAAAAAATTAGACTGACCAGCTTGGGATTAGATAATTTTAATAGAAAAATAAATTGATGGCTACCCCCTGACAATCAGATGCCAGAGTGAAAATAGCTTTGAGAGTAACTGATAAATAAAGTACCCTAATGCCCTACACTTCCAGCTGTGGAAAAGTTTATCAACCATGTCATCAAAGCTGCACCACTCGACCGACTGTAATCTTATAAATGACCATGTTCAAAGTATAGCAGACCAGCAAAGATTAGACAACTTGCATACTAAATTAAATTTAAGATTTCAGAGAGAAATGCTGCATATTGCACTGATACATAAAACACCAAATCCTCCCCAATGCCCACGTCATATTAACATGAGATTGTCTAGCCACAAAAAAATATAAGAGGGGCAAAATATAAAAACCTTGTGTAAATGCTGATTTTTCCTTCTTTAGCTGCAAGTTCTCTTCTAACATTTATTTTGCAGTTCAGTGGGAATAGTTTTGTCCCCTGGGCCTTTTTCCCCACTTTGATTTGAGACCTGACCAAGATTACTCTGTTCTCCCAACTATCCCAATTCAAAGGTTTCTCATTTACAGCTTTTTCAATTAAATCCAAAGTAATAAATCATGTCTGTCACAATGAAATGAGAATGCTGCAAAATCCTGTTAAAAGCTACAGGAATGCACTAGTTCAAGTCATTGTCGGAGTGACAGTTCCCTCTGTAGATCTACAACCACCAACTTAATCCTTTACCCAGCAGAAACATAAACATACAGCATACACAGTCTCCATTTTTAGATATCCTTTGCTACACGATTATATAGATCCTTTTACATTGAATTTACTAACTCATTGGTATCTACTTCTGCAAAGATTATTTCTGCAGAAGATAATTCAACTGAAGTTTGGAGTCCCAAATGGAAATTGTAGGCTTAGTGTTCTTTTGAGGATCATTGAAGGCAGACCTAGATTCACAAAGAGACATTGATGGTTGAAAATAGTTTCATATTAAAGGGCAGATTTGTAGAGAATAGGCAAAGACAATCATGACTCAGTGGAAATAATCCCAAATCCGAGTCAGCATTTATTAATTCCAAAACCCATATCAAAGATGTGATCAGATAATGGAAACTGACTGTTCATTGCTGTAGGTGCTGCACAGTCCAATGTGTGATCATACTGTATGAATGAGACCTCTTATGAATACATGTTTTTATTTCAGCATAATTAATATACTAATACAAAAAATTGAACATGGTGGAAATACTCAACAGGCCATGCAGAATAGAAATAAAATAATCAATAGAAAATTGCAGAGAAATAAAGTAATCAATTTTGGTTGATGACATTTCATTAAAAATAGCATTTGGTCTTTTATCATTATGCTACTTCAGGATCTGGTTGCCTGCCAGCTTGCTACAATTCTAAAACAGTGAATGCACTTTAGAAGAACATTGATGATTGGTCCATTCTCTCCTATCGTAGCTCCCACTCTCTAACCATGGCTGAAGTTTCCTCTATGGGAGGGGTGGGTGGTGCCACTCACGTCACAGCGGCCTCTGCAGTCCGTCTGTCTTATTTTATTTTTTAGCCTCGTTTGAGTGTAGTTATAGTGGGGTTTTTTTTAGTTGGGTATGTGTGGGGGCGTGGGGGGTGGGGGAAAACTTTAAAAATCTTTTCCCTGTACGCAGGACCCGACCTTTTCTCTGTCAGTTCTACGTTGTTGTTGACGCCTCGCACCGTGGAGCGGCCTCCAACCGGAACGACTTGGGGGCTCCAGTCGCAGAGCCTGCGGACTCACCATCGTGGGGCTGGCCAAGTTCAGAACGGGAGGAACTGTGGTAGCGCGCTGCTGCAGCCCGACCCCGGAGGTTCGTAGGCTCCAGCCACGGGTCCAGTGGACGGTAACATCGGGAGCTCACAGGTCCCTGGTGGGAGACCGCTTTTCGGAGCTCCCGTGGCGGCAACTTATCCCGCCCGAGTTGCGGGGTTGAAAATGACCCGGATCAGGGCCTTACATCGCCCGGCGCGGCTTTAATGACCGTGGGACTTGCTAGCGCCCGCCGGGGGCTCCAACATCAAGACCCGGAACGCGGCCTTGCATCGCCCGGCGCGGCCTTAATGGCTACGGGACTTACATACCATCGCCCGTCGGGGGCTTTGACTTTGACATCGGAAAGCGAATGGGGAGTGCAGTGGAGAGATATGACTTTGCCTTCCATCACAGTGAGGAGGAGATTCACTGTGATGGATGTTTGTGTAAATCGTGTTGTGTCTTGTTTGTATGACTGCAGAAACTAAATTTCGTTTGAACCTCAATGAAGTTCAAATTACAACAAATAAATTGTATTGTATTGTATTGTTGTATTTATCTTTCACTAAAAATGATTCTTCAATAATCCATTACAAAATTTTGGGAATGTGCTAATTTCACAACTTCAATTATTGTTAATGTAACGAGGATGCACAATACTTTTCAGGTTAGCAACCCAATTTTAGAATTGGGTATTCTTTCTGACCATGTGTTTGTGCTTAATGTACTTTTTCTTCTCGGCATACATTTAATGGAAGTCCTCAAAGAATAAAATGAACTAGACCAAGTGCAGACCCCCAGAACGTTGGTCTGCTCCCCCAAGCAAGGTTCCACCACTCACCTGTTCCCCCAACTCAAGTCGTTCCCCCAACGTAATATTGCACCACTCACGCATAGACCCCAACTGCGCAGGTGCGGCTCATTTCTCCTCATCCACCAGCACTCCCTCCTCCTATTCACCCTCCCTCTTCAATCGCTAGAGAGGGTGGGGGTGGTAGAGAGGGAGGGGGAGGTGGCAGAGAGGGAGAGGCGAGAACGGCCTGGAACATCGAGCCTCTGTGAAGGCGACTGCGGAGGCCTCAATAGGCCTGACTATGGGTGGACATGGGCTGGGGACTGGACATTGTGCCTTCCCTCATAATGGGAACCATTGTGGGGGGATGTTTTTATGTTTAAATCTCTTTATTAGTGTTGTGTCTGTATTCTTTATTTTATGTGCTGCATGGCAAGAAGCATTTCACTACACCAATTGGTGTATGTGACAAATAAACTAACCGTAACCTTGAACCTTGACATCTCCCTCCTCCACCCCCACCCATCTTCATGCTCCCCCCCCCCCACCCCCCCAACTCCCTCTACCACCGCATTCCCCACTCCATCTCTCTCCTCCTCATTTCCTTCATCCTCCTTCTCTCACTCCCATTCCCTGCCCAAGGACCTACCCAGGTCATAGAGCAGTGCCAGGGCCTAATTCTCGTACTTGGCCTGGCCCTGGCTGTAGAGTCCAGTCATCAACTCGGCCGCTGCCTGGGCTCCAGTGCAGGCCCCGTCTTCATCTCCGGGCTCGGCCCTGACCCCTGACCCTGGACCCAGGCTTGTCCTTGGTTCCAGCAGCGGCTTCTTTCATGGCCCCGGTCCCAGCCCCATCCCAAGCCCCGGGCTTGGCCCTCTCTCCAGCTCCAGCATCCCCCACCCCCCTCCCCCCACTGGGCGTCAGGCGCCGGCAGTCACTGCCACTCCTCATTCACCGTGCGCGCTGGAGGCCCCTCCCACCCAGAGTGTCCCCTCCTGCCTTGTGAGTGCATTGTGACGTCGCTCGGGTTTTTTTTTCCGAAATGGGTGAGTTTTCGGGCTGTTTTTAAAACTTTAAATGATTATTAACTCTGGAAATATAGGTGGGAACGTGACGGTAAGATGTTCATCGCCTCGACGGGAAAAATGTGAGTAGGATGTGTGAAAATGGGAAGGCTGTGGCCTAACATTTGGAAGAAAATAGGAATTAACCAGATTTATTACTTGCAGCAGCATAACAGGCCTGTAAGATAATTCACATAATTATATAACAAACACACATTAAATAAAGGAATAACTCCAAGTACCAATGCAAAAAATAGCCTGAAGTCTCTAGTGCAACCAAAGACAGTCTATAGTTCATAGATTTGTGTTGTGTTGTGTTTGAGCCTGATGGGTGTTGGGAAGAAACTATTCATGAACCCAGTGATTAACATTTTCAGACTCCAGTGTCTTCTTCCCAGTAATAGGAGTGAAATAAGTGTGTGGCCAGGGTGGCTTGGGTCTATGATGATGTTGGCTGCCATTTTGAGACAATGCTTCATTTTGACGATGGATATGTCAGCCTTGTGATGGACCGGACGATGTCCACAACTTTATCTTAGGAAGTAGAGATGTTGATGGGCTTTCTTTGTGTTGCATCAATATGCTGGGTCCAGGACCGAACTTTAGGCATATGCATGCCCAGGAACTTGAATTTGTTGACCACCAAATCTCTCTACCACCAACCTGTCAATGAAAACTGGTTCATTGATCCTCTGATTTCACCTTCTAAAGTGAGCAACAGCTCCTATGTGTTGCTGACATTGAGGGCAAGATTGTTGTTCTGGTACCACTCAATCAGATTTTCAATTCCCTCCAATACTCATAATTATCCATTATTTGTCCTACAATGGTGGTGTCAACGGCAAATTTAAAGATGGCGTACAAACTGTGTCTGGCCACGGAATCAAAATGACTAGAGTAGGGAACGGAGCATAAAATCCTGAGGTGTTCCTGTGCTGATGGTTATGGAGGAGGAAGCGTTGTTGGTAATTTGTACAGATTGTGATATGCCATTGGGGAAGTCAAGGATACAGCTGCAAAGGGATAAGTGGAGATCCAGTTTCCTGAGTTTGATAACATTTTTAGAGGATGATGGTGTTGAACGCTGAGCTGCGATTGATAATAGTCTGACGTACATATTAGAGTCATACAGCTTGGAAATGGGCCCTTTGACCCAACTCATCCTTCCATCCAATGTAAAGTTTGTTAAACTTCAAGGAGAACTGGACTACATTTCTTCCCACCCTGCTTCCTGTAAGGACTCCATCCCCTACTCCCAACTCTTCTGTCTATGCCGCATCTGCTCCCAGGATGAGGTGTTCTACACCAGGGCATTGGAGATGTCCTCTTTCTTCAGCGAACGCAGGTTCCCCTCTTCTACTATAGATGAAGCTCTTACCAAGGTCTCTTCTATACCCCATAACTCTACTCTTACTCCACATCCCCCCACTCATATCAAGGGCAGAGACCCCTTGTCCTCACCTTCCACCCTACCAGCTGTCACATACAACAAATAATCCTCCGACATTTTCGCCACCTCCAACGGGATCACACCACTGGCCACATATTCCCATCTCCTTCCCTGTCTGCTTTCCGCAGAGACCGCTCCCTCCGTAACTCCCTGGTCAATTTGTCCCTTCCCACTGAAACCACCCCCTCTCCTGGCACTTTCCATTGTCGCTTTACCTCCCCCCTTAACTCCATTCAAGGACCCAAGCAGTCTTTCCAGGAACGGCAAAGGTTCACCTGCACCTCCTCCAACCTCATCTATTGCATCCGCTGCTCTAGGTGTCAGCTGCCCTACATTGGTGAGACCAAGCGTAGGCTTGGCAATCGCTTCGCACAACACCTCCGCTCGGTTCGCAATAACCAACCTGATCTCCCGGTGACTCAGCATCTCAACTCCCCCTCCCATTCCGAATCCAACCTTTCTGTCCTGGGCCTCTGCTATGGCCAGAGGCCCACCGTAAAGTGGAGGAGCAGCACCTCATATTGTCGCTTGGGCAGTTTACACCCCAGCGGTATGACTTTGTAAATATTAGGTTCAATTTCAGGTAGTCCCTACTTTCTCATCCCCTTCTCAGCTCTCCCTCAGCCCACTGTCTCCGCCTCTTCCTTTCTTCTTCACGCCCCCCCCCCCCCAACCTCACATCAGTCTGCAAAAGGATCTGAACCCGAAACATTGCCTATTTCCCTAGCTCCATAGATGCTGCCTCACCCGCTGAGTTTCTCCAGCATTTTTGTCTACCTTCGATTTTCCCGAATCTGCAGTTCCTTCTTAAACAAGATAAATAATGTTGTCAGTGGGAGTGGAGGTGTTCTCCAAGACACACTGTCCAAATGTTTTTGGTGAGATAACAAATAACTTCTGTCAAGGAAGCAATCAGAATTCTAAATTAAGAACTGGAATCCTTGATAATTGTTCTGGGATTTCAGATTTTTTTTATTTGTCAATGATGCATGGAGTCTTAATATTACATTAGAAGCAATGCATCTGTTCTCAATGTCTTGAAACAATATTTACCTCAGTGGGTTACCTGAATTTGAACAGACTGCACTGGATATTTTTAAATATTATTGAATGGAGTTCAAGATTCAAGATTCAAGAGAGTTTATTGTCATGTGTCCCAGATAGGACAATGAAATTCTTACTTTGCTTCAGCAGAATATTGTAGGCATAAATAATGCAGAACAGATCAGTGTGTCCTTTTTCCATTGAATATATATAATACATATAATATATATAATACACATAAATAGTAAGATTAAATGAGTACTTACCAGTTTGAAGTTTAATCTTTATTTTATGAGGCGTTACAATGAGGGATTACGTGAAGAGCCCGCCAGCCCGCATGCACGTCAATCTTCAAAGCAGTGGTGTGAAATCACAGATAACAGTTGATGAACTGAATATAGTAAGATTTGAGAAACTAGAACTACCAGAATTTAGATACTAGAACTTTATGAGAGAGGGTTGGGAGCGGAGGGCACGTAACTCTTCATCGTAACTCCTCATAAAATAAAGATCAAACTTCAAACTGGTAAGTTCTCATTTAATCTTACTATTTTACTTCGGAGTCACGTGAGTGACTACATGAAGATTTCAAAGCTCTGTGATTTCATGCCGTGAACACGAGTCCATGCATCACACATTGCATTAATTGACCAAGGATGAAATCAAATAATGCATTCAGACATGACATAGATTTAAAACATGCTGATGCTTTTTAATGATCAAATGATAATAATCCTGACCCCACTCATCCGGGAGGAATTATAAGCAGAACTTAAAATAGAGTTGGCAAATACCCCTGGTCTGGCAATGGGTTTGTTATAAAACATTTGGAAGTTCGCTCGTTGGACCATCCTGCCGCTAGGATGTGATCCAGCGGAACGTCCATAACCCTCGCTGCTGATGTTGTTGCAGCCCTGGTGGAGTGAGATTTGAAAACTGATGTTTTCACTCCTGCAAAGCAATAACCTGTTTTAACTACCTGGAGGTGGTCCATACTGACACCCTCTTATGAGGTTTTGTGTAACGAACAAACATTGCTAGTTTAGAGCCTCTAAGGCTCTAGATGACCTAATGTACTGTTGTAGATGTGCAACCAAAAGTCCATGGGGTATGCCATGAAAACTAGTTTGAGACCTGACGCCCCTGGTCTACTCTGCTAGACTAAGTCATGAACATGAAATATTATATCATCTGCAGATGTAACCATCCTGTCCAGTCGCAGCTTATGCAACGACTGGACCCATTGCGCATAACCACTTTGTAAGTGATTTTGTCCGAGGACAGGGATGTAACTGGAGCCCACTGGCGACGCAGCGTCAGCACAACATTAACACCCCATATCTCCGAGTACCTGGGCCTGGGGTATTTGAGCCGAAGATACCCTTCATAAATCTGGATATCAGTGGTTGAAACCCGACAGAGTGGTGTCCTGATCTCAGCAACAAGTATGACAAGGCAGTTCTGGCACAATTTATAGCACTATAACTCCATCTCTCATGAAACTATAGCTCTGAGAGGAATTCCAAGACATCTGTTATATGTGCCGTGTCATACGATATGTTGAACTGTAAACAGAACACTTCCCATTTTTTGATATAGGAGATGTCCTGTTTCTTGGTACTATCTCCCCAGACCCCAATGATTACATCCACCGTACAACCTGACAGTCCATACCCCAGGAAAGGTCTTCTCATAGTCTGCAAACCAACAAATTGATTAGCTCAAGCAGAGGATGGCTCTCCCCAGCCACGGGGTAAACCAGCAGATTTCTGCGTTAGGGAACAGCCATAAAAGGCTCTGTAATCATTCCCAGTATGAGTAGACCCATGGCTGTGTTGGCCAGACAGGCACTACCAAAAAGCCTGAGGCGGAGTCTTGCTGGATCTTAAGCAAGCACCGAATGACGAGGAAAAATGGAGGAAAGACATAAAGAACATTCTTCCCCAGTGTAGCGAGAATGCATCCATCGCCACTGCCCCTGAGTATGGCTGCCATGCCATATATTTTTGCAACTGATGATTGAGCCTAGATGCAAACAAATCTATATTTGGTGTTCCATCGAGCCACAATGTCCTTAAATACTTTGTGATCCAACATCCGTTCTGTGTTGTCATTGATTTACGTGATGATACACCAGCGCCAAATGAGAGTGGGTAAACTATCACAGGATATTGTCATGATTGCACCCATGTGATTAATATATGCCACCACCGTAGTGTGTCAACTTGTAGATGAACATGCAGATATGCATATTCGCACGTTAAGCCTTTAACCCATAGAATGCCCCTAGTGTCTTTAGGTAGTTGATACCATATAACTGAGGAATTGGTAATTTATGCACATCCCATCTGCCTCTGTAACTAGAGATGGTATAGTAATTTCCCATCTGTGAGCACTAGCATCACTTTGTAATATAACTGAAGGTTTAATGACCAAAATTTACTGGAGGAATGCTGAATACTGTTCGTCCATCATTGTGACTTTATAGCTTCAGCTGGTAATAGCATAGGTCTGTTAACAAGGACCTACATGGTACTTGAGAGCTTGTTCATTTGCACAATGTAAGTTCTGATAATGCAAAGGCCCAAAATGTGCAGCTAAAAAAAACAGCCACTATATTGCCAACTGGCCACTTGATGAATAAACAAGAAGATTGTTACAAGCTTCCATTAATTCTAATCTCTTGCCCCAGGGCAGAATCACAGACAAATTAATAGAGTTAAAGGTAAATCTCAATAACCTATTACTCTAGTTGGTATCAACTTAAATTTAACTCAATGTATGAGAAACCCCAATTTCTCAAATATTAGTTTTGCGGCTGAAACAGCTAATTTAGCAAGACTCAGCGTTTTTAGAATATCATCCAGATAAGCCATAACAATGTATTGTTGAGCTCTGAGCAGCCCAAGCACTGGCTTGGTAATTTGGTAAATAACCTGCGAGCTGAAGTTAGCCCATTTCACAACGTTTTAACTGCTATCATTGCCCATCCAGCTAAATTTCAAATGTCCAGTGATCCCTGTGAATGGGAACTGAATAGTATGCATCTTTGAGATCGACGCATGCCATAAAGCATCCTATGGAAATCAGTTGTTAGGCAGTAATTAAGTTTTCCATTCTAAAAAGTCTATACTGCACATGTGAATGTGAGTTTATCAAGGGTGATCTGACGTCCTCCATCTTTCTTTTATGAAAGTGCAGGGTGTCATCATTGAAACGGTGAAGCTATGCCCGTCGTGGGTGCTTTAATTAACCCAGCAGCTTTTGCTTCCTCAACCAGATCTTTACTTGTTTGGATATCTGCTTGTATACCCAAACCTTTTTGTTTGGAATGAATAAATGTCCCACTTGGTGTATATTGTATGGGTGGCAATGAATTAAAGGAAATTCAATTTGGAACCCTTGTATGCCGTGCAGTATAAACTGATCTGATGTCATCTTGTCAGTTATAAATGGATCTGAAGTTATCCGTCGTCATTCTGCAAAAACAAGTGTAATCTATACCAACTTGTAACTGGTCCACACACCCCATGTTTCGGAAAGAACCAGACCCACCTATCTCCATGGTTACCGGCGGTCTTATGGTAAGCCCAAAGGCCCCTGATGCAGGTTCCATTTCCGTCCTCAGGTTCTATTTCCGTCCTTGATGTGGAGGATAGGACTGCTGGAGTGCATGGATTGCACACTTTCCCTGAGGGCTGGCTTGGGCCTTGGTCTGAAAGACCTCTGCCCAGAGAATCAGCTTACAAGCTGCCACCAGCTTCAGTGAACCACCTACCTCCGATGGAGGCATAGGGGTGTGGTCGCCGAAACGGTGAGGCTATTGCTCGTCATAGGTACCTTGACTAGTCCAACAGCTTTGCTTCCTCATCCAGGTTTTTTACCTGTTTGGCTAGGTCTTCTCCGAGGAGAAGATTCAGTGGCTGGACATTGCTGGCCATACAGAAGCCTGCAAATTTGGGATTTTTAAGACAGGTCTGATGGCGTTCTTCTGAAAGTAGTTCATTTCGATGTGTGCATTGCACATCAATGCCAGGGCATCCTGCTGGACGTCCGATAGCCTGCCATCGATAGTCTCCTCAGATAGCATTGTTCACTGCCGGGTCTATGTGACGCGAGGTCACTGATGCTTACAAAGCTTACGCATGAACCTTACGCATGTACTCCAGTATGTTCCACGGACATACTTTCGAGTTAAGAGTCAGTCACACACTGACCCCTCGCCCTCCCCTCCACAGAGAGGGAGATTTGTAAGCAGCCCCCCCCCCCCCCCCCACCTCAGGTGCTGCTGCAGGCCCCTGAAGAGATCTGCGCTGATATGGCGCCATTCCACGGACCATATCAGGATGGAGCATCACCTCAGTGGGATGAATGCCCTGCGGACGCTATCCATGCTCCATCTGGGTAAAAACGTCCGAGGACATACCCATGTCAGAGGGGAACCCTCCTGGCCTGACTCGACCCAGTCCAGGCCTCTCAGACTCCGTTTGGCTGCACACCCTCTCAGGGCTGCCGGAGTCTGAAGTCGCTGACCGCATTGTCAGCGACTACCGCTACCGGCTACCCGCACTTCAGCGGTCCGTAGCCTTGTCTTTCCATGGTCCCCGTAGCCGGGTTTCCCTGAGCCACGTTTCCCCACAGTCTTGTGTCTTCCCACGGTCCCCGTAGCCGTATCTTCCCGCGGTCTCCGTAACCGAGTTTCCCCGCGGCTCACAGGATTTCGCCCCAGATTGTCATCGAGCAGGAACGCTGTAAAAGAACATCCTGCACGCAAAAAACAACCTGAAAATAAGTTCAAAAACTTACCTGCAGGGTTTAAAACACCACTGGAGGAGCGATGCGCTTGCCAGCCAGCCAGTCATACGCCGTGCGTTAGATGATAATGACGCGCATGCGGGCTGGCGGGCTCTTCACGTAGTCACTCACGTGACTCCGAAGTAAAATATGCATATAAAGTGCAGTAGGCTAATTAAGGTTCAGATTTTGTTTGAGTTGAGTTTAACAGTCTGATAGCTGAGGGGAAGTAGCTATTCCAAAACCTGGTTGTTGCAGATTTCAGGCTCCTGTACCTTCTACCTGAAGGCAGCAGAGAGATGAGTGTGGGGCCAGGATGGTGTGGGTCCTTGATGATGCTGCCAGCCTTTTTTAGGTAACGACTGTGGTAGATCCCCTCGATGGAAGGAAGGTCAGAGCCGATGATGGACTGGGCAGTGTTTACAACTTTTTCCACTGTTTTACTTTAGAAGAGAGTGGTTCTAATTCAGTCCGGGTTTCCCCCTTTATAATGTCACTTTTTTACTAAACATTGTTCATTCAGAAATTAATCCAACTGGAAACAGTACTGAGTCCCACTAAAAAAAAATCCAAAAAATCTAAAAAAAAAAGAGCCCCTTTGGGAAACTCATCTAGACGGGTCAGAACTGGATTTCATTCAGATACATGTCAGAATAAATGGATATTGGACCCTTTTGTCCCATATAGATATATCTAAATAAATTAAATTAGTGATCAGTGGATGAATGCTCCTTAATAGATGCAGTTCATCGTAGATAGATTTATTAAAGTTTTATTAAAGATAATGATTTTTTTTCACTATATCCTTATTTTTATCAGTAATCATTTGTTGATGGATTGTAAATGTACACACGAGAAATGCAACTTGCATTAAAGAAGTTATTAATAATTGCACAGTCGTACTTTAGAAGAGAGAGGTTCTAATTCAGTCTAGGTTCCCCCCTTTATAATGTCACTTTTTTACTGAACATTGTAGTAGTTTGAGTTTACATGGAACATTTAGCATCAATGTGCTAAGCATGTGAGACCAAAATCAACCAAGAAAAAATCGAACAAACTACCTTGCAGTCTTAAAGTAGTACAATTCCCTACCTTGCTCAACAAATCAGTAGAGCCTAACTCAACACTCTCAAAGCATTTACACCATTGTTAACAGGTCCTAGTAAACAGTAATGAAGGTTTATCAAAATGGCTTTCATACCACATCAGTCTCCACTCCTCCAGTCTTTCTCAACCTCTTCGCCACATCCAGCCACACCATCCCTTGTGACTCCTCCAAACCCACCAATGCATACTTCACCAGCTTACATATTAACTAACCGCATGCGACAATGCTCAAGAATGTTATTTCTTTAAGAATATAAACATTCAAAAGATTTAAACACCACATATCAACTGTCCATTTCCTTCCACAAATGCTGCCTGATCCGCTGAGTTCTACCAGCAAATGATTGCTTCCAAACCAAACAATCTGATCATTAATAATATATATATATATTTGCCAGCTGCAATTTTGGTGTCATTGTCATAATCTGATTTATTTCTTTTAATTAGGAAGACAGTGAAGTCAACCTCATTGTTGGAACATAACACTCAATTTATATACGTACAACATGGTCCTGCAAACTGGATTTGATAAAGGCTTAATAATGTTTCAGCAATGCTGCTTGAGGGATAAACAATGGCCAGGCAGAAAATCTAGATAATCAGTTTCATAATATTGTTTGACAGATAAACAATGCCCAAGATTCAGCTACTAACTCCTTGCTTTACATTCAATGAGAGCCAATGGGATTGCCATTTAATGTTTATGAAAACTATGTTTTTCTAATGGTGCATGACTGACTCAGCACTGCACTGGAGTTCTGGCTTACACATTTGTACTTCTGCCTTTGGAGAGGGATGTGAACTCAGAGATGGGTATGTACCGAACAAGTACACTTTGTTTGCAGCTGGTTACAAATCTAGAATCCTCATTGGCCTTTCATTTCTGAAATATGTTCTGTTACTGGTGTTAAGTCTCTTTGTAAACTTTTAAATGGTGTTACAGCTGTTTAAGATGTACGTTGGTAATATCTAAAAATGTGATTTTATGAATTTGTCAGTAAGCCTGCGATATTTTCAGTGGGATTGAATATACAAATTTGGTACTTGCCAAAATGGTATACTTAGCACTCAATTTGCTCCCAATAATTCAAGGTGTAACAATTACAAATTTTATCAGAACATCTCCAAATCCTCCAATACCAATGCAGTCGCAAATTCACAAGTAAAACAGTAACTTGGTTGGTCAGCGATATTTTGGTTGAAACCCTTCTTCTGACTAATTTAGGTGGGGGAGGGGGAGATCACAGGAAATAGAGGGGGAAAACAAGGAGGATTTTCCCTAATGCCCCTGTTCCACCATCTGCTCGTACAATGAGGCTTTCTACTCTCAAGCATCTCAGATATTCTCTTTCATTAGGAAACATAATTTCACCCCATTGTTGTGGATGGATCCTTCAACCATATCTCCACTATGTTCCGCAGTTCTGTTCTCATTTGCAAACCCCCCCCCCCCCCTGCAAAGACCACAGATGGAACAAGGTTATGCAATGGAGATGCAATGGCGAAGATTTAAAGACCGCATGGATGAAATTGTTCATCCATGCGATCTTTAAAATACAAGCGAAAAAATAAAACTGGGAAGGCGGCTCAACTGCGGCTGATGAGGGAAGTCAAGGACAGTGTTAAAGCCAAGGAAAAGGCATATACATTGAACAGATGAAGATGCAAACCAGAGGACTGGGAGAAATTTAAAACTCAACAGAGGAGGACAAAGGGGTTAATTAAGAGGGGGAAAAAAGAGCATGAAAGAAACACGTGCAGGGAATATTAAAACGGACTCTAAAAGTGTCTTTAGGTATGTAACAGGGAAAAGATTAGTGAAGATGAATGTAGGTCCCTTACAGTCAGAGACAGGAGAATTTATATTGGGAAACAAAAAAATGGCAGAACAGTTAAACGAGTAGTTTGGTTCCGTCTTCACGAAGGAAGACACGAACAATCTCCTGGAAATACTAGGAAAATGAGGATCTAGTGGGAGGGAGGAACTGAAGAGAATCCACATTAGTCCGAAAATGGTGTTTGGTAAACTGTTGTTACTAAAGGCAGATAAATCCCCAGGGCCTGATGGTCTGCTTCGCAAAGTACTCAAAGAGGCGGCGCTAGAAACCATGAATGTATTGGTGATCATTTTCCAATGTTCTCATGACTCTGGATCAGTTCCATGAACTGGAGGGTAGCCAATGTAACTCCTCTTTTTAAGAAAGGAGGGGGAGAGAAAACGGGGAATTACAGACCAGTTAGCCTTACATCGGTAGTGATGAAGATGCTGGAGTCGATTATGAAAGATGTTATAGCAGCGCATTTGGAAAGCAGTGACGGGATCAGTCAAAGTCAGCATGGATTTATGAATGGGAGATCATGCTTGACTAATCTTTTGGAATGTTTTGAGGATGTAACAAGTAGAATGGATAAAGGAGAGCCAGTGGATGTGGTGTATCTGGACTTTCAAAAAGTATTTGACAAGGTCCCACAGAAGAGATTAGTGTGCACAGTTAGAGCACATGGTATTGGGGATAGGGTATTGACATGGATAGAGAACTGGTTCGCAGACAGGAAGAAAAGGTAGGAATTAACGGGTCCTTTTAAGAATGGCAGGCAGTGACTAGTGGGATGCCGCAAGGCTTGGTGCTGGGAATATATATATATATATATTAACGATTTAGACGTGGGAATTAAATGTAACATCTCTAAGTTACATAGATACATAGATAATTAGACAAAGGTGCATTTTCCCCATAACCCTAAGAGCTCGCTCTAACTCTCTTTTGAATGCATCCTGTGTATCGGCCTCCACTGTCTTCTGAGGCAGAGAATTCCACAAATTAACAACACTCTGTGTGAAAAACGTTTTTCCTTATGTCAGTTCTAAATCGCCTACCCTTTATTTTTAAACTGTGGCCCCTGGTTCTGGACTCCCCCAACATTGGGAACATGATTTCTGCATCTAACGTGTCCAATCCCTTAATAATTTTATATGTTTCTAAGATATCCTCTCATCCTTCTAAATTCCAGTGAATATAAGCCCAGTTGTCCATTCTTTCATCATATGACAGTCCTGCCATCCCATGAATTAACCTCATGAACCTACGCTGCACTCCCTCAATAGCAAAAATGTCCTTCCTCAAAATAGGAGACAATGACTGCACATAATACTCCAGGTGTGGTCTCACCAGGGCCTTGTACGACTGCAGAAGGACCTCTTTGCTCCTTTACTCAACTCCTCCCGTTATGAAGGCCAACATGCCATTAACTTTCTTCACTGCCTGCTGAACCTGCATGCTTACTTTCAGTAACTGGTGTACAAGGACACCCAGGTCTGTTGTACCTCTCCTTCTAATCTGACACCATTCAGATAGTAACCTGTCATCCTGTTTCATGCCACCAAAGTTGATAACCTCACATTTATGCACATTAAATTGCATCTGCCATGCATGTGCCCACTCACCCAACCTGTTCAAGTCACCCTGCATTCTCATAGCATCCGCTTCACAATTCACACTGCCACCCAGCTTTGTGTCATCTGCAAATTTGGTAATGTTACTTTTAATTCCTTCATCTAAATCATTAATATATTTTGTAAATAGCTGTGGTCCCAGCACCGAGCCTTGCAGCACCCCACTAGTCACTGTCTGCCATTCTGAAAGGGACCAGTTAATCTCTCCTCTTAGTTTCCTCTCTGCCAACCAATTTTCTGTCCATGTCAATACCCTACCCCCAATACCATGTGCTCTAATCTTGCCCACTAATCTCCTGTGTGGGACCTTAACAAAGGCTTTCTGAAAGTCCAGGTACACTACATCCACTGGCTCTACCTTGTCCATTTTACTTGTGGCATCCTCAAAAAATTCCAGATGATTTGTCAAGCATGATTTCCCCTTCGTAAATCCATGCTGACATGGACCGATCCTGTTACGGCTATCCAAATGCGCCGCTATTACATCTTTAATAATCGACTCCAGCATCTTCGCCACCGCTAACAGGTTGATAATTCCCTGCTTTCCCTCTCCCTCCTTTCCTAAAAAGTGGTTTAACATTAGCTATCCTCCAATCCACAGGAACTGATCCAGAATCTGTAGAACATTGGAAAATGATCACCAATGCATCCACAATTTCTACAACCACCTCCTTGAGTACCCTGGGATGCAGACCATCAGGCCGTAGGTGTTTATCAGTCTTCAGTCCCATCAGTCTACGGAACACCATTTTCTGACTAATGTGAAATTGTTTCAGTTCCTCCGTCACCCTAGGTCCTCTGTCCCCTGGGTAATTAATAATGATAATAATAATAATAATAATAATAATAAATACTTTATTGATCCCCTCAGGGAAATTCAGATGTACAGAAGCCAACAACCAACAAACCCACACATTCAGAACGAAAGCAGAGAAAAAATATCTAAAATACAATATGGACAATACCTGAAAGCAATATATACTTAAAAAGACCCAATAATTAATTATTTACAATGCAAAGCATCCCCATACAGCCTAGCAGTCAGTATTATAAAATCTATTGGCTGCAGGGGTGAAGGATCTCCTGAACCGCTCCGTTCTACAGCACAGGGAGAGGAACCAGTTGTTGTTCCCTGTGCTCTTTTAACCCTCCAGAATTTCATGGGGGGGGGGGGGGTGCCCGGAATTGTTGAGGATGGTCTGCACCTTGCTCCTCATACGCCTCTCAAGCACATCCACCACCTAGTCCACTCTCCCCCCCAGCACTGAGCTAGCTTGTTTTACCAGCTTGAACAGCTTCTTGCTGTTTTTAGCACTGATGTTGTTGCCCCAGCATACAACAGCATAGAAAATGGCACTTGCAACCACAGTATGGTAAAATAGTTACAGCATGTCATAGCGCACATTGAAGGATCTAAGCCTTCTGACGAAAAAGAGTCTGCTCTGTCCTTTTTTGTAGAGGGCATCGGTGTTGGCTGACCAGTCCAGTTTGTTATCAAGGTGCACTCCCAGATATTTATATGTCTGCACCACCTCAATGTCCACCCCTGCAGTGTTAACCGGCTGAAGGGGGAGCTTGAACCTGCCAAAGTTAACAACAATTGTTTGGCAAATTGTTTTTATGTCTTCCTTAGTGAAGACAGAACCAAAGTACCTGTTCAACTCGTCTGCCAGTTCCTTGTTCCCCCTAATAAATTCACCTTTTTCAGTCTTCAAGTGACCCACATTTGTCTTAACTAATTTTTTCCTTTTCACATACCTAAATAAGCTTTTACTATCCTCCTTTATATTCTGGGTTAGCTTCCTTTGTACTTCATTTTTCTCCCCTTATTGCCTTTTTAGTTTCCTTCTGTTGTCTTTAAAAGTTACCCACTCCTCTGGCTTCCCGCTCATCTTTGCTGTGTTATACGTCTTCTCTTTTATTTTTATACTGTCCTTGACTTCCCTTGTCAGCCATGTTCGCACCTTACTCCACTTAGAATCTTTCTTCCTCTTTGGAATGAAATAATCCTGCATCTTCTGGATTGTTCCCAGAAATACCTGCCATTGCTGTTCCACTGTCATCCCTGCTCAGGTCCCTTTCCAATCAACTTTGGCCACCTTCTCCCTCATGCCTCCATAGTCCCCTTTGTTCAACTGCAATACTGTCACTTCTAATTTTACCGTCTCCCTTGCAAATTGCAGCTTATAACTTATCATATTATGGTCACTATCTCCTAATGGTTCCCATACCTTGAGTTCCCGTATCAAATCCGGTTCATTACACAAAACTAAATCCAGAATTGCCTGCTCCCTGGTAGGTTCCAGTACAAGCTGCTCTAAGAATCCATCTCAGAGGCACTCTACAAATTACCTTTGTTGGGGTCCAAAACCAACCTGACTTTCCCAGTCGACCTGCATGTTGAAATGTCCCAAAACCACCATAGCATTACCTTGGTTACATGCTAATGTATATCCTGATGCAACTTGCACCCTATCTCCAGGCCACTGTTTGGGGGCCTGTAGATAACTTCCATTAGGGTCTTTCTTCCCTTACATTTTCTCAGTTCTATCCACAGTGACTACATCTTCTGATTCTATGTCACCCCTCGAAAGGGACTGAATTTCATTCCTTACCAACAGAGCCACTCTGCCCACCTGGATGTATTTTCAATAGGACATATACACCCCTGAATATTCAGTTCCCAGCTCTGATCCTCTTGCAGCCATGTCTCTGTAATTCCCACAACATCACACTTACCAATTTCTAACTGAGCCTCAAGCTCATCCACTTTATTTCTTATACTTCGCGTATTCATATATAACACTTCTAATTCGGTATTCACCTCCCCTCTCACACAGGTTCCTATTTCACCTGACCTTACTCTCTTATCCCTTCGTGAACTTTCCGTCCCATTAATTTGGATGTCTTCCGTAACTTTTGCTGTACTCTCTTCCCTTTATCTGAATCGTGGCCGATTAGGAAAAGGGGACATGCTACCAGACCTGGGTGTCATGGTACACCAGTCATTGAAAGTAGGCATGCAGATACAGCAGGCAGTGAAGAAAGCGAATGGTATGTTAGCATTCATAGCAAAAGGATTTGAGTATAGGAGCAGGGAGGTTCTACTGCAGTTGTACAGGGTCTAGGTGAGACCACACCTGGAGTATCGCGTACAGTTTTGGTCTCCAAATCTGAGGAAAGACATTATTGCCATCTCTAGCCTAAGGTTCACCAGACTGATTCCTGGGATTTCAGGACTTCCATATGAAGAAAGACTGGATAGACTCGGCTTGTACTCGTTAGAATTTAGAAGATTGAGGGTGGATCTTATAGAAACTTACAACATTCTTAAAGGGTTGGACAGGCTAAATACAGGAAGATTGTTCCTGATGTTGGGGAAGTCCAGAACGAGGGGTCACAGTTTAAGAATAAAGGGGAAATCTTTTAGGACTGAGATGGGAAAAAACATTTTTCACACAGAGAGTGGTGACTCTCTGGAATTCTCTGCCACAGAAGGTAGTTGAGGCCAGTTCATTGGCTATATTTAAGAGGGAGTTAGATGTGGCCCTTGTGGCTAAAGGGATCAGGGGGTATCGAGAGAAGGCAGGTACAGAATACTGAGTTGGATGATCAGCCATGATCATATTGAATGGCGGTGCTGGCTCGAAGGGCTGAATGGCCTACTCCTGCACCTATTTTCTATGTTTCTATGTTTCCATGTTTCCCCTTTAACTCCATCCTCATACTTCCAATTCATCAACCCTCCCCCCCCCCCCCCCCCGCTATTTAGCTTAAACCGACCCGTGTAACACTAGCAAACCTGCCTGCCAGAATATTGGTCCCCCTCCAGTTATTGTGTAACCCGTCCCTTTTGTACAGGTCACCCCTACCCAGAAGAGATCCCAGTGGTCTATAAATCTAAATCCCTGCTCCCTGCACCAGCCCCTCAGCCACACATCTCGTATCCCCTATCTCCCTGTTCCTGCCCTGTTCAGCATGAGGTACTGGAAGCAATCCAGAGATAACTATCCTAGAAGTCCTGCTTTTCAGCCTTTCTCCTATCTCTCTAAACTCACGCTGCAGAACCTCCTTCCTCTTCTTCCCGACGTTGTTTGTGCCCACATACACAACCACTTCTGGCTGCTCACCTTTAACAAATTAGCTAATTTACACATTTGGTTACCAGTTTTTAAATAACCTGCTCTTGCAAACCTCACCAAGGCTTTAACTTCTGCAGCCAACGCCCACACTCGCTCCTTCACCTGCTGCTCCTCTGCTGACCTTGATGACACAAAGCTTGGTGGCATTGAGAGCTGTGAGCAGGATGCTATGAGGCTGCAGGGTGACTCGGATCGAGTGGGCAGAAGCATGGCAGATGCAGTATAATGTGGATAAATATGAGGTTTTCCACTCTGGTGGCAAGAACAGGAAGACAGATTATTACCTGAATTGTGTCAGATTAGAAGGGGAGGTGCAACGAGACCTAGGTGGTCTTGTACATCAGTCACTGGAAGTAAGCTTGCAGGTACAGCAGGCAGTGAAGAAAGCCAGAGGCATGTTGGCCCTCAATGCGAGAGGATTTGAGTTTGGGAGCAAGGAGGTGCTACTGCAGTTGTAAAGGGCCCTGGTGAGACCACACCTGGAGTATTTTTGGTTTCCTAATTTCAGGAAGGACATTATGGCTATTGAGGGAGTGCAGCGTAGGTTCACCAGATTAATTCCCGGGATGGCGGGACTGACGTACGGTGAAAGAATGGGTCGACTGGGCTTGTATTCATTGGAATTTAGAAGGATGAGAGGGAATCTTATGGAAACATATAAGATTCTTAGAGGATTGGACAGGATAGATGCAGGAAAAATGTTCCCGATGTTGCGGGAGCCCAGAACCAGGGGTCACAGTTTAAGAATAGGCAATTTAGGACTGAGATAAGGAAAAATCATTTTCACCCAGAGAGTTATGAGTCTCGTGAATTTTCTGCCACAGAAGGCAGGGGAGGCCAATTCACTGCAAGTGTTGAAGAGAGACTTAGTTCTTAGGGCTAAGGGAATCAAGGGATATGGGGGAAAAGCCGAAACGGAGTAATGATTTTGGATGATCAACCATGATAATATTGAATGGCGGTGCTGGCTCGAAGGGCCGAATGGCCTATTCCTGCAACTATTTGCTATATTTCTATGTTATAGTTCCACTAGTCATTGCCTTTCCCTTCACCAACATGAAGTTTTTCCGACGTTTTCTAACACTTGTGTTAGAAACTAACGTTTCTAATGTGATCCTGCCACCAGTCACATCTTCCCATCCCCACCACTTTCTGACTTTCTGTAGAGACCTGATCCTCTACAACTGCTTGTTTCGCGTATCCCTTCCCACCCAAACAGCCTCCTTCCCAGGTACTTGGTCTTGCAACCGCAAGAGATGTAATACCATTCCCTACACTCCTCTCACCACCATCCAGGAATTGCAAGAGCCCTTCCTGGTAAAACAAAGGTTCACATGAGCCTCCTCTAACCTCATGTATTGCATATTGTGCTCCAGAAGTCGGCTTGGTTACATTAGCAGGACCAAGCCTACACTAGGCGACCGTTTTTCAAAACGCTTGCACTCGGTCAGCCAAGGCCTGCTGCGTCTCCTTCCCATTCTAACTTTTCTGTCCTGGGCCTCCTCTATTGCCAGAGTGAGATAACATGCAAACTGGAGGATCAGCATTTCACATTAGACTTGGATACAGTAGCGTCTAATCTAGTGTATCAATGTTCAGTTCATACCCTAATTTTAGGTAATGCCTCTGCTTTCCTCCACCCTCTTTTTCCTGCAGTACCCACCCTGGTGTGCGGACGGACTGACTTCTCCCACTATCCTTCTCCGAACCCCACATCCTCTACCACCTAGGGCTTTCCCTCCAGCTTTAAATTTCACTCTTCTCTCCTTATCTCCTTTCAGTTTCAATTACTTCACTCAACCACCAATTTAAAACCATGGCACCTGTATCCAACTATCATTTGTCTGGCTTTGTCCTGTCCCCATCTCTTTTCCAGCTTTCTCCCCCCTATTATCAGTCTGAAGAAGGATCCCAACCTAAAACATCACCTATCCGTGTTCTCCAGAGATACTGCCTGACCTGCTGAGTTACCTCAGCATTTTTCCAGCACTAGTGACTTTTTTTTGTCAACCTACATCTTCAATTTATTGTCCAGCATAGAGTTATACTATATCATGCCAATGTATTGAGTTTAAAAACGACTGCGCTGGCATCAGACCGCCATTGCACTTGCATCAGATTCAGATTCACATTCACATTCACATTAATTGTCACATGCACCAATTAAGGTACAGGGATTTTTGAGTTACCATGCAGACATACAATTAAAAGAACACAACTGAATTAAAAGGAGCGATAGAACTTAACATAAACATCCACCACAGTGATCACTGTGATGGAAGGCAATAAAGTTCAGTCAGTCTTCTTCCTTTTGTTCACCCATGTTTGGGGCCTTGACCATCTGCAGTCGCCGCTACGGTTGGCCCGATGTAGAAGCCCTCGCATCATGATGATCGAAGCTCCGACGTCAGGATGGATGGAACACACTCCGCGGCTTGGAGTGCCTGAATCGGCCACTTTCTTACTGGAGACCACGGTTTTTCGAAGTTATAGGCCATAGGCCGGCCAGTGGTCGGAGCTCTTCTCCGGCGATCCCCGGCAAGGGATCCCTGTATGGTAAGGTCCGCTCAGCGCCTGCTGCTAGAAGCTCCGCAGACTGCAGCTTCACATTGCTAAAGTCAGCAGGCCGGTGGTCGGAGGCTTTCTTCTGGCTCCGCGATGCAAGTCCGCGCTGCACCCGCTGCTGAAGCTCTGGGCCGGTCTCCGGGAAACGCACACCAATCCAAGTTGTTAGGCCATGAGGGAGGTCAAAAATGCGAAAAGTCGCATCTCCGCCGAGGTAAGTGACTGGAAACGGTTTCCCCCTTCCCCCCCGACCACCCCACCACCCCCACATAAAAACATACTGACAGACATTTACACATACATGAGACATACCAAAAAAACAAAAAAATGTCAAAAAGACTGACAAACTGCTGGCGAGGTGGATGAAGATGATTGTTCAGAGATAAATTATCTGGTCTGAATGTCTTCATTCAGTATTGATAGAGATATCTGCATTTGTTTCAGATGGTCATTGTTGATATCAGAATCAAAATACAAGGACAGTATTGACAGTGCGCCTATCAAAGTGACCATGTAATGAATGTGTGTGTTTATCTCCTTCCAACTTTGAACTGGAGATATTTTCATAGAAACATAGAATTTAGGTGCAGGAGTAGGCCATTCGGCCCTTCGAGCCTGCACCGCCATTCAATATGATCATGGCTGATCATCCAACTCAGTATCCCGTACCTGCCTTCTCCCCATACCCCCTTATCCACTTAGCCACAAGGGCCACATCTAACTCCCTCTTAAATATAGCCAATGAACTGGCCTCAACTACCCTCTGTGGCAGAGAGTTCCAGAGACTCACCACTCTCTGTGTGAAAAAAGTATTTCTCATCTCGGTCTTAAAGGATTTCCCCCTTATCCTTAAGCTGTGACCCCTTGTCCTGGACTTCCCCAACATTGGGAACAATCTTCCTGCATCTAGCCTGTCCAACCCCTTAGGAATTTTGTAAGATTCTATAAGATCCCCTCTCAATCTCCTAAATTCTAGAGAGTATAAACCGAGTCTATGCAGTCTTTCTTCATAAGACAGTCCTGACATCCCAGGAATCAGTCTGGTATCCAGGTATTTTCAATTTCATTTCGGAGTCACGTGAGTGACTTCGTGAAGAGCCCGCCGGCACGCATGCGCGACATATCGTCGCAGCGCATTGCTGCTGACAGCTGGCGGTGGGGTGCGCTCCCCGCCAGCCCTTCATAGGGGACCGCTTAGGTAAGTGAAACTAACCTTAAGTTGGTTGGCCCTTGCTGTCTGTTTGTCTTTCAGTAAGGGCGTGGATTGGAGTTTCGTCAGTATGTCTGGTCGAAGTCGTCGACCGACTGGCCCGGCGCCCTCATCATCGTTTACACCTGGGGCCGGGAGAAAGGCGGGGAGACCGATGCCTCCTGCTTCCGCAGGTCGGGACCCGCTGACTCGCCACAGCTCCGAGGAGGAGTTCGTGGAGGACGACAACGGGGTGCCACCCGAACAGGTGGACCCTGCCACATTCAGGTCGCCAGCGGCGACCACGGGGAAGGGGTCTCGTGCGGCTGCACGGCCCCCCTCCGCTAGCCCTTCGAAGAAGGGCAGGGGAGGAGCCCGTAGCCTAACCCGGTACGGGCTAAGGCTTCACCTGCCGCCGAGTTGCGGTCTGGTGCAACAGCGGGACCTGGGTCTGTGAGGTCTGCTACCCAACTCCCAAACCCCGCCGCCGGGACGGGGGGCTTGGGTACGGTCCCGCCTCGGTCGCCGAGTCCCCCATGGATGGGAGGACGAGACCATGCGTCGGCATCGTCCACAATGTGGACAGCCGGCAAGCCCGCACGGGCGTCGGGTCTCCATGCTTCTGCTGGAGCCGATCCCCAGCCGTCAGGGCCCTTTATGGCAACGGCTTCCGCTCCCGCCAAACGGAGGCGGTTGAACACCTCTCCCGCGCGGGAATCGCGCGGTTTCGCTTCGGCGGCCGGCAGCGACAACTACCGGCACCGAGATCACCTCGACGAGGTGCGGGCCGATGACAGGAGCCCCGGCAATTTTTCTGAGCCGGAGGACTCCGACCACTCGAGTGTTCAGGGTGGTGGGCGTATTGACCGTATGGAGCGGCTGCTGGAGCTTCTGCTGCATAATCAACAGCAGCAAGCGTCCACCAACATCGACAGGCACAGGGCCGTCTCACCAGCCTCCATCGTCAGCGAACTACCGGAGGAAGAAGGATTTGTTGACCCTACACCAGCTCTATCGGAGCCACCGACAGAAGATCTACTGGATGTAGCGGCAAAATTCGCTGCCCCGGTCACAACTGGGCTTCCGCTTCACCCCAAGCTGGCGGCCACGGTGGACTTCCTTACGAACCACCAGCTCCAGGAGGAAGTCCTCTCGCAGGCTATTCATCGCCACAAACCTCCCTCCAACTGCAATGCCCTTAATGTGCCTGTGGCCAATACGCCCATATGGGGCAACATCGGCGTGGCAATCCGCCATCAGGAGCTGAAGCTCCAGCGGATTTTAAAACTCCTCACGGCCGGTATTACCGCCTTTGCACGGTCGGTCGATGGTGGTGAACTCTCGTTGGACCAGGAGGATGCTTTGGCACTTTTGTGTGCCACTCAACACGAAATCAATGCCTTCCGTAAAAACAGCATCCGTCCATCCATCAACCCTAAGTTCGCTGGGTTGTGTAAACCACCACCGCCACCGCCGCCCAGACAACTCTTCGGAGAGGACCTTCCGAAGAGAGTCAAAGAGCTTGACGAGGTAGCCAAGACGGTGGGACTCATGCGTTCTCAGATCGCCCCCAGACCGTCGGTGCCAAAAGCTTCACCTGCTCGACCGCGAGGCTCGGCCGCTTCAGCAGCCAGACCATATGCTGCGACACCACACCGATATCAACAGGGCCAGCAGCAGCGGTCTTTTTTGGGGTCAGGTCCACAACGACCCCAGTGGAAAATGAAGCCACCCCACCATCAACCCAACCCAGCACCTCCGCGGCCAACCAAACATGTCAAGGACCGCCGGTGACCATGGAGGTAAGGCGGTCTGGTTTTCTTTTTCCTGTTCCTTTAACTTCACATGTTGGAGGGCGACTCCGGTTCTTTTCTGAGGCATGGGAGACTGTTACTTCAGATGAGTTTATTTTGCAGAATATTCAGGGTCATACTATTGAGTTTATTCACAGGGACATTCCTCCATCCCAGCATATGCCTAAACGGAAGTTTACGCTGTCTGCCGTTGAACAGGCAGCAGGCACAGCTGAAATTTTTCGTTTGGAACAAAAAGGCGTGATAGAGAAAACTATGCATGAACCTATTGAATTTGTCTCCAATATCTTTACTAGACCAAAAAAGGATGGAGGTTGTCGAGTGATTATTGACTTGACCCAGCTGAATACTTTTGTAACATACACTCATTTTAAAATGGACACTTTTGAGACAGCCAAATCACTGATTTCGCATGGTTGCTTTATGGCATGCATTGATTTAAAAGATGCATACTATTCAGTATCCATTCGGAAACATCACCGGAAGTTTCTGAAATTTGTTTGGATGGGTCAGCTCTGGCAACAGGGCTACAGGGCTTTGCCAAATGGGCTTACAACTGCCCCTAGGCTGTTTACTAAATTGCTCAAGCCTATTATGGCCCAATTAAGAAAACAACAACATATTGTAATGGCCTATTTGGATGATATCCTGATTATTGGCAAAACCCTGGAGGCAGCTGAGAGGGCAGTTTCGGCCACTGTCACGATATTTCAGCGGCTGGGGTTTATTGTCCATCCAGACAAGTCCAAGTTCTACCCGTCCCAGGTTATGGATTATCTGGGCTTCACGGTGGATTCCAATCGGATGAGGGCCACCATACCAACTAACAAGGTTGAGGATGTCACCCAAGCATGTCAGGATCTTGCATTCGCCAGTATACCATCTATCCGGCAAACAGCTAAGGTGATTGGCAAAATCGTAGCGTTGTTTCCGGCAGCCCAATTCGGGCCTTTGCATTATCAAAATTTGCAACGAGCCAAGATTGCCGCGTTAAAAAAGAACGCTGGTCATTTCGACAGACCAATGCGGCTGACTCCTAATGCTGAGATTGAGCTACAATGGTGGGTGTCCAATATTGGCAGGTCCTTCAAACCCATTATTGTGCCCAATCCGGTGGTATATTTGCAAACTGACGCAAGCTCCCAAGGCTGGGGAGCTATGGACAGCTGTTCTAGTTGTGGGGGTAGGTGGGACACCCTTGAAGCTAGCATGTTGCTATCGCAAGGGATAAACTATTTGGAGCTGCTTGCAGCATTTCACGGACTTCGGGCTTATTGTTCCAATCTCGGTGGAGCTCATGTCCGTATCCAAATAGACAACACCACGGCGGTGGCATATTTAAATCATATGCGCGGTACCAGGTCAGTCTCATGTGACAAATTGGCTAATACCATTTGGCTCTAGTGTATTGATCGGGATATTTGGATTTCAGCCACCTATTTGCCAGGTAGGCTTAATACTGTGGCAGACACCAGGTCACGCAAATTTAACGATAATATTGAGTGGATGTTGCATCCTCAAATATTTGCCAAAATTACAGCCAAATTTGGTCAACCGGATATTGACCTCTTTGCGTCACGGTTGAACCATCAGGTACCAACATACGTTTCATGGGAACCAGATCCTGGGGCATTAGCGATGAATGCATTCTCGCTAGACTGGGGGAGTTGGTTTTTCTACACATTCCCCCCATTTTGCCTCATCAGTCGGGTATTACAAAAAATCAAGATGGATGCCGGTCGGGGCATTCTTATCATACCCGACTGGCCCACACAGCCTTGGTATCCGGTGGTCTTTGACATTCTTTACACAGAGAGTGGTGAGTCTCTGGAATTCTCTGCCACAGAAGGTAGTTGAGGCCAGTTCATTGGCTATATTTAAGAGGGCGTTAGATGTGGCACTTGTGGCTAAAGGGATCAGGGGGTATGGAGAGAAGGCAGGTACGGGATACTGAGTTGGATGATCAGCCATGATCACATTGAATGGCGGTGCAGGCTCGAAGGGCCGAATGGCCTACTCCTGCACCTATTTTCTATGTTTCTATGTTTCTATGATTAGTCAACCCTGGGTCCCTTTAGAGGGTTGCCCGCAATTGGTTTCTCACCCTGTCTCATGGGAGTCACACCCCTGCCATGCCTATTTAAATTTACTGGCTTGCAGGTTCTGACCAGGCCATGGTTGCAGTATGGCCTCTCCACCTGAACCATGAACACCATTGGGCATCATGTCGAGAGTCAACCAGGCGAAGATACCTCTCCCACATCGCCAAGTGGGAAGCCTACTGCAGCCGCTCTCGCATCGCCTATGATGATGTCTCCATAGCCGACGTCCTGGAATTCCTCGCGGGGTTGCACCACGATGAACACTTAAGTTACAGTGCCATCAACAGCGCCAGGAGTGCGCTGTCATTCTACCTCAACATCAAGGTAGGATCAAACAGGCTAGTGTCCAGACTAATGCGGGGAATATTCAATTTAAATCCGCCTACACCACGCTATCACATCACCTGGGATGTCAGGGATGTACTTACCCTGCTCAGGACGTGGTCACCCATGGAAGGGTTACAGCTGGACAAACTCACCATGAAACTGGTGATGTTACTAGCGCTGACTTCAGCACAGCGGGTTCAGACGCTCCACAAACTCCGTATTGATAGGATGACGTCTACCCCTGGAGAAGTAGTCTTTTTCATTGATGAGCTACTAAAGCAGCATAGGCCTGGGTGCACAGGGCTGCAGCTGAAGTTCCCGGCATACCCCACAGATGCTCGGCTATGTTTAGCCACTCATATCCGTTACTACGTCAAGGTGACGAGGAGCATCAGAGGAATGGCGCAATACCTGCTTGTCACTCATAAAAGACCTCACCATCGAGTGACAGTCCAAACGATATCCAGGTGGCTCCGGATCGTCTTGGGTAAGTCAGGTATTGACACTAATGTGTTCAAGTCTCACTCCACCAGGGCTGCATTGACGTCGGCGGCGAGGGTCATGGAGGTGCCCATGGACCATATTCTCGCCACAGCAGGATGGGCAAACGAAGCTGTGTTCCAGCGGTTCTATAATAAGCCTGTTGCTGCTCCCCTACAGTTCGCGGAGGCCGTGCTGAACGCCGGGCAAGAACGTGGGGATGTCCCCGAATAAGGGGATTTTGCTGTGTTATTAATAAATATTCTTTGTGTTTCAGTATAACCTGGTTTCATCAACTTGTTTACTCCCATCCATCCTTGCTAGTGGTGTGTCAGCATGGACGTGGTCCAGGGCGTGTAATCACAGAAGCTTTGAAGTCTTCACGAAGTCACTCACGTGACTCCGAAATGAAATAGTAAGATTGAACGAGAACTTACCAGTTCGAAGGTTGATCTTTATTTCATGAGGAGTTGCGATGAGGGATTTCGTGCCCTCTGCTCCCAACCCTCGATCATACTCAACTGGTAATTAGAGTCTCTTTAATCTTACTATGCCAAATCATTTCTGTTGTTGTTTCTGTGATTCCACACCGCTACTTTGAAGAATGTCGCGCATGCGTGCCGGCGGGCTCTTCACGAAATCCCTCACCGCAACTCCTCATGAAATAAAGATCAACCTTCGAACTGGTAAGTTCTCGTTCAATCTTACTATTCCTCACGATTTGTCGCCGACTCTACTGAGATAATTGATCCACTGCATTCAAACAGTGTTTCATTCTCTCATGCAGGAGTCCAGCAGAAAACATACAATTATTTTATGATTGCAGGCTCCCCCGACGTTCAGTATGTCATTCACTTTATATACATTTCTTTGTATGTGCCATAAGTTATCTCTGCCCAAACTAAAGCTAGAAGTGATTTAATTCCCTCAATGTCCGGCTGTGATGTGAACATAATCAATAAAGCATCTCGATCCATGGCATGTATCCTGGAAGGATGCATGATGTCTTTATTCTATGGCAGTCCACTATGTCAGTGGTGTTTGAATCACCATACAGGACCAAATGATGGATGCTGAGCTACACGGGATAAATGCTGGATACTTCCCAAATGGGCAGCTCAGTGATGCAGCTGGTCAAGCTGCTGCCAAACCTGGGTTCAACCCTGACCTCCAATGCTATTTGTGTGGACAGAACTTGCATGTTATTGTGACTACAGGGTTTTCTTTTTTTAGTTTATTCTCATACCTGAAAGTTTGTGGATTGATAACTAAATTAGCCACTGTAAATTGACCCAGTGTGGAGATGAGTGGTAGAATGTAGGGGGATTTGATGGGATTGTGTAGGGAATAAATTGGAATTAGTGTAGGATTAGTGTAAGTGGATGTTTATTTTTTGGTAGGGACTCAATGGGCCAAAGGGCCTTGAGTGTTTTATAGTCATATGTACCAGAACAGGACAATGAAATTCTTACTTGCCTCAGCACAACTGGTTAGTAAACACAATACTCAATAGATATAATAAACAGTTCAAGAAGGAATTGCAGATGCTGGAAAATCGAAGGTTGACAAAAGTGCTGGAGAAACTCAGAGGGTGAGGCAGCATCTATGGAGTGAAGGAAATAGGCAACGTTTCGCGCTGAAACCCTTCTTCAGACTGATGCAGGGTGGGGGTGGGGGGTGGGAAGATGAAAGGAAGAGGAGGAGCCAGAGGGCCGAGGAAGAGCTGGGAAGGGGAGGAGACAGCAAGGGCTACCGGAAATTGGAGAATTCAATGTTCAAGCCGCTGGGGTGCAGACTGCCCAAGTGGAATATGAGGTGCTGCTCCTCCAATTTCCGGTGGTGCTCACTCTGGCCATGGAGGAGGCCCAGAACAGAAAGGTCGGATTCGGAATGGAGGGGGAGTTGAAGTGCTGAGCCGCAGGGAGATCAGGTTGGTTAATGCGGACCGAGCGGAGGTGTTCCGCAAAATGATCGCCAAGCCTACGCTTGGTCTCACCGATGTAGAACAGCTGACATCTAGAGCAGCGGATGTAGTAGATGAGGTTGGAGGAGGTGCAGATGAACCTCTGTCGCACCTGGAACGACTGCTCGGGTGCTTGAATGGAATCGAGGGGGGAGGTAAAGCGACAAGTGTAGCATCTCCTGCGGTTGCAAGGGAAAGTGCCCTGGGAGGGGGTGGTGCGGGTGGGTAGGGAAGAATTGACCAGGGAGTTACGGAGGGAGCGGTCTTTGCAGAACGCAGACAAGGGGGCAGATGGGAAGATGTGGCGAGTGGTGGGGTCACGCTGGAGGTGGCGAAAATGATGGAGGACTATTTGTTGTATATGACGGCTAGTGGGGTGAAAGGTGAGGACTAGGGGGACTCTGCCCTTGTTCCGAGAGGAGATGGGGAGATAGAGCAGTGTTGTGGGGTATTGAAGAGACCCTGGTGAGAGCCTCATCTATAGTAGGGGAGGGGAACCCCCGTTCCCTGAAGAATTAGGACATTTCCAATGCCCTGGTTTGGAATACCTCTTCCTGGGAGCAGATGCAGCATAGACAGAGGAATTGGGAGTCCTTACAGGAAGCAGTGTGGGAAGAAGTGTAGTCCAGATAGCCATGGGAGTCAGTGGGTTTATAGTGGATGTCGGTCAGTAGTCTATCACCTGCGATGGAGATAGTGAGGTCAAGAAATGGTAGGGAAGTGTCGGAAATGGTCCAGGTGCATTTGAGTGCCGAATGAAAACATTAATGTTCAATAAATTAAAAGGCTAAAAGCTGATAAATCCCCAGGGCCTGGGTCTGCATCCCAGTGTACTTAAGGAAGTGACTCTTGAAATCGTGGACGCATTGGTGATAATTTTCCAATGTTCAATAGATTGAGGATCAGTTCCTGTGGATTGGAGGGTAGCTAAAGTTATTCCACATTTTAAGAGGGCGGGAGAGAGAAAACTGGGAATTATAGACCAGTTAGCCCTACATCGGTGGTGGTGAAGATGCTGGAGTTCATCATGAAAGATGAAATAGCAGCACATTTGGATAGCAGTAACAGGATTGGTCCGAGTCAGCATGGATTTACGAAGGGGAAATCATGCTTGACTAAACTTCTGGAATTTCTTGAGGATGTAACTGGGAAAACGGACAAGGAAGAGCCAATGGATGTAGTGTACCTGGACTTTCAGAAGGCATTTGATAAGGTCCCACATAGGTGATTAGGGGGAAAAATTAGGGCACATGGTATTGGGGGTAGAATGCTGACATGGATAAAAAATTGCTTGGCAGACAGCAAACAAAGAGTAGGGATTAACGGGTCGCTTTCAGAATGGCAGGCAGTGACTAGTGGAGTACTGCAAGGCTCCGTGCGGGGACCGCACCTATTTACAATATACATCAAAGATTTAGATGAAGGGATTCAAAGTAACATTAGCAAATCTGCAGATGACACAAAGCTGGGTGGCAGTGTGAAATGTGAGGAGGATGCTATGAGGTGACTTGGACAGGTTGCGTGAGTCGGCAGATCCAGTTTAATGTGGATAAATGTGAGGTTATCCACTTTGGTAGCAAAAACATGAAGGCAGATTATTATCTAAATTGTGTCAAGTTGGGAAAAGAGGAAGTACAACGGGATCTAGGGGGTCCTTGTTCATCAGTCAATGAAAGTAAGCGTGCAGGTACAGCAGGCAGTGAAGAAAGCGAATGGCATGTTGGCCTTCAAAACAAGAGGACTTGAGTATAGGAGCAAAAAGGTCCTTCTGCAGTTGTGTAGGGCCCTAGTGAGACCACACTTGGAGTATTGTGTGCAGTTTTGGTCCCCTAATTTGAGGAAGGACATTCTTGCAATTGAGGGAGTGCAGCATAGGTTTTCAAGGTTAATTCCCGGGATGGCGGGACTGTCATACGCTGAGAGAATGGAGTGGCTGGTCTTGTATACTCTGGAGTTTAGAAGGATGAGAGGGGATCTTATTGAAACATATAAGATAATTAAGGGTTTGGACACGCAAGAGGCAGGAAACATGTTTCCGATGTTGCAGTAGTCCAGAACCAGGGGCCACAGTTTAAGAATAATGGGTAAGCTATTTAGAACGGGGACGAGGAAACACTTTTTCACACAGAGTTGTGAGTCTGTGGAATTCTCTGCCTCAGTATAAGGCAGAGTACTCTCAGATCATTCTCTCTGAATACTTTCAAGAGAGAGCTAGATAGGGCTCTTAAAGATAGCGGAGTTAGGGGATGTGTGGAGAAGGCAGGTATGGGGTACTGATTGAGGATGATCAGCCATGATCACATTGAATGGTGGTGCTGGCTCGATGGTCCGAATGGCCTACACCTGCACCTATTGTCTATTGTCTAAATAGATTATTTGGAAGGATTCTGTATAAATCATGACTGATTCAGTTGCTTTTTAAAATTTTTGATAGTTGGAAGATCATGAAATAGGAGCAGAATGAGGCCATTTGGCCCATCAAGTCTACTCCACCGTTCAATCATGGCTAATCTATCTTTTCCTCCTAACCCCATTTTCCTGCCTTCTCCACATAACCTCTGGCACCCGTACTGATCAAGAATCTATCTATCTCTGCCTTAAAAATATCCATTAACTTGGCCTCCACAGACTTCTATGGCAAAGAATTCCACAGAATCACCACCCTCTGGCTAAATAAATCCCTTCTCATCTCCTTCCTCTAACCAACCCTTTCACTATTTGGTACATTTCAGTGAGGTCCCCCCTCATTCATCTAAATCCAGCGAGTACAGGTTCAGTGCCGTCAAACGCTGATCATAAGTTAACTTCACAGCACATCTGTGAAGATCTTTCCTGGTCCGAGAACACAGATGCAATTATTAAGAAAGCTCATCAGCGCCTTTACTTCCTGAGAAGATTACGGAGAGTTGGTCTGTCAAGGAGGACTCTCTCTAACTTCTACAGGTGTACAGTAGAGAGCTTGCTGACTGGTTGCATCGTGGCTTGGTTCGGCAACTCGAGCGCCCTGGAGAGGAAAAGTCTCTCCAAAGAGTGGTGAACACTGCCCACTCCATCATCGGCTCTGGCCTTCCTTCCATCGAGGGGATTTATCACAGTCGCTGCCTCAAAAAGGCTGGCAGCATCATCAAGGACCCACACCACCCTAGCCACACACTCATCTCCCTGCTACCTTCGGGTAGAAGGTACAGGAGCCTGAAGACTGCAACAACCCGGTTTAGGAATAGCTACTTCCCCACAGCCATCAGGCTATTAAACCTGGCTCGGAACTCTGAACATTAATATCCCTCCATCTGTTATTTGCACCTTATTAATTTATTAAGTCATGGGTGTATTTATGTATAGAATTATAGTCTATGTTCTTAGCCTTATAGCCTTCTATGTTCTGTTGTGCTATGCAAAGAAAGATTTTCATTGTCCTGTCAGGGACACATGACAATAAACTCTTTTGACTTGACTTGACCCACTCATTCCTGGGATCATTCTTGTAAATATTCTCTGACCCTCTCCAGGGCCAGCACATCCTTCCTCAGATATGGTGCCCAAAATTGCTTACAATGCTCCAAATGCGGCCTGACCAGCGCCTTATAGAGCCTTAGCATTACATCCCTGTTTATGTATTCTTGAAATAAATGCTAGCATTGCACTTGGCTTCTTTACTACCGATTCGATTTGCAGATTAACGTTTTGGGAATCCTGCACCAGCACTCCCAAGTCCCTTTGCACCTCCGATTTATGGATTATCTCCCCATTTAGAAAATAGTTTATGCCTTTATTCCTATTACCAAAGTGCATGACTCCACACTTTACTACACTATATTCTTTCTGCCACTTCTCTGCCCACTCTCCCAACCTGTCCAAGTCTTCCAGTCTGAAGAAGGGTCTCGACCCGAAACGTCGCCTATCTCCTTCACTCCTTAGATGCTGCTGCACCCGCTGAGTTTCTCCAGCTTTTTGTGTAACCCTCTTCCCACAGAGTCCCTGCTTTCTCTGCATTACCTGCCCTTCCACCTATTTTTGTATCATCCACAACGGCCACAAAGCCTTTAATGCCCTCGCAGCCAACCAGAAAAAGCCCCCTTTATTGCCACTTTTTGTCTTCTGCCATCCAGCTGGATACTATCCATGCTTGTTTCTGCCATTTGATAGCATGGGCTTTCATCTTAGCAGTCTCACGTGTGGCATCTTATCAAAGGATTTCTGAAAATCTAGGTAAACAGCGTCCACTGACTCTCCTTTATCTGTCCTACTTTTTACTTATTCATGGGAGAAATATTCATCTGCAACTCTTTGCTCTTCTTTAAATGTTCCAAAAATTGTCAGACAGGACATTGAACAAACTACCACAGAAACACAATACATTTAATGCAAATATGTGTTTCTATTGCTCTGGAGTCTCACCTTAGATCATATGCTTGTGTTGGCCATTAACTTTTACCATTACAACTCAAAGTAAAAAGTGCTTTTGCTTGAACAAAATCAGCATTGTTTGTTAGAGTATCATTTTACAATTCTGTATTAAGATTGGGTTGGTTATTCAGCATGGAAGCGGGTCCTTCGGCTCAATGTGCCCATACCAACCAGAACACCCCATCTACACTGCCTAGGAAAGAACTGCCGATGCTGGTTTAAATCGAAGGTATTGTCGACACCAATGCTGGAGTAACTCAGTGGAACTCAGAAGGAAAGATCTCGACCCAATTCCTTCTCTCCACAGATGCTACCTGTCCCGCTGAGTTACTCCAGCATTTTGTGTCTGCCCCATCTACACTAGTCCCATTTGCCCATGTTTGCTCCATATCCCTCTAAACCTTTCCTATCCATGGACCTGTCCAAATGTCTTTTAAATGTTATAGCCCCAGCCTTAACAACTTCTGGCAGCTCGTTCCATAAACGCACCATCTTCTGTGTGAAAAAGGTTGCCGCACAGGTTCCTATTAAATTCAAGAGCGCAATAAATTGCAGAGATTGTGATATCACAGACCATCACACAAACCAACCTCCCATCCATTGACTCCATTTACACCTCAGCTGCCTTGGCATGGCCACCAGCATAATCAAGGACAAGTTGCACCCTGGCAACTCCCTCTTCCCTCTCCCCTCAGGCAAAAGGTATACAAGTGTGAAAACGCACACCTCCAGATTCAGGGACAATTTCTTCTCAGCTGTTATCAGGCAACTGAACCATCCTACCAACAACTACAAAGCAGCCCTGAACTACTATCTACCCTTGGACTATATTTGATTGGACTTCACTGGCTTTATCTTACACCAAACGTTATTCACATTATTCCCTTTATCTTGTATCTGTACATTGCGCCTTTCAGATGAGTGGTTAGCATGCATCAAAAGCTTTTCACTGTGCCTATAAACGTGACTATAAACTAAACTCAAACTTAAATCTTACCCCTTTCAGCTTAACCCATGCCCTCTAGTTCTCTTTTGGGATGAAGACCCTCTCCTTCTAACCTATCTATTCCCCTCATGATGTTATACTCCTTTATAAGATCACCACTCATTTACCTTCGGAGTCACGTGGGTGATTCCGTGAAGTCCCGGCAGTCCGCATGCGCATCATTACGTCTGGCGCATGGTGCACCGACGGGCTGGCAGGCGCGTAGCTCCACCAGCGGTAAGTTAGAAACCCTGAGGTAAGTTTTAAACTTAGCTGAGGTCGTTTTCTGCGGTCGGTAAATCGTGTTTGCAGGAACAAGTCGGCTACGGTGAAAATGGTTAATGGAAGGTTGAGGCAGTCCGCTGGAGAGCAGCTACAGAAGACTGCGGGAGTGCGGATAGTGGGCGGCCATCCATCTCGCCTTCAGAGTCGCTGGCAGCACAGCCAGTGGCTTCCGACTTGGTGCCGGTGGAAAGCACCATGGCTACTCCGGTGGGCCGGAAAGCCACCAAAATGTTGGGACAGCCCGTAGACTCTGATTAGTCGGGTCAGGAGGATAGTCCTCCCATGATGGATGCCGTTTTTGGGCGGCTGTGCAGGATGGAGCTCCTGATGGAGAGGATGCTCCATCCCGATATGATCGAGGACGACGAGCTTTATATCTGTGGATCTCCTCGGGGGCCCATGGCAGCAGCACCTGTAGAAGGGCTGCATAATGTCTCCCTCTTGGAGGAGGAAAGGCAAAAATGGTTGGCCTCATGAAAGCCCAACCGACCAGCAAAAATGCCCTCCAGCGGCAGCACCCCTACCACTGCATTGGCTCCAGGCCAAGTACCAAGCCGGACCCAGCCAACTATGCGCAATTGCCGTACGCCAACATTCTTCCCCTCCAGGACATGGGGGCAGAGGTTTATACCACCAACCATGGAGGTAGGTGGATCTGGTTATTTTCAAAAATGTATGGGCCAGTCACAAGTTGGTGGGAGGTTACATTTGTTTTTCAATGAGTGGTGTTGTATAACCTTAGATACATTTATACTGCACAGTATACTAGGGTTCCGAATTTAATTCATTTTCAAATTGTGTCCACCTACACAGCATACACCTAGCCGGACATTGTGTTTTTTCACAACAAGAGTCTTTAGATGTACAAGCTGAAATTGAAACGCTAGCTGCAAAAGGGTTAATTGAGAAATCTTTTCATCAATCTCACCAATTTGTGTATAATATATTCCCTAGACAAAAGAAGGATGGTGGGTGTCACATCATTCTTGATCTAACTCGGCTTAACTCCTATGTGCAGTATAAACATTTCAAAATGGAAACTTTTGTTACTGCCAAACAACTGGTTTCCAAAGGATGCTATATGGCATGCATAGATCTCAAAGATGCATACTATTCAGTACCCATTCATTACAATCACCGGAGATATTTGAAGTTTAGCTGGATGAGGCAACTATGGCAGTTTAAAGCATTGCCTAATGGATTAACTTTGGCTCCTAGATTATTTACAAAATTGTTAAATCCGGTGATGGGCCTTCTCCGGGCTCAGAATCATATTGTCATGGCCTATTTGGATGATATCCTAATCATAGGCAAGACTCACCAATCAGCTAAATTATCTGTTTCAGCTACCAAACTCATATTTGAGAGATTGGGGTTTCTCATCCATCCAGTTAAATCCAAATTGATCCCATCTAGAATCATTGATTATTTGGGGTTCACCATTAATTCAACTCACATGTCTGTGACCCTGCCTTCAGGCAAGAGGTCAGAGTTAATAGAAGCTTGTAACAACTTCGTTGATGAGCAACAATCTTCTATTCGGCAGATGGCTAGTGTAATTGGCAAATTAATGGTTGCTTTTCCAGCCGCACAGTTTGGACCATTACATTATCAAAATTTACAACGTGCAAAGGAGCAGGCATGCAGGTCATTTCAATAGACCTATGTGGTTACCAGCTGAACCCGTTGCTGAGTTACAATGGTGGATAGCAAATATTTGGCATTGCTCCGGTAAAATTCGGATTGATACACCTTTAGTTATTTTACAAACTGACGTTGGTGCTCTACGATGGGGACCTACTGATACCACCTCCAGCTGTGGGGGCAGATGGAATATGCATGAAGCATTAATTCTTCAATCCCGTGGTATTAACTATTTAGAGTTGTTGGCAGCACTCAGTGGCTTAAAGGCGTATTGTAGTAGTATGCATGAGTTGGATGTGCAGCTTCAGATTGGCAACACTACAGCAGTAGCATACGTTAATCACATGGGTGGAAGCAAGTTGGTATCATGTGATAAGTTGGCTAACCTTATTTGGCACTGGTGTATTACAAGAAACATCTGGATTTCAGCTATCTATTGACCAGGTAGATTTAACATGGTGGCAGACAACAGGTCACGAAAATTCAAAGACAACACAGAATGGATGTTGAATCGTGAAATATTCAATGATATTGTCGCTCGGTATGGAGTACCAGAGATTGATTTGTTTGCATCCAGATTGAATCACCAGTTACCAAAGTATCTTTCATGGGAACCAGACCCTGGGGCAGTGGTGGTAGATGCATTCTCACTACACTTGGGTTGAATGTTTTTATATGCATTTCTCCCATTTTGCCTCATCTACTTTGCTTGCTTAAGATCGAGCAGGACTCCGCCTCAAGCATTTTTGTAATTCCTGACTGGCCGACACAGCCATGGTTTCCACTAGTTATGAGACTAATAACACAGCCTTTTATGGTTATTCCCAAAAGCAGTAACCTCCTGGTTCATCCTGTAACTGGGGAGAATCATCCACTACATGACCATATTAATCTATTGATTTGCAGATTCTGAGGAGACCGTTCCTGTGGCTCGGACTATCAGGGCGTACGGTGGATGTGATTACTGACGTTGAAGGGATAGCACTAAAACACAATATATTTATCATATCAAGAAATGGGAGGTGTTCTGCTTGCAGTCAAACATTTCATATCATACGGCAAGCGTACCTGACGTGTTGGAATTTCTTTCCACGCTATATTTTGATGAGCGACTCAAGCTATAGTGCCATCAGTAGTGCCAGGAGTGCCTTATCATCCTACCTGTGGTAAGGATCGGGACAACACTCTGTTGGGTCTCACCCTTTAATATCTCGGTTCATGAAGGGTATTTTTAACTGTAATCCCCCCAGCCCAGGTACACAGAAATCTGGGATGTGAGTGTGGTTCTCGTATTGCTTCGTCAATGGGACCGAGTAACATCTCTGTCATTGCCCAGACTCACTCTTAAAGTGGTTATGCTCATGGCTTGCAGTAGCTTCGACTGGACAGGATGGTCTCATCTGTCAACAACATAACCTTTTATGTTTATGATTTACTTAAGCAAAGCAGGCCAGGGATGTCAGGGATTAAACTTAATTTTATGGAAAACTCCATAGACTTTCACCTATGTGTAGTTACGCACTTACGGCGGTATATCAAGGTCACCAAGAGCCTCAAAGGCCCCGAATTAGTATTAATCATCAGTCACAAAAAGCCTCATAAGAAGGTGTCGGTACAGACCATCTCAAGGTGGCTGAAACAGGTTCTGGCTTGGGCCGGAGTGGACACTGATGTTTTTAAATCTCACTCCACCAGGGCAGCATCAACATCAGCAGCGAGGGCACTGGACATCCCTCTCGACCAAATCCTCGCGGCCGCAGTATGGTCCAATGAACTGACATTTGAAAGGTTCTATCATAAACCTCTTGTCACACCGGGGGTATTTGGCCACTCCATTTTTGAATTCTGTTTTGTAGCTTTCCCCTGGGAGAGAGGGGACGCTATTGTTTTTCTTTTTGTTAATTAAAGCATCAATGTGCTTAAGTCTGTATCATGTTTGAATGCATTATTTGTTATTACTCATCCTGTGTCATCCGAGGCAGTGTGTCGCATGGACTCGTATCCACGGCATGAAATCACAGAGCTTTGAAGTCTTCACGGAATCACTCACGTGACTCCGAATTAAAATAGTAACATTAAATGAGAACTTATTAGTTTGAAGTTTGATCTTTATTTTATGAGGGGTTACGATGAGCGATTACGTGCCCTCCTCTCCCAACCCTCATATCACAAAGGTCATCTGGTAGTTCTAGGTTTCTAATCTTACTATTTTACTTCAATTACTGTTGATTTAACACCGCTGCTTTGAAGATTGAAGCGCATGTGGACTGGCGGGACTTCTTCACGTAATCGCTCATCATAACTCCTCATCAAATAAAGATGAAACTTCAAACTGGTAAGTTCCCGTTTAATTTTACTATTCTCCTGTGCTCAAGGAATGATGTCCAAGGTTGCCTAACCCCTCACTATAGGTCAGGCCCTCAAATCTTGACAAAGTCATTGCAATTTCTTTCTGCATTCTTTCCAACTTATCATCTTATACCGTGGTGACCAAAACTAAACAATACTCAAAATGTGGCCTCACCGACATCTTATACTATTGCAACATAACATCCCAACTTCTATATTTAATACCCTGACTGGTGAAGGCCAACGTGCTGAAAACGATAATGACCACACTACATACCTGGGATGCCACTTTCATGTACCTGGACTCCTATAACCTTCTCCACATCACTCCACCGCGCCCTGCCATTTACTGTGTGGCCCTCCTCTGATTTGACCTTGAACATTTCTGCATTAAACAGCCATCAGCCCCCTTGCTCAACTGGTCAAGATCCTTTTTGATAATGATCTTCTCTACATCTACAATGCCACCCACTTTAGTGTCATCTGCAAATTTACTAATTATACCTTGTACCTTCTCAACCAAATCGTTGATGTACACCATAAACAATAATGGGCCTAGTACCGGTTCCTGAGGCACACCACTCGTCACAGGCCTGCAATGTAAAAAATAACCTTCCACCATTACTCTCTGCTTCCTTCCATGAAGCCACTCCTCTATCCAGTTGACTGGTTCTCCCTGAACCCCATGTGATCCAACCTTCCAAAGCAGCCTACCATGCCGAACCTTAACAAATGCCTTGCTGAGGTCCATCTTTACAACATCTACTGCTCTGCCCTCATCAACCTTTCTGATTACTACTTCAAAAAACTCAGTCAGATCTGTTACAGATGATCTTCCATGTATAACACCATGCCGACTAGCCCACATTAACCCCCCTCTACCCAAATGCATATATATCTTATTCCTCAAAATACTCTCCAGTAACTTGTCTACCACTGATGTTCGGCTCACTGGCCTATAGTTGCCAGGTTTTTCTTTGCCCTTCTTATTTAGAGGCACACCTTTAGCCACCCTCCAGTCTTCCACACCTCTCCCATATCTAATGAAGATTCATATATCTCAGCCAGGGCTCATGCAATTTCTTCACTAACTTCCCATATAGTCCATGGGCCAGAGGGGCCTACCGTGCACCTGGCAACTATAGGCCAGTGAGCCGAACATCAGTGGTAGACAAGTTACTGGAGAGTATTTTGAGGAATAAGATATATATGCATTTGGGTAGAGGGGGGTTAATGTGGGCTAGTCGGCATGGGCCAGAGGGGCCTACCGTGCACCCCCCCCCCCCCCCCCCTTGGGTCTTTCCTCCTTTGATTATTCTCTTCTCCACACACCTACGCCATGTCCGTTCACTTGACTTCACTGAATCTGGTTTGCACATATGGGTACTGAATCGGTACATCATTAGATATCAATGCATTGAAGATTTTGACGCCAATCTCTTTGAAGTTTGCAGGAATCTTTGAACTTTGAGATAATAGAATGCAGCATTGGCATCTTCCGCCTTGTTACTGGCAGGAGATTGTGAGTTGTCTACATCTTTCAATAGGTAGTGTAGGCCCTTGGATTTATCAGTCTTTGCATAGAAATCTGGTGTACCAATGGAGTAGGGTACAGGGGTCAGAGAGTACTTCATAATCTCCCGTAGATTGAGTTGACTGCCAGAACTTTGTGCTTTGACCATCAGTTGAAAAGCAATATCCCCTTGTTGCTTGTACTCTATTACCTTTCATTCAGATGGATTCAGCTTCACTCTTTTGTTTGTTTCTGCCGTGGTTTTGAGCTTCAGATTCTTGATGGGTTTGGAGAATGCTGTATTTTTCTCTCTGATGAACTTCTCTTTCTGTTCTTTCCCTGTGGTAAGTACCTTTATGACATCTTTCTCAACTTCAGCCAGAACACATGCACCAGAAGAGAGTACATACAACCCAGTCTTGTCATCTACGTCAAAAGGATCCAGGAAGCTCTTTACAGCATCAATGGCTTTCTTTACACATGTCCCACTTTTCCTTATCTCAGTTGGTTGTTGATCTGTGTATTTGCTTCCACGATAGGTACCACAAGTCACGTCTGCGAGTTGCCGAGAGAAAGTGTGCCGTTTCTGTTGAAGTTCGAACCCATCTCTGATAAGCACTTCTCCAAGATGCCAAAGAGCACAACACCACTACCACCACCTCGAGATTTGCCATGCTTCATGATCGTTTTGTCAACAGCACATTGGTTTCCAGGTATGAACGACCTAACGACACTGATGGCACCTCTTTCGAGGAAAGCCAGGGCACCGGGATGTGATTCTTTGATATTTGCCAAGAACACAGCAAGGTTGGTCAGATAGCGGGTGTAATTGTGACCACCAAAGGTGAAGAAGAGATCGGGCATAAGAAACAGACAGTGCAAGTACAACAGAAAGTTGTTCTCTTTCACAGACCTAATCAATGTGAGAGCAATTGAATTGAATTGAATTGAATTGAATTGGCTTTATTGTCATTCAGACCTTTCGGTCTGAACGAAATTTCGTGCCTGCAGTCATGCATATATAAAAATAACAATACCATACAATAAACACAAAATTAACATCCACCACAGTGAGTTCACCAAACACCTCCTCACTGTGGTGGAAGGCAAAAGTCTTAGAGTCTGTCTTTCCTCCCTCCTCACTCTCCCTCTGCGCTGAGGAGATCCAGGCCGCCGCCACCGCTGTCGCCGGAACGCCGGAACACTGCCACAGGGCCCGCCGTCGGAACGTCGCTGGAGCACCGCAGCTCCCGAAAGCCAGGCCGCCGCTGGAGCACCGCAGCTCCCAAAAGCCAGGCCGCCGCTGGAGCACCGCAGCTCCCGAAAGCCAGGCCGCCGCTGGAGCACCGCAGCTCCCGAAAGCCAGGCCGCCGCTGGAGCACCGCAGCTCAGAGGGAGCCAGGCCGCCGCTGGAGCACCGCAGCTCCCGAAACCCAGGTCACCGCTGGAGCACCGCAGCTCCCGAAACCCAGGCCGCCGCTGGAGCACCGCAGCTCCCGAAAACCAGGTCGCCGCCGGAAGCCAGGTCGCCGCTGAAGCTCTGAAGGCCGTGCCGCCGCCGCTGGAAGCTGGAAGGCCGTCACCTGGGCCTCAGCACAGACGGAGACGGTGTCGGGGGACACGACAGGAAAAGTCGCATCCCCCCGAAGGGAGAGACTAAAACCCCGTTTCTCCCACCCTCCCCCCCCCCCCCCCACACACACACAACCCAACAAACCAAAAATAAACGCCAAAAAACAGAATCCACACAGAATCCATGTACAACAACCAAAATTGTGCAGCCTTCCCGAGAGATCCTTTTCAAACATCAGCTTTGAAGCTCTCATACGACTCCATCAATGTGTTGAGATCTGCATTGGCCATGACTTCAACAAGTGCCTGCTTTGTTGACAATCGGATTACCTCTTGAAAGTTGCCCTTTGATTCCTCTGGTACACTGGACAGCACTGCATCTTTTCAGCCATAGACATGAATTAATCAAGAAGGAGCCTCTCCAAGCATTCCGCCATCGTCTTGTGGCAGTGCAGACTTCTGTCGTAGTTCTTTCCTGTCTTAACACCTTTCTTTTTTTTTTACACTTTAGTTTTTATTGCTTTTATGTATACACAAATAAAACACAAATATAACAACGAAACATACAACATTACAGTGAAACGTACAACAGTGCAGCGGGGGGTTCAGTTTACAATCAATGATGCAGTATACAGAACAATTTTCATATTAAAACATTTTCCAATAACTTACATTATTGTCTATAAAATTATACAGTGTTGATGTCTTTATTTCTATACCTAATCCATTTTTCCCATTTTCTTTTAAACTCGTCTTCTTTCACTCTTAGAGAATATGTCATTTTCTCCATGACAAATATTTCCTGTACTATGTCTAACCATTGTCTAAGTCTGGGCGTGTCCGCTCCAAGCCAGTTTCTTGTAATGGCCTTTCTGCCAGCTGTGAGTAGGATTTTAACCAAGTAGTGGTCTTCCTTCAGCACCACTGTATTTATATTACCCAGGTATAAAATGGAACACTTCTTGCAGACTGTATATCCTAATACCTCCATTAATTCTGAATTCACTCTGTCCCAAAATGGTTCTATTTTTGGGCAACTCCAGAAGATATGTGCATGGTTTGCGTCTGTTTGACCACATTGCCCCCAGCATGTTTGCTGCCTTAGAATTTGTTTGCTTTTTATGTTAGGCGTAATAAACAAATCAAAACTTTCCAATTAGATTCTCTCCAATTTTGTGAATTAGTGGATGTCTGTAGTGTTTCACACATATGATGCCATTCTTCTTCTGAGATTGTGATGTTCAATTCCATTTCCCACTTAAACTTTACATAAAATGTAGTTTTAGCGTGACATTCCATTAAACTATGATAAAGTTTAGAAATAACCCTTAATGTTTTTTGATGATACGCACTAACTATCACTTCTATCACTGGATTCTTTTCTTCTAGTGCCTCCCTTTTTACCTTTTTATTGTAATAATCTCTCAGTTGGAGGTATCTAAACAAGTCTTGGTTCCGAAGTGCAAATCTATCCTTCAAATCTTGAAAACTTCTTAGGTCTCCATTTTCAATAACAGTACAAAATGCAGTCATTCCTTTCTTCATCCCCTCTTTAAATGTTGAGTCATACATCCCTGGTTTAAATTCATTATCCAAACCTATCCATCTTAAAACCTTTTTGTCGTTTATTCAGTTTAAGTTGTCTGGTAAGAGTGAACCAGGTTTCTAAAGTAAATATCGTTATTGGATCGATTATACTCCCGATATGTCCAGGAAGCGCTTTTTCTCCCAATCCAGTGTTTGGATGTGGAAGTCAGGGATATATGTCTCAATCTCTTTCCACCTAGCTATATAGCTGTCCTCACATCAATTAATTAGTTGTCGAAGTTGGGCTGCATAGAAATATATCCTAAAATTTGGAAGTGCCATTCCACCTTTGTCCTTTGGCAACTGTAGTGTAGTGTATTGAATTCTGGCCTTCTTTCCTCCTCAAATAAATCTAGATATTAATTTATCCCATTCCATGAATTGTTTTAATGGTACCTCAATAGGCAGAGATTGAAACAAGTACAATAGCCTTGACAAAATATTCATTTTCAGCACATTTATCTTACTACTAAAATCCATTGGGTAGGTGGACCATCTTTCTATATCCTTTCTTATGTTTTGGTTGATGTGATTATAATTGGCCCCATACAACATTGATATATTTTCTATATATCCTGCATAAAAATTAAATTCATCTATGATCCCCATCATCCTTGGAAATGAGGTGTTTACTTCCGTGAGATACATCATTACATCATAACGTCATAACACCTTTCATAGAACCAGTAGACATGAGTCCCGATTCCATGAGGACATCCTGAAGTCCGGGTCCTTCCATTTTCTTTCCAAGCATTTTGATGTATGCACAAATGACATGAAATGTGCCAAACAACACAATGTGTTTCTTGTACTTTGCAGCATGACCCCACACAAGAGGATATGCCTTCATGCAGACACCCAAGTCGAATGTTGTAATGACATATTCTTGGCCAACCTCATGACTTGCTTCTTCAGAACCTCGTAAACACTCTTGAACTGTACTAAATTCCATGATGGGATGATTGATCACAGGATAGTAGTCAATTGTGGTCACATTTGAAGGCAGCTCACCTGTTGCTGAGACAAATCTGGCCCAAGCTGGAAGCTCTTGACCTTTCTCACTACTCGCTTTCCAGGAAAGCATCCGTGCCAGATCTTTTCTTGCACACTGATCACACTTCATCCCCGTCATCACGCTTCCAGTGCTACACATGAAAATTTGAAATTGCTTTCCGGTTGACATGGGATGATGGAAGAGGGCCACAAGAAAGAGGGCAAAGTGTGAAAAAACACAATTTTGACATAGATTGAAAAGGGGTTAAAAAGCATCGTCCAAATGAGTTTTTTTCTTGGGAACATAATTTTTCCGACAGAAGAAATACGATGAACAAAATGACGCCCAAGAAGTAGGTTCATCGGGGGGGGGGGGGTGAGATGCACGGTAGGCCCCTCTGGCTCACGGACTAATAGTGTTCTCTGATATATCTAATCAGGCCCAGGAGATTTATCTACCTCCGTACACCTTAGGATATTGAGCACTTGACAGTAATACTGACTGCCTCAAGACACTTTCATTAACTGTTCACGTCTTTCTCCGTGGTAAATACAGAGGAGAAATACTTTTTAAAGATCGTACCCATTTCCTGCAGCTCCACACAGAGATGACCCCTTTGGTTTCTGAGGGGCCTTAATCATTTTCTAGTCACCCCCTTTACTACATGTAAAATCTCTTTGGATTTCCCTTAATCTTTCCCTTAATAATCTGCCAAAGCCAATTCCTGTCCTCTTTTTGCGCAGCTGATTTCCTCAGTTGTATGATCCTCAGTTCCTGAAATTCCTCCATGGATACACTTGACTTCAGCTGCCTTGGCTTGATTTCAGCTGTCTATGTCCTATGTCCTATGCAGCCTTTTTTTGTCCTCACCAGGGCCTCAATTTATCGCTTCATCTAAGCTTTCTTTTGCCCACCTGCCTTGCTCTTCACTCTTAACAGGAACATGCATGCCCTGAACGCTTGTCATCACTTTTGAAATCATCTCACAAAAGCATCCAGTCGTTCCTTTGCCCATAAACCACTTGAGCAAGGTCCTGTCCTGAAAGTTGGGCTTGCCTCAAGTCAGAATTTTAATTTATGGGCCCATCTTATTTTTGTCTATAACTATCTTAAAGCTAATAGAACAAAAAGTATCTGATAACACTCACCCGCGGACACTTCACTTCACTTGTCCTTCCCAAAATACCTAAGAGTATTTTTTGCCCTCTCCCATGTAAGGCCCTCTACATATTGCCTGAGGAAACTTTCCTGAACATGTTTGACAAATTCAACCCCATGTAAGCCTTTTGCACTATGACAGTCCCAGTGTATATTTGGAAAGTTAAAAATTCCCTGATTAGCGTAGCGCAGAGATACAGCGCGGACACAGGCCCTTCGGCCCACTGAGTCAAAACCGACCAGTGATTCCCACACACTTACACTATCCTACACACACTAGTGACAATTTGCATTTATACCAAGCCAATTCACCTACAAACCTGGACATCTTTGGGGTGTGGGGGGAAGCTGAAAATCTCGGAAAAAAACCCACTGTGGTCACGGGGGAACATACAAACAGACAGCACCAGCGGTCAGGATTAAACCCGGGTCTATGGCATTGTAAGGCAGTAGCTCTACTGCTACGCCACCGTGCTGCCCACTAAAGTATAAAATTAGATTTGGCAACATTATTAGTCTGGCAGTTGCCTGCAATCTCCAAACATATTTGCTCTTCTCATTCCCATTGATTATGGGATAGGGCGAGACCGAGGCAAAAGAAGATGTCAAGCAAGCTGATGCAGTGTGATGCTTGCAGTATGTGGGAGGTCAAGGACACTGCTGGTGCCTCTGGATGCTACAAATGTGAGAAGTGCATCCAGGTACAGCTCCTGAAGGACCGTGTTGGGGAACTGGAGAAACAAGTGGATGACCTCAGGTTCATTCGAGAAACTGAGTCGTTTCTCGACAAGTCCTTCAGTGAGATTGTTACACCCAAGGCACTAGAAGAGAGAAGGTGGGTGACGGTGAGAAAGGGAGGAAAACATGGGATGCAAAGGTCCCCGGGTGTTGTACCTCTTGTGAACAGGTTCACCCACGTGGAAGCTGCCGGGACAGAAGACGGTATCCCACTGAGCGGCGGACTGGCTTGCCAAACAAAAAGGGCTGATGAGCCAAACCCACAGAGGCCAAAGTCGGGCAACGCCATTGTAGTTGGAGACTCCATTGTGAGAGGTACGGACAGGGGTTTTTGCGGCAACAGACGGGATTCCAGGATGGTGTGCTGCCTTCCTGGTGCCAGGATCCAGGATGTTACGGACAGAGTGCAGACAATCCTCAAGGGCGAAGGTGACCAGCCGGAAGTGGTCGTGCATGTTGGCACAAATGATGTTGGAAAGAAGGAGATGAATTTTTTGCAGCGGGACTTCAGAGAGCTCGGAAAAATGCTGAAAAGCAGGACTTCCAGGGTTGTTATCTCCGGTTTGCTTCCAGTTCCTCGTGCTGGCGAGAGCAGGAACAGGGAGATATGGGACCTGAATGTGTGGCTGAGGAACTGGTGCAGGGGGCAGGGATTTAGATTCTTAGATCACTGGGATTTTTTTTATAGTAAGGGGGAACTGTACAAAAGGGACGGATTGCATCTTAACAGGTGGGGGACCAGCATTCTGGCCGGCAGGTTTGCCACTGCTACATGGATGGTTTTAAACTGAATAAGGGGGGTGGGGTATCAAATGGGATAGTCGAGGACGGAGTTAGAGGGAAAGAGAGTAAAGCGATGGTTAATGACCCCAGAATTAACGGGGAAGAAAGCTCACAAAGGGATAGGAGAGTATGGCCAAGTGTAATAGGGATCGATGTGAAAGGGGCCACTTGTCAACATAATTGTATAAGGAGTAAGAGTGTTGTAAAAACAAGCCTGAAGGCTTTGTGTCTCAATGCGAGGAGCATTCGTAATAAGGTGGATGAGTTGAAGGTGCAGATAGCGATTAATGACTATGCTATAGTTGGAATCACGGAGACTTGGCTCCAGGATGACCAAGGCTGGGAGCTGAACATCCAGGGATATTCAATATTCAGGAGGGATAGACGAAAAGGAAAAGGAGGTGGGGTAGCGTTGCTGGTGAGAGAGGAGATTAATGCAATAGAAAGGAAGGACATTAGCGTGGAGGATGTGGAATCGATATGGGTAGAGCTGCGAAACTCTAAGGGGCAGAAAACGCTAGTGGGAACTGTGTACAGGCCACCTAACAGTAGTATTGGAGTTGGGGATGGCATCAAACAGGAAATTAGAAATGCGTGCAACAAGGGTAACACGGTTATAATGGGTGACTTCAATCTGCATGTAGATTGGGTGAATCAAATTGGCAGGGGTGCTGAGGAAGAGGATTTCCTGGAATGTATGCGGGATAGTTTTCTCAACCAACATGTGGAGGAACCAACGAGAGAGCAGGCTATTCTAGACTGGGTATTGAGTAATGAGGAAGGGTTAGTTAGCAGTCTTGTTGTGCGTGGCCCCTTGGGCAAGAGTGACCATAATATGGTTGAGTTCTTCATTAGGATGGAGAGTGACAAAATTAAGTCAGAAACAAGGGTTCTGAACTTGAACAAAGGTAACTTTGAAGGTATGAGATGTGAATTGGCCAAGATAGACTGGCAGGTGATTCTTAAAGGGTTGACAGTGGATGTGCAATGGAAGGTATTTAAAGACTGCATGGATGAAGTACAAAAGTTGTTCATACCAGTTTGGCAAAAGAATAAATCGGGGAAGGTGGTGCATCCATGGATAACAAGGGAAATCAGGGATAGTATAAAAACAAAAGATGAGGCATACAAATTTGCCAGAAAGAGCAGCCTACCGGAGGACTGGGAGAAATTCAGAATCCAGCAGAGGAGGACAAAGGGCTTAATTAGGAAAGGGAAAATAGATTATGAAAGGAAACTGGCAGGGAACATAAAAACTGACTGCAAAAGTTTTTATAGATATGTAAAGAGAAAGAGACTAGTTAAAACAAATGTTGGTCCCTTGCAGTCAGAAACAGGTGAATTGATCATGGGGAACAAGGACATGGCAGACCAATTGAATAACTACTTTGGTTCTGTCTTCACTAAGGAAGACATAAATAATCTGCCGGAAATAGCAGTGGAACGGGGGTCAAATAAGATGGAGGAACTGAGTGAAATCCAGGTTAGCCGGGAGGTGGTGTTGGGTAAATTGAACGGATTGAAGGCCGATAAATCCCCAGGGCCAGATAGTCTGCATCCCAGAGTACTCAAGGAGGTAGCCACAGAAATAGTGGATGCATTAGTGATAATTTTTCAAAATTCCTTAGATTCTGGAGTAGTTCCTGAGGATTGGAGGGTAGCTAATGTAACCCCACTTTTTAAAAAAGGAGGGAGAGAGAAAGCGGGGAATTACAGACCAGTTAGTCTAACATCGGTAGTGGGGAAACTGCTAGAGTCAGTTATTAAAGATGGGATAGCAGCGCATTTGGAAAGTGGTGAAATCATTGGACAAAGTCAGCATGGATTTACGAAAGGTAAATCATGTCTGACAAATCTGATAGAATTTTTCGAGGATGTAACTAGTAGAGTGGATAAGGGAGAACCAGTGGATGTGTTATATCTAGACTTTCAGAAGGCTTTCGACAAGGTCCCGCAAAAGAGATTAGCATACAAACTTAAAGCACACGGTATTGGGGGTTCAGTATTGATGTGGATAGAGAACTGGCTAGCAGACAGGAGGCAAAGGGTAGGAGTAAACGGGTCCTTTTCAGAATGGCAGGCAGTGACTAGTGGGGTGCCGCAAGGCTCAGTGCTGGGACCCCAGCTATTTACAATATATATTAATGACTTGGACGAGGGAATTCAATGCAACATCTCCAAATTTGCAGATGATACCAAGCTGGGGGGTATAGTTAGGTGTGAGGAGGATGCTTGGAGGCTGCAGGGTGATTTGGATAGGCTGAGTGAATGGGCAGATGCATGGCAGATGCAGTACAATGTGGATAAATGTGAGGTTATCCACTTTGGTGGCAAAAACATGAGGGTAGACTATTATCTGAATGGTGGCAGATTAGGTAAGGGGGAGATGCAACGAGACCTGGGTGTCATGGTACACCAGTCATTGAAAGTAGGCATGCAGGTGCAGCAGGCAGTGAAGAAAGCAAATGGTATGTTAGCATTCATAGCGAAAGGATTTGAGTATAGGAGCAGGGAGGTTCTACTGCAGTTGTACAGGGTTTTGGTGAGGCCACACCTGGAGTACTGCGTACAGTTTTGGTCTCCAAATCTGAGGAAAGACATCCTTGCCATAGAGGGGGTACAGAGAAGATTCACCAGACTGATTCCTGGGATGTCAGGACTTTCATATGAGGAAAGATTGGATAGACTCGGTTTGTACTCGATGGAATTTAGAAGATTGAGGGGGGATCTTATAGAAACCTACAAAATTCTTAAGGGGTTGGACAAGCTAGATGCTGGAAGATTGTTCCCGATGTTGGGGGAGTCCAGAACAAGGGGTCACAGTCTAAGGATAAGGGGGAATTCCTTTAGGACCGAAATGAGGAAAACATTCTTTACACAGAGAGTGGTGAGTCTCTGGAATTCTCTGCCACAGAAGGTAGTTGAGGCCAGTTCATTGGCTATATTTAAGAGGGCGTTAGATGTGGCACTTGTGGCTAAAGGGATCAGGGGGTATGGAGAGAAGGCAGGTACGGGATACTGAGTTGGATGATCAGCCATGATCACATTGAATGGCGGTGCAGGCTCGAAGGGCCGAATGGCCTACTCCTGCACCTATTTTCCATGTTTCTATGTTTCTATTTGGGGGCCTGTAGCACACTCCCAATAAGGTGATTATCCCTTTTTTTAAATTTTCAGCTCCAACTCACTGAACAAACTATCAGTAATGTCATCTCAGACTACTGCCATGACATTCTCCTTAATCAATAAAGCAACATCCACACCTCTTCTACCTGTGTCTCTATCTCACCTGTACTTTGGAACATTAAGCTGCCAGTGCTGTCCCTCTCTTAGCCAGGTTCCCGTAATGACTCCAACATCCCAGGCGCGCATACCTATCCATGCCCTGAGTTCATCCGCCTTACCCATCAGGCCTGTCACATTAAAATGTGCAATTCAATCCAACAGTCCTTCCTCCCTCCGACCATGCTCCTGCCTATTCTATCCACTGAACTTTTTTATCACCATCCACAGAGACGTACAGCCTCTTATCTCCCTCAGTCCTGTATTGGATCCCATACCCCTTCCAATCTGGTTTAAACTCACCAGTGTAACACCAGCAAACCTGCCTTCCAGGATGTGTAAGAAAGAACTGCAGATGCTGGTAAAATCAAAGGTAGACACAAAATGCTGGAGTGATTAAATGGGTGAGGAAGCATCTAGGGAGAGAAGGAATGGGTGACATTTCAGGCCGAGACCATTTTTCAGACTTGGGTCTGAAGAAGGGCCTCGACCCGATACATTGCCCATTCCTTCTCTCTATCCATGCTGCCTCACCCGCTGAGTTACTCCAGCATTTGGTGTCTACATGCCAGCCAGGATATTGGTTTCCCTCCAGTTCAGACACAACCACATTCCTCTTGTAGAAATATCCCAATGGTCCAATAATCAGAATCCAACTCCTCAACCACAAATTAATCTGTCCTATCTTCCTGTTCTTATCCTCACAAGCACATGGCATTGAAAACAATTCAGGGAAATCATTAAGCCCCTGTCCCACTTAAGTGTCTTTGGCATGCTAATTACGTGACCTCGTGGTCGTGTTGAAGCGCGCCGGTCCCACGAAGGACGCGCGCGACTTGATGCATCCGCACAGCCGTCTGGTGCACGTGACTTTATTTGAAGATGGACACAAAATGCAGGAGTAACTCAGCGGGACCGGCAGCATCTCTGGAGAGAAGGAATGGGTGATGTTTCCGGTCGAGACTCTGCTTCAGTCAGAAAGAAGGGTCTTGCACCGAAACGTCATCCGTTCCTTCTCTCCAGAGCTGCTGCCGGTCCCACTGAGTTACTCCAGCATTTGTGTCTATCTTCAATTTTCTTGGCCCCGCACTGGGATTAGAAGTGGGGGCGGACCGGATCTGCAACGGCCGTGAGCCCCAGGCCGAGTTCGGCAATCGTTTGCCTGCTTCTGCTTCTGTTGGAGGTGAGACGTTGCGTCGCGCCAGGGTCTTGAACTTGTCCCACTTTGGCCATCAGTTATGCGACAGGCGAAGATTTCGTTCGCTACAAAATTTCGGAGCGCCGCGCGATACCGCGCACAACTCCACACAGTTCCGCGCTTCTTAGTGGGACCGGCCCTGCGTGGCTACACAATACCCGTGCGCGTCAACGCGATGACGAGGTTGCATAATTTGCGTGCCAAGGACACAAGTGGGACAGGGCTTTTACCCTGGAGGTCCTGATTTTACACTTTTGCCCAAATTATTTTGCAGGACCTCATGCTTTTCCTTCCCGTGTCATCTGTGCTAACCTGCACAATGACCTCTGGCTGCTCCCCACCCCGATGAGAATGTGTAAGAAGGAACTGCAGATGCTGGTTTAAACCGAAGATAGACCCAAACTGCTGGAGTAATTCAGCGGGACAGGCAGCATCTCTGGAGAGAAGGAATAGGTGACCTTTCGGGTCAAGACCCTTCTTCTGAAGAAGTGCCTTGCAACCGCTCCAAGACATCCTGGACCCTGGCACCAGGGAGGTCACACATCCTGGAGTCCTATTTGCTGCCAGTGAATCTCCTGTCTGCCCCCCTAACTAGTGAATCTTCTACAACTATTGCTCTGCCTGACATTATTCTTCCCCACTGTGCCTCAGAGCCAGGCTTGTAGCCACAGCCCTCCCTGCCACTGCTGCTCATCCCTGAATGGTCATCCCCCCCCCCCCACAGTATCCAAAAGGATATACTTGTTTTGTAGGGGAAAGCCCAAGGGGGTCACCTGCACTTTTTACTCCCTTTACTCATGGTCTCCCACCTACTCTCTCTGTACATTAGGCATGACCACCTCACTGTGAGTCGTATTTAAGAAACTCTCATTCTCCCACATGATCCTGAGGTCAGCCAACTGCAGCTCTGGTTTCCTAATGCAACCTGTAAGGAGCTGCACCTGGACACAATTCCCACAGGTGTAGTCATCAGGGACACCAGCAGCTCCCTGACCCTCCCCCACCCTGCAAGACAAATATACTACCTGCCATCTATCCTGCACTAAACCAAGAAACAAAAAGCACAAACATTACACACACAGCAGACTGTACCTTTACCTCCTGTCCCCTCCTCTGCTCAGACTACTCACCAAAGACCCTCACCTCCCCTCGACACAACTTCTCTCCCACTCAGCTGCTCCCACTAGATCACTCTGTTACACCATGCCTTTTTTTTGATGCTCAAATAGCCAATTTTGATCACCCAACCAATCCAATGAGTATCTTTTCAATTCTCTCGCTCCTGCTCTGACACTGAAATTAACTGGCTCCCTCAATACACGGGCTAGCTTTTCAATCCCCTGCTCCTGGTCCGACCATCACTACTTGAAGGAATCAAAGAGCAAAATAATTATGTCACAATCTGTGATAAATGTGTTTGTGTCAAAAATAATTTGCTCTTTGTATAGTATTATAAAGAGCATAATTAACAAGAAATATCTTTCGCAAGGCCATCACAGTGGCTAGAATTGGGTACATTTTTGGGATGCTAAGATATGCACATATACCTTAAACATTCACTGATGGGTAACTTTATCTTTGTACCTTTCACTTCTTGCTGCACCAGGGAGAAATAAAACACTCAGACAGGCAAAACAAATCGTAAATATTAAAATAATATTGTCAGTAGGTTTCCATCTTATCTGTTGGACATGGCAGGTGATTATTCTGCTGAACTTTGCAGAAATTCTCATTTCTCTTTGCCTACCAATAGATCAGAAATGGCTGTTCCTGGTGACAACATTATTTGATTGTGTGGCAGGAGCGACATGATGACCTTTGCAGTTGATAAAACTGTTAAGTTGTTAGTACTAGGAAGAAAAATGGGCATTTCTTTCAACTCAACCGCTCCATATTTCCAAGTTATATCCTTATGCTTATATAATTTTATGTAGTTTAATAACATTATTTCCTAATATTAGGTAATTCTTTGCATGTCATGTGTGCTGAATATTTCAATAACAGCTTCAGTTTATTTGGGAGGTCCATATAGGATTTAGAAGATAATTTAAATTAAGACAGTTATGTTCATGCCTTTGAAACTCAAGGAAATTAATATCAGAAACTATTGAATAAGAATATATTTAAATTGGTCCATTAACACATTCCTATCGAGTTGCCCATTCATTGTCTAACGGGCAAGAATGTCACCACCAAAAACAAACTTAGTGATCGACAATCAAAGACATAAGGTACAAAAAAAATCTCAAAGAAATTGGAAACAAAGCTCCCACAAATCATTCTCGTTAATCTTTTCTTGACCCTTTCCAACACCTTTGCATCCTTCCTCTAATGTGACGCTCACAATTGATTACTATACTTCAGTTGATGCGAAGTCATTGTGTTATAAAGAGTCAGTGTAATGTCCCAGCGTTTGTACTCTTTGTCTCAATTGATAAACCCTGGAGTGTTGTATATTTTTTTAAGGCTTTCTCAACCTGCCCTGCCACTCTCAATAATTTATCCTGAACTTCATGAGACATAGAACAATGCAGCACAGGAACAGACCATTCGGCCCAACATATTTGTGCCAAACAGGATGACAAGTTAAACTGATTTAATCTGATGACATGATCCATTTTCCTCTATTCCTTGCACTTTAAAATGGCTATCTAAAAGCCTCTTGATCACCATTGTATCTGCCTACAATGCTTTCTAGGCCCTCACCACTCTATGTAAAAAATAACTTGTTCAGCACATCTCTAATATTATAAAACTCTGATCTTGGATGTGAATGTATTTATTTGTGTGTGTGTGTGTCTTGTGTGTGTGTGATTCACATATCCTTGAATATACGATTCGCTAACGGTAACATTTTTACATATTCCGATAGAGATTTACCACATGATTCCAAAAAATGAGTTTTTTAATTAAAATTGTTCACAAATCTTTTTATGGCTAACAAGCTGATGCGGCCAGCTGAGCACACTTTTCAAAGTGCAGCCTGCTGGGCACTGTTTCTGCATACGCTGCGAGTTACATTAACCTTCCCTCCAAAAGGAGGGAAGAAGATAATACGTTATTACCTTCATCATCGTGTGCTGTGGTGGACGTTTATGTTAATTTTTATGTAGTTGTGTGTCTTGTTGCTTTTTTGGTTTGACTGTTTTGCAAATCAAATTCCGTGTATGTTTGTACATACTTGGCTAATAAATTAATTTAAATTACAATTACAATACCTCCCACTTGCTCGGATTAAACTCCACCTGCCATTTCTCTGCGCATTTCAAAAGACTTTTGATAGGGATTATGGGATGTGGAGTAAAGGCATTTGGTGACTGATTGGAGGTGAGTAGGGGAGTGTCATTAGTGCTCAGGAGATGGGTGGCTTGGTTGCTTGGAATGTTCTATTGGCAGGCTGGCCTTCATCAGTCAGGGAATTGAGCACCTAGGTTTGGACGTTATGTTACAGTTGTACAGAACATTGGGAAGGCTGTACTTCAAACATTGTGTTCATTTTTTGTCAGCCTTCCATAGGAAAGATGCCATTACATGGGAAAGGGTGCAGAGAACATTTATGAGGATCTTGCCGGGACTCAAGAGCCTTGAGGGGGAGATTTGGCAGGCCAGGACTTTATTCTTTGGGGCACAGATGGTAAGTGTGCGGTCATCTCAACCAGGCAACTCTTGATGGAACATGCCTGGTTGAACTTCACAAGCACACTTTACTTCAGATTGAATAAATTTACTTTTCCAAAAAACTGAAAAAATGCCATTTAATTTCTATGCAATAATCTCAGGATAATTGATAAACCCTTTAGAACTGAAATTTGTTTTTTTTTTACACTGTGCAGCAGAGTGGTGTAGTGTAATAGTTATTGTGTTACAGCTCCTGAGATCAGGTTTCGAGCCTGAACGTTTTCACCCTCTCCTTGTCACCGGTCAGCCATATGCCTGATTAGGCATATAAAAGGACTGGACAAGCTAGCAGCAGGAAATATGTTCCCAATGTTGGGCAAGTCCAGAACCAGGGGCCACAGTCTCAGAATAAAGGGGATGTAATTTAAGACTGAGGTGCGAAAAAACGTTTTCTCCCAGAAAGTTGTGAATTTATGGAATTCCCTGCCACAGAGGGCAGTGGAGGCCAAATTACTGGATGGATTTAAGAGAGTTAGATAGAGATCTAGGGATTAGTGGAGTCAAGTGATATGGGGAGAAGGCAGGCACGGGTTATTGATAGCGGACGATCAGCCATGATCACAATGAATGATGGTGCTGGCTCGAAGGGCCGAATGGCCTCCTCCTGTACCTATTTTCTATATTTCTATGTTTCTATGTTTCTATGCCGTCATGCGTGCTCATGCTTTCTCTCTTGCTTTTTAGGGTAAATGGCCTCTGTCAATTACCCCAACTGTAGATGGGTGGCAAAATAATTGGGAGAATTTAGCCATTCAGCCCAAGGGCTTCTCCCTTCACTGGATGGATCATACTGCATCTTCGGGCAAGGTTAGCAGCGGTGGTATCTGGTTTCTAATCAATACCTTGTGGTGCTCAGGCTTGGCAGTCCTGGAGAGTTCATGCTCCGTGGACCTGTGAAGTGCCGTCCCTACCACCTACCAAGGGAATTCACCTCAGCTATCCTGACAGCACTCTCCACCCTCCCCCACTCCCCCCAAGCAGACGTCAAGCTTGCTCTGAATGAACTGTACTCCACTATCAATAGCCTCAAGACAAAACACCGCAAAGCCCTGGTCATTGTAGCTGGAGACTTCAATCAAGCCAACCTCTGGGGGGGGAGGCGTGTACTACCAAAGTTTTCTTGTCCCACCAGAGCCAAAGGCACCCTTGTCTACTGTTACACAACAATAAAAAATGTCTACCACTCTGTCCCTTGGCCACATTGCTGGGAATCTAATCAGCTAGCCCTGCTTCTGCTCCCTGCCTACAAACAAAAATTGCAGCAGGAGGATCCGGTACAGAGAGTTGTTAAATGCTGGACAACGGACATGGATGACATCTCACGTGACTGCTTTGGCTCAGTGCACTGGTCCATGTTCAGGGATTCTGCAACTAATCTGAATGAGTACACCACTGCCGTGACTGACTTAATCAACAAGTGCCTGTGTGCCGACGAAAATAATCTGAGTGTTCCCCAACCGGAAACCAGAGGTGAACCGCGAGGTACAATCCCGAGCAGTTCCGCTGTGATCTCAACACAGCTATCAAAAATGCCAAGAAATAATAGCGGAAGACTTGAGTCTCAGTATAATCACTCGGATGCACGGAGAATGGGGCATGGTCTGAATAAGATGCAACGCAAGGTCAGGCAACATCATTGGTGATAGTGTGATCCTACCTGATGAACTGAATGCTTTTCATGCTTGCTTCAAACAGAAGGGCAACAGGGCGGTGACACCTGGCTCTTCAGACTCAAGTGTACCTCTTCCCAGGGTCACTGTTACAGAGTTAGATCAGGTTTCCCGAGGGTGAACCCACGGAAAACAACTGACCCAGACGGTGTTCCTGGCTGTGTCCTTGGTAGCTGAGTGGACCAGCAAGTGGGAGTATTCACGGACATTTCTAATCTCTCCCTACTCCGTTCTGAAGTACCCACCTGCTTCCGGAAGACCTGCTTCCCATCATCCCTATGCCGAAGAAAAGCAGGATCTCATGCCTAAACAACCACCGTCCATTGGCCTTCACACCCACCATCATCAAATGTTTCGAGAGGCTTGTCAAGGAACACATTAAATCCAGTCTACCAAGTGGCTTTGACCCACTGCAGTTTGCCTACCCTGGCCCTACACTCGGCACTGGAACACCAGGATTAGAGAGACAATTAAGTCAGACACCTATTCATAGACTACAGGTCTGCCTTTAACACCATTATACCATCCCTCATTACCAAACTCGCAGGACTTGGAGTCAGAACCCATCTCTGCAAATGGATCCTCTACTTCCTGATCAAACAGTGAAGATAGAGGACAAGTTATCCTGTACGGCAATCCTCAACACTGGTGCTCCACAAGGATGCATTCTCAGCCCCCTTCTTTCCTCCGTGTAAACTCACGACTGTGCAGCCATGTAAATTCAATTTATAAATTCACAGACTACACCATTGTTGTGGGGTGGGTATCAAATAATGATGAGATGGAGTACAGGAAGGAGATTGAGAACCTTGTGTTCTGTGTCAAGACAACAACCTTTCCCTCAATATTAGCAAGACAAAGGAAATAGTGATCGACTTCAGGGAACGAAGCAGTACAGATACCCCAGTTTGCATTGACGGTCCTGAAGTAGAGGTGGTTGCAAACTGCAAATTCCTAGGTGTAAATATCATCAACGACATCTTCTGGACCAACCGTATTGAAGTAATGACCAAGAAAGCACACCAAAGCCTCTACTTCCTTAGAAGGCATCGGAAGTTTGGCATGTCCTCAACAATTCTCACCAACATATACAGATGTGCCATAGAAGACATATTATCGGGATGCTAAGCAGCTTGCTTTGGGAACAGCTTAATCCAAGACCGTGAAAAATTGTAGCAAATTATGGTTGCAGCTCAGACCATCACGCAAACTAACCTCCCTTCCATTGACTCCATTTATACCTCATGCTGCCTTAGCAAGGCCAGCAGCATAATCAAGGATGAGTCACACCCTGGCTACACTCTCTTCTCCTATTTCTCATCAGGCAAGAGGTATAGAAGTGTCGAAAACTCACACCTCCATATTCAGGAAGAGGTCTTCCCGGCTGTTATCAGGCAACTGAACCATCCTTTTTTTTATTTTTAATATTTTTATTTAATAGAGGTAAATACATCAGTGTACATCACATATATATTGTTACAATCATTGTTACAAGGAAAAATAATAGAAACAAAGAGAGTAAAGTAGGTGAAAAGAGTTGTGAAAGTGAAAGAGCGTGCCAAAGGGGAGAAAAAAAAACCCTTGGTCAAAGAATTAGAGAAAGAGGATTAAGAGATAGATCCTAGAGAAGAAAAAGAAAAAAGAGAGATAGAAAAAGAAAAAAAAAGCCAGCTACTATATTATATATATCACGCAAAAGGAATCCACCAACTCGATTGTTTTTCATCCCCCCCCCCCACCAAGACCCGAGGTACTCCTGCACCCTATCTTTGTAGCAATTCTATAAATGCAGACCACGTCTGATAGAAAGGATCTGATTTTCCTGCCAGGCGGAGTCTCATATCTTCCAGATGTAGTGTTTCAAACATAGTTGAAATCCACATATTTAATGTTGGTATAGGGGCATTTTTCCAGAATTTTAAGATTAGCTTTTTTCCTATTATTAAGCCGGAATCAAATAAATTCTTTTGATACACATTTAATTCCGAACTACCTTCTGTCATTCCAAAAATAATCCATTCTGGCTTTGGTGTCATTTTTATTTTAAACAGTTTTGTGAAGATTTCAAAGATTTCAATCCAAAACCTTTGAATTTTTGTACAAAAGATGAATGAGTGCACTATAGTAGCTTCTTGAAACTGGCATTTTTCACAAATTGGTGAGATGTTGGGGAAACATTTATTTAATTTAGTTTTTGGGTAGTATAATCTGTGTAAAATTTTAGATTGTATTAAAATGTGTCTTACATTAATTGAGCATTTATGCACACTTAATAAGTACTCTTTCCACCTTTCATTGGATATTTTTATGCTTAATTCATTTTCCCACTCACCTCTGATACCTTCCATTGTTGGTATTACTGCATTTAGTATAATATTATATATACATGAAATTAAATTTGCTGATTCCGCCATTGTATTCATTGCTTCATCTAGTAAGTCTGATGGCATTTTGTGAAATTCTTGTGCATGTTTTTTCAGATAATCACATATTTGAAAATATTTAAAATACTGATTGTTACCTAGATTGTATTTTAGTTGTAATTGTTTAAATGATAGTAGTTTTCCCGTTTCATAAAAATCCTGCTCTTTCCCATTGTATAAATGCTTAATCTATAATTGAGGGTTTAAAGAGAGGGTTTTTAGCAATAGGAGATAGGAGAGATAAGTTTCTTAATTTTAAGTTGTATTTTATTTGTTTCGAAATTCTGATTGTACTCTGTATAATTGGGTTTTTGTTGTAGTTTGTATTATTCACCGTCTTTGGTGAAAGAAGGATCGCACCAATATTAAAGGGGGAGCAGTCCTCTTTCTCCATAATGATCCATTCCGGTTGTTGAGGAGAGTTATCCAACAATTGAATCATATTTCAAATATTTACCGACCAATAATAATACATGAAATTAGGGAGTGCTAAACCCCCGACTACTTTGGGTTTATTCAGGAGTGGTCTTTGTATTCTATGGGACTTATAATCCCAAATAAAATTTGTAATATCAGAGTCCAATTTTTTGAAAAACTTTTTGGGTAGGTATACTGGGATTGATTGGAACAGGCATAGAATTTATGGTAAAAAAAAAATCATTTTTATGGCATTTATTCGACCTTTTAAGGACATCGGAAGCGTTTTCCAGAATTTAATTAAATTATGTAGTTTCTTAAGTACAGGGTTATAGTTTGCATTAAGCATGTCTTAATATCTTCTAGTAATATCAATACCCAAATATTTAAATTTTTCCACAGCTATTTTAAAAGGAAATTGTATGCGATGTGTAGAATCTTTCAGTTTTATTGACATGATTTCACTTTTATTCCAGTTTATTCTGTAACCTGAAAATGAACTGAAATCCTCGATTAAGTTTAGAATATTGGGTATAGTGATATGAGGCTTTGTGATGTACAAAAGTACATCGTCAGCGTATAATGATATTTTATTGTTTGAATTTTTTGTATTATATCCGTGGATATTCGGATGAGTTCTAATACTTTCCGCTAGTGGTTCAATTATGAGGGCAAATAACAATGGTGATAATGAACAGCCTTGTCTATTACCCCTTGACAGTTGAAATTTTGTGGATAAGATATTGTTAGTTAATATTCTGGCTGTTGGTTTATTATATATTAATTTAATCCATTGAATGAAGTTCTCTCCCAGTTGCAATTTTTGCAATACCTTAACCATATCCACCCATCAACCTGATCGAATGCTTTCTCTGCATCCAGCAAAATAATTGCGAGATTTGTATCTTTAGTTTGGTGTCAGTGCATTATGTTAAGCAGACGTCTCAAATTATTAAATGATTGTCTCTTAGGGATAAACCCCGTTTGATCCGGATGTATTAATTTACTGGCGTACTTAATCTTCTTGCTAATATTTCTGCTAATATATTTTGATCTGTGTTTAACAACGCGATAGCTCTATAAGATCCAGGTTCTTCCTCATCTTTGTCTTTCTTAAGTATTAATGTAATCATAGATTCTGCTAATGTATCAGGTAAAATTTGTTCTCTAAAAGCATGTGTATACATTTTCTGTAGGCGAGGAATAAATATATCGTAAAAACTTTTATAGAATTCATTACTGAATCCGTCAGGCCCTGGTGTTTTTCCATTTTTTAATGAGATTATTGTTTCTTCTATTTCCTTATTTGAGATTTGTGCTCACAATTCCCCTTGTTCCTGCAATTCTAGTTTGGGAAGATTGCAATTATCCAGAAACTCAGTAACTTTGTTGGTGTTTTGGATGTATACAAATTTTCATAAAATTGCACAAATCTTTTATTAATTTAGTTTGGTAATGTTAATACTTCCCCTGTATCTGATTTAATCTTTGAAATCGTATGTTCCTTTTCTCATTTTTTTAACTGGCGTGCGAGAAGTTTATGGGGCTTATCCCCAAATTCAAACTGTTCCTGTCTTATGATTTGGAATAATCTTATAACTTTCTCTGATAGTAATTTATTTAATTTAAATTTTAGTATTAATATTTTATTATGTTTATCCATGGACGGGTCTTCAGCATAATCTATATCCAATTGTCTAATTTGTTCCTCTAGCTGCCGTTGTTCATTCTTTTTTTTTATTATGAAAGGCTTGGAATGAGATTAAAACACCTCTAATAAAAGCTTTGAAAGATTCCCATAGTAATGTAGGTAATGTGTCTGGCGTGTCATTTATTTTTAAAAAAAGATCCATTTGCTGTCTTAGATATATACTCCCTTGCGTGTCTTTTAAAATTTGGGGGTTGTACCTCCAAAATGATGTATTCTTAGACATTCCTTCTATTTAAAAAAAAAAGTTAGGGGGGAATGATCTGAAATCGTATTTGTATTGTATTTTGGATTCAGAGTATATGGAATCAATTTTTTGTCTACCAGGAAATAATCTATACATGACTAAGTCTTGTGTACCAATGAATAGAACGAATATTCCTTGCCGGTCGGATTTGCAATCCTCCAAACATCTGTTATATTTGTATTTTTTATATATGTTTAAATGTTCACTAGTTTTAGATTTCGTATTACCTCGCTGTTTTTGACTGGAGTTATCTAAGTAAGGGTCTAAAACACAGTTAAAGTCTCCACCAATTATAACATTCTGATAATTATATTCTGCGATTATATTCAGAATTTTATTTTAAAAATGCGGATTATCAAAGTTAGGCGCATATATATTTACCAATGTGATTGGGATTGCATGGATCTCACCGGTAACTATCAAATATCTCCCATCCTTATCTGTTAAGGTATTTTTCTGTTCAAATGGTATACCTTTGCGAATAATGATAGACGTGCCTCTGGATTTTGACGTGTATGACGAATGAAACGTTTGGCCTATCCAGTTCGCCCTCAATCTAGCTTGATCTTGAAATTTAAAATGCATTTTTTGGAGAAAGATAACATCTGTGTTGTATGCTTTCAGCTGAGCTAAAATCTTACCCCTTTTAATGTTTTCGTTAGCCCCCCTAATATTCCAACTGCAAAATGAGATTCCTCCCAGTTTATTTTGTTTAATGTTTTGCATTTTGGCTAGGTTTAGTGCCTGTGTATCATGCGGTGCATCCGTACCTCAGCTCTTTAAAAATGGGGGAACATTTAACCTACCAAGTTCAATTTGTGGATTCCTTTTGCGATTCTCTTTGAATAAAAAACACACACATGTGATTAATTGTGATAATTTAAAAAAATGAGTAAAAGTGAAAATACAGTGACCGGGCTTGTTGGCACTATAATAAGTGGCCCACCTGTTGGTGGGAGAAAACATTATATCGACTTCCATTGTCGATGTTAGAATACAAATAGCTCCGCTCCCTCAGTTAGTCATAACATATCCATACTAGAGCAGTGCTGGTTCAAAATCAACGATATAGTACCCAATTGCAGTTTATATATCCATTTCATATGTATTCCCAGATATATTTAACTGTTTTATCTGCAGAGTATTAAGCATCAGGGTTTACCTCGATAATAATCAGCTATTGGTTGAAGGGGTTACCTAGGGCAGGCTTCTGGTTCTGAGCCAGGAGCCCATCTTTCCCCCTCACACCCCGGTTATAAATCTGCTTAAAACCTATTAAGTTATTAAGTTATACATGTTATTTTGTAAATCAACCCTTTACCACCAATCTGGTTAATATTCATTACAATTTCTATGTTAGTGTTCTATGTTTTAAGTGTTAAAGGTGTTAATTCTATAACATTTAAACTCTTAAACCACGATAATTGCTCTGTTCACATTCTGTTGTAAAGCTCTGCATTCAGTGTTTAACTTTTTCCACTTCACTTGGAACCCAGTATGTCCTTGAGTTAGCATTCCTCGATAAGCCGTCGAGCCAAAACACAAGGAGAGTTCCATCTTCTGGTGAACACATTTCATGGTGAAATAATAAAGAGAAAGAATATCCATACAGTTCATCTTCTCAAGTTACTAATTCTCTTCCACGATGGTTAAGGCATATTTATATGCGTCCTCCGAATTTGTAAACGATCTTTGCTGTTCCTTGTAAGAGATGCGCATGTTCGCGGGGTAGTAGACTCCATATCTGACTCCATTCACGCCTTGGTGAGCTTGCTTTGCCTTAGAGAACTGATTTTGTTTCTCCACAATTTCATAGGGATAATCCCTGAATATTTTGAAAGATGTCAGCCCTTGTTTCAGTGGCACTCCATATTTAATATTACTCATAACTTCTTCCACGCCAGAAATGTCCCGGAACTTCACAATAATCTGACGTGTGTATTCTGAGCCTAATTGAGATTTTTGTTTGAATCTCGGGACTCGATGTGCCGCTTCAATTTTCGGAAAGTTAAGAAGATTGAGAGCTTCCTTAATTAGATCTGCAACGAACTCCCGAGAGTTATCTCTCTTGGCTCCCTCGGGTACTCCTACTAATCTTTAATTAAAGCGTCTCGAATGAGCTTCCAAATCCAAGCACTTTCCGAAACGTTTGCCAGCTGTTTTGCAGTGAGGTCGTGAAGTATCTTCATTTTCTTCATGTCCTCAGCCATTCGTCCCATCTCTTCCTCCATCTGTTTCATTGTTTTCACATATGAGGAAACAGTCTCATTCACTGCAACAAACTTCTTAGAAGTGTCTTCTTCCCCCTTATCCATACTCTCCAATAGTTCAACTCTCACATCTTCAATTCTTTTATTTACGATGCTGATCGAATCCTGCACAGACTGCACAGACTCCATAATTTTCAAATTGCCGGCGTTCGTATTTACCATCAGTTTTTCCATCATATCTCTCATCATTTCTTCCGTATGCTTTCCATCCACCTTTTCATCTTTCAGTTCTCTTACCGACTGCTTTAAGTCCTCCATTTTTTCTCCTTATCTGCCTTAGCTCTTGTAGACATTTTGGAAGGCAATTTTCCTTCAAGAGCCACTTTAAAAGTTAATTCTTCAGGCTCCTTCTCGCTACTCCAGTAAAGGTTTGAAATGGTTCTCTGAGGACTGTGAGCAGAAACCGGATTTTGCATTTAAAGGGTTAAATCCACCGTTTAATCCACAGCGCTTACTGATGGCTTCATCAGCGCGACGTCCAGAGGCTCCGGTAAGATTTTTAAATCGGTCCCGATCTGTAGACCCAGTTTTAATGCGAAAAATCGCAAATTTTTGGGAGCGGAGCTATGTGTGGCGACTGTTACTAAAACATGGCACCACCAGAAGTCGCAACTGAACCATTCTATCGCAACCAGAGAGCAGTCCTCATCGGGGTCCCTCGGACTTTACTGGCTTTACCTTGCACTAAACGTTATTCCCTTATCATGCATCTGTACACTGTAAATGGCCCAATTGTAACCATGTATTATCTTTCCGCTAGCTGGTTAGCACTCAACAAAAGCTTTTCGCTGTACATCGGTACACCTGACAATAAACTAAATTGAACTGAGAAGTTGAGTGGTTGATGGAGATTCTTCAGGAGAACGTTGTCACTTTTTTGTAAATCAGCATCTGCAGTCCTTGTATCTCTTACGTTTGTATTTGATTTTACGTTACCTTAACATGTTTTATAAATTTCTAGCAATTAAACTGTGTTTAAGCAAATTTATTCTGTAAAAACATAAGCAGAAAATGGTCTGAAGGAGGGTCTCGACCAGAAATGTCACCAATTCCTTCGTTCCATAGATGCTGCCTCACCCGCTGAGTTTCTCCAGCATCCTTGTCTACCTTCATTTTTTCCAGCATCTGCAGCTCTTTCTTAAACATAAGAAGTAAATGGGGACAGGTATAGTCTATATTCTACCAGTTACCATTCAACCAGATCATTCCACCAGAACATCCCTGGATTGCAAAGAAATTTGAAGATCACAAGCAATGCAAACACTATGTGTGCAGCCATTGGCGAAACAGCCCAAAATGGAGGCCATCAGTTCCAAAAAACATGTCCGCCAATAATCCCATTCATTTCCTAATGCTCTTTCTTCGGTGAATACCTAATTGATTTGAAATATACCCTCCGAGATTTTCTACTATCAATAGAATTAAAACATCTCTAAGAGCATTGTATTGATAGTAGAAAATCTAGGAGGGTATATTTCAAAACAATATTTCAAATTCACCAAAGAAAAAGCATTAGGAAATGAATTTAACAGCAGTTCAAAGTAAATAAATTGTGATTACTAATTTTTATATCTTTATTTTGAACTGCTGTTAAATATCTCTCAGTTTAGAGAGAAAAAAAGCAATTTAATAATCTCTGAGAACTCGGAGCTGTCAAAAAGCCACAAGAGCAGTCCAGGGAGGGGCCTGCAACTTGTCACTTCACATGGTCACCTTCACATCATGGGGGTTCACAGTAAAGAGTTATGGTTTAAACACTGGACCCACAGGCCCAATAAAAGTGCAACTCCGAGAATGGTGCAGGAAGCAAGTAAAGCACCAGGTTGGATTAAGCACAAGACTAAGTACAATATCTTACATTTTCATGATTTTTATTGCTATTGAAGTCAAAGGCAACAAAAATTATCAGTTTTGTACAATATGTTTAAGAAGGAACTGCAGATGCTGGAAAATTGAAGGTAGACAAAAATGCTGGAGAAACTCAGCGGGTGAGGCAGCATCTATGGAGCGAAGGAAATAGGCAACGTTTCGGGTCCAGACCCTGCTTGTACAATAGGTCACCAATGTGCCATACCCATTTTGTATCATCACAAAAAATTAGGATCTAATTCACTGTCTTTTAAGGTATAATTTAGTCCATAACTGACATTTGTATTCTAGTGATAGTCAACAGAAGTATGCAGGGAATGGAGGAATGTTGATTATGTGCAGAAAGATGAGTTAGTCTTGACATTATGTTCGGTAAAGATATTGTGGGCCAAAGGGTCTGTTCCTTCGCTGTCCTTTTCTATGCTCTATAAGTGGGCAACACTTAAAGCATCTTTTGTGCTCTTTCAGTATTGTGTTTTAATAAAAATAGCAGTCGTCGATGCATATAATAATTTGTTTTATATTAACTCTGAATTAATCAATCATTTGCAATTCAACAGTTTCATTACTCAAAGACTTTTAAAACGTGGTTTTCTTGTAATTATAGGACTTGTTTCACTTTACTATGAAAAGACCACACAGGCTGTACCATGTTACTGTCTGAGACTTGCCTCAGTGCAGCCAAGCCGTCAAATCTATTCCTTCTGATGCTGTGAGAATTGAATAGCAATGTTCCCATCAGGATCTGCTAGGCTGCTGATTTCAGTGCCCAGACACAGGGGTCTGTCTCTGTCTCTCTTTTTTTAATCACTTGCTGACTGACAGCTGTTCATTCCCTCCCTGAAGACCATTCTGCCAGCCTCCCGAGGGTCATCTTTTCTCTGTTAATGGCCAAGGTCCTGCATTCTTCCATTGTCACTGCTCACTCTCTCACTGTGGTAGGTAAAGAGTTTTTCCCAACAAGCCACTTTTTAACCTCCTCAAATGTCATATTTTTTCAACATTCCCGACGAGCAGAAAAAAGGTTTTGGGCTGATCTCTGTGCCGGTCCCTGAATAGAACACTAGCAACTTACAATAGCAGAGACGCTTAAGATTTGTACTGTTTAGAAGCTCTGAACGCACCTGGATGGCAAAGCCTTTTGGCCCTGCTGTGAAGGTTATTGTTCACTATGTCAGCAGCCTTCTGCTTTTAATAGGATATACATCATCATTGTGATTATCTGAGGTGAATGTGAAGGACTTAATTCAGAGCGGAATCCCTTGGCTGAAACCTTAGCACTTAAACCAACTGTTGGGAATGTGTGTTTTTCTTAATGGTGTTTTATCCACCTTTATGCACGCTCCATTTTTCTTGCATCTATGTTTAAAAAATTAAAAGCGTAACAACCGCAGTTTCCTGTAGTTTCCATACCTTAGCAGGAATTTGATGGATTGTGCAAAAGAATCAAATTTCTTTCTCTGCGAGGAAATAAGGAAAGTATGGAGAAGAGTTAATGTAGAAGTTGAGAAAAAGGACAAGAACACAGCACAAAGACTTGAGGTGTTATTTCTTTTGCATCTCAAGTACTTATGGGATTACAAAAGACAGCAGAACTGCAATTCTAGTTTGTAGATATTGTCAGTCATGTTATTTAAGTGATCATAATTTTCAGTAGAAAAACAACTTTTGAGCTGTAAAACAACATTTTGATGAATAAATGTTCTTAACTGAGCTTTCCCAGCACTGTTCTGGCACCTTTGGATGTGTTGAAGGAAGTAAGGATGTCAGTATGACAGCTCAATGATGCCCATAAAAAAATATATGACCAAAACACAAAGTGCTGCCAGACAGATCTGAGGAGGGAAAGGACATGTCGGAGGACTTAGATTATAGTAGGGGGAGGAACCATGTCCCTCCCCCTACTGGAAAGAGAGTAGAGGGTAGGAGAGAAAGTGGCAAGTGATAAGTGGATACAGGTGTGTGGGGCTTGCAGAAGGGTCTCGACCCAAAATGGTGTCCATCCATTGCCTTCATGAATGCTGCCTGACATGCTGAATTTCTCCAGCACTTTGTTTTTTTCAAGATTCAAGAGGCAGTTTCTTGTGCCTCTAAAATATATGGCCTTTAATTTGAGGAAATACTGAACCATTCGACATATTTAAAGTGAGATGTTATTTTCCCAGTAAGACAATTGTATTAGCATTCCCATCCGTATCCAGTATGTTGCACTCAAAATTAATAAAGGTATTTTGCAATTATTTCAGCTGTTAGAATTGAAATTAATATTAATTTATTTTTCATAGTTACCATTATCCATGGGAGATTAACATATTGATCTCTGAGTTTAATAAATTGCTAATGCCTTACAGTTCAAAACATTTATTAAAACATATAACAAAACTGACATAAAGCCGGAAGATTTCCACTCCATGCTGAATTAATTTATTTCAGCAAGTTTCCAACAGGGGTTTGGCAATTAAAGGGCCTGACCCACTTGGGCGTCATTTGCGCGTAATTTACGCGACATTCTAAAAATTGGTTGGAGCGTTGTGACGTGCGCATGGCGCGTGGTGATGTATGCAGTGATACATGGTAACGCGCGGTGCCCTAAGATTTTGGAATGTTCAAAATAATCACGCGCCACCTGCGTGACATATCCCTTACACACGCTGACGTACTGATGGCGTACACCGACGTATTGACGGCGTACGTGTAGCGCATGGTGACGCATGGTTACGCACGGTAATGCACGAACATTGCCTATGCTCATTTATTATGCGTCACCGTGTGTCAACGTCCGTAACCATGCGCAGCCCCGTACTCCGTCGGTGCGCCATTTGCGCGTCATTTGAGCGCTGCACCACGTGACCACCCGGGTATAAAGCGTGGGTAGTTTTGACATTTTATCACTGGGAAAATCCTTGCCACGGAGATCGGACAAAGTACCAACAACATCGCAAATGGCTCCCAAAAGAAGCAGTGCCCTCAGGAGCACGTGGCGTGCGACTGTCGTACTGCTAGACGATTTTCGCGCGAGAGTCACTACCGGCCTGTTGCGTAAATGACCCAAGGTGGGACAGGCCCTTGATGCATTGCTATTGGACATGAGATGCTAAAAACACAATCAGATGTTCCTTCCCACACAATCAGATGTTTACATTTAATCGTGGTACTTAAACACGTCTGAATATCACTTTAAGGCTACATCACTTGCTGATATTGTCTGTATTTCCTGAGCCTTGTACGTAACGCTGCTTGAGTGAAGTATCAGTTTTTGACTGGTTTTCATGGATAGTGTGGGAAGATGGGAGGAGAAGCAATGATTAATGTTAAGAGTCCAGACTCACACAGGTTGAAGCACAAGCATCTTTATTGATCAGGTCATTAGCTATTAAGCAGGTCATCACACATTCACACTGCTACTCTAACTGGCAGACAGTGGGTAGGATCTTACACTATGAATGTTATAATTAGGCAGGGTTAAAATTACTAAGCTTTCTAATTGGCTAACATGCAAGCCAATCTACATCTCTTCTTCTGCCTGAAAAGTAAATACAGTGTTATCACTACAATGAGTAAATAAATAGTTAAATACAAAATGCCACATCCAATAATAATGTGGTTACACATAGTCGCCGTACCTAACAGGTGGCTTACTAACCCGCCCGGTCCTCGTACGGTAAGGAGCTGCCACATCAACCTTTTCTTCTGAAAAGTTGAGGGCACGTTTGGGTGAGCCTAAGGGGCTCTGGGGAGACACCGTAGGGGAAGACCGTCGCGGGGGTACCAGTGAACCGGTTACAAAGGAGGAACAAGGTGCAGAACGACGCGGGGAGTGATAGGGAGTAGCAGCTGCAGACACTGGAACAGCTGGAACAGCAATCACTTTAAAGTTCAGTGGAGGTGCGTCAGGACCCTGGAGGGCCGGACATCGTTCCTTCACTGTTGACGGTTGCGTCTGTAGATGGTACCGCCGATATCGACAAGGTAGGAACACAGTTCCTTTGCGGGGCTATGGATGAACCCCAGTTTGGTATGTGTTTGTCTGTCTGCAAGCGAACCACTTGTCCTTGGAGTAGTGGCTTGAGTGGTTTGCTGGTTTTGTCGTAGGCACGTTTCTGCGCATCTTGATTGGATTGCACGTGCTTTTGAACTACAGACAGACAGAAAACTTTGGTTTTCAAGTGATCCTGTGTCACTGGCAGTGGAGGTCTCGTTCGGCAGGACATCAGGCGCTGGGCTGGAGAGCCTAAAGCATTGTCTCTGGCAATATTCTTCAAGTTCAACAGGTCCAGGTTGACGTCAGATTTTGCCAGGTAGGAACGGTCCATACGTTGTTTAGCGTTGCGAATAGTGCCTTCGGCAAGTGCGTTGGACTGTGGGTATTCTGGACAGCTGGTGACATGTTTAAAGTTCCAGCGCTTGGCAAAGTCTTTGAACTTTTGGCTGGTGAATTGTGTCCCGTTGTCAGTCTGAAGGCGGGCTGGAATGTCATGTACGGAGAAGTACTGTCGGAGTTTCTGGATGACTATTTCTGAGGAGATGGTTGGTAGAAAATCAATTTTGAACCAACTCGAGTACGAGTCCACTAACACGAGATAGTGCTTCATGTGCCAGTCAAAGATATCGGCGGCCACGGACGACCACGGTAGAGAGGGTGCAGGTTGGGACAGCAACGGTTGTTTTTGCTGGTGTGGCGCTTGTCTGTTGCAGATCGCTCATGATTCTGTTTTTGCCCGAATGTACTTGGTCATTCCGGGCCAATAGATCATTTATTTAGCGCGCTGCAGGATGGCCTCAATGCCTGGGTGGCCACCGTGGATCATTTTAGTATCAATCCCAGCCTCTGTTAAAACTTGCTTTAGCCACCTGGAAATGGTCTGAGTTGAGACCTGCTTATGTGGTTTCTTGTGGCTAATCAGCAATGCTAACTCAGACCCCCGAAGCCCCTTGGTGAGGGTAATGTATTGCCAGAGGTGAGCAACTACACACAAATTGGGATCCAAAGGATATGCCATGAACTGTAATTTAAATCCAGAGGTACCTGGTCTACTCTGTTTTATAGGGTCGTACACAAAAAGGTAAAACTACCGGCAGAGGTGAGCATCCTGTCCAATCGCAGCTTTTGCAAGGACTGGACTCTTTGCACTGAAACTAATGCCATCAGCATAGCCACCTTGTGCGTGAGTCAGAGTAGAGACAGGGAAGTTGGCGGAGACCATGACCGGAGTAAAGTTAACACCACACCTACATCCCAAATTTCAGAATATCTGGGCCTAGTAGGGTTCGAATTGAAGACTCCCCTCATGAATCTAGACTCTAAAGGGTGAGACCCTACTGATTGGTGTTCTGAAAGTGGCAGCAGGTATGATGACAGAGCACTTCTGGCACTATTGAGAGCACTGTAGCTTAATTTGTCATCAAAGTGCAATTTCGAGAGGAATCTGCACTGCCTCATAAGAAATGTCGGCCTGTGCACAGAACAATTCCCATTTCCTAATGTATGAGGCATATTGTTTTTGAGTACTGCCTCTCCCAGCCACAGTTAGCACATCCAGCGTACGATCAGCTAGTCCCAGTCCAAGGAAAGGTCTTCTTAAAACCTGCAAATCAATAAATTGAGCCGATCATGCAGAGGATGTACTTCACCAGACACCGGGTTTGTCAACAACGTCCTGCCTTTAGGAACCTTCCACACAGGTTCTACAACCATGCTCAGAACAAGAGGATACCATGGCTGAGTCGGCCAGTCAGGGACTACCAGAATGCCCGAGGCAGAGTCCTGCTGATTTTTTTTGCAGGCAAAATGGGGGAAATGCATAGAAAAACATTGCACCCCAATGTAGCGAGAACACGTCTATCGCTACTGCCCCTGGGTCTGGTTCCCATGCAACATACTTGGGTAATTGATGATTTAATCTTGAAGTGAACAAATCCATATCTGGTGTTCCATACCTAGAAATAATATCCTTAAACATTCTATGATTCAACACCCATTCTGTGTTGTCATTGAATTTACGTGACCTGGTGTCCGCCACCGTGTTGAATCTACCTGGGAGATAGATAGCTGAAAACCAAATATCTCGAATAATACACCATTTCCAAATGAGACATGCGAATATATCATAGGATACTGACTTGATACCACCCATGTGATTTATGTATGCCGCTGCTGTGGTGTTATCTATCTGTAATTGAACGTACACGTGGTGCATGTGTGCACAATAAGCTTTCAGACCACAAAAGGGCTGCGAGTAACTCCAAATAGTTAACACCATGCAACTACGGAAAATATATCTCATGCATGTTCCATCTGCCACCGCAGCTCATAACAGTGTCAGTGGCGCCCCACCCCAGATAACTGGCATCAGTCTGTAAAACAACAGAAGGGCTTTCAATTGAAATATTGCCAGAACAATGGACAATATTGGCTTTCCACCATTGTAGCTCATCAATGGCTTCGGCCGGTAATTGCATCGTTCTATCAAAGTGGCAGAAATTATGTTTGAGTGCCTGCACCTTTGCTCTTTGTAATTGCTGATATTGCAAAGGCCCATATTTGGCAGCTGGAAATGCAACCACCAATTTCCAATCAAGCGTGCTACTTGTCGAATTGAAGGCAGCTGCTGTGTGATAAGATGATTGCAAGCTTCTATTAACTTCAATCTCCTGCCTTCAGGCAAAGTGACCAACAGGTGATTGGAGTTAATAGTTAATCCCAAATAATTCATAACCCTGGATGGAGTCAACCTGGATTTTACAGGGTGAATTAGGAACCCCAACTGTTCAAACACAAGTTTGTTGGCTGAAACTGCCAAAATAGCCAATTCCATAGTTTTCCCTATAATGAGGATATCGTCCAAATAAGCCATTGCTATGTGTTTCTGCTCTCTCAATATTTTTGTGAATAACCTGGGAGCTGAGGATAACCCATTGAGGAACGCTTTAAACTGCTTTAGCTGCCCCATCCATTTAAATTTCAAGTATTTCCTGTGAACAGGTACAGAATAATAAGCATCTTTAAGATCGATGCATGCCATGTAACATCCCCTAAAAATTAGCTGTTTTGCAGTTACAAAACTTTCCATTTTGAAATGTTTGTACTGCACAAAGGTGTTAGAAACATAGAATATAGGTGCAGGAGTAGGCCATTCGGCCCTTCAAGCCTGCACCGCCATTCAATATGATCATGGCTGATCATCCAACTCGGTATCCTGTACCTGCCTTCTCTCCATACCCCCTGATCCCTTTAGCCACAAGGGCCACATCTAACTCCCTCTTAAATATAGCCAATGAACTGGCTTCAACTACCTTCTGTGGCAGAGAATTCCAGAGATTCACCATTCTCTGCGTGAAAAATGTTTTCCCCATCTCGGTCCTAAAGGAATTCCCCCTTATCCTTAGACTGTGACCCCTTGTTCTGGACCTCCCCAACATCGGGAACAATCTTCCTGCATCTAGCCTGTCCAATCCCTTAAGAATTTTGTAAGTTTCTATAAGATCCCCCCTCAGTCTTCTAAATTCTTGCGAATACAAGCCGAGTCTATCCAGTCTTTCCTCATATGAAAGTCTTGACATTCCAGGAATCAGTCTGGTGAACCTTCTCTGTACCCCCACTATGGCCAGAATGTCTTTCCTCAGATTTGGAGATTTAGAGATTCCTCAGAGTTGGGTTAAGTCCAAAATGATGCGGCATCCCCCATCCTTCTTTTCCCTGGTGAAAATATTGGATACAAATTCATGAGGTTCATGACTGGTTTGTTCAATCACACTTTTAGCACTTAACATTTCAATTTCAGCCTGAACTTCCAAACCATTCCGTTTTGAACGAGCAAAGGTACGGTTTGGAGCATGCTGCGTGGGTGGGAGAGGGTCCGCAAATTCAAATTTGAACCCGTCTATACTGTGCAGTATGAACAAGTCTGAAGTTAACCACTGCCACTCATGCACAAAGAAACGTAACCTATCACCAATGTGCAACGAACCCACACCTGGTATGTTATATTGAGACCCAGACCCACCTACCTCAATATTAGCCGGTAGATTCTGGACATTTATTTTCTTCCCCGATGTTTGGGGAGTTGAGGTGCTGGTGTGCACCAATTGCGCATCTTGGCTGTCGGCCGGTTCAGGCCATGTCCTAAAAAAGACCTCCGGCCAGTTCTTTGGTTCTTCAAGCTGGAGGAGGTTTCTGCAGCTAATCTAGTGCTGGTCGAGGCATAGGGGTGCTGGTGTTATAACGATGACTGTCTGTTTGGTGGTGGAGCCCAAAGTAGCCCCACAGCCTTTGACTCATCATCAAAGTCCTTCGCCTGCCTGGACAGGTCTTCTCCAAACAGTAAATTGGGCGTCTGCACATTACTTGCCTTACAAACTCCCGCAAACTTGGGGTTGAGAACAGGACGAATGGCATTCTTACGAAAGCAATTAATTTCAAATTGTGCATTGCACAACAATGCCATTGCGTCCCGTTGAGCCTCCGATAATGCGCAGCCGTCTACCGACCTGGCGAATGCTGTCAAACCCGATGCCAGCAGGTTTAAAAATCTTTGCAGCTTGACCTCTTGGGTCTTAATGCCGCCGCCAATGCAGCTCCAGATGGAACTGTTCACAATGGGTACCTTGAGGGCAGCACAGTTGCTGGGAGCGTGGTACCTCATGGCTGTCTCCATCATAACGTGTTCCTGAAGCTGGTGGGAAGCCAGGTAGTTAATGCTGGCTGCAAGCTCTTCTTCCAGCAGCTCCCCAACCAGTGACGGCATTACAAACTTGGTGACCATAGTTGGCACGTCTGTTTCCCGCTGGTCTCGCACCGAGCGGTCCTCCGCCGATGACTGGTGGTCTATGCTCCCATCCTCGGATGTGAACATATAATGCAGACCTGCACGAGGCACTGCGGTGGGCGCTCGAGGCCTGCTGAGATATGACTTCTGACCAGAGGGCACATCATGTTGGAGCATCTTCTCCAGAAGATGGTCCATGCGGGAAAGGCGTCCGCCAACGCTTCCCGCTCAAGTCCCACCCCCCGGCCTACTCATCGGAGTCCACTGGCCTGTTGGACTTGCACTTGGCCTTCCCGACCCGCGGGGTAGCCAATGTGTTGTCCATGGGCACCGAGCCCGGGGTCGCTGGCTGTGGAGTCAGCGACCGCGATGGTGAAATGGACTGCCGCTGACCGCACTGCCACGGTCTTCCGAAGCGGTTCTCCCTGCAGCCCGTCGCGACTTCACCTTATCCATAGTGGTCTTGCTGTAAGACAGAAGAAAAACGACCACAGACTAAGTTCAAGACTTACCTGGAGGCCTTTTAATACTTACCGGTGGTGGAGCGACGCGACACCAGCCAGTCAGAGCGCCATGCGTCTGATGTAATGACGCGCATGCGCAGCTGATAGGTTCTTCACGTAGTCACTCACGTGACTCTGAAGTAAAATCCATGTTGGCAGAAGTCAGAAATTCCAAAACGTTGCGACTCCTGGCCATTGATGTACCTAAGATATGGTCCAGAGGATCATCAACCATTTCCTCGTGTGTTTTAATATTCAATATATCAGTGAGCTTCCATTCACAAGTCTGGAACCATTAGGGAATAGTAAGTTATGTTTTGGAGAAACAAAAAACTGAAGATGCTGGTTAATACACAAATGAACGCAAAGTATGGGAGTAACTCAGCAGGTCAGGCAATATCTCTGGAGAACGTGAATAGGTGACGTTTCGTGAAAGCTGGAAAAGGGGAGGGACAGGGCAATACGTGGCTGGCAATATATGATAAAAAGGCGGAGGCGATGGAAAAAGAGCTCTACATTGTGGCAGACTTGGTACTCGTTTAGGTGGGGGTGGAGGGGTACAAAGATAAGACTTCCGTTGAGGACAGACCATTCTCTATCAGAAAGAGGGAGGTCGGGGAGGATGGCAAAAACATGGCAGGGAGAGAGAGCTGGGCTCAGCCATGCTTTGTCCTGCATCTCCCATTTTCCAGTTTTCATCTCCCCCCCCCCCCCCCCCACCACCAACACACAATTAGTCTTGTGAAATGTGTCAACCTGAAACATCATCTATCCATGTTCTCCAGAGATGCTGCCTGACCTGCTGAATTACTCCAGCACTTTGTATCCGTCAACTTATGCTTTGATGTTGGTTACTTGTCCAAGCAAAGATGGACTTCATTTCAGCAAGCAAGAGCTTTGTTCGATTCGTCCTCTATATTTGTACCATTTTTGTGGTTAACTGGCTACCCATCATTTGTAAAGTTCCAATAGACAAGGAATCAACTTGATTGAAAGCACTAGCTCATCAAATGCGGAAATACAATAACAGTTCTGAGAGTAACCCCAAAGCAAGCCATTTGATGCAATTTTGATCTGCAACAAAGTCTATCTTAAAAGATTTGTTAATTATGTGAAATGAAAGAATTTACATCATGTTTAATGTCCTATTGCATTTGGAACAAACTGAGATTGCAAAGATGTCTGCCTAAATGCATCCCACTTGATATCAACTGATATGTGGAATAACATTGATGCTAAAGCAATGAAAGGTATGATTAATATGAGAAAAATAACTTTTATGAGGAGCAACAAGTTTCATATGACACACCATTCAGCTACATTTAGGCATCACATTCAAAGTTTCCAGTTAAAACTAAAATAGTCTCACATACATTCTACCTTACTTGAAGTCACATTTACATGTCAATACAGTGTTTTCATCTGTTCAAGAACCAAATCATGACACATGTTATTTGTACATCACCTTTATACAAAGTGACAATCAGGCTAATTACATTTATGGCACTTGTGAATTTCAATGCCAAACCTTACAGTAGCATGTCAACTCTTGTTTAAAGGCTAAACGCAAGATCTAAATAAATTAAATAAAAGTTTTCCCTTTTTCCCATTTTTTTCTGTTTTATAAGACTATTTCCACTGATCTCCTTTTAATGCTAATATCTAGTCTTACCGGGAACTATTTAGATATAAATATCTTACCACTATTTAGATCGGGTTTGGAGATAACGGCTGCGCTAAATGCCGGCTCCAATACCCGCTACTGTTTTATTGCAGCTGAAATTAAATAAAATAAAATATAAAATTAAAAGCTAACTTTATTTCTCAACTATCTCAATCAATTTCCAGTGCTTCAAGGCACTCCGAAATATCAAACTAAAGTACTCTCAGGCTCATTTGTCTCATGAGTCTGATGATATGCAAGACTCCCTCCTTTTAATTTAAATGTTTGGGGAAAATGCTCCACATTTAAAGAGCCATGGAAAATTTCAATTGGGGTTGAATGCCCTAGGATCCCCACAAGGCCTCTCGCAGAAGTCCATACAGCAAAGAAGAAAACATCGCTTATGGATAACAGTGGGAATCATCCTCCCCAGCACTTTGTTTAGGGCTGGATGAGACCTCCCTAGAGCATGACTCGGGAGAAGCAGGGCAGAAGGAGTCTGACCCTGAAGCTGGTGTCACTGCTTATGTGCACACGCCAACGCACACGAGCCATGCTCCAGGTGTCCCGGACGTAGCGTTAAACTTCGCTAAACCCGGAAGGGACTGGTGAGGCTATCGAGAAAACTCTAGCCGCCAATGTAAATTACATGGGTTCTCACCAGCGCCAGGATACGTTAATGGAGACTGCCACACATTATACAACACCTGTAAAGTGTTCTTCACTCAAAATGCCCACTGTGAACTCGGAAAGGGCACAAATGAGTGCAACGATGCGGGGACAAGAAGTGAGATTTCAACGCGTCCTCAAGTTGCTGGCAGCAGGCATTCGGAGAAGGTCCAGGGGACACCGATGTCTGATACTTAACAAGATATGCTGGCCTGTTCTGTAACGCCTACGTTGAACCCGAAGTTGCAGCTCTATGTAGGTCCACCAATATCCAAGCCCAGATTATTTATTTGGGGTGGACCTCCTCGAACAAGTCAACGACCTGGAGGAACATGCCAAAACAATCCATCTCACAAAGACATACGTCCCTTCTGCCAGGATGCCACCTCGCAGGTCATTTCAGCGTGAAAGGTGACGGATCCAGGGGCAGGGCCAAGCGGGATGACAGTATTACTCACCCGTGTTTCCCAGCTACAACCCCAATATGGGAAGAAGGAGTAAAGGCCGACTGTAGAGGTACAGGTGATTCATTCTGTCCAGGATAAGATTCCGGGACTTCCGGTTGGGGGTAGGTTGCAATTAGTTATGATGAATGGTGATGCATAACATCTCATCGGGTTATACTATACACTGTCTCAAGATCGAATACAGTTTATGTCAGGAATTGATCTGTACAGAATATGCCTAATAGAGTATTGGGGTTTCTGCACAAACTCAGCAGGTAACAGAAGAAATTACGGTTTTGTCCCAAAAAATGGGTAATTGAGAGGACGATAAACCATCCTCAACAATGTGTGTCCAATATATTCCCCAGACAGAGAAAAGATGGGGGATGTAGAGGCATTCTGGACCTAAACCAGTTAAATTCCTATGTTCACTATAGGCATTTTTAAAATGGACATCTTCAATACTGTGAAACGGCTGTTATCACAAGGCTGTTGTATGGCAACTATAGATCTGAAAGATGCATATTATTCAGAACCAACTCATCATCGGTTTCAGAGATATTTGAAATTTAGTTGGATGGGACAGCTGTGACAATTTAAAGCATGACCCAATGAGTTAACCTCAGTTCCTAGGCTATTCAAGAAATAGTGGAAACCAGTGCTGGCGCTACATTGGGCCCAAAATCACATGGTAATCGCTTATCTAGATAATATTTAATCATAAGCAACACTCAGCAGACAGCTGAGGAATCGGTTTCACCAACCAAATACTTGTTTGAAAGGATAGGGTTCCTGGTCCAACAACCAAATCCAAGTTAGAGCCATCCTAAAAAATTGTTCATTTTGGATTTGTCATGATTCAGTTGATATGTCAGTGACTTTGCCTACAGCCAAGGCTGTGGAGATCAGAGAGCTCTCTACTAGTCTCGCTGAAATACAATATCCCTCTATCCGGGAAGTAGCTACTATTATTGGTAAATTGGTGGCAGCTTTTTCTGTAGTGCAGTTTGTACCACTGCACTATTGAAGTCTGCAACGAGCTAGAGAACTAGCACTTAAAGAACATGCAGGTCATTTTGATAGACCTATGCAGTTACCAAACAGAGCCATAGCTCAATTACAAACTACCAAAAACATTTTGGTTCAGCAACCGTCAGTGATTTTACAGACATATGTGAGTGCTATCGGATGGAGAGCTACGGACAGCGAGTCTAGCTGTGGTGGTAGATGGAGTGTGCAAGAGGATTTGATCCTGCACAGGCATGGTATAAATTACTTAGAATTCCTGGGTGTATTCTATGGAGTAAAAGTTTATTGTTTAACAATGAATAATTTACATGTTCAACTCCAGATTGATAATACCATGGCTGTGCCATATATCAATCCCATGGCAGTAATAAGATTAGTATCATGTGATAATCTGGCTAATCTCATGTGGCACTGGTGTATTTCCAGAAACATCTGGGTCTCAGCTATCTACCCTCCAGGTAGACACAATATGGTGGCAGACACCAGGTCACGAAAGTTCAATGACAACATAGAATGGATGATTAAATTCTGAAGTTTTTAAATGATTGTCAGCCACTATGGGTTGCCAGATATTGATCTGTTGCATCCAGGCTAAATCACCAATTGCCTAAATATGTTTCATGGGAACCGGGTCCAGGAGCAGTAGCGATGGATGCATTCTTGCTACATTGGGGACGTACTTCATTTATGTTTTCCCCATTCTGCCTGATTAGGCAGTGTCTCACCAAAATAGAGCAGGACTCCGCCTCAGGTGTTTTGGTGGTTGTGGACTGGACTACAGAGCCATGGTTACCACTGGTGCTCAGAATGATGACTCAGCCATTCATGATTGTCCCCCACTGCAGTAATTTGTTGGTGCATCCAGTAACAGAAGAAAGTCATCCATTACATGATCATATTAATTTGTTGGTCTGCAGGTTCTGACCGGACCGTTCCAAGGCTTTGGACTGTCGAATAGGACCATGGATGTCATAACTGCAGCTTGGAGAGATAGCACTAAGAAACTATATGTGTCTCATATTAAGAAATGGGAGATGTTTTGTTTACAGTCAGATATATTTGATCATACTGCAAGCATACCGGATGTATTGGATTTCCTTGCTATGTTGCATTTTTGATGGACATTTAAGTTATAGTGCCATTAATAGTACTCAGTGTTTTGTCCTCCTATTTAGGGCAGGTTCAGAACACCAACCTATTGGGTCTCATCCATTAGTGTCTCGATTCATGAGAGGAATTTTGTAACACAAATCCTTCTCAACCTAGATGTACAGAAATCTGGGATGTCAGTATAGTTCTCACACTGCTTCAGCATTGGGTTCCAATTACGTCATTGTCTTTTCAGAAGTTAACACTTAAAGTCGTTAAGCTCATGGCGCAAGTATCAGCGCAAAGAGTGCAAACATTGCAAAGTTACGACTAGATAGTATGTATTCTTCTGCAGATAAAATTGTATTTTATGTGTATGATTTAATCTAACAAAGCAGGCCAGGAATGGCCAGAACCAAAGTAAGTTTAAAGCATACCCTGTTGACCAAAGGTTATGTGTAGTTAAGCACCTGAGTCAATATATCGAGGTAACTTAGAGTCTCAGAAGCTCTGAGACAGCAATGCTCATCAGTCACAAAAAACCTCATAAGAGGTGTCAGTATAAACTATTTTGAGATGGTAAAACAAGTTTTGAATTCCGCTGGAGTAGACACTCATATGTTTAAATCTCACTCCACCAGGGCGGCATCAACATCTGCAGCAAGGCCGCAGGATGGTCTAAGGAATTAACTTTTCTAAGATTATGATAAACCTGTCCTGACAGTGGCAGGGTTTGGGCATGCTGTTTTGGGTTCCGGTTGATTTGATTTGCTATGTCTTCATAAATTTAATTTGTAATTTCCCCTGGAATAGAAGGGTTATTACTGTATTGTTATTTAAAAAATGATTATTGGATAATTCGAAGCAATGGTCAATATATTATTTATTCACTACTGTGTCAACGGAAGCAGTGTGTCGTATGGAGTGCATCTACGCCATGAAATCACTGAGCTTTGAAATCTTCACGTAGTCACTCACGTGACTCCGAAGTAAAATAGTAAGATTAAACGAGAACTTACCAGTTTGAAGTTTGATCCTTATTTTATGAGGAGTTACGATGAGGGATTACGTGCCCTCCGCTCTCGGCCCTCATAATCTAAAGGATCATCTGCTAGTTCGAGTCTTCTAAAGCCTTACTATGTTACTTCAGCTATCGGTTTCTGTGTTTTCACGCCGCTGCTTTGAAGTATGACGTGCATGCGCCTGGCGGGGCTTCTTCACGTTATCCCTCATCATAACTCCTCATAAAATAAGGATCATACTTCGAACTGGTAAGTTCTCGTTTAATCTTACTATTCTCATTTTGTACCACTCTGGTCTAGCAGAGTCCTGTCTCATAACATCACATGTCTAATCTCTCCACGGATGTTGCCTGACCCGCTGAGTTACTCCAGCGCTCAGAATTCCAGCTTCTGAAGTCCTTTTGTGTCTCCAATAAACTTGTGAATATCTACTCAAAGGGTTTCAGCTTTCCCGGGCGAAGAATGAAAAATAATTCAGAAACCTCACAATCCGAATCATGAACCAATAACTCCCACTGGACATCTGCTCCCAGGATGAGGTGTTCCACACCAGGTCATCACAAATGTCCTCGTTCTTCAGAGAACGGGGTTTCCCCTCCCCCACTATAGATGAAGCTCGCACCAGGGTCTCCTCCATACCCTGCAACACTGCCCTCTCTCCCCATACCCCCACTCACAACAAGGGCAGAGTCCCCCTGGTCCTCACCTTTCACCCCACCAGCCGGCGCATACAACAGATAGTCCTCCGCCAGTTTTGCCCCTCTACTCACCACATCTTCCCATCTCCCCCCCTGTCTGCCTTCCGCAAACACCGCTCCCTCCGCAACTCCCTTGTCAATTCTCCCTTCCCTCCCGCTCCACCCCTTCCCCGGGCACTTTCCCTTGCAACCGCAAGAGATGCTACACTTGTCCCTTCACCTCCCTCATCCACTCCTTTCAGGGACCCAAGTAGTCATTCCAAGTTCGACAGAGGTTCACCTGCACCTCCTCCAACCTCATCTGCTGCATCCGTTGCTCCAGATGCCAGCTGATCTACATCGGTGAGACCAAGCGGAGGCTGGGCGATCGTTTCGCCGAACACCTCCGCTCGGTCTGCAATAACCAACCTGACCTCCCGATGGCTCAGCACTTCAACTCCCCCTCCCATTCCGTATCCGACCTCTCAGTCCTGGGCCTCCTCCACGGCCAGAGTGAGCAACACCGCAAGTTGGAGGAACAGCACCTCATATTCCGCTTGGAATCTGCATCCTCTGGGCTTAAACATTGAATTTTCTCAATTCTGTTAACCCAGGCTGCCTCCTCCCCCTCCACACCTCTCCCTCAGCCCTCATGCCCTGGCGTTCCTTCTCTCTCTATCTACCCCCCCCCCCCCCCCACACAACTTCTCATTTTCACACTCAAACAGCTTACAATGGCCTGTTTCTTTTATCATAAATACTTTTTTGCATATCTTTCATTCATTGTTCTTTATCTCTCCACATCACTGTCTATATCTCTCGTTTCCCTGATCCCTGACCAGTCTGAAGAAGGGTCTCGACCCGAAACGTCGCCTATCTCCTTCGATCCTTAGATGCTGCTGCACCCGCTGAGTTTCTCCAGCTTTTTGTGTAACCCTCCCACTGGACAATTGAGTCAGCTTGATTATTGAATGAGATCTGGATCACACATAACTATCATGCCCTTTTTGATTTAATAGCCTGCCAACACCTATTTCATCACTTATACAGCACATATCATTGAGGATTGGCCAAACTATAACACCATATTTCTCAATACCAGGCCAGAGATCGTTAAGTTAAAATCCATCACAGCAGTTTGTAAAACAGGTCATTTGTGATCTAATTCAGTTGCATAACCATTAAAGTAGGTATTTTGTAAACTGGTTCACTGATATCTATGTGGCTGGGATTCTTGATAGTGTTTGAACTAGCCTAGTGAGCAAACCATTCAGTTGCACAAACATTTGACAAATAGCTAGAAAAATTTCAGTAATTCTTCAAAGTGTATTTAGGGACTGGTAATAAAATATTGTGTTGTCACCATTGTCATGTTGATAAAGAAAATTAGATCAATACGAAAGGTTCCTTTGAAAGATTAAACTAGGATTAAGAAATTTACCTGCATTACAAATTACAGTATTGTCTTCTACTCTGTTGTACTAATGACACATTGAAAATTCTATGCTTTTCCTAAACTTGAATGTAGAAAGCATAATTCGAAAACTTGTAAATGAAACAAATCTTAGCAACGTAGAAATGAGTGATGAAGGCGATTGTAGACTTCCACCCAGAAATAACAATGGCACAGCTGGTGGATTTCAACGAGAAGAACAGTGATATAATGCACTTTGAGAAGACTAACATGGTAAAACAGTGCAGTACGAATCAACGCAACTTTGAAAGGCGAGTTTAAATAGAAAGGAAATGAAAATAAAAAGCAAACGTTGAAAATCTGAAATAGAAAACACAAATAATGGAAGAACTCTGCAAGTTAGGCAGCATGTGTGGAAAGAAAAACATTTAATTTGTTTTCCTTTTTCTTTAACAGTAGGTTCACATCTAACACAGTTGAAATAGGTCTCCCATGTTTATTCTATTTCTTGCAGTCCACTCATGGCAGATATTTCATGTTCCACCCCAGCGGCTTCCATTGAATCGATGATTGTCTATATTCCTACAATCTTCAACTGGATTCCACCAGTCACAGCTTGCTTGGCGCTGCTCTTGAAGGAAGATGTGTAGACATTCAAGATTTACCATAAAAAGAGTAAATAGTTAAGTTGGAAATGAGATGTTGAAAAAAATAGTACTGATCTTTGGAAAGGAGAATACTAATTAAACCTATAGAAATGTTCAAATCTTATATGACATTTTGATAGAGTTGACAAAAACTATTGCCTCTGGTCAATGGGGCAATAATTATAGATGGTGAAAGTCAGAAAAAAACTGGATATATTGGAAATCTAAAATTTAAATTAAAAAATACTGGAAATACTCAGCATGTCAAGACATATCTGCGGGTTGAGAAACAGGGCTAATGGTTCGGGTTGAAAACCCTTCGACAGAACTGGGACAAAGAAAATCAGAAGCAAAATATCTGGTTGGAAACAGGAAAATACCTTGGGTTATGAACATGTGGAATGGTTCTAGATTCATAGAAACATAGAAACATAGAAAATAGGTGCAGGAGTAGGCCATTCGGCCCTTCGAGCCTGCACCGCCATTCAATGTGATCATGGCTGATCATCCAACTCAGTATCCCGTACCTGCCTTCTCTCCATATCCCCTGATCCCTTTAGCCACAAGTGCCACTCAGTCTTCCCGTGGATTTTGAAGCAACAGCAACAAAGAGAAGCAGGAGAAAGCACTGATTGGCTCTAGCCCAAGTGGGAGGAGAGTTCTCAGTGAGTCAGAGGGGGAGAGCAGTTAAAAAGGAGAGGCAAAGCACAGGCAGACTTCACTCAGTCTTCCCGTGGATTTTGAAGCAACAGCAACAAAGAGAAGCAGGAGAAAGCACTGATTGGCTCTAGCCCAAGTGGGAGGAGAGTTCTCAGTGAGTCAGAGGGGGAGAGCAGTTAAAAAGGAGAGGCAAAGCACAGGCAGACTTCACTCAGTCTTCCCGTGGATTTTGAAGCAACAGCAACAAAGAGAAGCAGGAGAAAGCACTGATTGGCTCTAGCCCAAGTGGGAGGAGAGTTCTCAGTGAGTCAGAGGGGGAGAGCAGTTCCTCAAAACTGAGGAATTTGGTTTGTAAATTAGGCAATTGAACAGTCAATATAAGCAAGGCAGCTCTTGGGGAGAGGCAGTGAGGGAGTGGTCTTGTGAGGGAAGTGCCCTGTGAGTAAAGTGTGAGTCTTTGGCTCGAGAGTCTTCGGCGAGGAGGCTGCGCAAAATACTGGATAGGGCGAGACCGAGGCAAAAGAAGATGTCAAGCAAGCTGATGCAGTGTGATGCTTGCAGTATGTGGGAGGTCAAGGACACTGCTGGTGCCTCTGGATGCTACAAATGTGAGAAGTGCATCCAGGTACAGCTCCTGAAGGACCGTGTTGGGGAACTGGAGAAACAAGTGGATGACCTCAGGTTCATTCGAGAAACTGAGTCGTTTCTCGACAAGTCCTTCAGTGAGATTGTTACACCCAAGGCACTAGAAGAGAGAAGGTGGGTGACGGTGAGAAAGGGAGGAAAACATGGGATGCAAAGGTCCCCGGGTGTTGTACCTCTTGTGAACAGGTTCACCCACGTGGAAGCTGCCGGGACAGAAGACGGTATCCCACTGAGCGGCGGACTGGCTTGCCAAACAAAAAGGGCTGATGAGCCAAACCCACAGAGGCCAAAGTCGGGCAACGCCATTGTAGTTGGAGACTCCATTGTGAGAGGTACGGACAGGGGTTTTTGCGGCAACAGACGGGATTCCAGGATGGTGTGCTGCCTTCCTGGTGCCAGGATCCAGGATGTTACGGACAGAGTGCAGACAATCCTCAAGGGCGAAGGTGACCAGCCGGAAGTGGTCGTGCATGTTGGCACAAATGATGTTGGAAAGAAGGAGATGAATTTTTTGCAGCGGGACTTCAGAGAGCTCGGAAAAATGCTGAAAAGCAGGACTTCCAGGGTTGTTATCTCCGGTTTGCTTCCAGTTCCTCGTGCTGGCGAGAGCAGGAACAGGGAGATATGGGACCTGAATGTGTGGCTGAGGAACTGGTGCAGGGGGCAGGGATTTAGATTCTTAGATCACTGGGATTCTTTTTATAGTAAGGGGGAACTGTACAAAAGGGACGGATTGCATCTTAACAGGTGGGGGACCAGCATTCTGGCCGGCAGGTTTGCCACTGCTACACGGATGGTTTTAAACTGAATAAGGGGGGTGGGGTATCAAATGGGATAGTCGAGGACGGAGTTAGAGGGAAAGAGAGTAAAGCGATGGTTAATGACCCCAGAATTAACGGGGAAGAAAGCTCACAAAGGGATAGGAGAGTATGGCCAAGTGTAATAGGGATCGATGTGAAAGGGGCCACTTGTCAACATCATTGTATAAGGAGTAAGAGTGTTGTAAAAACAAGCCTGAAGGCTTTGTGTCTCAATGCGAGGAGCATTCGTAATAAGGTGGATGAGTTGAAGGTGCAGATAGCGATTAATGACTATGCTATAGTTGGAATCACGGAGACTTGGCTCCAGGATGACCAAGGTTGGGAGCTGAACATCCAGGGATATTCAATATTCAGGAGGGATAGACGAAAAGGAAAAGGAGGTGGGGTAGCGTTGCTGGTGAGAGAGGAGATTAATGCAATAGAAAGGAAGGACATTAGCGTGGAGGATGTGGAATCGATATGGGTAGAGCTGCGAAACTCTAAGGGGCAGAAAACGCTAGTGGGAACTGTGTACAGGCCACCTAACAGTAGTATTGGAGTTGGGGATGGCATCAAACAGGAAATTAGAAATGCGTGCAACAAGGGTAACACGGTTATAATGGGTGACTTCAATCTGCATGTAGATTGGGTGAATCAAATTGGCAGGGGTGCTGAGGAAGAGGATTTCCTGGAATGTATGCGGGATAGTTTTCTCAACCAACATGTGGAGGAACCAACGAGAGAGCAGGCTATCCTAGACTGGGTATTGAGTAATGAGGAAGGGTTAGTTAGCAGTCTTGTTGTGCGTGGCCCCTTGGGCAAGAGTGACCATAATATGGTTGAGTTCTTCATTAGGATGGAGAGTGACAAAATTAAGTCAGAAACAAGGGTTCTGAACTTGAACAAAGGTAACTTTGAAGGTATGAGATGTGAATTGGCCAAGATAGACTGGCAGGTGATTCTTAAAGGGTTGACAGTGGATGTGCAATGGAAGGTATTTAAAGACTGCATGGATGAAGTACAAAAGTTGTTCATACCAGTTTGGCAAAAGAATAAATCGGGGAAGGTGGTGCATCCATGGATAACAAGGGAAATCAGGGATAGTATAAAAACAAAAGATGAGGCATACAAATTTGCCAGAAAAAGCAGCCTACCGGAGGACTGGGAGAAATTCAGAATCCAGCAGAGGAGGACAAAGGGCTTAATTAGGAAAGGGAAAATAGATTATGAAAGGAAACTGGCAGGGAACATAAAAACTGACTGCAAAAGTTTTTATAGATATGTAAAGAGAAAGAGACTAGTTAAAACAAATGTTGGTCCCTTGCAGTCAGAAACAGGTGAATTGATCATGGGGAACAAGGACATGGCAGACCAATTGAATAACTACTTTGGTTCTGTCTTCACTAAGGAAGACATAAATAATCTGCCGGAAATAGCAGTGGAACGGGGGTCAAATAAGATGGAGGAACTGAGTGAAATCCAGGTTAGCCGGGAGGTGGTGTTGGGTAAATTGAACGGATTGAAGGCCGATAAATCCCCAGGGCCAGATAGTCTGCATCCCAGAGTACTCAAGGAGGTAGCCACAGAAATAGTGGATGCATTAGTGATAATTTTTCAAAATTCCTTAGATTCTGGAGTAGTTCCTGAGGATTGGAGGGTAGCTAATGTAACCCCACTTTTTAAAAAAGGAGGGAGAGAGAAAGCGGGGAATTACAGACCAGTTAGTCTAACATCGGTAGTGGGGAAACTGCTAGAGTCAGTTATTAAAGATGGGATAGCAGCGCATTTGGAAAGTGGTGAAATCATTGGACAAAGTCAGCATGGATTTACGAAAGGTAAATCATGTCTGACAAATCTGATAGAATTTTTCGAGGATGTAACTAGTAGAGTGGATAAGGGAGAACCAGTGGATGTGTTATATCTAGACTTTCAGAAGGCTTTCGACAAGGTCCCGCATAAGAGATTAGCATACAAACTTAAAGCACACGGTATTGGGGGTTCAGTATTGATGTGGATAGAGAACTGGCTAGCAGACAGGAGGCAAAGGGTAGGAGTAAACGGGTCCTTTTCAGAATGGCAGGCAGTGACTAGTGGGGTGCCGCAAGGCTCAGTGCTGGGACCCCAGCTATTTACAATATATATTAATGATTTGGACGAGGGAATTCAATGCAACATCTCCAAATTTGCAGATGATACCAAGCTGGGGGGTATAGTTAGGTGTGAGGAGGATGCTTGGAGGCTGCAGGGTGATTTGGATAGGCTGAGTGAATGGGCAGATGCATGGCAGATGCAGTACAATGTGGATAAATGTGAGGTTATCCACTTTGGTGGCAAAAACATGAGGGTAGACTATTATCTGAATGGTGGCAGATTAGGTAAGGGGGAGATGCAACGAGACCTGGGTGTCATGGTACACCAGTCATTGAAAGTAGGCATGCAGGTGCAGCAGGCAGTGAAGAAAGCAAATGGTATGTTAGCATTCATAGCGAAAGGATTTGAGTATAGGAGCAGGGAGGTTCTACTGCAGTTGTACAGGGTTTTGGTGAGGCCACACCTGGAGTACTGCGTACAGTTTTGGTCTCCAAATCTGAGGAGAGACATCCTTGCCATAGAGGGGTACAGAGAAGATTCACCAGACTGATTCCTGGGATGTCAGGACTTTCATATGAGGAAAGATTGGATAGACTCGGTTTGTACTCGATGGAATTTAGAAGATTGAGGGGGGATCTTATAGAAACCTACAAAATTCTTAAGGGGTTGGACAAGCTAGATGCTGGAAGATTGTTCCCGATGTTGGGGGAGTCCAGAACAAGGGGTCACAGTCTAAGGATAAGGGGGAATTCCTTTAGGACCGAAATGAGGAAAACATTCTTTACACAGAGAGTGGTGAGTCTCTGGAATTCTCTGCCACAGAAGGTAGTTGAGGCCAGTTCATTGGCTATATTTAAGAGGGCGTTAGATGTGGCACTTGTGGCTAAAGGGATCAGGGGGTATGGAGAGAAGGCAGGTACGGGATACTGAGTTGGATGATCAGCCATGATCACATTGAATGGCGGTGCAGGCTCGAAGGGCCGAATGGCCTACTCCTGCACCTATTTTCTATGTTTCTATGTTTCTATGCCACATCTAACGCCCTCTTAAATATAGCCAATGAACTGGCCTCAACTACCTTCTGTGGCAGAGAATTCCAGAGACTCACCACTCTCTGTGTAAAGAATGTTTTCCTCATTTCGGTCCTAAAGGAATTCCCCCTTATCGTTAGACTGTGACCCCTTGTTCTGGACTCCCCCAACATCGGGAACAATCTTCCAGCATCTAGCTTGTCCAACCCCTTAAGAATTTTGTAAGTTTCTATAAGATCCCCCCTCAATCTTCTAAATTCCAGCGAGTACAAGCCAAGTCTATCCAATCTTTCCTCATATGAAAGTCCTGACATCCCAGGAATCAGTCTGGTGAATCTTCTCTGTACCCCCTCTATGGCAAGGATGTCTTTCCTCAGATTTGGAGACCAAAACTGTACGCAATACTCCAGGTGTGGCCTCACCAAAACCCTGTACAACTGCAGTAGAACCTCCCTGCTCCTATACTCAAATCCTTTCGCTATGAATGCTAACATACCATTTGCTTTCTTCACTGCCTGCTGCACCTGCATGCCTACTTTCAATGACTGGTGTACCATGACACCCAGGTCTCGTTGCATCTCCCCCTTTCCTAATCTGCCACCATTCAGATAATAGTCTACCCTCATGTTTTTGCCACCAAAGTGGATAACCTCACATTTATCCACATTATACTGCATCTGCCATGCATCTGCCCATTCACTCAGCCTATCCAAATCACCTTGCAGCTTCCTAGCATCCTCCTCACACCTAACTATACCCCCCAGCTTGGTATCATCTGCAAATTTGGAGATGTTGCATTGAATTCCCTCGTCCAAATCATTAATATATATTGTAAATAGCTGGGGTCCCAGCACTGAGCCTTGCGGCGCCCCACTAGTCACTGCCTGCCATTCTGAAAAGGACCCGTTTACTCCTACCCTTTGCCTCCTGTCTGCTAGCCAGTTCTCTATCCACATCAATACTGAACCCCCAATACCGTGTGCTTTAAGTTTGTATGCTAATCTCTTATGCGGGACCTTGTCGAAAGCCTTCTGAAAGTCTAGATATAACACATCCACTGGTTCTCCCTTATCCACTCTACTAGTTACATCCTCGAAAAATTATATCAGATTTGTCAGACATGATTTACCTTTCATAAATCCATGCTGACTTTGTCCAATGATTTCACCACTTTCCAAATGCGCTGCTATCCCATCTTTAATAACTGACTCTAGCAGTTTCCCCACTACCGATGTTAGACTAACTGGTCTGTAATTCCCCGCTTTCTCTCTCCCTCCTTTTTTAAAAAGTGGGGTTACATTAGCTACCCTCCAATCCTCAGGAACTACTCCAGAATCTAAGGAATTTTGAAAAATTATCACTAATGCATCCACTATTTCTGGGGCTACCTCCTTGAGTACTCTGGGATGCAGACTATCTGGCCCTGGGGATTTATCGGCCTTCAATCCGTTCAATTTACCCAACACCACCTCCCGGCTAACCTGGATTTCACTCAGTTCCTCCATCTTATTTGACCCCCGGTCCACTGCTAATTCCGGCAGATTATTTATGTCTTCCTTAGTGAAGACAGAACCAAAGTAGTTATTCAATTGGTCTGCCATGTCCTTGTTCCCCATGATCAATTCACATGTTTCTGACTGCAAGGGACCAACATTTGTTTTAACTAGTCTCTTTCTCTTCACATATCTATAAAAACTTTTGCAGTCAGTTTTTATGTTCCCTGCCAGTTTCCTTTCATAATCTATTTTCTAAAAAAGAATGATTCTACAAATAATACTAAAAGGAAGTTGTGCACTTATTTGGGAAACCTTTGAGTTACTGATATAAAGAAGGGGTTCCAGCCTAGCATGACAGATCTTTCAAACAGCTGGCACAGGCACAACTGGTTAAATGATTTTTTCTCCTGTAATTCTGTATGACTATAAATAACCTCTACAAGTAGGCAGATAAAAGTGCTGGAGAAACTCAGCGGGTGAGGCAGCATCTATGGAGCGAATGAATAGGTGACGTTTTGGGTCGAGACCCTTCTTCAGACTCTTCAGACTACCTTTCATTTTTCCAGCATCTGCGGTTCTTTCTTAAACATTGCCTAAAAGTAGGCAAGTGTTTCAAGTTAAAAAAACTCAAAGCAACAGATTGACCAAATGTACCATTTGGTGAGTCTGTCAGAAAGACTGTCTTAAAAACTAGTTGCGGTACATTGTTTATTCCTTGGGTCGTGCAAGAACACCAATGCCTTCAGCTGTTCTTGGGACATAGTACAATACCATTTAAAAAAAAATTCAAAGGTCGCTGACCTGTGCAAGATTTATGCTGTTGTTTTAGATATTATTTAACAAAGAAAATGTTCATTTTTTAATACAAGGCATGGATATGTCCAAAAGAATGCTCCTAAAGAAGGCAATGTACATAAATCCCAGTGACCCTCATCATTACAAGCAATACATTTCAGCTTTTAAATAATAAATGAAGGAAAATGCTTACCGCAGCGCATTGAAGATTAGCTGCAAACAATTACCATCAGAGATTTACAGAGTGACAACCCAGGTGGATTTTTTTTTATTTTGCTAATGTTGGGGTTGTGTTTGAGAATGTAATTAACTCCCAGAGGACTGGAGTTCCTTTGACAAGTGAAAATGTCAAGACCACAACTCCTTAAAGGAATTTTCATACAATAAAATGCTGATTTACTGGCTCAAGAGTGTCTGAGGTGAACAAGCAAAAGCATCAATCTTTGCCTGCTGTGTTGTTGGTGGCTACCACAGAATATTCCAGAATATCAAGGAAGTTTTTAAATGTTGTCACAACAATCAATGTTCTAACTCAAACAGTTAAAGTTCATGTCAATAAAGAATATGAGAATGCATAGTTATTATTCGAAATGCCAAGTAAAATATATTTTATTTTTTGCATGGTTGATAATAATTCAATGGAAGAAATGCTACAGTAGCTTACATTTCTACACCCACTATTTCACTCTCAATACTTAACCCTGCTAGAAAAAAAGTCTATGATAAACATAACTGTAGCCACGTTTTGGATAAATCCTATTGAATCACAACTGGTTACAGATTATTTGTAAGGCCTGAAATCTGAAACTATACGATTGCTCCTGACATTGGCAATTTTCTACGGATGAATGAGTTTTTTAACATGGATGGTGGTGACAAAATTGGGCAACATTCCTGAGAAATTTGCTCTGCCCAGTAACACAATATAACTGGATGATAAAGTAAAGGAAAAGTGTGACCAAAAATAGTGATATTGGAAAGCACGATTTACGTTTAAAAATATTTCCTCACTTTCTTTCTCTAACAAACATTCATAGATTCATAGGATCAAGAAAGCACAGAAGGAAGCTAATCAAGACAGCATGTCTTTAATGGCTCATTAAAAGAGCTATCAAATTAGTCCTACTTTACTGTTTCTTCACCGCAACGTATGGTTCTTTTTCCGGTTACCCTTTGTATTTGATAGAACACAATGTTGCATTCTTCATGGCCCTACAGAATTGTAAATTTTGCCACATTATAATATGAAGAATCATAGATTAATAGCCTCCTAAAGGGAAGGTTATAGAGTCATAGAGCTGTGCAGTATGGAAACAGGCTCTTCGACCCAACGTGTCCATGTCGACCAAGCGGCTTGACAGAGCTAGTCCCACTGGCCAAACTGGCTATCTTTCCAAACTTTACAATCATGTACCTGCCCAAGTGTCTTATAAATGTGATAATTGTATTTGCCTCTACTATTTCCTCTGGCAGCTCGTTCCACATAAGCCCACCCATTGTATGAACAAATTGCCCTCTCACCTTAAAACCTATGCCCTCTAGTTTTAGACTCCTCTTTCCCTGGGAAAAGACAATGGCAATTCATCTTATCTATCTCCCTCCTGATTTTGCTTCCACATTTGATAACATCCCTGTAAATCTTTTTTTGCACCCTTTCCTGTTTAATTCAAACATCTTATAGTAGCGTGTTCGGAACTGTGCACTGTACTCCAAATGTGGCCATACCCATATTTTGTACAACTGTAACATGATGTTCTAACTTTTGTACTCAATACTGATGAAGGCAAGTGCACCAAATGCCTTCATCCTGTTTACCTATGTCCCCACTTTCATTGAATTAGGTACTGGGTCCCTGAGGTCTCTAAGTCCTTCAACACTCCCCAGGGCTCTACCATTTTACTATGTAAGGTCCTGCCTCACTTTCTCTTACCAGAATGAACACTTTGCATTTACCCTGAATTAAACTCCATCTGTCAGTCCCTTGGACCATTGTCCCAGGTGATCAAGATCCTTTTGTAATCTTAAATAACTTTCTTCACGGTACACTGTACCACCAATTTCAGTGTCAACTGTAGCCATGCCACCTACATCCAAATCATTAACATAAGTAATGGGCAATTGTGAACCCAGCACTGATCCCTGTGGCACACCACTCGTTTATTGTTCTCCAGTTTGAGAAACAAACCTCTACCCCCATTCTCCGTCTCCTGTCTTCAAGCTATTAAAAAAAAAATCCAGTTGGCTTGCTTGCCATGGATCCCAACCTTCCAAACTAACCTACCACAAGATACCTTCCAAAAGGCAAAATCAAATATTGGAGGGCGTAACTTTAAGGTGAGAAGGGCATAGCCTAACAGACATGTGTAGGACAGGTTTTTTACACAGAGTGAGTGCCTGCTACAAGCTACCGGGGGTGGTGGCTGAGGTAGATATGATAGTGGCCTATGGCATAGGCCTATGGGTATGTAAGGAGTTGAGGGAAATGAATTATGTGCAGGCTGATAAGAGTTGGTCTTGACATCATGTTTGGCACAGTCATTGTGGGTTGAGGGTCCTGTTCTTGTGTTGTACTCTGTGTAATCTCCCAGCACCTCATTCGTGGTTATCAATGATACCAAAATGTCCACCACAGGCCTGGCAGTTTCTGCCTTAGTTTCCCAGAATGCTCAATCACTGTTAACTTCAATGTGTTTTATAGCATCCATGACTTTCTCCAATACAAATGAGAAATATTCATTTAACACCTCGCACATATCCTAAAGCTCCACACATAGACAACCTCTAAGGGACCTCTCTGGTGTATGATCTTGAGAGGTGAATATTGCATGGAGCACTGAACTCAGATCCTCAACTTCATTTTCCATTCCATTCCTCTTACTCCTATAGCTTATAAGTAGTGCTGTACAATACTGTATTTGCTATGCGTCCTGGGCATCAAAGGTGATGAATGGGCTAGTGCTTACCGTAACTGAAAGCACTTGAATTAATTTTCCAACCTGCATGCCACATTTTCACGTTATACTTGCAAAACAATTGATTTCCATCATGCAACACCATAAAGGCAGCTATTCACATTTCAGTTGCCTGGCTCCAAGATTAGATGAGAAAGCATTAATTCAATATTTAATTCATTTTTGGACTTCCAGTGGCACTATGCAGGGCTAGAGACCAGCGCCAGCTAGCTCCATTAAAAATCGTAAAAAAACGGGGAGAAAGACAGACCTACCTGCTGTTACTGCACCGGCTGCCTGCAACGCATGAATGACATCATCAGGTGTGTGACTCCGGTATGTCTCTGCAACATAACCCCCCCCCCCCCCCCCCCCCCCAAGCTACCGAAATGGACTGCCAGGCCAAAACAGGCACCGGAAGAAGTAGACCCGACTGAAGCCTCGGGCTCAGGTACAACGTCGTCCCCGGAAGTTGTTTTGAGGAAGCCAAAGCCTAAAACATCTGAGATAGAAGATCTTCGGATTTTTCTAACTCCGGAAATTAAAAATATAAAGGAAGAATTGAAGAGAGTGAATTTTGAGTTTAAGGAGGAAATGAAGGAAGAAATCAACTCCACCGTCCTTGAATTATCGGAAAAATGGAAGAAAGAAACAGAAGAAAAGCTGGATCAACACATTGCGGAGATGGATGTCAAAATCAACTCGAAGGCGTCCAGCTTTAATGACAGGTTGGATCCCATTGAGAAAGCACTGAATCACCAGACTATAGCAATAACCAATTTAGAGGAGTTTGCTTCAACAAGTGCCGATACGACAAAACAGCTAATCAGAGGAAACCAACGCTTATCAGAATTACTGAGTAAAATAACTGAAAAATGCACTGAACTGGAAGGACGTCAGAGGTGTCAGAATTTAAGAATCATCGGCATTCAAGAAGGAAGAGAGGGGAAACGAGACCCCCGCGAATTCGCTGCAGGCTTATTGCAAAAAGTCTTAAATCTGGATCAAAAGCCTCTGCTAGGTCGAGCACATAGAGTGATGAGACGTCGCCCACGGGCAGATGCCCCACCAAGACAAATGATAGTAAAGGTGAAATACGACCATGTACTGGAAGAGATGATGAAAAAAATTGTTCGTACCAGGAATCTCATATACGATGGAGATAAGATCAGTATCTACCGAGACTATCCTGTGGAGGTCTCCAGGAAGAGAGCGCTGTTTAAAAAGACAAAAAGAATACTTAAGGATGTGAAAGATCTGAAGTATGGCTTGATGGTACCCGGCTACATTAAGAGTTACCTACAATCAGAATTAACATATCTTTACCAACCCTAAGGATGCATTGAGTTCGCCGGAAGATCAAGAATGTGCCTAACGACTGAATATTAATTACAAAGCACCCGACGTCAACGAACAATGTAACTTTGTAAAGATTGGATGGAATTTAAGCTGTTATTCCCAAGGACAATTGAAATTGGATAAGTTGGATAAGGATTGCTGAATAAGGCTTTCCCTATGGACATGTTACACTCATAGTTACTATTAACATCAATAACTGATAAATACTAATTATAACTGCGCGTACTACTAATAACTATTACTAATGGTTACTAATTATAATTGAATTACTTAGAATTAGTTAAAATGGCAATTATAAGTACTGTTGGATTTAAAGCTTGATTTCACCTTCTTTTTCTTTCCTCTTCTGTTATCTATTTTGATATATACTATATCTTGATAATAGTTACCTTTTTATTTAAAAAAAATATATATCTATATTTTTTACTAATGGAATATGAATACTTTGGAACTTAAAATGACTTATTAAATGCATATATAGATACTAGTAATATCAAGGATGTTTGGAGAATAGAAAACCCAACTGGATGAGAATAATCATTTTATTCATTGGTACATAAAACATATTCAAGAATAGATTATTTTTTGTGGACTCCAAGCTTATTCCATTTACTTATAACTCAAAATATCACGATATTATAATCTCGGACCATGCTTCCTTAACATTTATGATTAAATTTAATTGAAGGACGGAGAAACAGTTACAATGGAGACTCAATCCACAATTTTAAAGGAAAAAGCATGTCAGGAATATCTCACTAAACAGATTAATATGTTCTTTGAAATCAATGATAACCCCGAAACATCTGCCTCCCCTACTATGGGAAACATTTAAAGCATTTACTCGAGGAGCTATGATCTCCTCCCAAGCATTTCATAATAAAGGGAATCGGGCTAAACAACAGGCATTGGAAAGGGAAATAAAACAATTAGACATAGAAAATACGGCTGCACCAACTATGATAAAACACAATAAAATTGCAGCATTGAAATATAAATTAAATAAAATATATTCAGACCAAGTTGTAAAATGTTACCAATATACTAAACAATTACATTTTGAATTCGGTGATAAACCTCAAAAATTATTGGCTCGTCAATTACGGAAACTGGACGGGGAAAACTGGACAGGGAAAAGACAATTCTTAGCATTAAATCAGAAACAGGAGAACCACTAGTACAATCTAAGGGTATTAATGAGAAATTTCTGCAATATTATCAAAACCTTTACTCTGCTAAAACGATAGATCACCGGACAGGAACAGAAGCATTCCTACAAAAATGCAATCTTAAAGGGTTAGATTTGAAAGATAGAGAATTATTAGACGCTGAAATAACAGTGAAAGAAATTGAAGAGTCTATCAGATCTCTAAAAAACGGTAAATCCCCGGGCCCCGATGGCATAGGCTCCGAACTCTATGAAACATTCTATGACCTGATTGCGCCGCGTTTAAAGACACTGTATGAACATATCTATACCCAACAGAAATTAACAGAAACGCTAAATAACACTTATACCAAAAATAGATAAGGACCTGGATAATCCAGGTTCATATAGAGCTATAGCGCTCCTAAATACTGATCAAAAAATATTAACTAAAATCCTAGCACAAAGATTAAGCACAGTGATTAATAAATTAATACACCCGGACCAAACAGGATTTATACCAAAACGTTACTCTTCATATAACCTGAGACAATTATTCAATATTATATACTCAAAGAGAAGTACTAACAAAGATCTAGCAATTATTTTGTTAGATGCTGAGAAAGCATTCGACCAGGTGGCATGGCCCTATTTATTTTTGGTCATGAACATTTTTCAATTGGGCGAGAAGTTTAGTACATGGGTAAAACTTTTATATACTAATCCAACAGCTAGAATATCGACAAATCAAATGTTATCAGCTAAATTTAACTTATCTAGAGGCTGTAGACAAGGATGTCCGTTATCCCCGCTATTATTCGCACTCGCAATAGAGCCACTAGCAGAAAGCGTGAGGTCTCATCCTGAAATATATGGGTATAACACTAAAGATACTGAGAATAAAATTTCCTTATATGCAGACGATGTATTAATTTACATTACAAAACCTGAAGTTAGTATCCCAAACTTATTAAATTTAATAACTCAATATGGCTCGTTTTCAGGATACAGAATTAATTGGAATAAAAGTGAAATCATGCCAATAATGGAAAGTAACCCACATATATTACAACAATTTCCTTTTAAAATAGTAAATGAAAAATTTAAATATCTTGGAATTTATGTAACAAAGACATACTTCTTTATTTAAATTTAACTTTCCGCCTTTATTGAACAAATTACATAAGAATATTTTATATTGGAAAACATTACCTATCTCAATGTTGGGTAGAATTAATGCAATAAAAATGATTTTTCTCCCGCAATTATTGTACCTCTTTCGATTAATCCCGATAAATCTCCCAGAAACTTTTTTTAAAAAGGTTGACTATAGTCACCAATTTTATCTGGGATTATAAGAACCACAGAATAAATAAAAAACACTTATGCTAATCAAAAATAAATGGAGGTTTAGCCCTACCGAATTTTATGCTCTATTTTTGGGCAGTTAACATTAAAAATATGAATTTTTGGTTGGAAGAAATGGACCAACAACCAGATTGGTTAAAAATGGAAAACGAAGACTGTTTACCTTTTGAAATTGGGTTGATCTTATTTGCTATTATTAAATTAAGCAAAAATAGTGAAAATCCCATAATATAGTGGAATTGGATAATTTACCACTACCTCTTCCCATTGTAAACAACCCTACATTTAAACCCTCAATGATGGATAAAGGTTTTTTACAATGGAAAAAATCATGGAATTACAAAGATGGGTCATCTCTACAGGAAAGGTACATTCCTCTAATTTCAGGAACTACAACAAATTTATGGGCTTCATTCAAATGACTACTTTAGATACCTACAACTTAGAGACTACGCTAAATCAAATACACAGGACTATAGAAATAGAAAGACAGAAATTCTTGATGAATGTTTGAATAAACACCCTAACACAGAAAAATTGATATCTTATATTTATAATATCCTATTAGATAATGATGCACCCATGATGGAAATATATAGGCAATCACGGGAAAGTGAACTAGGCCAACCAATAAGGCAAGATATTTGGGACGAAAGCTTACAACATATACATCACTGTTTGTTAAATGCTAGACACTCTTTAATACAATTTAAAGTATTACATAGATTGCACTATTCAAAAACAAAATTAAATAGAATTTTCCAAAGCATATCTCCTATTTGTGAAAAATGTCAGCACTCAGAGGCTAACTTAACACACACATTTGTAAGCTGTATAAAAATTAATAATTTTTGGATGGAAATGTTTAAGATAATTTCGGAAGTTGTCAATATCCAATTGGACCCGGATTCAAAATTAATAATATTAGGAATACTAGAACAAAATCAAATATTTACAACAAGCCAAATAAACTTTATCGATTATAGTTTAATAACTGGGAAAAAATTAATATTAAAATTTTGGAAAGGCCCTATAACCCCCACAATTAAAATGTGGACTATGGAAATGTCGGAGACCCTACATTTGGAAAGATTAAGATTTGTCTTAATGGACAAACAAGAACTATTTACTAGAATATGGTCTCCATTCATTGAATATTTGAAGGGGCAAACCGGTTCGGCACGAGAAACCTGAATCAAGGATTAGATGAAGAAATACATTTTATAATCCACGGACATATCTCCAATGATGTATAATTAGCTGATTATTCCATTCTCTTTTAATTTTTTTTTTCTCTCCCTCTCTATTATTTTCTATCTATATAAAAATTTAAAAAATATATAGAAGTACAATTATTATACAATTGATAATACAAACAATATTAATAATGTATGACTACAACAAACAAAATGTTTTTTATTATGTATTTACTTCTAATAAAAAAATATATTAAAAAAATATGTATATATATTTAATTCATTTTTAAAAGCACCTCCTGAAATTAAAATAGAGGAAAAAAATCATAGAAATAAGAGATAAAACAGTATTTTTTTAAAGTCTCAACAAAAATCAAGCTTGGAAGGAATGAAACTAATTTCAAAGTTCGTAAAGTTATTTGAGAGCCATTCAAATATACTGTGTTTTTAAAAATTCACTTGAACTTGTACCAGTTCTACCTTGTTTTTTTTTCAACTGGAAACTATTTGCAAAGTAACATAAAAATTGTTGTGTTTATGTAATGCCTTCCATAAAAGGTATTAACAGTTGTAAATGGAAGGGGAAATCATGTTTGACTAAATTGTTGGAAATCTGAGGATACGACAAATAACATATATCAGAAGGAACTAGTGGATATGGTGTATTTGGATTTGGGGTAATGTACTACTTGGATTTAGAATTGGTTCTTGGATGGCATGCAAAGAATGGGAATAAACAGGTCCATCTTGGCTTGACAGGCGGTGACTAGTGGGATACCATGGGGGATGGTGCCTGAGTCTCAACATCAAGTACATCAGTGATTTGACTGAGGGATCCAAACATATTTGCAATATTTGCAAACATGTTTGTTAATATTATTAAAGTAGGTGGGATTGCTTGCACAGGTGATGATAGCATAACAAATGGACAATAAGGTGGGAAAATGTAAAATTATCCACTTTGGTGCATAACAAGGACAAGCTGAGTATTAAATGGCAAGAGATTGGGTGAGGTTGATATTCAAAGAGAGTTGGACATGTTTGATGATATGTTAGCATTTTGTTACGAGAACGTTTCACTTCAAGAGTAAGAAAATCTTATTGTAACTGCACCGGGTCTTGGTGAGATCACAGCTGGTATATTGTGAACAGTATGGGTCTTGTTCCAGAGGAAAGGCTGCATTTGCCATTAAAGGTTCAGTGGACAGATACCAGGGATGATGTGCTTGTTGTGTGAGAAGAGATTGAGTGGGCCAAAACGCTATTCTTTAGAACTGATGACAATGAGAGGAGTTCACAAACTTTCAAAATTATTAAAGGGTTTGGCAGATGAGATGGAATTAGGTTGTTTCTCCTAATCAAGGAGTCGAGAACCAGGCTGCACAGTTTGAGAGCCAGGAGCAAGATTAGACAATAAAATTGTGTATTATAACATTAAAAATATTGTTTAAAATATTGCATTTAAGGAAATTGAAGGATTTATTCATCACATTTGAGGTGCATAATATTAGTGAGATCTCACAAATGGAGTGTGAAGAGCAGTAACTGTTGTAAGAATTGGAAGACTTGATAACATGTAGGATATGTCAGAGGTAATGGTTGAAGGCCGGATGTTTTTAGCCAGACTAATGCTTCAATATCAAACTCAACAGAACATTGAATGTTCTGACAAAACATCTTTAACCTGAAGTGTTAACTCTGTTTCATTTCCACACACTGCCCAATCAGCTGAGTGTTTCCAACATTTTCTGTTTTTATTTTGGGATTTCCAGAAAGAGATATATGTAAGATGGTAAATGGCATGGATAAAAATAAATTATGAATAGGTGATTATGCACAGACTTCTTAACATTAAAATGAGCGTTGGTATGGAAAGTTTCCTTTCATAATAAAAATTATTAATAACTAGACCAGGTGTGGACCCGTTGGGCCTGTCCACCAAGGCAATATTCCACCACTGACCCATGGCCCCAACTGCGCAGGTGTGGCTGAGGGGGTCCTGTTGTGATGCTAGAGATCCCCGTTGTGATGCAAGTCATGGCAACCCTCCTCCAACTGTGCCTCGCTATCCCTCTGTTTCCCCCTATCCTCCTCTATTCCCCCTTATCCCCCAGCACTACCTCCCCTGCCTCTTCACATTCTCCCTCTTCTTTCCCCTTTCTTCCTCCCCAATCCCTCCCTCACCTCGCCCTCCCTCTCCTTTCCCCTACCCTCAGTCACTCCCTCCATATCCCTCTCCCCTCCCTACCCCCTCCTTTCACTATCTCCCTGCTCCCCCACTCCCCCCTCCTCCCTATACCTCCCCTCCTCCCCCACTCTCCCTCATCATCTCCCCCACTTTCCCCCTTCCACTACCCTCCCTATCCCCCTCCTTTCCCTCTATTACCCTGCTCCCTCACGCTTCACCTGCACCCTATCCCATCCCCCCACAATGCAAATCGTGATTTTAAAGAAATGAACTGAAAGCTGTTAATGAAAATAGAAGAATTTGATTAAAACAGATTTTTTTTAATAAATGAGATACAGAATCCCGTTGTGACGTTATTGTGACGTCGAACGTGGCAGACGGGCAGGGCATGGAAAAGTGGTATGAAAAGTGTTTTTTTGTAATATTAAAATGTCAATAACTTGTAAAATATAACATCAATCTGAACGAAACATGTTTCATTTACATCACAGGACAATGGCGAGTAAGGTGGGCCAAAATATTGTTGCACTATCGTGTACTGTTTTGGCGGGGTTTTGGGATGTCACGCACATGCATGCATGCACTCATACAAACAAACAGAGAGTTTTAGGAATATATACTAGACCAGGTGCAGACCCGTTGGGCCTGACCCCAAGACAATATTCCACCACTGACCCATATTCCCCAACTGCACAGGTGCGGCTGATGGGTTCCCGTTGTGCCAGTGATCCTCGTTGTGACATGAGTCGCAGCAACCCTCCCCCAAACGCACAGGCGTGGCCGCCAAATGGGAGCGGGACTTCAATGTTTTTAAAGTTCAAAATGACAATAACATGTAAAATATAAGATCAATGTGAATGCTTCTCACTCCCCCCCTCCCCCCATAACCCCTCTCCCTACCCCATCCTCTCCCTCTATCCCCCTGTTACCCTACTCCTCACCTCCCCCCTATCCCACCCCCCCACTCACCCTCCTCACCTCCCCCACTGCCCTCTTCTCCCTCTGTCCCCACTCCCTATCTCCCCCACTCCCCCTCCTCTCCTTCTATTCCCCCTCCTCCCCATTTTCCCTCCTCACCTCCGCCAATTTCCCCTTCCCCTCCCTCTCCCCTCCCAAACCACCCCTCTCCCCCTACTCCCCCACTCCTCACCCCCGCAAAATGAAAAACGTAGTGTATTTTTTCAATGAAACCTCCCCTCTATCCCACCCACCCATCCCACAATGAAAATCTCAATGTTTTTTAAAAAAATGAAACCTCCCCCCCTATCCTACCCCCACCGCCCCTCCCCACAATGAAAATCGTGATTTTTCAACAAAATAACCTAAGCACAATTTTAGCTGTTCATGAATACGGAAGAATTTGATTTAAACTGATTTTTTTTTGTTGAAAATCGCTATTTGGTAATGTAAATGAGATTCAGGATCCCATTGTGACGTCATTGTGATGTCGAGCGAGGCAGGCAGGGCAAGTGGAAAAGTAGTTTGAAAAGTGTTTTTTGGAAAGATGAAAATGTCAATAACTTGTAAAATATGAAATCAATCTGAACAAAACTTGTTTCTTTTACATCACAGGACAATGGTGAGTAAGGTGGGCCAAAAATTTCAGCACTAGCAATGTTTACTAGACCAAGTGGGACCCATTGGGACCCGTTCCCCCAACGCAATATTCCACCACTCACTCATAGCCTCCAACAGTACAGTTGCAGCTCATTTCCCCTCATCCCCAGCATTCCTACCCCTTCCTCTTCTGCCTCCCTCTTCTTTCCCCTCTCCTTCTCCCCTCTCCCCTCTCCCACTACCTGCATCACCTCTCTTTTCCCCTACCCTTTGTCACTCCCTCCCTCCCTCCATAAACCCTCACTCTTCCCTACCCCCTCCTCTCTCTCTGTCTCCCTCCTCCCCCACTCCTCACCTCTCCCCATTGCACTGTCACACTATACACAATGCTTAAATAACATTTTTCCACCCCCTCCCTCTCCGTAAAACAATGCACCAAATCTCTCATAGCACTGGGTGTTTTGTCAATTGGTAACATTTTAACAGGCAGGACAAGTTTTAAAGTGAAATGTTTGATCTTTTAAAGTGAAAAGTTATTTTTTTAAGTTTAAAATGTGAATAACTTGTAAAATAAAACATCAATCTGCATGGAACACTGCTGTGTTTTTTAAAACAGACTTTTTTTAAATGTAAATGCAATCCCATTGTGATGTCATTGTGGGGTGGAACTGCTGATGGGCAGTTTTTGTAATTGATCCCATTGTGGTGTCGTATCCCATTGTGACATCATACACTGCTAACTGCCAGTGCAGATGGAAGAGATTTTTTCAGTGGGATTTTGTAAAGTTTAAAATGTCAATAACTTGTAAAATATACCATCAATGTGAACAAACCTTGATACAACATGCCACAGGAGAATGATGAGTAAGGTGGGCCAAGAATTATAGTGCTATTGTGTACTGTTTTTGTGTACCAGACAGACAGACAGACAGACAGACAGACAGACAGACAGACAGACAGACAGACAGACAGACAGACAGACAGACAGACAGACAGACAGACAGACGGTAATACACTAGACCAAGTGGGACTCGTTGGGTCCCTGTCACATTGGAGGGCTGGTCCATGAACGCAATATTCCACCACTCACCCATAGCACACAACTGCACAGGCGTGGCTGATGGGGTCCCATTATGATGCCAGAGATCCCTGTTGTCAGCTGAGTCAAGAAAACCCTTCCCAACTGCGCCTTGATATCCCTCTTCCTAGCCATATCCTCATTTCCCTCATCCTCCAGCACTCTCTCCCCTCCTCCTGACCCTCCCTACCCCCTACACAACCTGTTCCCCCAGCGCCACCCATTCCCCAAAAGCAATATTCCACCACTCGCCTGTTCCCCAATCCCGGCCGTTCCCCCAATGCAATATTACCCAACTAAGCAGGCATGGCTCATTTCTCCTCATCATCTAGCACTCCGTCCCCCTCCTCTTCAACCTCCCACTTCTTTCCCCTCTCCTCATCCCCTCCCCCACTGCCTCCAACTTACCTCTCCCTCCCTCTCCTATCCCCTACTCTTAGTCACTCCCACCATAAGCCCTCTCCCCTCCCCAACCCGCTTGACGCCATTGTGAGGTGGAAACTGCTGTGTTTTTTATTTTATGTAAATAAGATCCCATTGTGATGTCATGGTGGAACTGCTGTGTTTTTGAAAACAGTTTTTTTTAACGTGTAAATAAGATCCCATTGTGGGGTGGAACACTGCTGATGGGCAGTTTATGTAAATGAGATCCCATTGTGATGTCATAGCTGCTAACAGTGCAAGTTCAAGTGATTTTTCTTAAACTGGATTTTATAAGATGCTCGCTAGTGCTGGCAGGACTCAGTGTCCTGGGATAGCAACATTGTAGTGAGCAGAGCTACAATCCCATTGTGACGTCATAGCTGTAAGTGCCAATGCAGAGGGAAGAAATCATTCTCAAATTGGGGTTATGTAAAGTTAAAAATGTGAATAACTTGCAAAATGTAACATCAACCTGAACGAAACTTGAGACACCACATCACAGGACAATTGTGAGTAAGGTGGTGTAATAATCGTAGTGCTATCTTGTACCGTTTTGGCATAGTTCCTCGTTCACATAGGCACAGAGACAGACACACACAAATGCACACACACATAGAAACAAGATGAGAGTTTTAGAGATGGATGGATGGATGGATGGATGGATGGATGGATGGATGGATGGATGGATGGATGGATGGATGGATGGATGGATGGATGGATGGATGGATGGATGGATGGATGGATGGATGGATAGATGGATTAACAGAGGTAAGGACAATGGAATCATTTGGTTGGTGCAATATTCTGATGGAGATGCTTTTCTGCATTAGCACAATAAATTAGGCATACTCTCAAGGAAACAAGGGAGAATGTATTAAATATTGACAGAAAAATATTGGTTGGTCAGAGGTGGTGAGTAGCTCAGTCAGGTCTCATTATATGGTTGGTTCCAGATGTTATCTTTCCAGTCTTACAGTGTCTCTTCAGGCATTCACCACTTCATAAGAGTGAAATTCAACAGAAAATGCCATTTAGTTGAAAGAGATAATATTACTACAGGTAGGTTTTAAAGTTGGATTAAAAAAATGATAAAGAAATTTAAAACTTTATGGTGAAATTAAGGACCAAGCAGTTGCTGATATGGTCAAGAAAGATAGGTCTGAATGTGTTGAGAAAGGATAAAATAAAATAATTTGAATTTTTTCATCAAAGGATGTAAGGGTGGAATAGGTTACAGAGGTAGGTAGGGCAAGGACATGGAGAGGTTTGAACATCAGGTTGAAAATTCTAAATAGGTGGTGATAGTGAGCTGTGATCCAATTATTGGAGCAGTAACATGCTACATCAAAATAATTTGCTGTACATGTTTTCAAGCACTGCTTGAAAAAAATGTATTTATATTGAAAATGTATTTCAAGTTTTGGTGCACATATGGTGCTCATGCAAATTGAGGCTGTTGGATATATACACGCAGTATGATTGACATAATCTGCATAAATCTACTTGTGCACATGCTTCTCATAATTATACTTTGAATGCCGAAGCTAACCTTCACCAGGTGATTGATTCTGTTCCATCATAAGTTAAAGGATTTGCCCCTACCCTGCCTGTTTTTGCTAGCCAGATTACAGGTAAAGGTACACCATGCCCACTTGAATCATTTATTTCTTGCCCTTCCCTCACCAATCTACTTTGGTCTTTTATTGGGCTCCCCATCTCTTCCCTGGTTCACATCGATTAACATTGATTGATTTCTCACTTTGATCTCCTCCCTGTGTCCAATGATCAGCCACACACGCACCTCAATATATACACCATCCCTCCCCAGTCTTTATTCCACTCTAATTCTGCTTACAGTCCTATCTCATCCAACTTCATTCCATGCCCTAGATCTTTCTCAGCAATGATCTTCCTCTCGTGTCTGCTGCCTTGCCACTTTCTGCACTCTCTACATACAATGGTAGATAGTCATTTCTACACACCCAAAAGGCAATCTCCACTGTGCACCATGCTTTGGGTGTATGTATAGTAGGATATCCAACTTAGTAGCCTTAGCCCAAACTGTCATTAATTTATCTGTGAAGTGTGCCTTCAATGCAGGAAAATGTGAACTGAGGATATTGTAACCCCTCAATATTTCACTTGTAAATTAGCTAGAGACTCAGCTCCGGAGCCCAGATGACAGCTCTGGGATACAATGTACTGTAACTGTGCCCTGTAGCTGTTAAATATAACACACTGGTGCAGAAGAGTTAAATACATAGATGAATTGGACATGACAGAAGGCTGTAGGTCTGGAAAGAAGGTTTTGTTCAAGAAAAATAAAACTTTTTTTTAAATAGATAAAAGACAATTGACCACATAAAATGTGTTTTAATTGCTGCAGGTGTGCTTTAAAATGCTCCAGCTGTTTTATCTAATGACACTGGTCACAAGATCAAACTTTATAACAGGAAGCACAGCCCAGTGCATGGACTAATGATAAGAATGTTATTGAAATAAATTATATTGTAGTCGGCCTTATCTGTTCCAAATTTGCAAACAAGTACTAGATGAGTGTCAAAAGGTCATGTTATACAATATTGAAAATTGCATTGTGCTACATTTGTATGTTATTATGCAATGTCAGCATTTATCCTATTTATTATGTTGGAATACAATAATAAATTATTTTTAGTGTCATAAGGAATAGAAACAGGAGCTCCTTGTATCTGCTCAACCAATCAATAAAATCATGGCTTGTCTTTTGCCTCAGCACCACCTTCCCATCCGAACACCATGTTCCTCAATTCATGAATATGTAAAAAGCTCTCAGTCTCTGCTTTGAAGTGCACTCAATGTCTGAACCTCCACGGTCCTCTTGGAGAGAGAATACCAAAGATCTTGTCTTCCCTTTGGGTAAATAATTGAACAGCTGACCCGTTATTTTGAGACTGGTTCAAGTTCTCCAGCCAGAGGAAGCATCAACATGGGGGAGATGGAGAAAGGACCTCCAGGCAGGTATGAATCACCACGAGAGCATGTGGTTCAGGACACTGGGGACCAGGCACAAACACTACAAAATGGTCAACAGCAATAGCAACACACTCCCCAATCCAACAGCTAGGCAACTTCGCCTGTGGGAAGGTCTGCCTGTCAAGGATAGACCTAGTCAGCCACAGCAGGAAATGCAGCCACAGATGAAGCATTCCCCTCTCTCACATTGAATGGCGGTGCTGGCTCGAAGGGCCGAATGGCCTACTCCTGCACCTATTGTCTATTGCCTGTTGTCTATTGTCTATTGTCTAAGAAGGACCATGTCAAAGCTGCACCAGCATCTACCGTCCATAGATGGATGCTCACAAAGCTGCAGCAAGCTATGATTTCATTGTTTCAGTTCCAGTGCATCTGACAATTTTACATTCGTGATTCTTGACTCCTCGAGCTACAGTGCGTTGGGTAGCAGAAATTCACCCTTATGGAATTCACAAAACATGACGCAAAAATTTGATATGTTGAATGAAACTTGCTCTGATGGAATACATATATATACAAAAAAAATAATTAAAAAAACACAAAATTAATTTATTTTTAACTCACATTTCTTGAAGCATATGCAGATGATATGGCTTTGTGTTACAGAAAATCATGAAGAAGATAATTTCCTTGGAAACTAATGCCGTCTCTCCCCACGAATAATGAAGGGGTTACCTGTAACACCAGCAAATATGGCGTCTCATCACACACCAAAAACAACAAATCAAATAGCAGCAACCAAATACAAAACAGTAACACTCAAAAACAATAGCAAACACAATGCGATGCCAATAGAATTCAATGCACATTCAAGGCTGTCCCACTTAGGCGATTTTTCAGCAGAATGCTGGTGACTGTCAAGTTCCCGGCAGTCGCCAGAAAAACCAGGAACGGGAACGGCCACTGTCAGAGTGGAACACACACACACACACAAACACATCGCAACGGCAGGGGCCAGGGAAAGCGGGGGGAGCGCTGTCTGAAATTCACACGGTGCAAAGCCAAGGTGATACAGACGCACACCGCAATGAACATGAAGGTTAAGACGGCTAGCACAGTGTACGGTAAGTCTAAAAGAGGGGAGAGGGTGGGAGGGGAGAAGGTGGGGCAGAAGGGGGGAGAAGGAGTGGAGACACTTTTAAGTAGCCAGACAACTATTAATGCCAGAGATACACAGCTGTGAAGTTCGGCGGGCATTTAACATTAACGGTCGGTTATCCTTGGTTCTGAAAACTCGTGCTTACAATTTTTTTGCCCCAATGAGCCAATGAAAATGCCCGGTTAGCAAAGGTGATTAACTAAAACTACCTACGACTACCTCGACTACCCATAACTACACGGCGACCCCACTACAACTGCACTACGACTACAGGATTAGTGATTTTCTCCATGGCGACAAATTTTAGTCGCAGAAAAATGTTCAACATGCTGAAAAATGTGCGTCGACCATTCTGAAGCCGCGACTAGTTCCCAGAATGCGGGAACTCCTCGCGAGCATGAAGGAGACTCACCAGAGACCACCAGCGAACATGTGGCGACTGTGTGGCGATCATGAGGTGAGCGCAGAGTCTCCAACACTCGCTTAAAAAGTGGGACAGGCCCAAAACAATAGCAAACACAATGCAAAGCCAATAGAATTCAACGCACATTCAATGAAAGGAAATCTGCAGAAGACTTTATTATGGTGATGTATCTCAGCTTTAAGTTGAGCTGATATTTTGATTATAATTTTACAATATTGAATTGCATTAAATTCATTGTATGTGCTAGTCTTTGCTCAGAGTGAGTAAGTCTCCAACAATCCTCGATCTCAGATCTCAGATCTCGATCTCAGAATACATTTTGTCTTCCATTGGTTCAGAAGGAATTTTCCATTTTTGCAGTGGCATCAATGAGAAAAGGCTTAGAGTCGTAGAGTAATACAATATGGAAACAGGCTCTTCAGCCCAACCTGCCCACACCAACCAACAATGTTCCACTTGCCTGAACTTGGTGCATATCCCTCCAAACCTGTCCTATCCATGACCTGTCTAACTATTTATTAAACGATGGGATAGTCCGAGCCTCAACTACCTCCTCTGGCAGCTTGTTCCATACACCCACCACCCATTGTGTGAAAAAGTTACCCCTCGGATTCCTATTAAATCATTTCTCCCTCACCTTGAACCTATGTCCTCTGGTCCTTGATTCCCCTACTCTGGACAAGAGACTCTGTGCATCTACCCGATCTATTCCTCTCATGATTTTGTACACCTCTGCAAGATCACTCTTCATCCTCCTGTGTTCCACGGAATAGCGACCCAGCCTACTCAAACTCTCCCTATAGCTCACACACTCTAGTCCTGGCAACATCCTCGTAAATCTTTTCTGAACCCTTTCAAGCTTGACAATATCTTTCCTATAACATGGTGCCCAGAACTGAGCATAATATTGATGCGGTCTCACCAACATCTTATACAACTGCAACATGACCTCCCAACTTCTATACTCATTGTTTGTTTTTTGTACATATTTTTATGCTGTTTCTCAGTGTTCAGGAGTTCACAATGTAAACTTTCCAAATTTTTGCATTAACTGCCCCTGGATATATTATGCATCAGATCACCGAATGTCTTGGAATTCACAATTCACAATGTCTTGGAATTTCCCCTATTTTTGCCATCGGTGCCAGAATTGCTGGAATAGATTTACATGTGTAAGTGCATACAATATATGTAAATCTCCAAGATATACATGTTTAGGTGCCTGCAATATATGGGGCCCTCACACTAAGGAGGCTAAGCTTCCCTATTGTTTCGGGGAGGAACTTTCGATGCTGGTTTGAACTGACGACAGACACAAAAGGCTGGATCTAGCATAATCTCTGGAGAAAAAGAATAGGTGATGTTTTGTGTCAAATGCAACCTATTCCTATTCACCTATTTCTTTTCTCCAGAGATGCTGCCTGAATCACTTACTTTGCAGCCTTTTGTGTCTGCCCTATTGTTTTGCTGGCTGTTCTTTGTTGCTGAACTCCAGCAGAGAGTTTAATGCCCCTGTCCCACTTAGGAAACCTGAACGGAAACCTCTGGAGACCTTGCACCCCACCCAAGGTTTCCGTGAAGTTCCCAGAGGTTCTGGTCACTCTCCCTAATAGTCGAAAGTGGTTTCCGCGTAGTCGAGGCTTCTTCTATGTTCCTGCGATTATTTCAACAAATTCAAAACTGGCCTCGACTAAAAATAGGTTGCCGTTTGGTTGAAGCCAGTGGAGTGGGATTGTTATTTACTTACAGGAGGTCGAAGGCAATCTCCTTTGCGGACCAGCCATTTTGATTGGCTTTTTGGAGTTTTCAGCAGGTTTTCAGGACCTAGAAGATCCACCGGAAGCTAAAATGTCCGCTAAGTTTGAACTTCTTAAAACTGTCTCCACTCCTCCCCCCCTCTTCTCGTCCCCCCAGCTCTTCTCCTCCCCCCCTTCACCTCCCCCCCTTCACCTCCCCCCTTCTACCCCCCCCTTCTCTACCCCCAACTTTTCTCCCCCCTTCTCCCCCACTTTTCTCCCCCCCCTTCTCCCCCCTTCTCCCCCTGCCCATTTCCCCCACTTCTCCCCCCCTTCTCCCCCACTTTTCTCCCCCCCTTCTCCCCCCTTCTCCCCCCCCATTACCCCCCTTCTCCCCCCCTTCTCCCCCACTTTTCTCCCCCCCTTCTCCCCCCGCCCATTTCCCCCCTTCTCCCCCCCTTCTCCCCCCTTCCACTCCCCGCTTCTGCCCCCCCTTCCCCCCTGCCCTCCCCCCCTGCCCTCCCCCCCTTCTCCCCCCCCCCATCTCCCCCCCCACCTCCCCCCCCCATTCTCCCCCCCCCATTCTCCCCCCCAAAGATGTGTGGATTGGTAAATTAGCTGGCTACAGGAAATTGTCCCTAGTACGTAGGCAAATGGTAAAATCTGGGAGAAATTGTGGGACGAATAAAATAGGGTTCATGTGATATTAGTATAAATTGATGTTTGAGGCTGTTGTGGACTAGGCATGTTTTCTTGTTGCATGACTCTTTTTAGGAACATTAAAATAATTCAATAGCTTTATTTGTGTCTATAGATGTTGTTGTTATTGCTGTTAGTGCTGCTATTTAGACCAAGGTAGAGCTAAGAGCAGAACATTCTTTAGTAAATAAAGCTATTCTCAAAACTAAGGTGCACTGATGAGTACAACAAATATAAATGTCATTTTCTTGTGATAGTCAGTTCTTAAAGATATACCTAACATAGACAATAAACAATCCTTCTAAATTCCAGAGTATACAATCCCAGCCGCTCCAATCTATCAATATATGACAGTCCCACCGTCCCGGGAATTAACCTCGTGAACTGACGCTGCATGCCCTCAATAGCAAGAATTTCCTCAAGTTTGTAGACCGAAACTGCACACAATACTCCAGGTGTGGTCTCACTAGGGCCCTGTCCAACTGCAGGAGGACCTCTTTGCTCCTATACTCAACTCCTCTTGTAATAAATGCCAACATGCCATTTGTTTTCTTCACTTCCTGCTGTACCTGCATGCTTACTTTCAGTGACTGATGAACAAGGACCCCCAGATCCCGCTGTACTTCCCATTTTCCCAACTTCACCCCATTTAGATAATAATCTGCCTTCCGGTGTTTGCCACCAAAATGGATAACCTCTCATTTATCCACATTAAACTGCATCTGCCATGCATCTGCCCACTCACCCAACCTGCCCAAGTCATCCTGCATTCTCATAGCATCCTCCTCAAAGTTCACACTGCCATCCAGCTTTGTGAAATGTACAAATTTGCTAATGTTACTTTTAATCCCTTCATCCATTAATATATATTGTAAACAGCTGTGGTCCCAGCACCGAGCCTTGTGGTACCCCACTAATCACTGCATGCAATCCTGAAAGGGACCCGTTTATTCCTACCCTTTGTTTCCTGTCTGCCAACCAATTTTCTATCCATGTGGATAAATGTGAGGTTATCCACTTTTGGTGGCAAAAACAGGAAAGTAGACTATTATTTGAATGGTGACCGATTAGGAAAAGGGGAGATGCAATGAGACCTGGGTGTCATGGTACACCAGTCATTGAAAGTAGGCATGCGGGTGCAGCAGGCTGTGAAGAAAGCGAATGGTATGTTGGCATTCATAGCAAAAGGATTTGAGTACAAGAGCAGGGAGGTTCTGAGGCCAGACCTGGAGTATTGCGTACAGTTTTGGTCTCCTAATCTGAGGAAAGACATTCTTGCCATAGAGGGAGTACAGAGAAGGTTCACCAGACTGATTCCTGGGATGGCAGGACTTCCATATGAAGAAAGACTGGATAGACTCGGCTTGTACTCACTGGAATTTAGAAGATTGAGGCTTACAAAATTCTTAAGGGGTTGGACAGGCTAGATGCAGGAAGATTGTTCCCGATGTTGGGGAAGTCCAGGACAAGGGGTCACAGTTAGAGTATAAGGGGGAAGTCTTTTAGGACCGAGATGAGAAAATCATTTTTCACACAGAGAGTGGTGAATCTGTGGAATTCTCTGCCACAGAAGGTAGTTGAGGCCAGTTCATTGGCTATATTTAAGAGGGAGTAAGATGTGGCCCTTGTGGCTAAAGGGATCAGGGAGTATGGAGAGAAGGCAGGTACAGGATACTGAGTTGGATGATCAGCCATGATCATATTGACTGGCGGTGCAGGCTCGAAGGGCCGAATGTCTTACTCCTGCACCTATTTTCTATCTTTCCATGTTTTTATGTCAGCCCCCTACCCCCAAAACCATATGCTCTAATTTTGCCCACTAATCTCCTATGTGGGACTTTATCTAATTTTATGAAAGTCCAGGTATACTACATCCTTACCATAAGGTCTCCCTTATCCATTATCCTGGTTACATCCTCAAAAAATTCCAGAAGATCAGTCAAGCATGATTTCCCCTTGGTACATCCATGCTGACTCCGTCCGATACTATTACTGCTACCCAATATACTGCTTATTTTTAAAAAGGACATTAATCCCTTAGAACTACATAACTTCAAGTATGAATCAGCAGTTAACTAGTTGTTTACAGATAAATGTTCTTAAATTTATTCTATTTCTCAATCTTGATATCACACTTGTGCAGCCATCTGTGACAATGAATTTCGTAGATTCACCACTCTCTGGCTGAAGAAATTCCTCAACATATCCATTCTAAATTTACGTCCTTTTATTCTGAGGCAGTGCCCTCTGGTCCTAGACTCTCCCATTACTGGAAACATCCGATCCACATCCACTCTGGCTAGGCTTTTCATTATTGATGCCACTGTTCCTCAGCTTGACTTTCCTTCCTTCTATCCATTCCTTAAATTGAGTTTCTCCTCTTTTCCTCCTGCCCTTCGAGCATTGGCTGTGAGTTCAACCATTGCTTTTTTTTTAAACCATGTATCTTGAAATTCGCCTTAAAGCAGACTGACATTTGTGCTATTCTGGGGCTAAAGTACACTGAGGGGTCCCGTGATCAATAGGTTGCCAGGGGCTTGATATTTATGGAAGGAAGCAGAGGGTGATGGTGGAAGGTTGCTTCTTGGACTGGATGCCTGTGGCTATTGGTGTGCCTCAGGGTTCGGTGCTGGGCTGTTACTGTTTGTCATCTATATCAATGATTTGGATGAGAACATTCATGGCAAGATTAGCAAATTTGCCGATGATACAAAAGCGGGTGGTTTTACATTTCCTGAAGATGGTTGTGAAAAATTGCAGCAGGATTTTAATCAAATGGCCAGGTGGGCTGAGGAATGGTTGATGAAATATAATACAGATAAATATGAGGTGTTGCATTATGGGAAGTTTAACATGGTCAGGGCCGACACAGTAAATGGTAGACCTATGGGTAGTGCTGTAGAGCAGAGGGATCCAGGAGTACAGGTGCATGGTTCCTTGAAGGTCAAGTCGCAGGTAGATAAGGTGGTTAAAAAGGCTTTTGGCACTTTGGCCTTCATTCATCAGAGTTTTGAGTTGGGAAGTTATGTTGCAGTTGTATAAGACGTTGGTGAGACCGCATTTGGAGTTTTGTGTTTAGTTCTGAGCATCATATTTTTGCAAAGTTGTTGTCAAGCTGGAAACATAGAAACATAGAAACATAGAAAATAGGTGCAGGAGTAGGCCATTCGGCCCTTCGAGCCTGCACCGCCATTCAATATGATCATGGCTGATCATCCAACTCAGGATCCTGTACCTGCCTTCTCTCCATATCCCCCAATCCCTTTAGCCACTAGGCCCACATCTAACTTCCTCTTAAATATAGCCAATGAACAGGCTTCAACTACCTTCTGTGGCAGAGAATAGTAAGATTGAACGAGAACTTACCAGTTCGAAGGTTGATCTTTATTTTATGAGGAGTCGAAGTGAGGGATTTCGTGAAGAGCCCGCCGGCACGCATGCTCGACATACTTCAAAGTAGCGGCGTGGAATCACAGAACCAACAATAGAAATGACTTTGCATAGTATGATTGAAGTGACTAAGATTACCAGATGAAGGTGATTGAGGGCTGGGCGAGGAGGGCATGAAATCCCTCACTTCGACTCCTCATAAAATAAAGATCAACCTTCGAACTGGTAAGTTCTCGTTCAATCTTACTATTTCATTTCGGAGTCACGTGAGTGACTTCGCGAAGACTTCAAAGCTTCTGTGATTACACGCCCTGGACCACGTCCATGCTGACACACCACTACCAGGGATCGATGGGAGGAACAAACTTGCTCAATTGTCCATACTGCAAAACAAGAGCATATTTATTAATAACAAATCAAAACCCCTCATACGTGGACATCTCTACGTTCTTGACCTGCATTCAGCACGGCTTCTGCGAACTGTAGAGGAGCAGCAACAGGCTTGTTATAAAAACGCTGGAACACAACTTCATTAGCCCATCCTGCGGTGGCGAGAATTTGGTCCATGGGCACCTCCATGACCCTCGCCGCTGACGTCGATGCAGCCCTGGTGGAATGAGACTTGAACACATTAGTGTCGATACCCGACTTACCCAAGACGACTCGAAGCCACCTGGATATCGTCTGGACTGTCACTCGATGATGAGGTCTCTTATGAGTGACAAGCAGGTATCTCTCCATTCCTCTGATGCGTGCCGTCACCTTGACATAGTGGCGGATATGTGAGGCTAAACATAGCCTAGCATCTGCGGGGTATGCCGGGAACTTCAGCTGCAGCCCTGTGCACCCCGGTCTATGCTGCTTTAGTAGCTCGTCAATGAAAAAGACTACTTCTGTGGGGGTAGACGTCATTCTGTCGACACGAAGTTTGTGTAGTGTCTGTACCCTCTGAGCTGAAGTCAGCGCTAGTAACATCACCAGCTTCATGGTGAGTTGGTCCAGTTGGAGCCCTTCCATGGGTGACCACGTCCTGAGCAGGGTTAATACGTCCCTGACATCCCAGGTGATATTATAGCGTGGTGTAGGTGGATTCATATTGAATATACCCCGCATGAGTCTGGACACTAGCCTGTTGGATCCTACCTCAATATTGAGGTAGAATGATAGCGCACTTCTGGTGCTGTTGATGGCACTGTAACTTAAGTGTTCATCATGGTGAAACCCCGCGAGGAATTCCAGGACGTCGGTTATTGTCACGTCATCGTACGTGATGCGAGAGCGGCTGCAGTAGGTTTCCCACTTCTTAATATGCGAGCGGTATCTTTGCCTTGTGGACTCTCGACACGACGCCCCGATGGTATCCATGGTCCGAGCCGAGAGGCAGTATTGGACTAACGGCCTGTTCAGAACCTGCAAGCCAACAAATTTAAATAGCCATGGCAGGGATGTGGCTCCCCTGAGACAGGGTGAGTAACCAATTGTGGGCAACCCTTCAAAAGGACCCAAGGTTCGTTGAGCATGTCAAAGACCACCGGATACCAAGGCTGTGTGGGCCAGTCGGGTATAATAAGGATGCCCTTGGCAGCATCTGCCTGAATCTTTCGCAATACCCGACTGATGAGGCAAAACGGGGGGAAGGCATAGAAAAACCACTTCCCCCAGTCCAGCGAGAATGTATCTAGCGCTATTGCCCCAGGATCTGGTTCCCATGAAACGTAGGTTGGTACCTGATGGTTCAACCGTGACGCAAAGAGGTCAATGTCCGGTTTACCAAATTTGGCTGTGACTTTAGAAAAAATCTCAGGATGCAACATCCATTCAATATTGTCATTAAATTTGCGTGACCTGGTGTCCGCCACAGTATTAAGCTCACCTGGCAAATAGGTAGCTGAAATCCAAATGTCTCTTTGAACACACCAGAGCCAAATTGAGTTAGCCAATTTGTCACACGAAACTGACCTGGTACCACCCATATGGTTTAAATATGCTACTGCTGTGGTGTTGTCTATTTGGAGACGGACATGTGCTCCAACAAGCTTGGAACAATACGCACGAAGTCCGTGGAATGCTGCCAGCAACTCCAAATAGTTAATCCCTTGAGTTAACAACATCGTTGATTCAAGGGTGTCCCATCTGCCACCACAACTAGAGCAATTATTCGTGGCTCCCCAACCATTGGAGCTTGCATCAGTTTGCAAATATACCACCGGATTAGCCTCCCTAATAGGCTTGAATGAGCTGCTAATGTGACACACCCACCATTGCAACTCATTTATCGCTTCGGGCGGCAGCTGCATGGACCGATCATAATGACCAGCGTTCTGTTTTAACGCAGCAATTTTAGCTCTTTGCAAATTCTGATAATGCAAAGGTCCATATCGCGCTGCCGGAAACAAAGCTACCAGCTTCCCAATTATTGTAGCTAAGTGCCGAATCGATGGTATATTGGTGCGGATTAAATCTTGACACACCTGGGTAACCTCCTCAATCTTGTTAATTGGAATGGTAACCCTCATGCTTATAGAGTTCACCGTGAACCCTAGGTAATTAATCACCTGGGCAGGGTAGAACTTTGATTTCTCTGGATGGACAATAAACCCCAATTGTTGAAATATATTGACAGCAGCTGCAACACCCTGTTCAGCCAATTCCAGGGTGTGGCCCACAATTAAGATATCATCTAAATAGGCCATAACTATATGGTGTCGTTGTCTCAAATAAGCCATAATTGGCTTCACTAATTTAGTGAACAATCTAGGGGCTGTGGTGAGCCCATTAGGCAAAGCCTTGTACTGCCAGAGTTGCCCCATCCAGATGAATTTCAAAAACCTTCTGTCACATTTCTGGATGGATACGGAATAATATGCGTCTTTTAAATCGATGCATGCCATAAAGCAACCATGAGAAATCAATGATTTGGCTGTTTCAAACGTATCCATTTTAAAATGAGTATATGTTACAAAAGTATTCAAACGGGTTAGATCAATAATGACACGACAACCTCCATCCTTCTTAGGTCTGGTGAATATGTTCGAAACAAATTCAACTGGCTCATGCACCACTCTCTCAATCACTCCTCTGTGCTCAAGACTTAACAGTTCCTTATAGCCGGCTGCCTGTTCTGCAGCAGATAATTTAAACGTTCGAGCGGGCATGTGCTGGGATGGAGGAATGTCGCCATTAATAAACTCAATTTTATGCCCCTGAATATTCTGCAACACATACTCGTCACCAGTAAAATTATCCCATGCACCCAAAAACCACCGAAGGCGACCACCAACATGTGAAGTTAACCAGAGAGAAAAGAGAGAACCAGACCCCCTCACCTCCGTGGTTACCAGCGGTCCTTGACACGCGTGTGCGGATGTGGAGGTGCTGGGTTGGCTTGAGGGCGCGGCGTCTTCGTTTTCCACCAGGGTCTCTGCCGACCCTGTCCTAAAAAAGACCCCTGGTGCTGGGTCTGATGTTGCTGTCGTTGTGGAGCTTGAGGGTGGGTCCTCGTCGAGGTACTAGCAGACCCTCGTGATCGAATGTATGGAGACTTTGAGCCTGACGGTGTGGGGGCACTCTGAGGGCGCATGATCCCCACAGTTTTGGCTTGCTCGTCAAGCTCTTTGACTCTCTTCGAGAGGTCCTCCCCAAAGAGCTGACGGGGCGGGGGCGGCGGTGGTGGTTTGCACAATCCTGCAAACTTTGGATTGAGCGCTGGGCGGATGCTGGTTTTGCGAAACCCGTTAATTTCGTGCTGGGTCGCGCACAGGAGGGCCAGGGCATCTTCCTGGTCCAAATTCAATTCGTCCCCGTCCACCGACCGCACAAAGGCGGTAATACCGGCCGTGAGGAGCTTCAGGATCCGCTGCAATTTTACCTCCTGTTGACGGATAGCCGCACTGATGTTGCCCCATATCGGCGTATTGACCACAGGCACGTTGAGGGAGTTGCAATCGGATGGAGCCTTGTGACGGCTCATTGCCTGAATGAGGACTTCTTCCTGTAGTTGCTGGTTGTTAAGAAAGTCCACAGTGGCTGCCAGCTTCGTGTTTAAAGGAAGTCCAGATGAATGTGGGGACGCAAATTTGGTCGCCACATCCAGAAGATCCTCCGCTGGTATCTCCACCGGAGGTGGTATGGAATCCACCAAAACCTCCTCCTCCTGCTGCTCCAGGCTGATGGTAGAGGCTGGTGACGACGCCCTGTGCCTGTGGCTGCCCTGCTGTTGTTGGCTTTGAAGCAGGAGCTTCCAGCAGCCGCTCCATACGGTCAATACGCCCTTCACCCTGAACACTCAGGTGGTCGGAGTCCTCCGGCTCTGAAAAGAAAACCGGGCTCCTATCATCGGCCCGCACCTCATCGAGGCCCTGCCGGTGCCGGTAGTTGTCGCTAACAGCCGCCGAGGCGAAACTGCGCGATTCCCGCGCGGGCGTGTTCAACCGCCTCCGTTTAGCGGGAGCTGACGCCGCTGCCACTAAGGGCACTTGCGGCGTGGTGTCGGCACCAGCCGAAGCATGGCTACCTGAAGCCCGCGCAGGCTTGCCGGCTGCCCACATCGTGGATCTTGCCGACGCATGGTCTCGCCCACCCATCCATGGGGGGCTCGGCGACCGTGACGAGACCCGACTCAACCGACCCGTCCCGGCGTCGAGAGTCGGGGTGTGCCGGCTGGACCTCACAGCCGCCCCGGGTCTCGCCCTGGAACCTGACCGCTCCTCCGTGTCAGGCAATGCCTTAGCCCTGGCAGGGTTAGGCTTCTGGGCTCCTGCCCTGCCCCTTCTCGGGGGGCTGAGTGGAACGGGCCGTGCAGCCGCACGCCCCCTGCTCGAGGTCGCCAGCGAGCCCGCTGACGACCTGACTGCCATGACAGGGTCCTCCTGCTCTGGCGGCACACCACACTCCTCCTCGTCGAACTCCTCCGAGCTGTGGTGTGCTGGCGGATCTGGACCTGTAATCACAGGGCTTACCCATATCTCCGCCTGAGTCCCGGCCTGCACTGCAGGTACTGCCGATGGTAAAGGCCCCGGAACTGTTGACCGGCGAACTCGTCCTGACGTCCTCCGGCCCTTCGAACTCCCATCCATGTCCTTGCTGCAAGACATAACCAACAACAAGGACTACCAACTAAAGGTGGAATACTCACCTCCGTGGCCCCTTATGAAGGGCTGGCGAGGAGCGCGCTCCACCGCCAGCCGTCGCAGCAACGCGTTACGACGATAATGTCGAGCATGCGCGCCGGCGGGCTCTTCACGAAGTCACTCACGTTACTCCGAAATGAAATTCCAGAGATTCACCACTCTCTGTGTGAAAAATGTTTTCCTCATCTCGGTCCTAAAGGAATTCCCCCTTATCCTTAGACTGTGACCCCTTGTTCTGGACCTCCCCAACATCGGGAACAATCTTCCTGCATCTAGCCTGTCCAACCCCTTAAGAATTTTGTAAGTTTCTATAAGATCCCCCCTTAGTCTTCTCAATTCTAGCGAGTACAAGCCGAGTCTATCCAGTCTTTCCTCATATGAAAGTCCTGCCATCCCAGGAATCAGTCTGGTGAACCTTCTCTGTACCCACTCTATGGCAAGAATGTCTTTCGTCAAATTTGGAGACCAAAACTGTACGCAATACTCCAGGTGTGGTCTCACCAAAACCCTGTACAACTGCAGTAGGACTTCCCTGCTCCTACACGCAAATCCTTTCGCTATGAATGCTAACATACCATTCGCTTTCTTCACTGCCTGCTGCACCTACATGTCTACTTTCATTGATTGGTGTACCATGACACCCAGGTCTCGTTGCATCTCCCCTTTTCCTAATCTGCCACCATTCAGATAATAGTCGACCCTCCTGTTTTTGCCACCAAAGTGGATAACCTCACATTTATCCACATTATACTGCATCTGCCATGCATTTGCCCACTCACCCAGCCTATCCAAGTCACCTTGCAGCCTCCTAGCATCCTCCTCACACCTAACACTAGCCCCCAGCTTAGTGTCATCTGCAAATTTGGAGATGTTGCATTCAATTTCCTCATCCAAATCATTAATATATATTGTAAATAGCTGGGGTCCCAGCACTGAGCCTTGCGGAAAGGGTATAGGGAAGATTTATGAGGATGTTGCCTGGACTAGAGTGTCTGAGCTATAGGAGGGGTTGAGTAGGCCGGGACTCTATTCCGTGGAGCTCAGGAGGATGAGGGGTGATCTTATAGAGGTGTATAAAATCACGAGAGGAATAGCTCGAGTAGATGCACAGAATCTGTTGCCCAGATTACGTGAATCGAGGACCAGAGGACATAGGTTTAAGGTTAAGGGGAAAAGATTTAATAGGAATCTAGGAGATAACCATTTCACACAGGGTGGTGGGTGTATGGAACAAACTGCCAGAGGAGGTAGTTGAGGCTGTGACTATCTCAATGTTTAATAAACAGTTAGACAGGTACATGGATAGGACAGGTGTGGAGGGATATGGACCAAATGCTGGCCGGTGAGATTAATGTCCCTGGGACATGTTGGTCCGTGTGGGAATGTTGGGCCGAAGGGCCTGTTTCCACAATGTATCACTCTATGACTATCAGCTTCTCTCTGGCCTAGTCATACTGCTTGAGACTTCTTGCTTCCCTGCCTCTCCCAATTGTTGGGACTTCAGTTTAACAGCATAATTTCCTATATCTCCACCCTTCACAAAAAAGGGGATGTCTTGCATTTTATCCATTTTAGTGACAATCTTTTAAATGGTACAATTTAATCTAATTCTCGGTTGTCCTGAAACTTTGTTAATGGTGTCACAAAAATAAGAATTAGACAAATATTTCACACAGACCGTATGAAATGTAAGCAGGAGCAGGCCTCAGGAGCCTGCTCCACCATTCACTGTGATAACAGTGACCATCCACCTTCCGACTTGGTTCCCATATCTCGAGAGTACAACTCCACCTCCTCAAGAATCGCAAGATCCACTATCTGAACTGATAGAGGAAAACTCGTCCTCCAATCAATAAGGTTGATGCAATAAAATCTTGAAAATCATTGTCTCAATACCCAAAATACCCATAGTTACGAATTGGAATGGAAATGTTGGGCCAGAAGGGTGAAGTAATTTGTGTGGGGATAATTCTCCTCTATCAAAATCAATAAATTCAGTTTTGTGTTCGCTTATTAAATTAAAACACAGAAAAGTAATCCTATTTTTAACAGGTCTCCTGGCATGGGTTAAAGTCCCCACTGCACAATCAGCATATTGGCAGTTAATAGTGCAAGAGACAAACTGCCGAGTGCATTCTTAAGTTTTATGGCCCTATAAAAGTTAATTATTTCCTCAATTGCACAGGCTGACTAGATAATTGAAATTAATAACAACATAAATGATTCTTTTTCTTTACAGCCAGAGATTACTCGAAAGCTAATGTTAAACACTTGGGAAAGAATCTGGGGAAGAATTGTGTTCTTATCTGCAAGTGGTAGCACTGAGTAAATGCTTGTATTTTTTTCCGTCTATTCCTTGGTACACTTCACATTTATTTTCAATATAACCATGAACATCTGAATCAACTCATAAGCAATTAGTGCTGACTGCTTTATACAATTCCACATTCTTATCAAATCTTTGTTTTATTATATTTTGCTCATATTGTTTTTTAATAATTCTGATGTTCATAGGAATTCATCAATATTTTAGAGGTGGTGAAGTTGTAGATATTGCCCAAAAAGCTAGGTGAAATTCATATTTTTGTTCATGAGAAATAGGAGAAGGAATAGACCAAACAGCAACTCAAATCTGCCCCATCATTCAATAAGATCCGAACTTGGCCTCAGCTTCACTTTCATGCCTATTTCCTGTAATCCTTTATCTACCTATAGTCGTTCGTTCGCTTGTGTGTCAGACCACATATAGCTTGCTGTTGGCTTCTGTCGTTGTCCAACATGTTGACAGAATTGGTCACCCGACGTGTCACATAGTGCATTGTGTCCTCATTTCCGGGGATCTCCACGAGGAGGCTTCTGTCATGATCCCCATCTACCTATAGTGTCCAATAATCTATATATGTCTGCCTTGAATATATTCAGTGACTCAGCACAGCTAGAGAAATAAATTCATGACCATTTGAAAGAAACTATTAATCTTATCTCTTTCTTAAATGAGAGACCCCTTCTGAGAAATCATGTCCCTTGGATGTAAATTCATCATTGAAAAATATCCCCACAGCAGTAACTCTGTAAAAACTGTCTCATAATTTTACATGCCTTGACATTGGTAACCATTCATTCTTCTAAACTCCAGTTTGGACCTGCTCAAAATATTTATTTCTAAGAAAACCACTTCATCCTAAGAATCTATCTAGTGATCCTTTTCTAAAGTGCCTTCAATGCTAGTATATCCCCCCTTAAGGCATTCAAAACTTAATTCAGCCTTACCAAAATTAGTACACTGGTAGCAATACACTTGATCCCTTGCATCCATCCAAGATGATTTAATACCTAATCTGAAGAAAGTCTTTATACTCTACTGGAATGATTGCCTAGACAGCTCACATTTTCACAGTGATTCGTGACTGAGGAGCTAGTATCTTAGATATGGATTGATTGATTGCAGTATCAGAACAAATATGGAGTTAAAGCATACAATGGCAGATGCTGATAGGAAGCATTCACAGACACAGGATTTTAATATTTAGTCTGAAACTTTTGTGTCCCTTTTAAAAAAAACCAAATATTGTGAACAAGACTTCTGTTCATCACTTTGAAATGTTTACGCTCGAGGAGATGAAGGCCTGAGCATCATCCTATCACTTTGATGGGAAGCTCTCCAGAGGTCTAAAGGACAATGCATCGGAGAATCGTTTTCTAATGATAATATATTACTGGTCGTTTCTGCATTCATTCAGCTTTCTAAGATTTAAATCAGAAACAATTACATCTCCTCAGTAAACCAACATCCCAATGGTCCTGGAGACGGATGGGACTTTTCAAGCAGCCCAGTAATGACTCCAAAATAAGAACTCTTGTGCCCTTCACTATACTGTTTGGTGTAGCGCTAGAGACAAAGGATTTCAATAATTGTAAACCCCACTCCAAGCTGGAATTATATTAGACCACATCATGCTTGATCTGGCCTGGCCTCACTCAGAACACAACATCCGTTCTCACACTCCGCTCCTGTGCTTTCCTCATAGCTGTTCTGACCTTTTGTGACTTCATTAATCCAAATGAACCTGAAGCATTCCTGCTGTGGATGTCCTGCAATGAGCAGTCTACAAACCACTGTTACACCTTCTTTGTCTTTCATGTGGCGTGCACAGCCTAAAGTTGTAGGACAACTTGTTCTATTTGATCTTCCGTTTGTGCACGTTGAGTTGATTGCATTAGTCGAAACAGGGCAGACCACGTGAAGGTTGCAATCTTCCACCCCACTGTTAAGGGCCTGTCCCACCAGCATGCAACTCCATGCGATGAGCGCGACCTAACGTGGTCGCTTGAGCTGTCCGGCGTCACGGGGCTGGTGCCACTTCGATCGCTGGAGCCGTACGGAATTGTGCGGAGTTCGTCCCGACATCGCGCAGGGCTCCAGAAAACTGACCATGTTCAAAAATTCCACGTGGCAACGGCTTGTCGGCTCGCTGTAGCCTCGACGCATTACGCACTGCCTCGACGCGTGCCTCCATGAACCTCTCTGTAGGTGCCTCCGTGATCCTCTCTGTGTGGCTCCGTGGCCCTCTCTGTGTGTGCCTCTGTGCCCCTCTCTGTGTGTCCCTCTCTGTCCTGGCGAACTTACCTTTAAGACTTCGCTCCAAGTTCGCCTCACTTTGCGCCGCGTTGCGCCACTCACCCGACATCCGCGCGGCCCCTGCTGCCGGTTTGGTCGCGCTTGCCACATGCAGACGCTTGCTGGTGGGTTGGGCCCTATATGGGGATCACCCGACCTCCGCGCGGCCCCCGCTGCCGGTTTGGTCGCGCTCACCGCATGGAAGCGCATGCTGGTGGGACAGGCCCTTTACACCTTAGACTGTGGTATCTTAATCCCACCTCCTGGACCATTCCAATGGATTGCCATTGTCTTTTTCAACTGTTTCTTGAGATTATTAATAATCAGAGACATACATTTAAAAATAGTTAAAAATATAAATGGATACAAATATTTAACAGTATTAATAAATGTTAAATGTATTCCTCTCATGTAACAATTTAAAAACACTAGTATAAATAAAAATAAAAATCTACCTTTACCTTTTCTATGAAGGTCATCAACCCCATCGAAACAAATTAGCTGACCTGGATGCACCAGCCGTAAACCAGACACAATGTATTCAGTCACTCACTGCAGGACAAATTGCAACCACTCTCTAGACTCAGCATTGAGTCCTGGGTGGAACAAGAATACCAAAATACATGCATCGAAACATTACCATATTTCTGATCTTAGTTTTGCAAAACCTGGGCCTGAACATCAACATTCTGACCTGTACACTGTGGGTAGTTGGTTCCATGGGACTGTGGGGTTATGATTCAGTCCAATGTTATTTGCTCATTGGTTAGAAAGACATTTACAATATATATTTACACATGCATAAGTATTGCATTAAAAATATATATTCTACCCTTTCCATAGTCCTGTTAAATGGAACTTTAAGAAGCTATTTACGGCAATGATTTACACTCATGAGGCTCAGCAGTTATTAGCTTGACCACACAATCAAGGTTCTCTGCTTTCCTGCTTAGTGGAAGATTATTGAGTGATTTTCTGGGCTTATTTTTCCTGATGCTAAATGAGACAAAGTTGCTCCTACCCAGTCCAAGATTACCTACATTTTCTGTGTCTGCCATTTCAAATAAACGGAAGAAATCCTGATTCAAACTTCCATATCTTAGTGCCAGCAGAAAAAATACAAGGTTAACTCCAGGCTTCTTATGCATGTCCCTGTTCATCGCCCATTGCGGCTGGACTTCAACAACTCATGCGTTCACTTCCATTCAATGCTGACTGGATAATAGGCAAGAGTGGAAATCCATCTTTTTTCTGTCTGACTTTCACCTCAGGATAGAGCCAACTCAATCCTGCGTGCTTCCTATTTTTATGTAGCATTATTACGCCAAAGTGTGTATCATCCATCGAGTCAAAAGGGTAGCTCAGTTTAGTGGATTATGGACCATTTATCACATGGTATTAGCTCTTTAATTGATGATTCACCCTTCGCACAGATAGTGGCAAAGTGTTGTTCACATTCAATAATAAAACAATAACAAAGGTCAGCATCCTTAAAAGATTAAAAGACATCATTATAATCCTATCTGAAGGCTGCCTCTCTAGTTCTGGGAAATGTACTGACGTGGATTAAATGAATGAATGCAATGTGTGTGACATGTAAAGGCTGAGGTAGAGTCAACAAAATAGCTTAATTTATTACACTTTGTATGATGTTATGTTTATTTATTGATTCCTACGAACATTTTTTGCTAGTTAGCAAGGTAAATCTTGAAATTAAGGAGGAAAAATTATAGAAATGAACTTCAACCTTTATTGATCTCTGCGGTTATCACGTACGTGACTACTGTTACTATGTTGTGCATTTTCACATTGTCTCGGCCAAAGTTGAAAAATAATAACTTGCCTTATTGTCATATCTTAGCGGCAAATACTAAGTGACCCTTGCAGTTTTATTGGCTCATAGGAAACAGAGTAATGATGAGCCGTCATGTCATCTGCTGAAGCAGTCTCATATTTTTACACCCAATTTCTCAATTTTATTAAGATGGCATGTTTCACTTGTGAATGTTGTGGTTCCTTAATGAAATGATTAACTCTTGCATTTACACTTAGTAACACTTATGTAGTGTGAGACAAGGCATAAATCAAAAACATTTAAAAAACATTATGCTAATATCTTTCTTCAATTTACCTGCCTCCTTTCGTGGAGGTCTGTTTCGTACTGAATAGGATTTCACTGATATCCATTACCTGACCAAGTGACTTTCTGCACCTGAAAAATGAGGCAGCAACTGATGACAAGTTAGTTTGGCTGTCAAAAGAAACAGAATAATAGTTAGTTGCCTTTATTTGGCATCAGTGCATAAACACATAATCTGTTGCTACTAGAAACCTGGCTCATTTTTTTTTGACTGAACCAAAACAGCTTTGTTTTATTCTAGATGTCGAGGTATGCTAACTTAGCATTGATTAGTTATTCAACCAGCACTGCAGGTAGGCATTCAGTTCTATTGTTGGTTATCTTCAATCTTTGCCCTCAGGTTACTTATTTATTTGGTGGTAAATGGATTTTCACCCATCTAACTATAATTTATTTCTGAAATTGTCCATATTTTAGCATTTGTTTAGAAATATTTATTATAGAAGGACTGTCTTCTGCCTACTAGAGCTATTGGTGATAATATTGAATGCACAATTACACTTCTCTGCCTAATTTCTTATTGTTAATTTGAAATGTTTCATTCATTCAAATAACTGATTTAAAAAAAAACACGTTTGCGTCATTGTGTTTGTCAAGAGCGTTTGATTCTATATGCACCAAAACAAACAATTAAATTCTTATTTGCAGCAGCATGACAGGTCTGTAAACACTTGTTTGTAAACAAATAGATAACAAACAAACAAAAAAAGTTAAAGAAATAAAAAGTTATATAAAATCTGAATCACCTGGCATTGTAACAATCTGTTCAGCCCATTTTCCAGATGCATTTTTACGCAAAATGTACATTTTTCAATCATTTAATCTTTCTCCATAATTGTTTTCGAACACACTCAGTTTTTAAATTATCATTCTTGTTTTCAAATCACTGCATTGCTTCATCTTTGATTATCTATCCATTCATCTCTAAAATCAGCCCTAATGCTTCAGCTGTGATATCACTATTGCTGCTAATAATTTCTGTACTTAAAACACAAGATATCAAATCCCCCTGTGTGTAGATTCTGGTGCTTTCATTGCTTCCTACTGTGATATCTTCTTGTGTATATATAACTGAAGGTATTTGTTTATGCAGTGCCATCTTGAGGATTCTCAATTGTGTACATTCAACTGCAGTTATTAGCCTGATCCTATTCCAATTAACCTCAAGGAACAGGTTCAGATTTATTATTGTATTTGTAAAGTCCACTGACGTTCAATAAAAAGCTATGTTTTGAATGCTATGCAATCATATCATATAATATTATTCATAAATACAATTGTCAAACTTGTACGATAGGGAGAGTAAAGGAGAGCAGAATATAGTTCTTAGCATTGTAGTGCGTCAGTTCCATTGACAAAGTCCAATGTCACAATGAATCGTACAGTACCCTAGCTTGTGGAAAGACCGTTCAGTAGCCTAATGACAAAGGGGAAGATACTGTTCCTGAATCTGGTGCTGCAGACTTTCAATCTTCGGTACTTTCTGCCGGATGGGAGAGAGAATGGGAATGAATGGGGTACGCCAAGTCTTTGATTGTGGGTTTTGATATGGGACAAATCAATTCTCTTTTGCATTGGATATTTCCATATGTTCAAAAGTGGTGTGAGAGAATATTACACAAATGGAGGTGACAATCATTTGAAATGCGAATTGAATAATAAGAATTGATATTGCCACAATTTGCCCTCTATATGCAATAGCTGACATAATTGCTGCATACAGAATTTTTAATGTTTTTCCTGTAATAAAAGTTTTGATCGAGTTAATTTAAATAATTAGTAACAACAATTTCCATAATTTTATGAAATCTCCATCTCTGCATCACCTGACAAATCCCACACAGAGCATTTGGATAACCAATCTGTTGTCCGTTTTGGAGATGGTCCAGGCAATGAATATTGTCATGATTGTGGGAGAACTTAATTTTCTTGAACATAGAACATAGAGCAATACTGCACAAGAACAGGCCCTTCAGCCCACATTGTCTATGCCAAATATGATGTCAATAGCAACTCTTATCTGCCTGCAGTTTAATCCATATCCCTCTATTCCTGGCATATCCATATGCCTATTCAAAAGTCTCTTAAATGCTACTATCATATCTGCCCCAACTACCACATTAGGCAGTGCCATCCCGGCACCCACCATCCCCTGTATAAAATACTTCCCCTGCACAGCTCCTTTAAACTTTGTGCCTCTCAAATTAAAGCTATTACGAGGATATAAACTTTACCGGGATGTTGCCAGGACTAGAGGGTCTGAGCTATAGGCAGAGGTTGAGTAGGCTATGACTCTATTCCTTGGAGTGAAGGAGGATGAGGGGTGATCTTATAGAGGTGTATAAGACCATGAGAAGAATTGATCGGGTAGATGCACAGCGTCTCTTGCCCAGAGTAGGTGAATTGTGAATCCGAGGACATAGGTTTAAGGGGAAAAGATTTAATAGGAATCTGAGAGATAACTGTTTCACACAAGGAGTGGTGGATGTTTGGAACAAGTTACCAGAGAAGGTAATTGAGTCAGGGACTATCCCAACATTTAACAGCTAGACAGCTACATGGATAGGACAGGTTTGTAGGGATATGGACTAAATGCTGGAAGGTGGGACTAATGTAGCTGAACATGTTGGTCGGGTTGGGCAAGTTGGGCCGAAGGGGCAGTTTCCACATTGTATTACTCTATGACTCTCTCTATGACTCGATGTCATCCAGTATTTGATTTTTCCATCCTTGGAAAAAGGTTCTGACTGAAAAAGGTTCCCTCTATATGCCCCTCAATTTTATATATGGGGCATAATAGGCAACCAAACAACATTCCAGAGGAAAAAAAATCTTCTTTAAAACTTCATAGGTTGGCTAACATCCAGTCATAGAAATCTCCTCCTTCTTGGAACATAGATCAGTGAATTTGCATCTAAACATATTCGAGCCATGTTAGCTTTCATTAACATTGGGGGTTAATTGTAACTTTGATGATAGTGTATGATGGACAATATTGACTTGGGTATACAGGGACTCCCTGGATTATCTGGAAATCTGACTATGCAAATTCTCCCTTACATTTTTCAGCATGTTTCAGGCTAATAATAATATTAATAATGAAATGTTTTGTGGTACTCTTTATTGACTGGATACTGTGTAAGTTTCTTTAGTTTATTTTTGGTAGTGTTGGCGTCATTACTCAATGAAATGAAAGATAACAAATGTATGCAGAATGAAACGATGTGATAGCTATAGAAATTGGATAGTTCTGACTGATGAGGAAATTGGCATAAGGACAGTTGTCAGGAATAGAACCCTTGTAAAACCAGGAACAGTTTTTACAATGGACAGGAAAACTTGGGAACCGAATAACAAATGAACAATCTAAATCACATGGTTTATACTATGGCCAAAAAATAAAATTACATTCTTCATCTCTCAAATACAGATGCAACCAATGAAGCAACAGTGGCTCATCAAGAATGAGGTTGTCAATGGCAATTTCAGGTGATTATCCTTTAACACACTTTTCAATTTACTTTAAACATGAATTTCTAGTGGGTTCTAAACAACTCAATAGAAATAGGGACAAAAGGTACGTCACGAACTGCCCCCTCTGAGGTAGTAAATACTGTCCTCTTAATCATTCAACACATGGGTGATTATAACTCAATAACCTGGTTAGAAACCACTCAAAATGTAGCAGCTGCAGTTAGTGGATATTAAATGCCAATCATAAATTGTGTTATCAAGTAGAGAAGACATGCTAAAGTTGAATCTTTTCTTCAGACAAATAATAGGTTTATAATGCCCAGTGTTTCAAGAGGCTTGTATTCAAATGCTTGTGAAGAATCTATAAAGCACATTTTATTGGAGAACAATTTAATGGCAAAGACATAGCATTGACCGTTGCCATAAAGAGCCTACCGATGCTAGTTTAATGCATCTGACAGACTGCCATTTAATATGAATAAAGACAGAAGAAACAATTCAACAAAATTATAAAATAGAATTCACATTTAAGAATGTTATTGAACATTGATTTCAGTTTAATAATTTCTTATTCCAATTCATTTATTGGGTTGTGTAAGAAGGAACTGCAGATGCTGGTTTAAACTGAAGATAGACACAAAAAGCTGGAATCTCAGCGGGACAGGCAACGTCTCTGGAGAGAAGGAATGGGTGACATTTCGGGTCGAGACCCTTCTTCAGACTGGTTAGGGATAAGGGAAACGAGAGATATGAAGAGATATGAACGGGTGATGTGAAGAGATAAAGAACAATGAATTAAATATATGGAAAAAATGTAACGATGATCCCTAACCAGTATGAAGAAGGGTCACAACCTGAAACGTTACCCATACCTTCTCTCCAGAGATGCTGCCTTTGCCGTTGAGTATCTATTTTTATTTATTGGGTTGCAACTTTGCCAAATAGCATAGCACCTAACTCTTACCACATACTGTGGTGCCTGTCATATTGGCTTTCTAGGCTCCAAGGCTCTAGGCTCCAAGGGAACCAAGGCTCTCTAGAAATTTCCAGCTCTTGAAACTTTGTTTGTTAATACATGCCCAATTTTCTTCCAATTTACACCTGCATCCATGAGTTAGGTCACTCTGCCCCAAGGGCTACCAGAGGTTAAACACTAATCTGTGAATATTCTGATGAAAAAATGACATGGGCATTACAATACTGATTTTAAATATTCACAGAGGGGCAAAAAGCTGATTGGGCCACAAGGTCGGTGGTTAAAAGATCACGTTATGAGTTCAGGAATAAAGATATTCGTTCTTTTTAATTTATTTTCCATCCTTTTCCTCTTTTTCTAAAGCCTAATTAATTGTTTGCAAACTGTGGTAAGAGGTGTTCTTCAAACAAAGCATCTTACATGCTGCTATCTTTAAACAATCCTGTAAGAGCTCGGGTTTATTAAGATGTCTGAGGCTTTGCTATGTGGTATAGCTATCGCTACAATTCCATATGCTTTAGGAGATTTAAACATTTATTTCATGTTCAATTATAAAAGATCTGGAGGGAGTGATGAACAGATACGACTGAAATCTGTTTTGCTTCAGCAAAATCCAGTAGCTTCCATGCATGATGCATTAGAATCTGTTCCGTTATGGACCAAGCATGGTGATGCTTGAAGCAAGATGTCACAGAGAAGCATAGAGGAAGAAAAAGTGCTCCCAACAATGGGCTACATCTGCCCAGTGTGTTCAAATAGCAATTCACCCACCTAAACTTCAGCAAAACATAATGTTAGAGTTGAAAACTAAAAGAAACTGCTAATGCTGAAATCAAAAAATAAAAACAGAAAATGGCATCAATTCAGGCTGAACGCTTTAAGTTGAAAACACTTCATCAGAACTGGGAAGGAAACAAGAGATGCCTGTCAAGCTTCAGGGAGGGAGGATGCCTTAGAAACAGTATAATGTTTGAGGTTTGGTGCTTCGCTCAGGCGGTTGAAACTGTAAGTTTCCATCTCTCAGCCACAACTGCAACTCAACCTTGGATGTTGGTACAGTTGTTGTTAAGTGCTTCAAATTAGTTAATTTACATCTCACGTCAAGAGAGCTTGTTTAGAATTTTACCTACTCCATTCTGTTCCTCATTCACTCCCTCCAGCTTCTCCTTATGATCCCATCATTCTTTTTTCCACCTGAGTGGCAGATGCTGTTTCCCAATAATGGCAAGCTTATGCTGCATTCAACATATCACCACTAATCTTGAGATCACTCAAACAATTTCAGCCGAGCTCAATGAGGAAAGTCCAAGATGTTTCAGTGTTTCAGTGAGACCATGGACCACTGGAATAGACCCCTTGTGGGTTTAAGATTGTAGATTGTAAGCCAAACAAGCTCACTATGAGGTGTCCAGTTTGCACGTGGCCCAGGATAGAAAGGTCAATATGTGAATGAGGAGTCAAAATGGTTAGCAACCAGGAGATCCAGCAGGCCTTGGCAGACTGAGCACAAGTGTTTGGCTAAACAATCAGTTGTGGAGGCAGTGATCTCCACGGAAGGCATTAAGGGGTAAGAATGGAAAGATGAAACTGGTGAAGGTATCACATTGAAAGTGACAAAAATAATGGTGATGATGTGTTGAATTCAAAGGCTGGTGATAGGCAAGGACCAGAGGAATGGTATCATAGACATAGAAACATAGAAATTAGGTGCAGGAGTAGGCCATTCGGCCCTTTGAGCCTGCACCACCATTCAATATGATCATGGCTGATCATCCAACTCAGTATCCCGTACCTGCCTCTCTCCACACCCTCTGATCCCCTTAGCCACAAGGGCAACATCTAACTCCCTCTTAAATATAGCCAATGAACTGGCCTCCACTATCTTCTGTGGCAGAGAATTCCACAGATTCACCACTCTCTGTGTGAAAAATGTTTTTCTCATCTCGGTCCTAAAGGGCTTCCCCCTTAACCTTATGCTGTGACCCCTTCTCCTGGACCTCCCCAACAACGGGAACAATCTTCCTGCATCTAGCCTGTCCAACCCCTTAAGAATTTTGTAAGTTTCGATAAGATCCCCTCTTAAATTCTAGAGAGTATAAACCGAGTCTATGCAGTCTTTGATCATAAGACAGTCCTGACATCCCAGGAATCAGTCTGGTGAACCTTCTCTGCACTCCCTCTATGGCAATAATGTCCTTCCTCAGATTTGGAGACCAGAACTGTATGCAATACTCCAGGTGTGGTCTCACCAAAACCCTGTACAACTGCAGTAGAACCTCCCTGCTCCTATACTCAAATCCTTTTGCTATGAATGCTAACATACCATTCGCTTTCTTCACTGCCTATTGACTGACATCTACTACAAAGCTATTGATTAGCACAGTTAACCAGTTGAAACTTCCTCTAAACTTGCCACTTGCAAAGGTGCTATCCCCCACTCTCAATTTCGCCATCTCTGCTCCATCTGTTCCCAAGGGGAGTTTTCCAATCTAGGCTTTGTCTCTTTATCATTAAACATGGTTTTCCACTACTGTTATAGATGGATCCCGCACCTGTCTATCCTCCCTTCTGACTGGATAGACTCGGCTTGTACTCACTAGAATTTAGACGATTGAGGGGGGATCTTATAGAGACTTACAAAATTCTTAGGGGGCTGGACAGGCTAGATGCAGGAAGATTGATCCCGATGTTGGGGAAGTCCAGAACAAGGGGTCACAGTTTAAGGATAACCATATAACCATATAACCATATAACAATTACAGCACGGAAACAGGCCTTCTCGGCCCTTCCAGTCCGTGCCGACCATTCATTTTCCCCTAGTCCCATCTACCTGCACTCAGACCATACCCCTCCATTCCCTTCCCGTCCATATACCTATCCACTTTACTTTTAAATGTTAAAATCGATCCTGCCTCCACCACTTCTGCTGGAAGATCATTCCACACAGCCACCACTCTCTGAGTAAAGAAGTTCCCCCTCACGTTACCCCTAAACTTCTGTCCCTTAATTCTCATGTCATGCCCTCTTGTTTGAATCTTCCCTACCCTCAATGGGAAAAGCTTATCCACGTCAACTCTGTCTATCCCTTTCATCATTTTAAAGACCTCAATCAAGTCCCCCCTTAACCTTCTGCGCTCCAAAGAATAAAGACCCAACTTGTTCAACCTTTCTCTGTAACTTTGTTGCTGGAACCCAGGCAACATTCTAGTAAACTCCTCTGTACTCTCTCTATTTTGTTGACATCCTTCCTATAATTAGGCGACCAAAATTGTACACCATACTCCAGAATTGGTCTTACCAATGCCTTGTACAATTTTAACATTACTTCGCTACTCCTATATTCAATGCTCTGATTTATAAAGGCCAGCACACCAAAAGCTTTCTTTACCACCCTATCTACATGCGATTCCACCTTCAGGGAACTATGCACAGTTAATCCTAGATCCCTCTGTTCCACAGCATTCCTCAATTCCCTACCATTTACCATGTACGTCCTATTTTGATTTGTCCTGCCAAGATGTAGCAACTCACACTTATCAGCATTAAACTCCATCTGCCATCTTTCAGCCCACTCTTCCAAATGGCCCAAATCTCTCTGTAGAATTTGAAAATCTACTTCATTATCCACAGCACCACCTATCTTAGTATCATCTGTATACTTACTTATCCAATTTTCTACCCCATCATCTAGATCATTGATGTACATGACAAACAACAGTGGACCCAACACAGATCCCTGAGGCACCCCACTGGTCACCGGCTTCCAACCTGACAAACAGCCATCCACTATTACTCTCTGGCATCTCCCATTCAGCCACTGTTGAATCCATCTTGCTACTCCACCATTAACACCCAAAGATTGAACCTTCTTAACCAACCTTCCATGGGGAACCTTGTCAAAGGCCTTACTGAAATCCATATAGACAACATCCACTGCTTTACCCTCATCAATTTCCCTAGTAACCTCTTCAAAAAATTCAAGAAGGTTTGTCAAACATGACCTTCCAGGCACAAATCCATGTTGACTGTTCTTGATCAGACCCTGTTTATCCAGATGCTTATATATAATATCTCTAAGTATCATTTCCATTAATTTGCCCACCACTGACGTCAAACTAACAGGTCTATAATTGCTAGGTTTATTCTTTGAACCCTTTTTAAACAATGGAACAACATGCACAGTACGCCAATCCTCCGGCACTATTCCCGTTTCTAATGACATCTGAAATATTTCTGTCATAGCCCCTGCTATTTCTACACTAACTTCCCTCAATGTCTTAGGGAATATCCTGTCCGGACCTGTAGACTTATCCACTTTTATATTTTTCAAAAGTGTCAGTACTTCCTCCTCTTTGAATCTCATAGTTTCCATAGCTACACTACTTTTTTCCCTAACCTCACAGAGTTCAATATCCTTCTCCTTGGTGAATACCGAAGAAAAGAAATTGTTCAATGTCTCGCCCATCTCTTTTGGCTCTGCAGATAGCTGTCCATTCTGGCTCTCTAATGGTCCAATTTTATCCCTCGTTATCCTTTTTCTATTAATATAGCTGTAGAAACCCTTTGGATTTACTTTCACCTTTCTTGCCAAAGCAACCTCATATCTTCTTTTAGCTTTTCTTATTTCTTTCTTAAGATTCTTTTTACATTCCTTACACTCATCTAGCACCTCATTTACTTCATGCCTCCTATAATTATTGTAGATATCTCTCTTTTTTCGAACCAAGTGTCCAATTTCCCTTGAAAACCATGGCTCTTTCCGATTTTTACTATTTCCTTTCAACCGAACAGGGACATAAAGATTCTGTACTCTTACAATTTCCCCTTTAAATGTCCTCCATTTCTCTTCTACATCTTTCCCATTAAAAAAAATGTCCCAATTCACTTATTTTAAATCATTACGCATTCCCTCAAAGTTAGCCTTTCTCCAATCAAAAATCTCAACCCTAGGTCCATTTCTGACTCTCTCCATAATTATATTGAAACTAATGGTATTGTGATCACTGGTCCCGAAGTGCTCAGATAAGGGGGAAGTCTTTTAGGACCGAGATGAGAAAAACATTTTTCACACAGAGAGTGGTGAGTCTCTGGAATTCTCTGCCACAGAAGATAGTTGAGGCCAGTTCATTGGCTATATTTAAGAGGGAGTTACATGTGGGCCTTGTGGCTAAAGGGATCAGGGGGTATGGAGAGGAGGCAGGTACAGGATATTGAGTTGAATGATCAGCCATGATCATATTGAATGGCTCGAAGGGCCGAATGGCCTACTCCTGCACCTATTTTCTATGTTTCTATGTAATAGTCCGTTCCCTGTGATGTAGACAGAGATCAAGGTAGGGGAGACTGTACAAATGCATTTGAGGGCAAAGTGGAAGTTAGTGGTGAAGTTAATCAAATGCAGGAGGCAGCCACGGACAGCACTGTTGTCAATGTAATGTAGAAAATGTTGGGGCTGGTGCCAGTGTATGTTTGGAACAAGGACTCTTCAACGTAACCAACAAAATGGCAGACTCAGTTGAACCTCATGCGAGTGCCCATGGCTGTATCTTTAATTTAAAGATAGTGAGAGGAGTCAAAAGTGAAATTGTTGAGCATAAAGACAAATTTCACTAGGCAGATGGAATTTGGCACTCTGTCTGTAGAGGGTTAGTGGAGTGAAACTGATTGGGTCTCTGTTCAAGGAAGAACCGAAGCCTTGAGACATTTTATACATTTGGCTCCTTCCTGGCTAGTGATTGACTTACAAACAATTTACAGTTTTTAATGCACTGTTGCGAAGTACAGGGCCTATAGAGAGGTCATCACACCGAAGATCCAGGATAGAGAAGGTGGGTGACCACGATGAAGGGAATTAATTGTGGAGTGCAAGTGACCTGAGTGGCCGTACCTCTTCAAAACAGTTACATCCTCTTGGGAGCTGTCGGGGCACATAATATTTCAAGGTTGAGTAGCAGGCAGGACTGTGACACCAACCCCGGCGATGAGGCTCAACAGGAAAGGGTGACGTCAGGCAGAACCATAGTGGTGGGTGACTCGATAGTTAGGGATGCAGACAGGAGATTCTGTGGCAGACATCGAGACTCCTGGATGGTGTGCTGCCTCCCTGGTGCCAGGTTCAGGACGTCTCTGAGTGGAGGCATGACATCCTCAAGAGGGAGGGGGAGCAGCTTGGAGTTGTTGTGAATGTTGGCACAAATTATATAGTTAGGAAGAGGAAGAAGGTTCTGTAACATGAGTATAGCCAAAGGCTGAAAAGCAGGACCTCCAGGGTAATTATCTCTGGATTGCTTCCAGTGCCATGTGCTAGTGAAGGGAGATGAATGTGAGGCTGAAGAGTTGGTGCAGGGGCAGTTATTCAGATTTATAGAGCATTGGGATCTCTTCTGGGGTAGTGACCTATACAAGAGGGATGGGCTACAGCTTAACTGGAGGAGGACCAAAATCCTGGCAGGCAGGTTTGCTAATTCTGCACAGGTGGGTTTAAACTAGATTGGCTGGGAGGTGGGATCTTTTACAGGACAAAGGCAGGTGAGAGGTTAGAAGTTGGTGTGGAGGGTGATGAGAGAATGTATAGAGGACAGAATAGGCAGGAGAAAGGCAGGGAGCGAGGAAGGAATATCAGTTTAAATTGAGGTCCAGGGCATGGATAGGCGTGGGTGAGTAGGACGTTGTAGCCATTATGGAAACCTGCTTGAAGAGACGGGCTGGACTGGCAGCTCAATGTTTCAGGGTTCAGGTGCTTCAGAAGTGAGAGGTGAGGGTAGATGAGGAAGGGGGGTGCGTTATTGGTTAAGGAGGATGTCACAGCTGTGGTTTGTGGTGACATTATGGACAGTTCTTCTAGTGCGGCTATATGGGTGGAGCTGAGTAATGAAAAAGGATGATCACCTTGTTGGGGGTGTACTACAGGCCCCCTAATAGTCCACGGGAATTAGAAGAGCAAATGTGTCAGGTGATTGCAGGCAGCTGCAGGTCAAATAAGGTTGTCGGAGTAGGGGATTTTAATTTTCCCAACAATTACTGGAAATTATATAGTGCAAATGGTTTAGATGAGGTGAAATTTGTCAAATGTGTTCAGGAAAGTTTCCTCCGGCAATATGTTGAGGGGCCTGCACGGGAGAGGGCAACGCTTGATTTAGTCTTGGGAAATTGGGAGGGGCAAGTGGAGGAAGTGTTTGTGGATGAGCCTTTCTGGACCAGCGACCCCTATTATTAGGTTTAATATAATTATGGATATGGAAAGAGCAGACCCATGAGTTAAAATGCTAAATTGGGGCAAGGCCAACTTTGAGGATATGAGATAGGAACTCGCTCGAGTTGAGTGGAGTCGGTTGTTTGATGTGAAAGGAACGTCAGGAAAGTGGGATGTTTTTAGAAGAGTGCCAACAAGAATTCAGGACATGCACGTCCCTGTTAGTGTGAAGGGATGGCAGGCACACATAATGACACCCGGATGAGGAGGGAAATTGAGGGAAGAAAGTGGCATGGGACAGGTATAAGCAGCTGGGATCATGTGAATCCCTGGAGGAGTTTTGGGAAATAAGGAGAAAGCTAAAAGAGGAAATCAGAAGGGCAAAAAGGGGACAGGAGAAAGCTGTGGCTGATAGCATTAAGAATATTCCCAAGAGATTTTATAAGCACATAAAGGGAAAAAGGGTAACCAAGGAAAGACTGAGACCCCTCAGGAATCAAAGGGGTCAACTCTGTGTGGAGCCACAGTAGATGGGCAAGGTCCTCAATGTGTAATTCTCCTTTGTTTTTACCATGGAGAAAGGCAGTAGAACGGGGGGTTTTGATGTAGTCACTGGTAGTGTCTTGAAAGCAGCATTATGGTCGCAGAGGTACCGAATGTAGTGAGGTGTGTGAAGGTCCTGACATGTAGACAAATCTCCCGGACCTGATCAGATATATCCGAGGACACTGTGGGAAGCTAGAGAGAAAATTGCAGGAGCCTTCGCAGAGATTCGTGAGTCATTGTTAAATACAGGCAAGGTGCTGGAGACTGGAAGAATACAAATGTTGTGCCTCTATTAAAGAAGGGCTACAGGGAAAGGCTATGCACCGTAGGCCATCTGTGGTCGGAAAGTTACTGGAGAGTATTCTGAGGGATAAGATATACATGCACTGTGGTGGTCAAGGGCTGATTCGGGATAGCCAACATGGTTTTGTTCATGGGAGGTTGTGTCTGACGAATCAGATTGAGTTTTTTTAAGTGGTGAATACATAGGTAGGTGAAGCTAGAGCAGTGGATGTTGTATAAATGGATTTTAGTAAGGCATTTCATAAGGTTCCGCATGGTAGGCTGCACTGGAGTGTTAGATCCCATGGGATCCAAGGAATGAATAGCTGAATGGATAGAAAATTGGTTTCTTGGAAGGAAGCAGAGGGTGATGGTGGAAGGTTGCTTCTCAGTCTGAAGGCCTGTGACTAGTGGTGTGCCTCAGAGTTCGGTGCTGGGCCCATTGCTGTTTGTCATCTATATCAATGATTTGGATGAGAATGTACATGGCATAGTGAGCAAGTTTACAATTCACATACAAGTGGTGGTATTGTAGACAGTGAAGATGGTTGTCAAAAATTGCAGCAGGATCTTGATCGGTTGGTCAGGTGAGCAGAGGAATGGTTGATGGAATTTAATAGAAATGTGAGGTATTGCATTTTGGGAGCACTCACATGGGCAGAGCCTACACACTATCTGGGGAGTGTTGCAGAGCAGAGGGATCTAAGAACGAACTGCTAGAGGAGGTGGTTGAGGCAGGTACTATCGCAACATTTAAGAAACATTTAGACAGGTACATGGATAGGGCAGGTTTAGAGGGATTTGGGCCAAATGCAGGCAGGTGGGTGGGACAAGTGTAGATGGGACATATTGGACGATGTGAGGCCAAGTAGGGCCGAAGGGCCTGTTTCCATGCTGTAACATTCTGTGACTATCAGGAAGAATCCCTCGTCAGTGGGGGATAAATTAATGTACTCTTGTTAACTTGAAGGTTTTAGACTTAGAGTAAATAAAAGGGCTTGCAATAAAGCCATACTTCGTGTCGAATTGTACGTCATGTCAAATACATGGTACAAGGATAGGATAGGTTTGGAGGGCTATGGACCAGGCACAGGCAGGTGGGACTACTGTCGCTGGGATATGTTGGTCAGTGTGGGCAAGTTGGGCCAAAGGACACTGTAGCACTCTATGACTCTATGACTCTATGACTCTAAGTCTGCAATATCCTGAAATGGAAAGGGATTCTACTTCTGCAATAAGCATCCAGTGCATGTAAGCTGGCAGCGGTCATTTTGTAATTGTGTGCGTGCTTTGGTGAATGGGTTAATGAGGGACAGTCAGCATGGCTTTGTTCACGACAGGTCATGTTTAACCAATTTGATCATGTTTTTTGAGGATGTGACCAATGATGGTGGGATGTTGCCCACATAGATTTAAGTGAGAAAGTGTTTGATATAGTCCCCCGTGGTAGGCTGATCTTCAAGGTATTAGTTGCAATAATGTGGATTTAAAAAAACATGTTGGTTGGTTTTGAAGTCGAGGATCCAGTTGTAGAGGGAAGTGTTGACTCCAAGTTGCACGAATTTGGAGATGAGCTTGGATGGGATAATGTTATTGAAAGCAGAGCTGTAGTCTATGAATAGGAATCTGATGTAGGTGTCCTTCTTATCAATGTGTTCCGGGTATGAATGTTGAGCCACGGAGATGGCATCAACCGTGGAACCGTAGTAGGCGAACTGCCATGGATCAAGGTTGCTTGGTAGGCTGGATTTAACCAGCTCCTCGAAGCAATTCATGATGGTGGATGTCAAGGCTACTGGATGGTGGTCATTATAGGCATGAGAGCTTGCTATTCTTAGATACTGCTCTTCTTGAAGCAGGTGGGTACCTCAGAATGGAATAGAGAGATTAAAGGTGTCCTTGAACACTCCCACTAGTTGGTCTGCGCAGTTTCCAAGGACACGGCCTGGGATTCTGTCCGAACCAGTTGCTTTCTGTGGGTTCACCCTCAGGAAGGCCAATCTAACTTCTGCAACAGTGACCTTGGGAAAAGGCACACTCGAGTCTGACTGGACGGAAGTCATCACCCTGTTGGCCTTCTGCTCAAAGCGAGCATATAATACATTAAGTTTATCAGCGAAGCTGCACTATCATCAGTGATGTTGCCTGACCATTTTGCAACCTGTTACAGTATTCAGGCATTGCAACAGTCTGTGGGTGTCCGAATGATTTTGCTGGGACTCAAGTTTGTCCCGGTATTATCTCTCGGTATTCTCGATGGCTTTGCCAAGATCGTAGCGAGCTTTCTTGTACCACTCAGGATCGTTTGACGTGCACAGTGGACTTGGCCTTTACCTGAGAATGTATCTCTCAGTTCATCCATGGTTTTCAGTTGGGAAACACTTAGATAGTCTTCTTTGGCACTCATGCCTCTACGCACTTGCTGACAAAGTCAGCCATGGCAGTGGTGTACTCAGTCACATTGGCTGCAAATTCCCTGAATATGGACCTGTTCACTGACTCAAAGATGGTCTGCAGACACACAGGATGCAATCCATGTCTGTCGACCAGTACTAAACCACTTTCTGCACTGGACCTTCCTGGTTCAGTATTCGTTTGTAGGCAAGGAATAAGAACACAGCTAGATGATCAGATTTTTCTGAAATGTGGCCAGAGAATGGAGCGGTAGGCGTTTTTTTCTTGATGTGTGGCAGTGGTCGAGGGTGTTCTAGCCCCTAGTGGGGCAAGCGACATGCTGATAGTATTTTGGCAGTATGCTTTTGAGGTTGGCTAGATTAAAGTCCTTGTCTACAATGACCAGGGCTTTGGGGTGTTTTTGCTCAAGGCTATTGGTAGGTAGCGGAGTTTAGCCTATATCCCTCTGCATGGGGAGGGATGTAGGCTGCTGTCAGGATAGCTCAGGTGAATTCCCACAGCAGGTAGTAGGGATGGCACATCGCAGTTAGATATTCCAGGTCCAGGGAGCATGAGCTTGCCCGGACCACCATATTTGATCACCATGAGGTATTGATTAGAATGCAGACACCACCACCTCTAACCATGCCCAACTATGCCTTATGGTCCATGCGCTGAAGGGAGAAGCTGAACCATGTCTTCGTGAAACAAAGCATACAGCAGTCTCTCAGTTCTCTATGGTGAGTCATTCTAATTTGTTCATCCAGCTTGTTCTCCATGGGCTGCACTAATTTCCATCAAGCCTGCACTGCTTGAATCTGTGCAACTTGGCACATCTTTAAGAATAGCAGCAGGAGAGATCTGGGAGAAGAAACCCTCTTTCACTATTTAAGAAGGTTAATAACAGTAACAGGGTCGGTCCGAGTCAGCATGGATTTACGAAGGGGAAATCATGCTTGACTAATCTTCTGGAATTTTTTGAGGATGTAACTAGGAAAAGGAGTAAGGGAGAGCCAGTGGATGTGGTGTACCTGGACTTTCAGAAAGCATTTGATAAGGTTCCATATAGGAGATATAGCATAATTAGGGCACATGGTATTGGGGATGGAGTGCTGACATGGATAGAAAATTGGTTGACAGACAGAAAACAAAGATTGGGGATTAACGGGTCCCTTTCAGAATGGCAGGCAGTGACTAGAGGGGTACCGCAAGGTTCAGTGCTGGGACCGCAGCTATTTACAATATACATCAATGATTTAGATTCAAAGTAACATTAGCAAATTTGCAGATGACACAAAGCTGGGTGGCAGTGTGAACTGTGAGGAGGATTCTATGAGAATGCAGGGTGACTTGGACAGGCTGGGTGAGTGGGCAGATGCATGGCAGATGCAGTTTAATGTGGATAAATAGTAAGATTAAACGAGAACTTACCAGTTTTAAGTTTGATCTTTATTTTATGAGGAGTTACGATGAGGGATTACGTGAAGAAGCCCGCCAGCCCGCATGCGCGTCAACCTTCAAAGCAGCGGTGGGAAGTCACAGATGACTGTTGTTGAACTGAAGATAGGAAGATTCGAGAACTAAAACTACCAGCTGAATTTTATGAGGAGGGGTTGGGAGCAGAGGGAATGTAATCCCTCGTAAAATCTCGTTTAATCTTACTATTTTACTTCAGAGTCACGTGACTACGTGAAGATTTCAAAGCTCTGTGACTTCAAGCCGTGGAAACAAGTCCATGAGTCACTCATTGTATTAGTTGATCAAGGAGAGAGGAGAAGTAAAGTATTCAGACATGACATAATTGTAAACATGCTGATGATGTAATGGACAAAATAGTAAGGTTAAACGAGAACTTACCAGTTTGAAGTTTGATCTTTATTTTATGAGGAGTTACAATGAGGGAATACGTGAAGAACCCCGTCCAGCCGCATGTGCGTAAATCTTCAAAGCAGCGGTGTGAAATCACAGATAATAGTGACTGAAGTATAATAGTAAGATAACAGAAAACGAGATGATATTTGGGTTGGGAGCGGAGGGCACGTAGTCACTCATCGTAACTCCTCATAAAATAAAGATCAAACTTCAAACTGGTAAGTTCTCGTTTAATTTTACTATTTTACTTCGGAGTCACGTGGGTGACTACGTGAAGATTTCAAAGCTCTGTGATTTAATGCCGCAGATTCAAATCCGGCCTCTCACTGCATTGATTGACTCAACATAATTAAATAATCAATAATGCATCAATCATAATATTGTTTAAATAAATAAACGGTTTATTACAAAGAAAACAATAGCAACCCCTCTATCTCAGGGGGAAACAATATAGCTGACTCAGAAAATACCCCCAGCCTTGCAATTGGCTTATGGTAAAATCTCTGGAAGGTCAGCTCACTGGACCACCCTGCGGCCACGAGGACATTGTCTATAGGCTCGTCCATCGCCCTGGCCGCGGAAGTTGATGCCGCCCTGGTGGAATGAGATTTAAATTTATCAGTATCAATGCCAGCACTTCCCAGAACCTGTTTTAGCCACCTTGAAATTGTTTGCACCGACACCTTACTGTGTGTTTTTTTGTGGCTAATAAACAATCTTAGGGTTCTGGTAACCTCTATGTAATGGGACAAGTATGACACTACACACAGACGAAAATCATTGGGCTATGCCGAAAAGATAATCTTACACCCTGTCATGCCTATTCTACTCTGGTTGAGCAGATCATAAACATAAATAGTGATGGCATCCGCCCATACCTGCATTCTGTCTAGCCGTAGCTTCTGCAATGTCTGCACAGGTTGGGCTGATACCAACGCCACAAGCATGACCACCTTCGTGGTTAGTTTGACTAGAGATAGGACTGTGACAGGAGTCCACTGGCGAAGCAGTATAAGAACTTCGCTTACATTCCAGATACCTGAATACCTGGGCCTAGGATGATTAGAATTAAAAACTCCCTTCATAAATGTAGAGAACACGATGTGTCCCTATTGAGCGTAATTCTGACACCATGGGCAAATAATGACAGAGCACTTCTGGCTGTATTGATCGCACTACAGCTTAACGTTTGATCGAAATAGAGAGTGGACAAGAACTCCAGCACGTCTGGGATGCCTGCAGTTTGATATGAGATATTCTGCTGTAAGCAGAACGCCTCCCACTTTCTTATCGAGGTGATGTACTGCTTCTGGGTACTATCCCTCCAGGCCGACGTGAGAACATCCACGGTGCGATCAGACAGTCCTCTCCCCAGGTATGGCCTTCATAGAATCTGCAAATTAACAGATCAATACGATCATGTAAAGGATGTTGATCGCCAGTTACCGTGTCCACCAATAGATTTTTATGTTTGGGAACAATCATATGAGGCTGAGTAGCCATCTGCAACATGAGAGGGAACCATGGCTGAGTAGGCCAGTCTGACACTACCAATACTCCTGAAGCGGAGTCCTGCTTGATTTTTTGCAGACATCGACTGATGAGAGAATGGGAAAAATGCATATACAGTGGCTTGCAAAAGTTACATTACCCCACATTTTGTCACGTTACAACCACAACATAAATATATTTTATTGGGATTTTATGTGATAGACCAACACAAAGCCCTCCGGAGCCCACCGCACAGCAACCCGGGCAAGGCATCGCCTGCTCCACGATGGTGCTCCATCGCTGTGCCGCCGCCGAAGTTGAAGTTCCAGCAGGAAATGATGCTCCAGACGGCCGGTAGGCCGCGCGGAAGGGGCGAAAACATGGCTCGGAGAAACACGGCCGCATCTCCGACCAGGTAGGTACTGAGAAAAATAGTTTCCCCCTTTCACCCCCCCACCCCCACCCACCAACATCAAAAGACTAAAATACCTCCTAAACAAACACTTTTAACTAACTAAAAATGTAAAAAAGGTTGAAAAGACTAACAGCTGCTGGCAGGGCAGCCATACTCAACGGCGCCCCCTACACTCTCTCTCTCTCTTCCGTGGTCGACCGGCATAATCACGCAAACTTGGGTTTCAGGACAGGACGAATGGTGCTTTTATGAAAGCAATTTATCTGAAAATGTGCGCTGCACATCAATGCCAATGTGTCCTGTTGTGCCTCCGACAGGGAGCTTCCGTCTACTGACCAGGCGAATGCCGTGACCCCGGCAGCCAGTAGGTTCAGGATCCTTTTGTGTTTAACCTCCTGAGTCCTGTTGCCTCCACCTATGTAACTCCAGATGGAGCTATTTACGGCCGGGACTCAGCGAGGCGCAGTTGCTGGGCATGTGGTATTTCATGGCCGTTTCCATCAGCACCTGCTCCTGCAGCTGGTGGAAAGCTAGGTAGTTAATGCTGGCTGCCAATTCTTCAGTGGCCAGTGGCTCGCCGATTTGTGATGGCATCGCAAATATTGACACCATAGTGCGTACCTCTGCTTCACGCAGGTCTTGTGTTGTGGAACATTCTCCCGACACACCACTGAAGTGCGAGTCAGCCCAGGATTGAGGACCTACGCTCCCTTCCTCAGATAGGGAGATATAATGCAGCCCTGCACCAGGTGCTGCCGCAGGCCCCCGAGGTCCACGCTGATATGACTCCTGACCATGGAGTATATCATGGTGGAGCATCTTCTCCATGAGATGCTCCATCCGGGAAATGTGTCCGAAGACGTTCCCCGCTGGAGGAGGCGAACCCTCCCGGTCGGACTCGTCCGAGTCAACTGGCCTTTTGGACTTCTGTTTGGCCTTCCCGATTCTCGGGGTAGCCAAGGTGCTTTCCATGAGCACCAAGTCCGATGTTGCTGGCTACGCCACCAGCGACTTTGATGGTGAAACCAACGGCCGCCCGCTAACCGCAGTCCCGCGATCTTCCGTAGCGGTTCTCCCCGCGGCCCGTCTCTTCACCCTCGCCTTGTCCATTGGTGTTCATTCTTGAAGCGCTGCAAACAAACGAAGAAAACGACCGCAGACTTAGTTCTAAAACTTACCTGAGGGTCTTTAAACATACCGCTGGAGGAGCAACGCGCCTACCAGCCAGTCGCGGCGCAATGCGTTAGACGTAAATGACGCGCATGCGGGCTGGCGGGTTCTTCACGTAGCCACTCACGTGACTCCGAAGTAAAATGTGAGGTTATCCACTTTGGTAGCAAAATCAGGAAGGCAGATTATTATCTAAATGGTGTCAAGTTGGGAAAAGGGGAAGTACAACGGGAACTGGGGGTCCTTGTTCATCAGTCAATGAAAGTAAGTATACAGGTACAGCAGGCAGTGAAGAAAGCAAATGGCATGTTGGCCTTTATAACAAGAGGAGTCAAGTATAGGAGCAAAGAGGTCCTTCTGCAGCTGTATAGGTCCCTAGTGAGACCACACCTGGAGTATTGTGTGCAGTTTTGGGCCCCTAATTTGAGGAAGGACATTCTTGCTATTGAGGGAGTGCAGTGTAGGTTTACATGGTTAAATCCTGGGCTGGCATGACTGTCATATGCTGAGAGAATGGAGTGACTGGGCTTGTATACTCTGGTGTGTAGAAGGATGAGAGGGGATCTTATTGAAACATATAATATTATTAAGGGTTTGGACACGAGGCAGGAAACATGTTCCAGATTAGTAAAGGTTTTGACACGCTAGAGGCAGGAAGCATGTTCCCGATGTTGAGGGAGTCCAGAACCAGGGGCCACAGTTTAAGAATACGGGGTAAGCCTTTTAGAATGGAGACGAGGAAACAGATGAGGAGACGAGGAGAGAGTTGTGAGTCTGTGGAATTCTTTGCATCAGAGGGCGGTGGAGGCCCCTTCTCTGGATACTTTCAAGAGAGAGCTAGATAGGGCTCTTAAAGGTAGCGGAGTGAGGGGATATGGGGAGAATTCAGGAACGGGGTACTGATTTGGGGTGATCAGCCATGATCACATTGAATGGCTCGAAGGGCCGAGTAGCCTACTCATGCAACTATTGTCTATTGTCTAAGATCCCAGTAGAAGAGGAGGAGTAGGAATGATCTTGAATATCTAAGTAGCTAATAACTACTAAAATGACTTGGTAATGGAGAGAGAGCCAGGAAAATAATTGCTCAAAAGTGATATCCCGAGGACTTGGTCCAAATGTGAGAAAAAGTGTAAATGATTTTATGGATTTGGCCAAGGTTAGTGGAAGTATCGAATTATCGCATCAACCTGCAATGGAACAATAAACACGCATGCACATGCTACTACTGCAGTATTCTCCCAGACTGTATGTTACACTGTCAAAACACTTCCAGATGTTTGATCATGTTATATATGTTATACATTGTCATATTATTTTAGTGAAAACCACTCCCTCAAGAAAATGTATTCCATTAATTTCTATGCTTTAATCCAGACTTTTTCCTGTTCCCGAGAATAACCATGAATCACTTAATGATTTTCCTTGTTGTTCCAAATTTCATCAGCTAAAATACTACACAAAGCAAAGATTGCTCTTATTTGAATTTCTGCTAAATCAGTTTTCTGGGGAAAACTTTACTGTGGTCTCGCAGTAGTTAGCCCAATGTTAATGTTAATAGTTACTAAAAAATATCACCACTGCTTCTTCTTCTTCTTCTTCTTGTGTATGGCGTGCACAGCCCAAAGTTGTAGGACAACTTGTTCTATTTGATCTTACTTGATTGTGCACGGCAGGTTGATTGCATTCGTCGAAACAGGTCGGACCACGTGAAGGTTGCAATCTCCCACCCCGTCACTACTGCCAAATGAAGGTACATTACATCTCAGAGCCACAGCATATGTCAATGATTCAGCAATTCAATCATCCAAACAGAAATAGACAAATGCCACCTGGTAATTGCATTCTTTAACCAAATTGTCACCACCTGCTAATAGAATTTCACACATTTCACACATTGTCAATACATATATGCTGTACAAGTGTCCTTCTGTGTAGTTACGTTCATTACAAAATAATGAAATTAATTAAACATTTTAGAACTCCATTATCTTGCTTTCTGCAAGGAATTTTGGTCTGATTTTGAATTTGCATGGTACGTCTTTAGGTACAATTTTTCTGTTCATTGTCACATGGAAGTCATAGAAATTAACCTGCCTTCACCCAAAATGAAGTGATTCTTTTCAAAATCATGTGAGTGATAGGATTTACTCAATATCACTTCTTGTATCACTTTCACTTCTGCATCTCTGAAAGGGAGTATAGAGAATGTTCACCAGACTGATTCCTGGGATGTCAGGACTTTCATATGAAGAAAGACTGGATAAACTCGGCTTGCACTCGCTGGATTTTAGTAGATTGAGGGGGGGATCTTATAGAAACTTACAAAATTCTTAAGGGGTTGAACAGGCTAGATGCAGGAAGATTGTTCCCGATGTTGGGGAAGTCCAGGACAAGGGGTCACAGTTTAAGGATAAGGGGGAAATCTTTTAGGATCGAGATGAGAAAAAAAAATTCACACAGAGAGTGGTGAATCTCTGGAATTCTCTGCCACAGTATGTAGTTGAGGCCAGTTCATTGGCTATATATAAGTTAGATGTGGCCCTTGTGGCTAGAGGGATCAGGGGGTATGGAGAGAAGGCAGGTACGGGATACTGAGTTGGACGATCAGCCATGATCATATTGAATGCTGGTGCAGGCTCGAAGGGCCGAATGGCCTACTCCTGCACCTATTTTCTATGTTTCTATGTTTCTAAAGCGATAGGAATCACCTCATCTGGCTTCATAGTTAAGACTGAAAAACTCAAATTGTCCCTAGTTTCAGGATCTATATGCGATTCCAAGCACAAATTACAGTGACAACTCTGGGTGCCTTGTGTTAGTGTTAACTGATAATTGGTAGTGTAATGTAATTAACCTCTACTCCATTTCATTGTAACAGGCAATAGTAGGAATCCATAGGAAGCCTTTACATGGGATAATATAATAAGAATAAAAATTGAACTACAAGAAAACTAGCTAACATTAAACATCAATTAAATGTGAATCTTCCAAACCTTTCTTACTGTGAGGTAAGGTAATTATCCATTTACACCTGCTCAAACAAGTGTGAAACAGCTGTGAAGGATGTTTCTGCAAATGAGGTAACAAGAGAATTAATGTCAAATTAGACTCACTGTCAGTGACTGGTGATATAGATGACAGTGTGTCACCCATCAGATTGTACCTATGCCTCTTCTCCATCAATACATGGCAATTGACGGAAGAGAACAGATGCTCCGCAAACTGTGATTATCTTCACTGGACAACTGACACGACAGAGCAGGTGCCCCACATACTGTGATTAAAGTAAACAAACGCATTATTAATTACCCTGGCGTGCAAGGCTAGCCTGAAGCATGCCTTGTTTGCAATTTGTATTAATCATTTGAATGCACAACATATATTGTTAAAAGTGCAGCACTTTTAATGTAGCAACATTTTATAGGAGTGTTAAGAAAATAAGTAGAAAAGGCCAGGAATGATGATGGGAAATACCTCAGAGATAGAAAGAGTTAGATTTAGCTCTTTGGGCTAAAGGAATCAAGGAATCAAAGGGTATGGGGAAAAAGCAGGAACGGGGTATGATTATAGATGATTAGCCATGATCATATTGAATGGCGGTGTTGGCTCGAAGGGCTGTATGGTCCTGCACCTATTTTTCTGTTTCTATGTTTTTATGAAACTGACATAGAGACATTTTGGGAGGGAACTCCAGTACGCTATAGATTGGAAGCCTCGCGCAAGCCTTTAATTATAGAATGATTAAATGAAATATGATTGAGGTATGTAAAGGGCCGTGCTATATATGTTAGTGGTACATTTATAGAATGGATTTATGTTTATCTTCATGAGGCAGAAACTGATGTATTGATGAACTGTACAGGAATTTATGAACTGAAATGTTGGTCTGTTGCAATGTGGACATCCCTTTTAACCCTTTAATTTCTTGATTTGATTTGGTCCTTTTTAAAATGTATGGGAGGATCTTCCAAGGCATTCCTCACAGAAAATTTGGTTGTGCTGAAGTACTCTGGAAAATTGGAAGTTGCTTGGAAGTTGTTTGTGGCTTGTTATTGTACTAAAGTCAATGCTTGTAAATTTCAAGTTCATTACTGTTTTAATGAACACAGAATCATTAAAGGAGCTTTCAAGAAGCCAATGCAGTGCTTAAACAGTGATGTTCAAAAATCAGCATGAAACATTTCTTTTATTAACTGCAGCAGGCACTAATTGCTCTATTTGAACAAGGGGACAACATTAGATATGAAAAGGTGCCTCGACTCGAAACGGCACTCATTCCTTCTCTCCAGAGATGCAGCGTGTCGCGCTGAGTTACTCCAGCATTTTGTTTCTATCTTCTGGCCAGATGACTGGTATTTCAGTGATAGAGAATTTTGGGAACAGCGATTGCAACACCATAAGTTTTGAATAAGGGCAAGCCTGGACCTTGAGGGAAACTACAAAATGTGTAAGGCAGATGACCGTGTTATTAGTTAAGAGCTAGGGAGAGTAAATTGGGAGTAGTTGGGAACATCTGACATTTGGGATTCATTTAAAGGCCAGCTGTTCAGAGTTCAGAACTGACATGATCCTGCAAGGAGGAGGGATAAGGATGGAGGGAATCTCCCAGATGTACTAGAGGACAGAGGATCTAGGGTGATGGAGGAACTGAAGGAAATTCGCTTTTGTCAGGAAATGGTGTTGGGTAGATTGATGGAACTGAAGGCTGATAAATCCACAGGGCCTGATGGTCTGCATCCCAGGGTACTCAAGGAGGTGGCCCTATTAATCGTGGATGCATTGGTGATCCTTTTCCAATGTTTTCCATTTACTGGATCAGTTCCGTGGGTTGGAGGGTAGCTAATGATGTCTCACTTTATAAGAAAGGAGGGAGAGAGAAAGCAAGGAATTATAGACAAGTTAGCCTGACATCGGTGATGGAGAAGATGCTGGAGTCAATTATTAAAGGTTCATTTGGATAGCAGTAACAGGATCAGTCCAAGTCAGCATGGATTTACGAATGGGAAATCTTGCTTGACTAATCTTCTGGAATTTTTTGAGGATGTAACAAGGATAAATGGATATGGGAGAGCCAGTGGATGTAGTGTATCTGGACTTTCAGAAAGCCTTTGATAAGGTCCCACATAAGAGATTAGTGGGCAAAATTAGGGCACATGGTATTGGGGGTAGGGTATTGACATGGATAGAAAATTGGTTGCCAGACAGGAAACAATGAGTAGGAATTAACGGGTCATTTTCTTAATTGCTGGTAGTGACTAGTGGGGTACCGCAAGGCTCAGTATGGGGACCGCAGCTATTTGCAATATATTAATGATTTAGATGAAGAAATTAAAAGTAACATTAGAAAATTTGCAGATGACATAAAGCTGGGTGTCAGTGTGAACTGTGAAGACAATGCTTTGAGGATGCAGGGTGACTTGGACAGGTTGGGTGAGTGGGCAGATGCATGGCAGATGCAGTATAATGCGGATAAATGTGAGGTTATCCACTTTGCTGGCAAGAACAAGGAGGCAGATTGTTATCTGAATGGTGTCAGATTAGGAAAAGTGGAAGTGCAACGAGACCTGGGTGCCCTTGTGCATCAGTCACTGAAGGCAAGCATGCAGGTCCAGCAGGCAGTAAAGAAAGCTAATGGCGCGTTGGCCTTCATAACGAGAGGATTTTAGTATAGGAGCAAAGAGGTCCTTCTGCAGTTGTAGTGGGCCCTGGTGAGAACACACCTGGAGTATTGTGTGCAGTTTTAGTCTCCTAATTTGAGGAAGGGCATTCTTGCTATTGAGGGAGTGCAGCGTAGGTTCACCAGGTTGATTCCCGGGATGGCGGGACTTTCACATGATGAAAGAATGGAACGACTGGGCTTGTATTCACTGGAATTTTGAAGGAAGAGAGGATATCTTATAGAAACATGTAAAATTATTAAGGGATTGGACATGCTAGAAGCAGAAAACATGTTCACGGTGTTGGGGGAGTCCAGAGCCAGGAGCCACAGTTTAAGAATAAGGCGTAGGCCATTTAGAACTGAGATGAGGAAACCCTTTTTCATCCAGAGAGTTGTGAATTTGTGGAATTCCCTGCCTCAGAAGGCAGTGGACGCCAATTCATTGGATGCATTCAAAAGAGAGTTTGATAGGGCTAGCGGAATCAAGGGATATGGGGAGAAGGCAGGAACGGGGTACTGATTGTGGATGATCAGCCATGATCACATTGAATGGTGGTGCTGGTTCGAAGGGCCGAAGGGCTGAATGGCCTACTGCTGCACCTATTTTCTATGTATCTATCTATGTTATGCAGTTATCCATTGGGTGGCACCGCCACGATGGCTGCCTCACCAACAGTCTGTCTGTCCCCTCTCTGTTTTTATTATTTTAAGTATGTTTTAAAGTATAATTTAGTGTTTCTTGGTTCGTTTTATGTGGGGGGTGGCGGGATTGGGGGAAACCTTTTTCAGTCACTTACCTCGATGGAGATGCGATCTTTCTCCGTGTCACATCTCCGTCCTCCCTTGTAGCCTACAACGTGGAGTGGTGCGGCCTTATCTGGTGACATAGAAACATAGAAAATAGGTGCAAGAGGAGGCCATTCGGCCCTTCGAACCAGCACCGCCATTCAATATGATCATGGCTGATCGTCCGCTATCAATAACCCGTGCCTGCCTTCTCCCCATATCCCTTGACTCCACTAGGCCCTAGAGCTCTATCTAACTCTCTCTTAAATCCTTCCAGTGATTTGGCCTCCACTGCCCTCTGCGGCAGGGAATTCCATAAATTCACAACTCTCTGGGTAAAAAAGTTTTTTTCTCAGCCCAGTCTTAAATTTGATTTGATTTGATTTGATTTGATTTTATTACTTGTCATTCGAACCTCAGAGAGGCTCGAACGAAACTCCGTTTCTACAAGCCATACAAACAGAACAATTCATAAAAAAATACGCAGACAATTCAATTCACACAAACATCCATCACAGTGAAACTCCTCCCCACTGTGATGGAAGGCAAAGTCTTCTCTCTCCCCCGCACCATTTCTCTCCCGTGGTCGAAGCCTCAGGCGGGCGGTGTCAAGTCCCACGGCCATTGAGGCTGCGCCGGGCGATGTACGGCGTCGCTCTAGGCGCAAAAGCGACAACGTTGGAGCCCCCGGCGGGCGCTGGAATGTCCCGCGGCCATGAAAGCCGCGCCGGGCGATGTATGGCCCCGCTCCGGGTCGCTCCAACCCCGCGACACGGGCTGGGGAAGCTGTGTTGCGGGAGCTCCGGAGAGCGGTCTCCCACCCGGACCCGCGAGCTCACGATATCCCGACAGTCCACCGGTCTGCAGCTGGAGCTGCAGCTCCGGAGTTGGGCCGCATCGACGAGCCACCACCACTCCCCACGCTCCGAGGCAGGCCAGCCCCATGACGGTGAGTCCGCAGCTCCGTGACTGGAGCCCCCAGCTTGTCCCGGTCAGAGGCCGCTCCACGGTGCTAGGCCCCAACGACAACGGAGACCCGACAGGGAAAAAGTCGGGTCTCCCCTGCAGGGAAAAGATTTAAAAGTTCTGGACTTACCCAACATTGGGAACATTTTTCCTGCATCTAGCTTGTCCAGTCCTTTTATAATTTTATATGTTTCTATAAGAACCCCCCTCATCCTTCTAAACTCCAGTGAATACAAGCCTAGTCTTTTCAATCTTTCCTCATATGACAGTCCCGCCATCCCAGGGATCAATCTCGTGAACCTACGCTGCACTGCCTCAATCACAAGGATGTCCTTCCTCAAATTAGGAGACCAAAACTGTACACAATATTCCAGATGTGGTCTTACCAGAGCCCTATACAACTGCAGAAGAAACTCTTTACTCCTGTACTGAAATCCTCTTGTTATGAAGGCCAACATTCCATTAGCTTTCTTCACTGCCTGCTGTACCTGCATGCCACCTTTCAGTGACTGGTGTACAAGGACACCTAGGTCTCGCTGTACTTCCCCCTTACCTAACTAACCCCATTGAGATAATAATCTGCCCCCTTGTTTTTGCCGCCAAAGTGGATAACCTCACATTTATCTATATTATACTGCATCTGCCACGCATCTGCCCACACACTCAACCTGTCCAGGTCCCCCCGCAACCTCCTAACATCCTCTTCGCAGTTCACACTGCCACCCAGCTTTGTGTCATCCGCAAACTTGCTAGTGTTGCTCCTCATTACCTCTTCCAAATCATTAATATATATGGTAAACAATTGCGGCCCCAACACACGAGCCTTGCGGCACTCCACTCGCCTCTGCCTGCCATTCTGAAAAGGACACGTTCACTCCTACTCTTTGCTTCCGGTCTGCCAACCAATTTTCTATCCATGTCAACACCCTACCCCAATACCATGTGTTCCAATTTTAGTCACCAGTCTCCCGTGCGGGACCTTATCAAAGGCTTTCTGAAAGTCTAGATACACTACATCCACTGGCACCCCTTCATCCATTTTACTTGTCACATCCTCAAAAAATTCCTGAAGATTAGTCAAGCATGATTTCCCTTTCATAAATCCATGTTGACTTGGACTAATCCTTTTACTGCTATCCAAATGCTCCATTATTACCTCTTTCCTAGAGGTATCTTTCCCACCACCGAAGTCAGGCTAACTGGTCTGTAATTCCCTGTTTTCTCTCTCGCTCCTTTCTTGAAAAGTGGCATAACATTAGCTATCCTTCAATCGACAGGAACTGATCCTGAATCTATTGAACATTGGAAAATGATCACCAATGCGTCCACTATTTATAGAGCCACCTCCCTGAGGACCCTGGGATGCAGACCATCAGGCCCAGGGGATTTATCATCCTTCAGTCCCATTAGCCTACCCAATACTATTTCTCGCATAATGAAAATTTATTGCAGTTCCTCTACCACCTTAGATCCTCTGTCCTCCAGTACATCTGGGAGATTGTTTGTGTTCTCCTTAGTGAAGACAGATCCGAAGTACCTATTCAACTCTTCTGCGATTTCCTTGTTTCCCATAATAATTTCACCCGTGTCTGCCTTCAAGGGACCCACATTTGACTTTGCTACTCTTTCCCTTAACATATCTAAAGAAGCTTTTACTGTCCTTCTTTATATTTCTGGCCAGCTTTCCCTCGTACTTCATCCTTTCAGCCCATATTGCCCGTTTTGTTTCCTTCTGTTGTCCTATGAAAGTTTCCCAATCCTCCGGCTTCCGGCTATTCCTCTGGCCTCCGGTGACCGGCCCGTAACTTCAAGCAGCGGGCATGGCGCGGACTTTAACCTCGGGAGCCGCTATCCTTTGCTGAGAGTTGCCAGTGGAGCTCCGACCGCGGGGCATGTGGACTTTAATATCGTGAAGCCGCGGTCTCCTGTAAGAAGGAGCTGACTCGGGAGCTCCATGCCGCGGAGTATTCCGATCCATCCCGACGCCGGAGATGTGATCATCCCAACAAGAGGGCTTAAACATCGGAACGTTGGCAGCTGGCGACTGCAGAGGGTTCAAAGGCCCTGACCACGGGTGAACAAGGGAGGAAGATGACTGAACTTTATTGCCTTCAATCACAGTGAGGAATGTGGATTCCACTGTGGTGGAGGCTTATGTTAAACTTTACTTTATGCGGCTGTGTGTATTGTTGCTTTTCACTTAGTATGGCTGTACGGTAACTCCAATTTCACTGTACCTTAGTTGGTTAAGTGACAATAAACGAGAACTCAAACTTGAACTTGATCTTGGATGACCAAGGAGGTTGTAAATGTGGTCAAAAAGGAATAGGAAGTGTGTGTAAGGTTTAGAAAGATGGAAAAGGGATGAGATCTTGCAGATTGAATACAAATTGAATTCCCAGACATGGCCATTAAGAAATAAAAAGCAAGCCAGAAAGAACTCACACAGGCAATTAGAAAGGCCTTAAGGAGTCTTAAAATGTAATTCTCAAATTGGATTAAAGAAAATCCCAAGGTTTTTTAATAGGCACATTAAAAACAAGAGGTTAACCAGGGAGAAACATAGAAACATAGAAAATAGGTGCAAGAGTAGGCCATTCAGCCCTTCGAGCCTGCACCGCCATTCAATATGATCATGGCTGATCATCCAACTCAGTATCCCGTACCTGCCTTCTCTCCATACCCCCTAATCCCTTTAGCCACAAAGGCCACATCTAATTCCCTCTTAAATATAGCAAATGAACTGGCCTCAACTACTTTCTGTGGCAGAGAATAGTAAGATTGAACGAGAACTTACCAGTTCGAAGGTTGATCTTTATTTCATGAGGAGTCGAAGTGAGGGATTTCGTGAAGAGCCCGCCGGCGCGCATGCTCGACATACTTCAAAGTAGCGGCGTGGAATCACAGAACCAACAATAGAAATGACTTCGCATAGTATGATTGAATTGACTAAGATTACCAGATGAAGGTGATTGAGGGTTGGGCGAGGAGGGCACGAAATCCCTCACTTCGACTCCTCATGAAATAAAGATCAACCTTCGAACTGGTAAGTTCTCGTTCAATCTTACTATTTCATTTCGGAGTCACGTGAGTGACTTCGTGAAGACTTCAAAGCTTCTGTGATTACACGCCCTGGACCACGTCCATGCTGACACACCACTACCAGGGATGGATGGGAGGAACAAAGTTGCTCAATAGTTCATACTGCAAAACAAGAGCAGAGTTATTAACAACAAAACAAAACCCCTCATGCGGGGACATCTCCACGTTCGTGACCTGCATTCAGCACGGCTTCTGCGAACCGTAGAGGAGCAGCAACAGGCTTGTTATAAAAACGCTGGAACACAGCTTCATTAGCCCATCCTGCTGTGGCGAGAATTTGGTCCATGGGCACCTCCATGACCCTCGCCCTTGACGTCGATGCAGCCCTGGTGGAAAGAGACTTGAACACATTAGTGTCGATACCTGACTTACCCAAGACGACTGGAAGCCACATGGATATCGTCTGGACTGTCACTCGATGATGAGGTCTCTTATGAGTGACAAGCAGGTATCTCTCCATTCCTCTGATGCGTGCCGTCACCTTGACATAGTGGCGGATATGTGAGACTAAACATAGCCTAGCATCTGCGGGGTATGCCGGGAACTTCAGCTGCAGCCCTGTGCACCCAGGTCTATGCTGCTTTAGTAGCTCGTCAACGAAAAAGACTACTTCTGTAGGGGTAGCTGTCATTTTGTCGACACGCAGTTTGTGTAGTGTCTGTACCCTCTGAGCTGAAGTCAGCGCTAGTAACATCACCAGCTTCATGGTGAGTTGGTCCAGTTGGAGCCCTTCCATGGGAGACCACGTCCTGAGCAGGGTTAATACGTCCCTGACATCCCAGGTGATATTATAGCGTGGTATAGGCGGATTCATATTGAATATACCCCGCATGAGTCTGGACACTAGCCTGTTGGATCCTACCTCCAACTGAGGTAGAACGATAGCGCACTTCTGGCGCTGTTGATGGCACTGTAACTTAAGTGTTCATCATGGTGCAACCCCGCGAGGAATTCCAGGACGTCGGTTGTTGTCACGTCATCGTACGTGATGCGAGAGCGGCTGCAGTAGGCTTCCCACTTCTTAATATGCAAGCGGTATCTTCGCCTTGTAGACTCTCGACACGACGCCCTGGTGGTATCCATGGTCCGAGCCGAGAGGCCGTATTGGACTAACGGCCTGTTCAGAACCTGCAAGCCAACAAATTTAAATAGCCATGGCAGGGATGCGGCTCCCCTGAGACAGGGTGAGTAACCAATTGTGGGCAACCCTTCAAAAGGACCCAAGGTTCGTTGAGCATGTCAAAGACCACCGGATACCAAGGCTGTGTGGGCCAGTCGGGTATAATAAGGATGCCCTTGGCAGCATCTGCCTGAATCTTTCCCAATACCCGACTGATGAGGCAAAACGGAGGGAAGGCATAGAAAACCCAATTCCCCCAGTCCAGCGAGAATGCATCTAGCGCTATTGCCCCAGGATCTGGTTCCCATGAAACGTAGGCTGGTACCTGATGGTTTAACCGTGACGCAAAAAGGTCAATGTCCGGTTTACCAAATTTGGCTGTGACTTTAGAAAAAATCTCAGGATGCAACATCCATTCAATGTTGTCATTAAATTTGCGTGACCTGGTGTCCGCCACAGTATTAAGCTCACCTGGCAAATAGGTAGCTGAAATCCAAATGTCTCTTTGAACACACCAGAGCCAAATTGAGTTAGCCAATTTGTCACACGAAACTGACCTGGTACCACCCATATGGTTTAAATATGCCACAGCTGTGGTGTTGTCTATTTGGAGACGGACGTGTGCTCCAACAAGCTTGGAACAATATGCACGAAGTCCGTGGAATGCTGCCAGCAACTCCAAATAGTTAATCCCTTGAGTCAACAACATCGATGCCTCAAGGGTGTCCCATCTGCCCCCACAACTAGAGCAATTATCAGTAGCTCCCCAGCCATTGGAGCTTGCATCAGTCTGTAAATATACCACCGGATTAGCCTCCCTAACAGGCTTAAATGAGTTGCTAATGTGACACACCCACCATTGCAACTCAGTTATCGCTTCGGACGGCAGCTGCATTGATCGATCGTAATGACCAGCGTTCCGTTTTAACGCAATAATTTTAGCTCTTTGCAAATTCTGATAATGCAAAGGCCCATATCGTGCTGCCGGAAACAAAGCCACTAGCTTGCCAATTACTGTGGCTGTATGCCGAATCGATGGTATATTGGTGCCAATTAAATCTCTGCACACCTGAGTGACTTCCTCAATTTTGTTAATTGGTATAGTTATTCTCATACTCATTGAGTTCACCGTGAACCCTAGGTAATTAATTACCTGGGCAGGGCAGAACTTCGATTTCTCTGGATGGACAATGAATCCTAATTGTTGAAATATATTGACAGCAGCTGCAACACCCTGTTCAGCCAAATGCAGGGTGTGGCCCACAATAAAGACATCATCTAAATAGGCCATAACTATATGATGTCTTTGTCTCAAATAAGCCATGATTGGCTTCACCAATTTAGTGAACAATCTAGGGGCTGTAGTGAGCCCATTAGGCAAAGCCTTATACTGCCAAAGTTGCCCCATCCAGATAAATTTCAAAACCTTCTATCATATTTCTGGATGGATACTGAATAATATGCATCCCTTAAATCAATGCATGCCATAAAGCAGCCATGAGAAATCAATGATTTGGCTGTTTCAAACGTATCCATTTTAAAATGAGTATATGTTACAAACGTATTCAAACGGGTTAGATCAATGATGACACGACAGCCTCCATCCTTCTTAGGTCTAGTAAATATGTTCGAAACAAATTCAATTGGCTCATGCACCGTTTTCTCAATCACACCCTTCTGTTCCAGACTTAAAATTTCCTTATAACCTGCTGCCTGTTCTGCAGCAGACAATTTGAACGTACGACCAGGCATGTGCTGGGATGGAGGAATGTCGCCATTAATAAACTCAATTTTATGCCCCTGAATATTCCGCAACACATACTCATCACCAGTAAAATTACCCCATGCTTCCAAAAACAACCGTAAACGACCACCAACATGGGAAGTGAAACAGAGAGAAAAGAGAGAACCAGACCCCCTCACCTCCGTGGTTACCGGCGGTCCTTGACACGTGTGGGTGGCCGTGGAGGTGCTGGGTTGGCTTGAGGGCGCGGCGTCTTCGATTTCCAAAAAGGTCTCTGCCGACCCTGTCCTAAAAAAGACCCTTGGTGCTGGTTCTGGTGTTGTTGTCGTTGTGGAGCTAGAGGGTGAGTCCTCGTCGAGGCCCTGGCCGACCCTCGTGAGCGAATGTATGGAGCTTTTGAGCCGGACGGTGTGGGGGCACTCTTAGAGCGCATGATCCCCACCGTTTTGGCTTGTTCGTCAAGCTCTTTGACTCTCTTCGAGAGGTCCTCACCAAAGAGCTGACAGGGCGGCGGCGGCGGCGGTGGTTTGCACAATCCTGCAAACTTCGGGTTGAGTGCTGGGCGGATGCTGTTTTTGCGAAACCCGTTGATTTCGTGCTGGGTCGCGCACAATAAGGCCAGAGCATCTTCCTGGTCCAAATTCAGCTCGTCCTCGTCCACCGACCGCGCAAAGGCGGTAATACCGGCCGTGAGGAGTTTCAGGATCCGCTGCAATTGTAGCTCTAGTTGACGGATAGCCGCACTGATGTTGCCCCATATTGGCGTATTGACCACAGGCACGTTGAGGGAGTTGCAGTTTGATGGAGCCTTGTGACGGCTCATAGCCTGGATAAGGACTTCTTCCTGCAGCACCTGATTATTAAGAAAGTCCACTGTGGCTGCCAGCTTTGAATTGAGAGGAAGACCAGCCGTATGTGGGGCCGCGAATTTGGTCGCCACATCCAAAAGTTCCTCCGCTGGCACCTCCACCGGAGGTGGTACGGGATCCACCAGAACCTCCTCCTCGTGCTGCTCCAGGCTGATAGTAGATGTTGGTGAAGACGCCCTGTGCCTGTTGCTGCCCTGCTGTTGTTGACGCTTTAGTAGCTCGTCATTGAAGCAGGAGCTCCAGCAGCCGCTCCATACGGTCAATACGCCCTTCACCCTGAACACTCAGGTGGTCGGAGTCCTCCGGCTCTGAAAAGAAAACCGGGCTCCTGTCATCGGCCCGCACCTCGTCGAGGCCCTGCCGGTGCCGGTAGTTGTCGCTAACAGCCGCCGAGGCGAAACTGCGCGATTCCTGCGCGGGCGTGTTCAATCGCCTCCGTTTAGCGAGAGCTGAAGCCGCTGCCACTAAGGGCACATGCGGCGAGGTGTCGGCACCAGCCGAAGCATGGCTGCCTGGGGCCCGCGCAGTCTTGCCGGCTGCCCACATCGTGGACGTTGCCGACGCATGGTGCCGCCCACCCATCCATGGGGGGCTCGGCGACCGCGACGAGACCCGACTCAACCGACCCGTCCCGGCGTCGAGAGTCGGGGTGTGCCGGCTGGACCTCACAGCCGCCCCGGGTCCCGCCCTGGAACCTGACCGCTCCTCCGCGACAGGCAATGCCTTAGCCCTAACAGGGTTAGGCTTCTGGGCTCCTCCCCTCCCCCTTCTCGGAGGGCTGAGTGGAACAGGCCGTGCAACGGCACGTGCCCTGCTCGAGGTCGCCAGCGAGCCCGCTGACAACCTGACTGCCATGGCAGGGTCCCCCTGCTCTGGCGGCACACCACACTCCTCCTCACCGAACTCCTCCGAGCTGTGGTGTGCTGGCGGATCTGGACCTGTGAACACAGGGCTTACCCACATCTCCGCCTGAGTCCCGGCCTGCGCTGCAGGTACTGCCGATGGAAAAGGCCCCGGAACTGTTGACCGGCGAACTCGTCCTGACGTCCTCCGGCCCTTCGAACTCCCATCCATGTCCTTGCTGCAAGACATAATCAGGCAACAAGGACCACCAACTAAAGGTGGAATACTCACCTCCGTGGCCCCTTCTGAAGGGCTGGCGAGGAGCGCGCTCCACCGCCAGCCGTCGCAGCAACGCGTTACGACGATATGTCGAGCATGCGCGCCGGCGGGCTCTTCACGAAGTCACTCACGTGACTCCGAAATGAAATTCCACAGATTCACCACTCTCTGTGTGAAAAATGTTTTTCTCATCTCGGTCCAAAAAGAAATCCCCCCTATCCTTAAACTGTGACCCCTTGTTCTGGACTTCCCCAACATCGGGAACAATCTTCCTGTATCTAGCCTGTCCAACCCCTTAGGAATTTTGTACGTTTCTGTAAGATCCCCCCTCAATCTTCCAAATTCTAGCGAGTATAAGCCGAGTCTATCCAGTCTTTCTTCATATGAAGGTCCTGCCATCCCAGGAATCAGTCTGGTGAACATTCTCTGTACTCCCTCTATAGCAAGAATGTCTTTCTTCAGATTAGGAGACCAAAACTGTACGCAATACTCCAGGTGTGGTCTCCAAGACCCTGTACAACTGCAGTAGAACCTCCCTGCTCTTATACTCAAATCGTTTTGCTTCGAAGAAGGTAGGACCACTCAAAGACAAAGGAACAAATTTATGCTTGGAGTAAGAGGAAGTACAAATCAAGAACTTTGCAGTTATATTCTCCAAGGTGAAACACGTGTAGGACGGTGAATCCATATGTGGAATACTAACAGGCTAGTGGTGTTCTTAAAGAGCATTGCAGTAGATCTTTGGGTCCAATTCCATGACTCTATGAAAGTGGCAACATACGTTGACAGAGTAGTAAATAAAGCATCTGGTATGCTTGCTTTTTAGGTCAGGGTATTGAGTGTATGAGTCAGGAAGTAATGATGCTGCTTTATAGGACTTTGATTTGACCACATTTGGAGTAGAGTAAGCCCACGTTTTAATGGACCGCTTTATAATGTATTTTGGTTATAGCGGATGGACCTGTCGCCGCAGCCCTGGCTTCCAACGGTACCCTGGCTTGAAAGATTGCAAGCCCATCTTCATCTACTGCATAGTCCTGTTGACACAGCCGTTGGTGTGGCCATTGTTGTAGCCCCTGTGGACAGCGCCTTCTTCTTGGGAGTGGCGGCACTGCCCTGGCAGCAGCGGCTCGCCTGCAGTCCGTCTGTTTCTCTCTTTTTTCTTTTGTTTTCTTGTCTTGTTTTAGCGTGTTAATTTGAGTTATTATGTAGTGTATGTGTGTGGGAGGGGTGGGAGAAATTTTTTAGTCCCTTCCTTTTGGTGGGGGACACGACTTTTCTTGTTGTATCCCCCGTCTCCGTCTCAGTCTGCGCTGAGGCCTAATGGCAGAGCTGACAGCCTCCAATTGCGACCGACCTCGAGGCTCCGGAGGCAAAGCCAGCCAGGACTTACCAGCGCGGGGCTGGCCGACTTCGGGGCTGCAGCGTTCTGGCGGCCCGACTAGGAGCTGTGGTGGCTTTCCGGTGGCGGCGGCAGCGACTTCGGAGGTTCAGCCGCGGGCCCAGTGGACGACATCGTCGGGAGCTCGCAGGTCACAGGTTGGTGACCTGTTTTTCCGGAGCTCCCGTGGCAACAGCTGCGTCCACTGGATTGGAGGGCGGCAGCTTCGGCAGCTTCGACCGCCCCGGGCCGCGGAGTTGAACCGGCCCGTTCGCGGAACGCGGTTCAGCCGCGGGACTTATTTACATCACCTGGTGCGGTCACAACATCGGAGGCCTGTGTCGCCTCATCGCAGAGGAAGAGGAAGAACAAGAAGGGAAGAGACAAAGACAAGACTTTTGCCTTCCATCACAGTGAGGAGGTGTCTGGTGAACTCACTGTGGTGGATGTTAAATATGTGTTTATTGTGTGTTTTGTTATTTACTATATGTATGACTGCAGGCAACAAAATTTTGTTCAGACCGCAAGGTCTGAATGACAATAAAGTTTTCCATGATTTCTGGCTGCTGCCACCGACAGGACACACTTGGTCATCGCAGTCACCTTGAACCTGGTCTGCACCAACGAGCTCTTCTTCACCGGTTGACCCGGCTGTTGCTGTGCCTCACGTTGTGGCCACCAACAGGATACGCTTTCTCCTTCGCACTTTGGGAGATTGAATGTAAGGGAATGTACATAGTATATGACAAGGTCCTTTATGGCCTTGATGTACAGAGGGATTTGGGGGTTCAAGTCCACAGCCCCATGAAAGTAGAAATACAAGTAAATAAAATGGTAGCGAAGGTAAATGTTATACTTTCCTTCAATGGTTGGGGCATTGAGTGTAAGAGGCAAGACGTTATGTTGTAGCTTTATAGGGCTTTGGTCAGGCCACATTAGAAGTATTGTATGCAGTGCTGGTCACCTCATTACAGGAAGAATGTGGAGGCTTGGAGAAGGTGCAGAAGAGGTGTACCAGAATAGGTGCCTGGATTAGGCCTTACAGTATTAGCTAGAAGTAGAGGTTGAGCAAACTTAGATTTTTTTCTCAGGGATGTCAGAAGTTAAAGGGAGACCTGATAGAAGTGTATAAAATTATAAAAAGCAGGAATAGGGCAGACAGTCAGAACCTTTCCCCCAGGTTGGAAATCTCAGAATATGGATGGCATTGCTTTAAGGTGAGAGCAGCAATGTTTAAAGGAGATGTGCAGGAGAAGTTGTTTTTACACAAAGTGTGTTGCGTACCTAGAATGTGCTGCCAAGATTGGTAGTGGACACAAATATGATAGTGGCATTTGAAAGTCTTTTAATGGATACTAGACTAATTGGGACCCGTTGGGCCCTGTCTCCCAACGCGGTGGGCGGGGGGGTGCGGTGTCAGCGTTCACCCTAGGGTGGGAGGGGGCGGGAGTGGTGTGGGTTGCGGGGGCGGGGGACGTTCGTGGGGGGTGGGTAGGGGGTTTGGAGGGGTGTGGGGGCCGATGTGAGTTGTCCCCCCCCGATCGGCTCTCCCCACTCCCTGCCTTGTGGCCATTGACCAGGATCGTGGGGCAGCAACCTTGGCAACGTACCATTCTGAAGTCATTGTGGCAGGCGCACGCTTGAGAGCCCATTGTGATTGGTGCGGTGTCAGTGGCATTGCGACATCATCACTGGAAGCTCCTGGGAAACGTGCTGTCTGTGAGAAGGTGGTTTTGATTATTAAAAACTTTAGCTATGTATAACTTTTGAAATATAGCATGAAATCTGAAATGAACCTGATTACGACATGGAGGGGAATCAGAACTTGAGGAGCAGTCCCTTCAGATATTAGTACAATGGCAGCAACCTCGTTACCATTGGCAATGTCCCATTGCAATATCATTTGTAAGTGAGATCCATTGTGATTGGACGCCTGTGAGACGGCATAGTGACATCATCATTGGAAGGCGCTGCAAAAGTCTGCCACTGAAAAGCAGTTAATTTTTTTTCATATTTGGCTTTTTTTTAAACTTTAATCATGAATAACTTTTGAAATATAACATGAAATCGTAAGTGAAGCTGAGTATGGTATGGGACCCAAATGAAACTGGAACTTGAGGAGCAGCCCTTTCAGATATTTGTAGAGGGGCAGGATCATAGACAATAGACAGTAGACAATAGACAATAGGTGCAGGAGTAGGCCATTCGGCCCTTCGAGCCAGCACTGCCATTCCATGTGATCATGGCTTATCATCCCCAATCATTACCCCTTTCCCCTACTCCATATCCCCTGACTCCGCTATCTTTAAGAGCCCTATCTAGCTCTCTCTTGAAAGTATCCAGAGAACCGGCCTCCACTGCCCTTTGAGGCAGAGAATTCCACAGACTCACAACTCTCTGTGAGAAAAAGTGTTTCCTTGTCTTTGTTCTAAATGGCTTACCCCTTATTCTTAAACTGTGGCCCCTGGTTCTGGATTCCCCCAACATCTGGAACATGTTTCTTGCCTCGATCTTATTCAAACCCTTAATATTCTTATCTGTTTCAATAAGATATCCTCTCATCCTTCTAAACTCCAGAGTATACAAGCCCAGCCGCTCCATTCTCTCAGCATATGACAGTCCCGCCATCCCGGGAATTAACATTGTAAACCTATGTTGCACTCCCTCAATAGCAAGAATGTCCTTCCTCAAATTAGGGGACCAAAACTGTACACAATACTACAGGTGTGGTCTAACTAGGGCCCTATACAACTGCAGCAGGACCTCTTCGCTCCTATACTCAACTCCTCTTGTTATAAAGGCCAACATGCCATTCGCTTTCTTCACTGCCTGCTGTACCTGTCGGCTTACTTTCAGTGACTGATGAACAAGGATCCCCAGATCCCATTGTACTTCCCCTTTTCCCAACTTGACACCATTTAGATATTAATCTGCCTTCCTGTTTTTTCTACCAAAGTGGATAACCTCACATGCATCCCCATTAAACTGCATCTGCCATGCATCTGCCCACTCATTCAACCTGTCCAAGTCACCCTGCATTCTATTAGCATCCTCCTCACAGTTCACACTGCCACCCAGCTTTGTGTTATCTGCAAATTTGCTAATGTTACTTTGAATCCCTTCATCTAAATCATTGATGTATATTGTAAATAGCTGCGGTCCCAACACCGAGCCTTGCGGTACACCACTAGTCACTGCCTGCCATTCTGAAAGGGACCCGTTAATCCCTACTCTTTCTTTTCTATCTGTCAACCAATTTTCTATCCATGTCAGCACTCTACCCCCAATACCATGTGCCCTAATTTTGTCCACTAATCTCCTATGTGGCACCTTATCAAATGCTTTCTGAAAGTCCAGGTACACAACATCCACTGGTTCTCCCTTACCCATTTTCCTAGTTACATCCTCAAAAAATTCCAGAAGATTAGTCAAACATGTTTACCGTTCGTAAATCCATGCTGACTCAGACCGATCCTGTTACTGCTATCCAAAAGTGCCGCTATTTCATCTTTTATAATTGACTCTAGCATCTTCCCCACCACCGATGTTAGGCTAACTGCTCTTTAATTCCCTGTTTTCTCTCTCCCCCCTTTCTTAAAAAGTGGGATAACATTAGCTACCCTCCAATCCACAGGAACTGATCCTGAGTCTATAGAACATTGGAAAATGATCACCAACGCATCCATGATTTCTAGAGCCACTTCCTTAAATACCCTGGCAGGCAGACCATCTGGGGATTTATCAGCCTTCAGTCCCATCAGTCTATCCAACTCCATTTCATTCCTAATGTGGATTTCCTTCAGTTCCTCCATCACCCCAGATCTTCTGGCCACTAGTATATCAGGAAGATTGTTTGTGTCCTCCTTAGTGAAGACGGATCCAAAGTACCTGTTCAACTCATCTGCCATTTCCTTGTTCCCCATAATAAATTCACCTTTTTCAGTCTTAAAGTGTCCAACTTTGGTCTTAACTATTGTTTTCCTCTTCACATACCTAAAGAAGCTTTTGCTATTCCTGGCTAGCTTACCTTCGTACCCCTTCTTTTCTCCCCGTATTGCATTTTTAGTTATCTTCTGTTGCTCTTTAAACATTACCCAATCCTCTTGTTTCCTGCTCATCTTTGCTACGTTGTACTTCTTCTCTTCTAGTTTTATACTGTCCCTGACATCCCTTGTCAGCCACGGACGCCCCTTACTCCCCTTGGAATCTTTCTTCCCCTTTGGAATGAACTGATCCTGCACCTTCTGTATTATTCCCAGAAATACCTGCCATTCCAAGAAATATCTTTTATATAGGGTATCTTTCCAGTCAACTTCGGTCCGCTCCTCCCTCATGGCTCCATAGTCCCGTTTATTCAACTGTAACACTGACACCTCCGATCTACCCTTCCCCCTCTCCAATTGTAGATTAAACTTGACCATATTATGGTCACTACCTCCTAATGGCTCATTAACCTCAAGTTCCTTTATAAAATCCGGTTTATTATATAACACTAAATCCAGAATTGCCTTCTCCCTGATAGGCTCCAATACAAGCTACTCTCAGAACCAAGGAAGCACTCCACAAGCTCCCTTTCTTGGGGTCCAGTACCAACCTGATTTTCCCAGTCTACCTGCATGTTGAAATCTCCCATAACAACCATAGCGTTACCTTTACTACATGCCGATTTTAACTCCTGATTCAACTTGCCCCTATATCCAGGCTACTGTTTGGGGGCCTGTAAGATAAGTCCCATTAGGGTATTTTTACCCTTACAGTTCCTGAGTTCCATCCATACTGACTCCACATCTCCTGTTTCAGTCACCTCTTGCAAGGGACTCAATTTCATTCCTCACCAACAGAGCTACCCCAACCTCTCTGCCCACCTGTCTGTCTTTTTGATAGGAGGTATACCCTTGAATATTCAGTTCCCAGCCCTGGCCCTCTTGCAGCCATGACTCTGTAATTCCCACAACATCATACTTGCCAATTTCTAACTGAGCCTCAAGCTCGTCCACTTTATTTCTTATACTTCGCGCATTCATATGGAGCACTTTCACCTCGGTATTCACCTCCTTTCCCACCACTCGCAATTGGCCCTGACCTTACTCTCTCATCCCTTCTCGTTATCATTAATTCGAGTCTTTTCTAACTTTTCCTGTACTCATTTCCCCTTCAACTCCATCTTTATACTCCCAATGTACTTTATACTTGTCAATCCCTCCCCCCCACTATTTAGTTTAAACCCACACATGTAGCCCAAGCAAATCTGCCAGAATGTCGGTTCTCCTCCAGTTAAGGTGTATCCTGTCCCTTTTGTACAGGTCACCCCTACCCCAGAAGAGATCCCAGTGGTCTATAAATCTAAATCCCTGCTCTCTGCACCAGCCCCTCAGCCACACATTAAGATCTCCTATGCCTCTGTTCCTGCCCACACCAGCACGAGGTACTGGAAGCAATCCAGAGATAACCCTGCTAGAAGTCCTGCATTTTAACCTTCTTCCTAACTATCTAAACTCACGTTGCAGAACCTCCTTCCTCTTCTTCACAACATCATTTGTGCCCACATGCACAACCACTTCCGGCTGCTCACCCTCCCTCTCAAGGACATTCTGAAGTCGTTCCGGCATCTTGGACCCTGACACCAGGGAGGCAACACACCATCCTCAAGCATCACCTGCCGCCACAGAATCTCCTGTCCGCACCTCAGACAATGGAGTCACCCACAACTATGGCTCTGCCCGACGTCGGTCTCACTGGTCGAGTCCCATCTTTAGGATTGGAACCACTGACGTGTCCGCTGCTCGGACTGGAAGCGTCATATCCCTCGACAGCTCCCTCGAAAGGCACAGCCACCTGGGTCGCCTGCACTCCACGGTTACCACCCTTTCTCAATGTCACACACCTTTGTTCTTAAGGGGTTGGATAGGCTAGATGCAGGAAGATTGTTTCCGATGTTGGGGAGGTCCAGGACAAGGGGTCACAGCTTAAGGATAAGGGGGAAATCCTTTAGGACCGAGATGAGAAGGACTTTTTTCACACAGAGAGTGGTGGGTCTCTGGAACTCTCTGCCACAGAGGGCAGTAGTTGAGGCCAGTTCATTGGCTATATTTAAGAGGGAGTTAGATGTGGCCCTTGTGGCTAAGGGGATCAGAGGGTATGGAGAGAAGGCAGGTACGGGATACTGAGTTGGATGATCAGCCATGATCATATTGAATGGCGGTGCAGGGCACGAAGTGCCGAATGGCTTACTCTTGCACCTAATTTCTATGTTTCTATGTTAACGTATCCTCAGCGTGACAACCCCACTGTAGGTCCTGCCCAGGAAACTCTTGTTTTCCCGGATGGGACCAAAATGCAACCAAAACTTGATGAGCAGCCCCTTCAGATTATTGGTGGAGGGGCAGAAACCTCTTTGCCATTGGCCACATCCCATTGTGATGTCATTGTGGTAGTTTGCAGCCATCTTGAAAGCCCATTGTGATTAGTGCATTGTGAGTGGCATTGTGACATCATCACTGTGAGAAGGCTGGAAGCTGTCTGTGAGAAGGCAGTTTTTTACATTTCAATGATTAATAACTTTGGAAGTATAGGTGGAAATGCGACGGGAAGATGTTTATCGCCACCATGGGAAAAATGTGAGTAGGGTGTGTGAAAATGGAAAGGCTGTGGCCTAGCTTTTGGAAGAAGATAGGGATTAATAATTCAGAGACATATTGTGGGCACAAACCAAAGACTTTTAGTTATATAGAGATGTAGGGAAAGGATTTTGTGCAGGCATAGGAGATTAATTTAATTTGGTATTATGTTTGGCACAGAAATTGTGGACCTATTCATGTGCTACGCTGTTCTATGCTCATGATGTGGAGGAACCTTCATTGTCTGCTTCAAAATTAGATGCCAGAAATGGACATTAATAGTAAGATTAAATGAGAACTTACCAGTTTGAAGTTTGATCTTTATTTTATGAGGAGTTACGATGAGCGATTACGTGAAGAACCCCACCAGTCCGCATGCGCATCAATCTTCAAAGAGCGGTGTGAAATCAGAGAATAACAGTAATTGAAGTAACATAGTAAGATTATAAACCTAGAACTGCCAGATGACCTTTGCGATATGAGGGTTGGGAGCGGTGGGCACGTAATCGCTCATCGTAACTCCTCATAAAATAAAGATCAAACTTCAAACTGGTAAGTTCTCATTTAATCTTACTATTTTACTTCGGAGCCACGTGAGCGATTCATGTCGTAGATACAAATCCAAGCGTCTCACTGCAGCAATTGACTCAGGATGAGTGAATAAAACAATGCATTGAATCATGACGGTTACACAAAAAGCTGGAGAAACTCAGCGGGTGCAGCAGCATCTAAGGAGCGAAGGAGATAGGCGACGTTTCGGGTCGAGACCCTTCTTCAGACTGCTGAAGGAGATAGGCGGCGTTTCGGGTCGAGACCCTTCTTCAGACATTGAATCATGACATTGATTTGAAACATTAACGGTTTATTTAACAAAGAAACAATATCAACCCCTCGCCCAGGAGAAAAACTATGAAACAGAAATTAAAATGGATTGGGCGAATACCCCCGGTTTGGTAAGCGGCTTGTGATGTCTTATACTTCGGCATTCATTTATAGAATCTTTGAAAAGTCAGTTCATTTGATCATCCTGCGACCACGAGGATATTGTCTAGAGCGACGTCCATTGCCCTCTCTGCTGACGTTGATGCCGCCCTGGTGGAGTGAGATTTTAAATGGTCAGTGTCCACTCCTGCATTCACGAGAACCTGTTTCAGCCACCTTGAGATGGTCTGAACCGACACTTTCCTATGCGTTTTTTTGTGGCTAGTAAGTAATGCTGATTTCGAACCTCTGAGGCTCTTGGTGACCTTAATATAATATAGCAAGTGCGACACTACACACAGTCTTAAATCCGTGGGGTATGCGGAAAATATAACCTTGAACCCCGACACCCCTGGTCTGCTCTGTTTAATTAAATCATAAATGTAAAACGTAATGTTATTACCAGATGATACCATCCTGTCCAGTCACAGCTTCTGCAAAGTCTGGGCCCATTGTGCTGAAACCAGCTCCATGAGCATGACCACCTTAAGGGTGATTTTGGGCAAAGACAGGGAGGTGGCTGGACCCCACTGGCAAAGCAGCGTGAACACCATGCTCACATCTCAGATGTCTGAGTACCTGGGTCTGGGGGGATTGGAATTAAAAATACCCCTCATAACCTGAGATATTAAAGGGTGAGATCCAACTGAATGTTGTTCCGACCCCAACCATAAGTATGATGACAAAAATTCTAGCACATCTGAGATGCATGCCGTGTGATATGCAATGAACAGAACATCTCCCAATTGTGAGAGGTATACTGTTTTTTGGTACAATCCCTCCAGGTCGCAGCAATCACATCCACGTTATGATTGGATAGTCCAAGCCCCAGGTATGGCCTCCTCGGAATCTGCAAATTAACAGATCAATACGATCATGTAATGGATGTAAATCCCCAGTTACAGGGTGCACCAGTACGTCACTGCGTTTCAGAACATCCCATAATAGGCTATGTTGTTATCTCCAAAACGAGGTGGAACCATGGCTGAGTAGGCCAGTCAGGTACTACCAACATTCCTGAAACGGAGTCCTGCTTGATCTTGAGCAAGCACCAACTGATGAGGCAAAATGGAGGAAATGCATATAAAAACATTCCACCCCAATGTAGCGAGAATGCATCTATCGCTACTGCCCCAGGGTCTCGTTCCCATGAAACATATTTAGGTAACTGGTGATTGAGTCTGGATGCAAACAAATTGATATCTGGCATCCCATATCGAACAACAATATCATTAAATACTTCATGATTCAACATCCATTCTGTGTTGTCATTGAATTTGCGTGATCTGGTGTCTGCCACCATATTGAGTCTACCTGGTAGGTAGATAGCTGAAACCCAATTTTTTCTTGTAATGCACCAGTGCCAAATAAGTTTAGCCAATCTATCACAAGATTCTGACTTGATTCCACCCATGTGATTAACATACGCTACTGGCATAGTGTTGTCAATCTGAAGTTGAACATGTAAGTGACTCATGGTTGTACTATAAGCTTTAAGCCCATAAAATGCTGCCAATAGCTCTAAATAATTAATTCCATGTGATTGAAGAATAAATGCCTCATGCATATTCCATCTGCCTCCACAGCTAGAGATGGTATCCGTAGCACTCCAACCTAAGGCTGTAAAACAACTGAGGGGTCCTCAACCAGAATTTTGCTGGAGCAATTTGAGACGTTCATTATCCACCAGTGCAATTCAGCAATGGCTTCAGATGGTAATTGCATGAGCCTGTCGAAATTACCTGCATGTATTCTGAGTGCCTGTTCCTTTGCATGTTGTAAATTTTGGTAATGCAAAGGTCCATACTGTGCAGCTGGAAAGGCAGCCACTAATTTGCCAAGCACGCTGGCCACCTGTCTAATTGAAGGTTGTTGCTCGTCCATGAGCTTGTTACAGCCTTCAATTAAATGTAATCTCTTGTCCCTGAGCAAGGTCACTAGCATGTGAGTTGAGTTAATAGTGAATCCCAAATAATCAATCACTTTAACTGGTATCAATTTGGATTAAAGTGGATGAATGAGGAATCTTAATCTCTCAAACACGAGTTTAACAACCGAGTGATAATTCAGCTGTTTCCCGGGTCTTTTCTATTATCGAGATATAATCCAAATAAGCCATTACAATATGGCACTGTCCGGAGTAGCCCCAACACTGGTTTTAACAGTTTTGTAAATAATCTAGGTGCTGAGGATAACCCATTAGGCAGTGCTTTAAATTGCTATAATTGCCCCATCCAGCTAAATTTCAAATATCTCCGATGATCTCTATGAACAGGCACTGAGTAATATACATCTTTAAGGTCTATACATGCCATGTAACATCCTCTGGAAATCAGTTGTTTGGTAGTAACAAATGTTTCCATTTTTAAATGTTTATACTGCACATAAGGGTTGAGACTCGTCAAGTCAAGTATGATTCAACATCCCCCATCCTTTTTTGGCCTAGGAAAAATATTAGACATGAATTGTTGAGATTGATAATGTGGCTTCTCAATTACCCCTTTTTTATATATTTTTTTAATTTCAGCTTGTACCTCCAAATTCTCTTTTTTTGAGAAAATTAGTGTCTGACTTGGGGTATGCTATATGGGAGGACACAAACCATGAAGGAATTCAATCTGAAACCGTTGTATACTATGCAGTATAAACAAATCTGATGTTATCCCATACCATTCCTTCAGAAACAAGTGTAATCTTCCTCCAACTTGTAAGTGATTCCTACTTAATATGTGAACCAGACCCACCTACCTCCATGGTTATCTGTGGGTTTTTCTGCACTCTGTTTCGGTCACCGGTCACTGCGCCGTGCGTCAGACGTAATGACGCGCATGCGGATTGGCGGGGTTCTTCACGGAATCACTCACGTGACTCCGAAGTAAAATCCTCCATAGAAACATGAAAAGTAAGAATATATAAAATTATAGTTATACATCATGAAAACAGGCCCTTTGGGCCAACTTGTCCATGATGACCAAGATGCCTAACTGAACTAGTTCTGTTCACCTGCGTTTGGCCCAAATCCCTCTCAATCTTTTTATCCATGTACCTGTCAAAATGTCTTCTAAACGTTGTAAGTGTACCTACTTTTACCACTTCCTATGGCAGCTTGTTCAACATATCCACCACTCCCTATGTGAAAAAGTTACCTCACAAGGTGTCTTTCCCATCTCACCTTAAATGGTTTTAAACTCTCCTTTGCTGTGGAAAAAAAGTGTGTGACCATTCAGCTTATCTATGCCCCTCATGGTTTAAGGTCATCCCTCAGCCTTCAACATTCCGGGGGAAAAAAGCTTGAGCCTATCCAGCCTTTCTTTATAACGCAAGCCCTCCAGTCCCAGTAACATCTCTGGCCATTATTTCTGTACCCTTTCTAGCTTAATGATGACCTTCATATCAATAGGTGACTAGAACTGCATGCAAACCTCCAATGCGGTTTCATAATAGGTTGTAACATTTACAGTGTAAAGCCCCTGTCCCACTGTACGAGGTAATTCAAGAGTTCTCCCGAGTTTTCCCCTGATTCGAACTCGGAGAAGGTCCGTAGCGGGTCCCTAGGAGTTCGTGGATGTCTCGTAGTGGCTTGTAATGCTAACGGTAGGTATAAAAAGTGACAATTTTTTTCATCACAAGTATTTATTTACTCGTGGACATTTTTTGCAAGGATGAAAAAAAGGTCACGAGTTTACCGGATTTCCTGAGTACCTACTGTTTGCATTACGAGCCGCTAGGAGACATCCATGAACTCCTACGGACCCGCTACAGACAATCTCCGAGTTCGAATCAGGGGAAAATTCGGGTGAACTCTTGAATTACCTCATACAGTGGGACAGGGGCTTAAGTCCTGCTCTGATTTAACACTTTGCATTTGTCTGAGTCAAATTCCATTTGCTATTCTGTTCCTTTTTATTAAAAATGAAAAACAAAATCAATGATTTCTTAGATAGACAAAAATGCTGGAGAAACTCAGCGGGTGAGGCAGCATCTATCTTAGTTTTTGTGTTGAAAGGAATGGAAATGTATTCACTAACACGGATCAATTATTTCAAATAAATGTTTAGGCAAGCAAAAATGCCCCAATTATCTAGGACATTCACCAACTAAACTTCGAAGTACAAACTGTCTTGATCACACTTGGGACCTAGGGCATTTGTTTTGTTTTGCGCTAATATTGGGTTTTTGATTTATTTAACCTTTTTTTTTGTTTGTTGATTATATTATCTATTGAGTACTTTGTTTGTAGACCTGTTATGCTGCTGCAAGTAAGAATTTCATTGTTCTGTTTTGTTACATATGACAAATAAACACTTGAATCTTATTTTTAGAAGGAATCTGTAGTACTTTTTTCCCCTTAAGGCCCTGTCTCACGGTGCAAGTCCACCCACGAGTGACCCCAAGTGAAAGAAAAAAAACAGACTCGTGGTTATGCACGAGATTCAAAGTTTCATTTCGGAGTCACGTGAGTGACTTCGTGAAGAACCCGCCAGCACGCATGCACGACATATCGTCGCAACGCGTTGCTGCCGACGGCTGGCGGTGGGGCGCGCTCCCCGCCAGTCCTTCATAAGGGACCGCTAAGGTAAGTTACACTAACCTTAAGTTGGTTGGTCTTTGCTGCAAGTACTTTTTGTCTTTCAGCAAGGGCATGGAAGGGAGTTCGAGAGGCCGTAAGACGTCCGTCCAGAGTTGCCGGCCACCTGTCCCGGAGCCCTCATCATCGGCTGCACCTGCGAGACAGGCCGGGAAGAAGGCCGGGAGACCGGGGAGCCCTGTTGCTGCAGGGCCCGACCCGCTGATACACCGCAGCTCCGGTGAGGAGTTCGAGGAGCAGGATTACGGTGTGCCACCAGAGCAGGCAGACCCTGCCTCCGCATTGAGGTCGCCAACGGGCCCGTTGGCCGACCTGGGCAAGGGCTCGCGTACGGCTGCACGGCCCTTCTCCCTGAGCCCTCAGAGCAGAGGGAGGGATGGAGCCCGGAAGCCTAACCCTTTACGGGCAAAGGCCTCACCTGCCGCGAAACAGCGGACTGGTGTCATGGCGGGACTCAAGTCCACTGGGAGGACCAGTGTTGACTCCCCAACCACCGATGCCGGGACGGGTCACTTGGGAGGAGTCCCGCCACGGTCGCCGAGTCCCCCATGGATGGGAGGACGAGACCATGCGTCGGCAAGGTCCACGATGTGGGCAGCCGGCAAGCCCGCGCGGGCGTCGGGTCACCGTGCTGAGGCATTGGGTGCCGACTCTCCACCGCGTTTGCCCTCCGTGGCAGCGGCATCAGGCTCCGCCAAAAGAAGGCGTTTGAGCACACCTCCCGCGCGGGAAACGCTCAGCTTTGCTGCGGCGGCTGGCAGCGACAACTTCCGGCACCGGGTTCACCTCGATGAGGTGCGGGCCGATGAACGGAGCCTCAGCAGTGTATCGGAACATGAGGACTCCGGCCGCCCGAGTGTTCAGGGCGATAGGGCGTATTGACCGAATGGAGCGGATGTTGGAGCTCCTCTTACAGAACCAACGGCAGGAGGCATCCAGCTCCAAAGGGCACAGGGAGGTTTCGCCAGTCTCAACAGCAGCCTGAGGCAGCCAGAGGAGGAGGACTTTTTAGACCCTACACCAGTTCCATCCGAGGTGCCGCAGGAAGAACTCCTTGACGTGGCGGCGAAATTTGCTTCCTCGGAGACAGCGGGACTTCCCCTCAACCCCAAACTGGCTGCCACCGTGGACTTCCTCACTAACCACCAGCTCCAGGAGGAAGTTCTATCACAGGCCATCAACAGGCACAAAGCCCCATCCAACTGTAACTCCCTCAACGTGCCCACAGTCAATACGCCGATCTGGGGCAACATAGGCACAGCCATTAGGACTCAGGAGATCAAGCTCCAACGTATCCTGAGGCTGCTTACGGCTGGGATCACCGCGTTCGCGCGGTCGGTGGATGGAGAGGACCTCAACCTAGAGCAGGAGGATGCTCTCGCTCTGCTCTGTGCTACTCAGCACGAAATAAATGCCTTTCGCAAAAGCAGCATCCGCCCCACGCTCAACCCTAAATTTGCAGGGTTGAGCAAGGCGCCTCCTACACCACCGCCCAGACAGCTGTTCGGGGAAGACCTCCCGAAGAGGGTTAAGGATCTGGATGAACACGCCAAAACGGTGGGACTAATGCGGTCTCAGATCGCCCCCAGGCCGGCGGCCAAGAGAGCGCCATTTATTAGGCCACGAGGCCCTGTCACCAGACCAACACGGACCTACACTCCAGCTCCACCTCGCTACCAGCAGCCCCAGCAGCCGCGGCCTTTTTTAGGGCAAGGCACGCAGCGGCCTCCATGGAAGATGCGGACGCCGCAGCACCAGCCAAACCCAGCACCTCCACGACCTGCCAAACATGTCAAGGACCGCCGGTAACCATGCAGGTAAGGCGGTCTGGTTTTCATGCACCTGTGTGCTTAACTTCACATGTTGGTGGGCGCTTACGGTTCTTCACGGGGGCATGGGAAACTATCACTTCCGATAAGTTTGTTTTACAAAGTATTCAAGGCCATGAGATTGAATTTATTAATGGCAACATTCCTCCATCCCAGCATATGCCCAATCGGACATTTACGCTGTCTGCCATTGAAAAGGCAGCAGGCTATGCTGAGATCTTAAGGTTACAAGAAAAAGGCGTGATAGAAAAACCTATACATGAACCAATTGAATTTGTATCAAACATATTTACCAGGCCCAAGAAGGATGGAGGATGTCGGGTTATTATTGATCTGACCCATTTGAATACCTTTGTAACATATACCCATTTTAAAATGGACACGTTCGAAACATCCAAGTCGTTGATTTCTCATGGCTGCTTTATGGCATGCATTGATTTAAAAGACGCGTACTATTCTGTATCCATTCGGAAACACCATAGGAAGTTCTTAAAATTTGTCTGGATGGATCAGCTCTGGCAATAGAGGGCTTTGCCAAATGGGCTTACTACAGCCCCTAGATTATTTACTAAATTACTCAAACCTATCATGTCCACGCTACGGAAGCAACATCATATAGTGATGGCCTATTTGGATGATATTTTGATTGTTGGCAACACCCTGGAGTCGGCTGAAGTGGCAGTTTCAGCCACTGTGGCACTTTTTCAGGAAATGGGGTTTATTTTCCATCCAGATAAGTCAAAGTTCTGTCCTTCACAGGTTATGGATTATCTGGGGTTCACGGTCGATTCCAATCGCACGAGGGCCACCATACCGGCTAACAAGGTTGGGGATGTCACCCAAGTATGTCAGGATTTAGCCTGCGCCAGTATACCATCAATTAGGCAAACTGCTAAGGTGATTGGCAAGATCGTAGCATTGTTTCCGGCAGCTCAATACGGGCCTTTGCATTATCAAAATTTGCAAAGAGCCAAGATCTCAGCATTAAAACAGAACGCCGGTCATTTCGACAGATCTATGCAGCTGCCTCTTAAAGCTAAGATTGAGTTACAATGGTGGGTGGACCATGTTAGTGACTCATTTAAACCCATCATTGTGCCCAATCCGATGGTATACTTACAAACCGATGCAAGCTCCCATGGCTGGGGAGCTACGGACAACTATTCTAGTTGCGGGGGCAGATGGGACACCCTTGAATCTACTACGTTATTTTCACAAGGGATAAACTATTTGGAGATGCTTGCAGTGTTTCACGGACTTCGAGCTTATTGTTCCAATCTTACTGACGCTCATGTCCATCTCCAAATAGACAATACCACTGCGGTGGCATATTTAAACCATATGGGCGGTACCAGGTCAATTTCGTGTGATGAATTGGCTAATACAATTTGGCTCTGGTGTATTCAACGGAATATTTGGATTTCAGCTACCTATTTACCAGGTGAGCTCAATACTGTGGCGGACACCAGGTCACGCAAGTTTAATGACAACATCGAGTGGATGTTGCATCTTCAAATTTTCACCAAAGTTACAGCCAAATTTGGTAAACCGGATATCGACCTCTTTGCGTCACGGTTAAACCATCAGGTACCAACATACGTTTCGAGGGAACCAGATCCTGGGGCAATGGCGATGGATGCATTCTCGCTGGACTGGGGGCAATGGTTTTTCTATGCATTCCCCCCATTTTGCCTCATCAGTCGGGTATTGCAGAAAATCCAGATGGATGCTGCTAAGGGCATTCTTATCATACCCGACTGGCCTACGTAGCCATGGTATCCGGTGGTCTTTGACATGATCAGTCAACCTTGGGTCCTCTTAGAGGGTTGCCTACAATTGGCCACTAACCCTGTGTCAGGGGAACCACATCCCTGCCACAGTTATCTAAACTTGTTGGCTTGCAGGTTCTGAACCGGCCATTACTGCGGTATGGCCTATCACCCAGAACAATGGATACCATTGGAGCATCATGCCGGGAGTCCACCAGGCGGCAATACCTCTCCCACATCCGAAAATGAGAAACCTACTGCGGCCGCTCCCAAATTAAATATGACGCTGCATCCATAGCCGACATATTGGAATTCCTCGCGGGGTTGCACCATGATGAACACTTGAGCTACAGTGCCATCAACAGCGCCAGAAGCGCGCTGTCATTCTACCTCAATATTGAGGTAGGATCCAACAGGCTAGTGTCCAGACTCATGCGGGGTATCTTCAATTCGAATCCGCCCAGACCACGCTATAATATCACCCGGGATGTCAGGAACGTACTTACCCTGCTCAGGACGTGGTCGCCCATGGAGGGGCTAGAGCTGGACAAACTCACCATGAAACTGGTGATGTTACTAGCACGGACTTCAGCGCAGAGGGTACAGACACTGCATAAAATCCGGATCGACAGGATGATCTCTACCCCTGCAGAAGTAGTCTTCTTTATCAATGAGCTACTAAAGCAGCATAGACCTGGGTGCACAGGGCTGCAGCTGAAGTTCCCGGCATACCCCGCAGATGCAAGGCTATGTTTAGCCGCCCATATCCGGCACTATGTCAAAGTGACGAGAACCATAAGGGGAATGGAGAAATACCTGCTTGTCACTCACAAGAAACCTCACCATCGAGTGACAGTCCAGACGATATCCAGGTGGCTCAGGATCGTCTTGGGTAAGTCAGGTATCGACACTAATGTCTTCAAATCCCATTCCACCAGGGCTGCATCAACGTCGGCGGCGAGGGTCATGGAGGTGCCCATGGACCATATTCTCGCTACAGCAGGATGGGCGAATGAAGCTGTCTTTCAGCGATTTTACAACAAGCCTGTTGCTGCACCTCTACAGTTCGCGGAGGCCGTGCTGAATGCAGGTCAAGAATGTGGAGATGTCCCCGAATGAGGGGTTTTTGCTTTGTTTATTAATAAATACTATTCTTGTTTTTCAGTACAAGCAGTTTGGAAAATTGTTTACTCCCATCCATCCTTACTAGTGGTGTGTCAGCATGGACGTGGTCCAGGGCGTGCAATCACAGAGCTTTGAAGTCTTCACGAAGTCACTCACGTGACTCCAAAATGAAATAGTAAGATTAAACGAGAACTTACCAGTTCGAAGGTTGATCTTTATTTTATGAGGAGTTGCGATGAGGGATTTCGTGCCCTCCGCTCCCAACCCTCGATCATACTCAACTGGTAATTAGAGTCTCTTCAATCTTACTATGCCAAGTCATTTCTGTTGTTGTTTCTGTGATTCCACACCGCTACTTTGAAGAATGTCGCGCATGCGTGCTGGCGGGTTCTTCACGAAATCCCTCATCGCAACTCCTCATAAAATAAAGATCAACCTTCGAACTGGTAAGTTCTCGTTTAATCTTACTATTTATGTTCAAGTGTTTAACCGGGTTCCCGCGGGTATGTCATTTCTGCGCTGTTCCAAGTTCCTCTCCCGAGTTACCAAGTTCCTCTCCCGTTACTCTTGAGCCAACCGTGAATGAAGATATGTTTTAATAAAGAAACAATGTTAAAGAAAACATCTCCATCCTGCGGCTTTGAGTTAAAGATAGAATTCAGCGCGGCCACATCTATTGATATGACCTACAAAGGGAAAATGCGCACCATCCAGTGCCAGAGCAGTTATACTTATGATTTGTTTGAAACACACATCACGTAGTTAGAAGACCAGTGGGCGAAGGTTTGTTATAGTTGGAGGGGCAAGCGAAATATAATGCTGATAGGTCTGAGGTGTTGCACTTTAGGAGGGCTGATAAATTAGGACATGTGCAATGAGTGGTAGCAACATTGGGAATATCGTATCAACAAGGAACATTGTTGTACAAGTGAAAAAAAATCGCTTGAAGGCAACATCGCAACATGATAAAAGATAGGCACAACGTGCCCGAGTAACTCCGTGGGTCAGGCAGCACAAGGGTGGGTGTCGTTTCATTAGACGGGTCCCGATCCGAAATATCTCTCCAGAAATACTGCCTGATCCGTGGAGTTACTCGGGCACTTTGTGTCTATCTTTGGCATAAACCAGCATCTGCAGTTATTTGTTTCTACTTAGCACAGCTAGATGTGGTGGTTAGGAAGATGGTGATACAAAAAGCTGCAACTGTTGTCATCTTGGGCAAAACACGAAGCACTGGAGGAACTCAGGGGGTCAGGCAGCTTCCGTGGAGGGAATGGAGGGGGACGTTTCCTATTGGGACCCTTCTTCCGACCGATGGTGAAGAATGGTCATTCCGAAGAAAGGTCGTGGCTTGAAATGTCGCGCTCCATTGCCTGACCCACCGAGCTCTTATCCACCGAGCACTTGATGATCTGCTCAAGGTGGGTTGGAACGTTTACGGAATCCTTGCTTTCATTAACCGAGGCTTAGAAGAGTCTATTGAACCCAAGAACTTTAGAGGGAGTGCGGGCATCAGAAGCAGGTGAGTTTGACGGAAGCGTGGGAGCCGCGCACAGCAAGTGGAATAGTGTTCGGGAAGCTGAACCCAGCGTGAGAGAACGAGCACGGGTATTGGGTCCCAACAGGAATAGGTTAAAGGCTTGAAGAGAAGATGGAGACAGAGACACTCACATTCAACAAGGACAATAATTCTGCTGTAACACGATCGTTGCTCTGCGAAGTAATGTCGTTTTTTAAATAGAAAATCATAGCAATGGGGAAAAGGTGTTTCACGCTTGCAGTAATCAAGTTATTTTCCTGTGTGATTTTACAAACATGGTCTTTTGAATAACTATAAGTTTATTTATGTTACTGCAAGCTAAAATACTAAAGGTTGTGTGTTACATTGTTTAATAGAGTTTCGTTGTTCAAATATCAAAGGAAGCGATTGTTTGTCAATTTCTATGGTCGTTAAACCCATAGTTGGGCTCCGGTGATCGGGTTGATCATGAGATCATGGTGCCTCGTCACTGCTGGAAGGCTACATGGAAGCATTTTTGTTTGCTTGCTAATTTCCAAACTAACTGTAGTTCCCAACCTGAAGGGCCCGTTTCTGTGCAGTATGAAGCAATAATGAAAACAGAACAGTACAGAAGAGCCAGGGTGTGTAGGAAGCACAGGCAGAACAGGGGCAGAGGGACAGGAGCAGAGGCTGTGGTACTAGAACTAGTGGTACTTCCCCAACTCTACCCCCACTCTACATCTCTTCGTCTCACCACACAGACCAAACTCCCCACCATTGACTACAAGTGCATTTCATGCTGCTTCGGGAAAGCAGCCAACTTAACTAAAGACCTTTCCTACCCGGGCCATTCCTTCCTCTCCCCGCTCCCATCAGAAGAAGAAACAGAAGCTTAAAAGCGCGCATCAGTAGAATCAGGAATACATTCTTTCCCTCTGTTATCACGCTTCTGAATGGTCCTTCCATAAGTTGGGGGACCGTCCGATTCTCCTCTACCTCATTGTGGCCATTGGACTTTGTCTCTGGAATTCAGCGCTAAAATATTGAGAACGGCAAGATCTGCATTTTGTTTCTGTTCCGATCTATGTACTTGAATTTAGTTTACTTCTATTTATGTATAGTATTATCTGATTTGACTGGATAGCATGCAAAACATAACTTTACACATGAAAGTAATAAATCTAAACCTAATGTTGTTTGTATTGGGTAGTTGTGCATCGTCGTAGCGAGTTTGTTGGTAGCAAGCATCTTTCTGAAAGCAATGAATGCTGAGGGCAAACCTTAACAACCTGAATACGGACTTCCAGAAGGGTCTTGACAAAGTCGCAATTCGTGGTGTAAAATGAATATTGAAAGCATGTACATGAGGTCAACAAAATATTAGACAATCTTGGTAAATGCTTGTGGGAAAGTGAATAGTGGAGCATGTTTGATTTTTTTCACGAGTTAACAAGTTTCACGGGTACCTGCCGTTAGCACCACGAGTCGCTAAGTTGCTCGTGCGAGTTCCGACATTCCCGCTACGTTGATTGTACGGGATTACCGTGAGTGAAAACTCGGGGTGCCTCATGGGACAACTCGCACCGTGAGACAGGGGTTTTAGTGGATGAGTTGCATTGGCCATATGGCTTCCCTCATCTGTCTAATTATTCTCAATTAGCATATTGTTTTAATGACAAGAATTATGATTCTACGATTATTTGTAGGCATGTGATAGTTTTTTTATTATTCTCCAGTTACATAAAGTTTGAAACAGTTTAAAAGGAATGAGTCATTCTATTTTATGTTCTGGGTTATCAGTGCGACTGACAAAATGTCACCAAAGAATTGGCCAAATGCATGTCTTTATATTATGTTGCTGGTTTATACGTGGTCCTGATTCTGTTTCTCACATTGATGAGTTTTGAAAGCATTTGCGCTGGGCCCTTAAAGAGCAAGCAACATTCATCTCATCATCATTACATGCATGGTCAGATGAGGATAATGTCCATAATATCCAGAAACCTAAAGTATTTCCCTGGCTCTCTTCAAAGGTAATTATGGCACATAGCCAGCCATACGTATGGATAATAAAGAGATAATGACCATCACAGGAACCAGACTCTGTGGCTAGAGAAGATATTTTAAGAATAATTAGCTTTTAGGAGCCTATTGGAGAGAGCAAAAAACAAACTTGTTGGATCTGGCAGCCGTGAGGGAAATGGATGGTCAATGTTTTGGATCAAAACCCTTCCTTTGGACAGAAAGAGTGGAGGAGAGATGGCCTGTAGAGGGGAGGGGAGCGGGGCGGAGGAGAGAGCTGGCACATGGATGGTGGATGAAAAGGAGTGACATCCCTCCTCACCTGGATCCATCTCATGTCAGCTCTTGCTCCCCCCCCCCCCACCCTACACACATTTATTCTGGTCATCTCATCTCCACTCTATTAGTCCAGAGGATGGGTATCAACCTGAAATGTTCCGTTTCCCTTCCCAGACACTGGGTGACCCACCCTACTATCTGCAGTTATTTGTATCCCTAGATTGAAAGCAATTTGGAAAGTTCCACAGAAAATTGGAGATGGCCGGAGCAGTCAGCCAGTGCTAATCGTGCTACCATTGCTCTAACGCTCCGCATTGCATGGAATGGATATGATGAACTGGAGCCAAAGTAATATTTGGACCCGGGCTAACTGGAAATTCTTTATGGCTGCAACTAGTGCTGTAAATCGTGCTGCTTTCATGTGTGGGAGAATCTAGAATACAAGTTTACTGTTTAAAAATAAGGTGTCACCCATATAAAACACAGATGAGGAGAAAATGCTTCTCTTGGATGGACATGAGTCTTTGGAACCCTCTTCCTCAAATGTCTGGGATATAGGATATATTTATTGCAGATGTTGATGGTTTCTTCATAAACATGTGGATGGATAGTTATTTCAGATAAGCATGAATGGAGAGATAAGAATGCAATCAATTCAAACATGATCTTGAAATGGTAGGTCAAGCATATGTCATTGAGTAATCCATTCCGCTCCTAATTAGTGTGTTTATATAATTTGTGTGTTTATATGTTCGTCTTCCACAGCTGGAAATAATGGTAGACCAGGGAAAGGAGCAAGATGCATCAGTAATTTTTAGCATGTTAACCCCTCATTTAACATTCAACAGTGCTCAAGTGTTAACACCATATCTCATAGTCTTCAAAATGAAAACTATTCAATCATAGCAGGTACATTAACAAAAGTTGTTCCATGGCACTCACAGATAAACCTCAATTTTTATTACAGTTGATAGTGGCGCACAGTCACAAGGAATAATAGTGAATGAGTGGGACCAGAGGAGAACATTACAGCTATCAGTTTGGATGCTAATACGGGCACTGGGCAGAAAGTAGATTTAAGGTGGGATCGCCACGTTTAATCACCATGCACATTGTGGACTAACAGAACTGAGAAAACGCATTGGTCACAATAAGCTGGAGTAACTCAGCGGGTCAGACAGCATCTCTGGAAAAAAGGAATAAGTGACGTTTTGGGTTATCCGTGTCTATTTTTGTGTCTCTGCAGTTAAACCAGCATCTGCAGTTCCTTCCGACACATCTCACAAGCGTTGGTCAGGTGGTCTTGGGATGAAGGTAAATACTGGTTGTGCTGCAGATGCTCAGAAGCACATGACAGTGGCCTACCTACCAGTAGAAACCTGAAATATTTTGGTTATTGGCCAACTAGCCTGACAATTTGAACATAATGTCAAATAAGTTGTGAGGACCCATTTCCAAACTTGCACAAGTATGTACATGCAGCCTAGAACACAGTTTTACAAGCACACAAATGGTGGCCAGTAACAAAATGACATTGCTGGGTAATAGTTTCTGTGTTTACATTGCAACCTAAGCAGAAGCACCATCCAAATCCTGTAATGGAGGCCTTTACTGCTGAGCCTTTGACCAACAGTGTTGCATTTACACGAGATTGATGTAGGGACAAAGAACCGGTTAACATACAAAAGGACACAAAGTGCTGGAGTAACTCAGCACGTTAGGTAGCATCTCTGGAGTACATGGATCTCCAGTTGCTGTATGCTGACTTCATCACTGCCCATAATTCAGCCAACTACTGTGGTGTCTTTGGCTAATTTATAGATGCCATTTGAGCCGTTAGCCACTAGCCACGCAGTCAAAAGTGTAAAGAGATTAGAGCTGGGGGCTAAGCTCATAATCTTGAGTTGCACCTTTGTTGATGGTCAGTGAGGAGGAAATATTGTTATTGATCAGCACTCATTGAGGTTTGCTGATGAGGAAATCAAGAATTCAGACTAGAGGTCACGGCGGTTGTTGAACTGCTGTGACAAGGTCATTTCTGAGGCATAAGTTGATTTGTGCCAGAACAAATCTCTTGGAGCACTTCATTATGGTGGATATATGTGCTGCCAAACAGTATTATTGAACCTGATCACCATGCTCTTCCTGTGCACTAGAATGATAGATGCACTTTTGAAGGAGGTAGGGATCTCTAACCACAAAAGAAGAGGTGAACTATGTCCTTGAATACTTCAGCTAGTGGGTCCATACAGGTCTTTAATACTTGGCCAGGCACACCGATCACTGAGTTCGGCTCAGTGATCGTCATAGCCGTCTACATTCCACCGCATGCGGACAGCGACGTGGCACTATCGGCCCTACACGATGTGCGATTTCGACACCAAAACAAGAACCCGGATGCGGCTATAGTGGTGGCTGGAGATTTTAATAAATCAAATCTCAAGATGGTCATGCCGAACTTCTACCAACACATCACGTGTGCCACCAGTGGGGAAAAGGACATTGGACCACTGTTACACGCCGTTCCGGAAGGGCTTCAAGGCCATTTCACTCCCTCCCCTACGAAAATCTGACCACACTGCCATTTTCCTGCTGCCGGAGTATAAACAGAAGATAGTTCGGGAAGTGGTAAAGATGAGGGACGTAAAGCGGTGGTCCGACCAGTCAGAGACCATGCTACAGGATACACTGAGCGATGTCGACTGGAATATGTTCCAAGCAAGTTCCAGCGACGTCAGTGAGTTCACGGAAGCAGTCACAGACTTCATTGCAATAATAACCGACAACATCGTCCCCGCGGTAAGGGTTAGCATCTTTCCTAATCAAAAACCCTGGGTAGACAGGTATATTCGTGTTGCCTTGAATGCTCGCACCGCTGCCTACAACTCTGGCCTTGCATCAGGAAACATGGACGTCTACAAGGTAGAGTCCTACCGACTGCGAAGGGCGGTGAAGGGAGGTACAGGGACAAGATGGAGACACAGATGGAGCAGCAGGACACCAGACGCCTGTGGCAGGGGCTATGGACTGTAACCAACTACCGGAGCACCCCCCCCCCCCCCCCCATCCGCAAGTGCCGGCACCTCCCTAGCTGATGACCTGAACTCTTTTTACGCTCGGTTCGAGATGGGCAACAATACCCCAGGTCTGCCGACTATCGACAATACCACCAGCGGGCTGGCTAACGAAGCTGATGGGAGGAATGAGCGCACATTCTCGCTGTCTGAGCAAGATGTGAGGAGGGCTCTGATGAGTGAACACGGGGAAAGCTGCAGGCCCCGATGGCATCTCGGGGCGAGTACTTAAGTCCTGTGCTACGCAGCTAGCTCCGGTGCTCACTACAATATTCAACCTCTCCCTGGACAAGTCCGTAGTCTCTGACTGCTTCAAAAGATCCACCATTGTACCTGTACCAAAGAATGCCTCCCCAGCCTGTCTGAATGACTACCGTCCGGTGGCCCTCACCTCGGTAGTCATGAAATGCTTTGAGAGGCTGGTGAAGAAACACATCTGCGCTTTCCTCCCTCGCAACATGGACCCGCTACAATTTGCATACCGTCCGAACAGATCCACGGACGATGCTGTCTCCCAGGTTTTGCACACCGCTCTCTCCCATCTGACAGGCAGAAGGGGGGCTACGTGAGGATGCTGTTCATAGACTTCAGTTCAGCCTTCAACACGATAGTCCCCACCAGACTGGCCGAGAAGCTGCTGGAATTAGGGCTCAACACCCCCCTGTGTGCCTGGGTCCTGAACTTTCTCACAGCCAGGCCCCAGGTAGTCAAGATGGGGGGAAATACATCGAAGTCCATCACCCTGAGCACAGGATCCCCCCAGGGTTGCATCCTCAGCCCCCTACTGTACTCCCTGTACACACATGACTGTGTGGCTAGGTTCAGCTCCAACTCAATAATCAATTTTGCTGATGACACTGTGGTGGTGGGCCTGATCTCAGACAATGATGAGAAGGCCTACTGGGAGGAGGTGGATGCTCTGGCACTCTGGTGTCAGGACAACAGCCTCCTCTTGAACCTCAAAAAAACGAAGGAGCTGATCGTGGACTTCAGGAGGGCACATCATCCGAGGACGTACACACCATTGAGGATAAATAGTGTGAGCTGTTTCAAATACCTGGGAGTCCACATCTCTGAGGATATGACATGGACATCGCACGCTGCAGCACTCGTGCGTAAGTCAAGGCAGCGCCTTTACCACCTCAGGCAATTGAGGAAATTCAGAGTGTCTCCGAGGATCCTCCAGTGCTTCTACTCTGCGGTTGTGGAAAGCATCTTGTCCGGAAACATTACAATCTGGTTTGGGAACTGCTCTGCCCAGGACAAGAAGGCTCTGGAGAGAGTAGTGCGTTCGGCCGAACGCACTATGGGAACTTCTCTCGCCCCTCTGCAGGAACTATACATCAGAAGGTGCAACTCCAGAGCCAATAAGATAATGGGAGACCCCTTCCACCCCTGCAATGGACTGTTCCAGCTGCTATGGTCAGGCAAACGCCTCCGTTGCCATGCTGTGAGAACGGAGAGGATGAGAAGGAGTTCCTTCCCAGAGGCCATTCAGACTGTAAACTCCTATCTCACCAGGGACTAACTCTACTAACTTACTGTACCACAATACCGCCCACAATATTTAATATGGAAAAGAACATGTGATTCTGTTTGTAGTTTGTTGGTTGTTTGTTTGTTTTTTGCACAAAGTCCGCAGGCACGGCCACTTTTCATTTCACTGCACATCCCGTATGTGTATGTGACGAATAGACTTGACTTGCCTTGACTTGACTTGACTTGACTTCAAGAATCACCCTCTTGAAGGATGTTCTGATATCAGCCTCTGAGATGTTCGTGTAGGTTGTCATTATTCTCAACGTGTGCATAAAAGGCTTTGAGCTCAGCTGGATGTGATGCATCATTGCCATTTATGCTACCCAGGCTTTCTGAATCAGGGCCTTTCTCCACTTCACTCTGGCAACAAATCCTTCATTTTACTTCGGAGTCACGTGAGTGACTACATGAAGAAGCCCCGCCTAGGCGCATGCACGTCATTACGTCGACGCATGTCGCATTGAACGGGCTGGAGAGCGCAGCTCCACCAGCGGTAAGTGGAAAACCTCGCAGGTAAGTGTTTTTAAAAAACTTTCCAGTCAGAATTAAGCTCCGTAAGGCTGACTTGCGAGTCAGCAGGAGCCTGTGGTACAGCGGGAGGAGCAAGCGTGGGTCACGCAGCATTGCGGTCCCATCGCAGCGGTCCCATCGGGAAAATAGATAAGTGCGGTGCTGGTTCCGATACCGGTGGCCGTTATTTCCGTAGTTAAAAACCCTTCAGCTGCTCTAGTCTTGCAGGGCACTGAGGCCACAACGATAGGGAAGCACATGCAAGGTCTGCTCTAAGTATGTGTTACCAGATGAAGTTTTCTTCGTTTTATGCGCACAAATATACAAGAAAATGTAAAAGGAAGTAACTCTCCTCCAAGACAGGACAAGAATGTGGGGGAGACTGGAAATGGAGAAAATGCTCCAATCTTTACCCAGTCAAGGGTCCAAAGACCCAGAGCTTCCCAGGCAGCCTCCGAAGGAGTTCCATACACTGAGTATGGTGCCTGTTAAAAATGGGAATCTGACTCTCCAATGCCTTGTTTATGTCTGGATGAGGTCTCCCTAGAGCAAGACTCAGGAGTACCAGGGCAGGAAGAGACTGACCCTGAAGCTGGTGTCCCTACTTATGTGTATACACCAGAGCACAAGAGCCACGCTCCGGGTGTTCCCGATGTAGCATCAAGTTTTGCTATATCGGAACGGACTGGTGAGGCCATGGATGAGACCTGGCTGCCAGCATTTATTATTTGGTTTCTCACCAGCTCCAAGAAACTGTTATGACTGAAACAGCTGAAAAATATATGTAAAACACCCGTCTATTGTGCCTCGCTGAGGGTGCCAACAGTAAACTCAGCAATTTGGGCACCCATGAGTGTAACGATGCGAGGGCAGGAAATGTGTTTCCAGCATGTCCTCCAGCTGATATCAGCTGGCATCACTGCATTTGGGAAAGACATACAAGGGTCGATAATGTCCAAAACTTATAAGGACATGCTTGCGTTATTCTGCAATGCCTATTTCGAACCTAATTGTATGAGGAAAATTGCCATTTGGCCAACATTATACCCAAAAAACAAAAATGCAGGACTATGTAGTGCAAATAATATTCAGGCACCAGATTAATTATTGGTGAAAATCTGCCAAAACAATTTAAGGATATTTGCATTATAAAACTTCTCATCCCTGCTCTGAGAAAACAAGCAGGTTGGATACGAAGGGGGTTTGATTCTGGGACAGGGACCAGCAGAGGCAGGGAGATGGCTAGAAAGTATTATACCCAGTATCAACCCTTATATTGGGAGAAGGAGATCTTCTAGTTCATTTACGGAGGTACAGAAACTTCATTCCATCACAGATAGAACCTCTGGGGAACAACCTCCAGTTGGGGGTAGATTACAATTGTTTTATAATGAATGATGCTGCATAATATATGATTGGTTTATACTAGATACTGTTCCAGGCTCTACAATAGAATTTATGGCAGAAGTTGATCCACCTGTACAGAATAGGCTTAATTGAGTCTTGGTGTTTGCTGCACCAGAAACTCGTCAGATAGAAAAATAAATTAAAGATTTATCCAGAGAGGGATAATTCAAAGAACGGTGAATTATCCTCAACAATTTGTGTCCAATATATTCCCAGACCGAAGAAAGATGGGGGTTTCAGAGTCATTCTGGACCTCACAAACTTAAATTCATATGTTCAGTATAGGCATTTAAAACGGACACCTTCAACACTGTAAAGCAGTTGTTATCACAAGGTTGCTATATGGCTACTATAGATCTAAAAAATATGCTTATTATTCAGTACCAATTCATCATTATCGCAGGTACTTTAAATTCATTGGACGGGTCAGCTGAGGCAATTTAAAGAATTACCTAATGGGTTAACTTCAGCTCTCAGGCTGTTCACAAAATTATTGAAACCAGCGCTGGTGTTACTGAGGGCTCAGAATCACATTGTAATGGCTTATCTAGAGGATATGTTAATTGTAAATGCCACTCAGGAGAGAGCTGAAGAACTGGTTTCAGCAACCATAAGCCTATTGAAAGGCTAGGGTTTCTGTCCATCCAACAAAATCTAAGTTACAGCCATCCCAAACAATTGATTATTTGGGGTTTGTCATTAATTCAGTTGATATGTCAGTAACTTTGCCAACAGATAAGGTTGGGGATATTACAAATGTCTGTACTGGCCTTGCTGAGAAACCTTATCCTTCCATCCGAGAAGTAGCTACGGTTATTGGTAAAATGGCAGCAGCATTCCTGCTGTCGAGTTTGGACCTCTGCACTATCAAAGTCTGCAAAGAGCCAGAGAACAAGCACTAAAAAAGTGTGCAGGTCATTTTGATAGGTCCATGCAGTTACCAACTAAAGCTTTAGCTGAATTGCTATGGTGGATTCTCAATGTTACACAAGCTACTAGAAAATATTTTGGTTCAGCAACCTTCAGTGGTATTACAAACTGATGTGAGCGCTCTCGGATGGGGAGCTATGGACAGTGCCACCAGTTGTGGTGGTTGATGGACTGTCCAAGAGGATGTAATTCTCCAAACACATGGTATCAATTGGGGGTTACACAAAAGGCTGGAGAAACTCAGCGGGTGCAGCAGCATCTAAGGAGCGAAGGAGACCAGTAAGATTGAACGAGAACTTACCAGTTCGAAGGTTGATCTTTATTTCATGAGGAGTCGAAGTGAGGGATTTCGTGAAGAGCCCGCCGGCGCGCATGCTCGACATACTTCAAAGTAGCGGCGTGGAATCACAGAACCAACAATAGAAATGACTTCGCATAGTATGATTGAATTGACTAAGATTACCAGATGAAGGTGATTGAGGGTTGGGCGAGGAGGGCACGAAATCCCTCACTTCGACTCCTCATGAAATAAAGATCAACCTTCGAACTGGTAAGTTCTCGTTCAATCTTACTATTTCATTTCGGAGTCACGTGAGTGACTTCGTGAAGACTTCAAAGCTTCTGTGATTACACGCCCTGGACCACGTCCATGCTGACACACCACTACCAGGGATGGATGGGAGGAACAAACTTGCTCAATAGTTCATACTGCAAAACAAGAGCATATTTATTAATAACAAATCAAAAACCCCTCATGCGGGGACATCTCCACGTTCGCGACCTGCATTCAGCACGGCTTCTGCGAACTGTAGAGGAGCAGCAACAGGCTTGTTATAAAAACGCTGGAACACAGCTTCATTCGCCCATCCTGCTGTGGCGAGAATTTGGTCCATGGGCACCTCCATGACCCTCGCCGCTGACGTCGATGCAGCCCTGGTGGAATGAGACTTGAACACATTAGTGTCGATACCTGACTTACCCAAGACGACTCGAAGCCACCTGGATATCGTCTGGACTGTCACTCGATGATGAGGTCTCTTATGAGTGACAAGCAGGTATCTCTCCATTCCTCTGATGCGCGCCGTCACCTTGACATAGTGGCGGATATGTGAGGCTAAACATAGCCTAGCATCTGCGGGGTATGCCGGGAACTTCAGCTGCAGCGCTGTGCACCCAGGTCTATGCTGCTTTAGTAGCTCGTCAATGAAAAAGACTACTTCTGTAGGGGTAGATGTCATTCTGTCGACACGAAGTTTGTGTAGTGTCTGTACCCTCTGAGCTGAAGTCAGCGCTAGTAACATCACCAGCTTCATGGTGAGTTGGTCCAGTTGGAGCCCTTCCATGGGAGACCACGTCCTGAGCAGGGTTAATACGTCCCTGACATCCCAGGTGATATTATAGCGTGGTGTAGGCGGATTCATATTGAATATACCCTGCATGAGTCTGGACACTAGCCTGTTGGATCCTACCCCAATCTTGAGGTAGAATGATAGCGCACTTCTGGCGCTGTTGATGGCACTGTAACTTAAGTGTTCATCATGGTGCAACCCCGCGAGGAATTCCAGGACGTCGGTTATTGTCACGTCATCGTACGTGATGCGAGAGCGGCTGCAATAGGCTTCCCACTTCTTAATATGCGAGCGGTATCTTCGCCTTGTGGACTCTCGACACGACGCCCCGATGGTATCCATGGTCCGAGCCGAGAGGCCGTATTGGACTAACGGCCTGTTCAGAACCTGCAAGCCAACAAATTTAAATAGCCATGGCAGGGATGTGGCTCCCCTGAGACAGGGTGAGTAACCAATTGTGGGCAACCCCTCAAGAGGACCCAAGGTTCGTTGAGCATGTCAAAGACCACCGGATACCAAGGCTGTGTGGGCCAGTCGGGTATAATAAGGATGCCCTTGGCAGCATCTGCCTGAATCTTTCGCAATACCCGACTGATGAGGCAAAACGGAGGGAAGGCATAGAAAAACCAATTCCCCCAGTCCAGCGAGAATGCATCTAGCGCTATTGCCCCAGGATCTGGTTCCCATGAAACGTAGGCTGGTACCTGATGGTTTAACCGTGACGCAAAAAGGTCAATGTCCGGTTTACCAAATTTGGCTGTGACTTTAGAAAAAATTTCAGGGTGCAACATCCATTCAATGTTGTCATTAAATTTGCGTGACCTGGTGTCCGCCACAGTATTAAGCTCACCTGGCAAATAGGTAGCTGAAATCCAAATGTCTCTTTGAACACACCAGAGCCAAATTGAGTTAGCCAATTTGTCACACGAAACTGACCTGGTACCACCCATATGGTTTAAATATGCCACAGCTGTGGTGTTGTCTATTTGGAGACGGACGTGTGCTCCAACAAGCTTGGAACAATATGCACGAAGTCCGTGGAATGCTGCCAGCAACTCCAAATAGTTAATCCCTTGAGTCAACAACATCGATGCCTCAAGGGTGTCCCATCTGCCCCCACAACTAGAGCAACTATCAGTAGCTCCCCAGCCATTGGAGCTTGCATCAGTCTGTAAATATACCACCGGATTAGCCTCCCTAACAGGCTTAAATCAGTTGCTAACGTGACACACCCACCATTGCAACTCAGTTATCGCTTCGGACGGCAGCTGCATTGATCGATCGTAATGACCAGCGTTCCGTTTTAACGCAATAATTTTAGCTCTTTGCAAATTCTGATAATGCAAAGGTCCATATCGTGCTGCCGGAAACAAAGCCACTAGCTTGCCAATTACTGTGGCTGTATGCCGAATCGATGGTATATTGGTGCCAATTAAATCTCTGCACACCTGAGTGACTTCCTCAATTTTGTTAATTGGTATAGTTATCCTCATACTCATTGAGTTCACCGTGAACCCTAGGTAATTAATTACCTGGGCAGGGCAGAACTTTGATTTCTCTGGATGGACAATGAATCCTAATTGTTGAAATATATTGACGGCAGCTGCAACACCCTGTTCAGCCAATTGCAGGGTGTGGCCCACAATAAAGACATCATCTAAATAGGCCATAACTATATGATGTCGTTGTCTCAAATAAGCCATGATTGGCTTCACCAATTTAGTGAACAATCTAGGGGCTGTAGTGAGCCCATTAGGCAAAGCCTTATACTGCCAAAGTTGCCCCATCCAGATAAATTTCAAAAACCTTCTATCATATTTCTGGATGGATACTGAATAATATGCATCCCTTAAATCAATGCATGCCATAAAGCAGCCATGAGAAATCAATGATTTGGCTGTTTCAAACGTATCCATTTTAAAATGAGTATATGTTACAAACGTATTCAAACGGGTTAGATCAATAATGACACGACAGCCTCCATCCTTCTTAGGTCTAGTAAATATGTTCGAAACAAATTCAATAGACTCATGCACCGTTTTCTCAATCACACCCTTCTGTTCCAGACTTAAAATTTCCTTATAACCTGCTGCCTGTTCTGCAGCAGACAATTTGAACGTACGACCAGGCATGTGCTGGGATGGAGGAATGTCGCCATTAATAAACTCAATTTTATGCCCCTGAATATTCCGCAACACATACTCATCACCAGTAAAATTACCCCATGCATCCAAAAACAACCGTAAACGACCACCAACATGGGAAGTTAAACAGAGAGAAAAGAGAGAACCAGACCCCCTCACCTCCGTGGTTACCGGCGGTCCTTGACACGTGTGGGTGGCCGTGGAGGTGCTGGGTTGGCTTGAGGGCGCGACGTCTTCGATTTCCACAAAGGTCTCTGCCGACCCTGTCCTAAAAAAGACCCTTGGTGCTGGTTCTGGTGCTGTTGTCGTTGTGGAGCTAGAGGGTGAGTCCTCGTCGAGGCACTGGCCGACCCTCGTGAGCGAATGTATGGAGCTTTTGAGCCGGACGGTGTGGGGGCACTCTTAGAGCGCATGATCCCCACCATTTTGGCTTGTTCGTCAAGCTCTTTGACTCTCTTCGAGAGGTCCTCACCAAAGAGCTGACGGGGCGGCGGCGGCGGCGGTGGTTTGCACAATCCTGCAAACTTCGGGTTGAGTGCTGGGCGGATGCTGTTTTTGCGAAACCCGTTGATTTCGTGCTGGGTCGCGCACAATAAGGCCAGAGCATCTTCCTGGTCCAAATTCAGCTCGTCCCCGTCCACCGACCGCGCAAAGGCGGTAATACCGGCCGTGAGGAGTTTCAGGATCCGCTGCAATTGTAGCTCTTGTTGACGGATAGCCGCACTGATGTTGCCCCATATTGGCGTATTGACCACAGGCACGTTGAGGGAGTTGCAGTTTGATGGAGCCTTGTGACGGCTCATAGCCTGGATGAGGACTTCTTCCTGCAGCACCTGATTATTAAGAAAGTCCACTGTGGCTGCCAGCTTTGTATTTAGAGGAAGACCAGCCGTATGTGGGGCCGCGAATTTGGTCGCCACATCCAAGAGTTCCTCCGCTGGCACCTCCACCGGAGGTGGTACGGGATCCACCAGAACCTCCTCCTCCTGCTGCTCCAGGCTGATAGTAGATGTTGGTGAAGACGCCCTGTGCCTGTTGCTGCCCTGCTGTTGTTGACGTTGAAGCAGGAGCTCCAGCAGCCGCTCCATACGGTCAATACGCCCTTCACCCTGAACACTCAGGTGGTCGGAGTCCTCCGGCTCTGAAAAGAAAACCGGGCTCCTGTCATCGGCCCGCACCTCGTCGAGGCCCTGCCGGTGCCGGTAGTTGTCGCTAACAGCCGCCGAGGCGAAACTGCGCGATTCCTGCGCGGGCGTGTTCAATCGCCTCCGTTTAGCGAGAGCTGAAGCCGCTGCCACTAAGGGCACTCGTGGCGAGGTGTCGGCACCAGCCGAAGCATGGCTGCCTGGGGCCCGCGCAGTCTTGCCGGCTGCCCACATCGTGGACGTTGCCGACGCATGGTCTCGCCCACCCATCCATGGGGGGCTCGGCGACCGTGACGAGACCCGACTCGACCGACCCGTCCCGGCGTCGAGAGTCGGGGTGTGCCGGCTGGACCTCACAGCCGCCCCGGGTCTCGCCCTGGAACCTGACCGCTCCTCCGCGACAGGCAATGCCTTAGCCCTAACAGGGTTAGGCTTCTGGGCTCCTCCCCTCCCCCTTCTCGGAGGGCTGAGTGGAACAGGCCGTGCAACGGCACGTGCCCTGCTCGAGGTCGCCAGCGAGCCCGCTGACGACCTGACTGCCATGGCAGGGTTCCCCTGCTCTGGCGGCACACCACACTCCTCCTCATCAAACTCCTCCGAGCTGTGGTGTGCTGGCGGATCTGGACCTGTGAACACAGGGCTTACCCACATCTCCGCCTGAGTCCCGGCCTGCGCTGCAGGTACTGCCGATGGTAAAGGCCCCGGAACTGTTGACCGGCGAACTCGTCCTGACGTCCTCCGGCCCTTCGAACTCCCATCCATGTCCTTGCTGCAAGACATAATCAGACAACAAGGACCACCAAATAAAGGTGGAATACTCACCTCCGTGGCCCCTTATGAAGGGCTGGCGAGGAGCGCGCTCCACCGCCAGCCGTCGCAGCAACGCGTTACGACGATATGTCGAGCATGCGCGCCGGCGGGCTCTTCACGAAGTCACTCACGTGACTCCGAAATGAAATCTGAAGAAGGGTCTCGACCCGAAGCGTCGCCTATGTCCTTCGCTCCTTAGATGCTGCTGCACCCGCTGAGTTTCTCCAGCCTTTTGTGTAACCCTCGATTCTCCAGCATCTGCAGTTCCTTCTTTAACACATGGTATCAATTATTTGGAGTTATTGGGGGCGTTTTATGGATTGATAGCTTATTGTTCTACAATGAATGACTTACATGTTTAATTACAGAATAGAATAGAATAGTTTCTTTATTGTCATTGTAACATGAACCATGTACACGAAATTTAAAAATGTCAACCAATCAGTGCAACATTCAAACCATAAAAGCTATCGATACATACAAGGTAAAATATTAAAAAAGATAACTAAAATAAATATGAAATATGAAAACAGCACGCATAAACACCCAACCCTACATCCTTCTGTCGATTTCACAGTGTACCAACCACAGTCCCTTAGTCCCCGCGTTCCTTGGCGGCTACATTTAGTGCCTTTATAGCAGTGGGGTAAAGACTGTTTTTAAGTCTGTTTGTCCTTGTCCTTGTAGATCTGTACCGTCTGCCTGACGTCAACAGTTCAAACAGGGAGTGTCCGGGGTGGGAAATGTCCTTTATAATATTCTGGGATTTTTTGATGCAGTGGGAACTGTGTAAGTCTTCCAAGGTAAGGAGAGGGCAGCCGACAATCCTCTAGGCGTTGTCAATGGCCCTCTGGAGCGCTTTCCTTTGAGCCGCTGTGCAGCTGGTATACCACACGCATACACGGTATGTTAGGATGCTCTCAATGGAGCACCGATAAAAGGACAGCAGCAGTCTCTGTGTGATGTTATTCTTCCTGAGCACCCTCAGGAAGTGCAGTCTCTGCTGGACCTTTTTCAGCAGCGCAGAGGTGTTCACGCTCCACGTCAGGTCCTCCTCAATATGGATTCCCAGGAAGCGGAAATCCGCCACCCTCTCCACACAGTCCCCTCTGATGATTAGTGGTACCATTTCTGTTTTGTTCTTCCTGAAGTCTATTATTATCTCCTTGGTCTTTAAGGTGTTCAGGAGCAGGTTATTTTCTCCACACCACACTGTCAGAGCTGCTCCACCTCATCCCGATAGGCGTACTCGTCCTACAGGTAGACAATACCACAGCTGTGGCATGTATCATTCACATGGGGGGAGTAAGATCAGTATCATGTGATAATCTGGTCAACCTTATGTGGCATTGGTGTATCTCCAAAAAGATCTGGCTTTCAGCTATCTATCTACCAGGGAGAGACAATATTGTGGCAGACAACAGATCACGAAATTTCAATGACAATACAGAATGGATATTAAATCCAGAAGTTTTCAAAAAGATTGTCAGTCGGTATGGGTTACCAAATATTGATCTGTTTGCATCCAGATTAAATCTCCAGTTGCCTAAATATGTCTCATGGGAGCCAGAGCCAGGAGCAGGAGCAGTGGATGCATTCTCGCTACATTGGGGAAGTATAGTCTTCTATGCTTTTCCCCCATTCTGCCTGATTAGGCAATGTGTCACCAAAATAGAGCAAGACTCCGCCACAGGCGTTTTGGTGGTTCCAAACTGGCCTACACAGCCATGGTTCCCATTGATGCTCAGAATGATGACTCAGCCATTCATGACAATCCCCAGATGCAGTAATTTGTTGGTACATCCAGTAACAGGAGAAAGTCATCCATTACATGATAGTATTAATTGTTAATCAGCAGGTTCTGACCAGACCATTACAAGAGCTTGGACTTTCGGATAGGACCATGGATGTCATAACTGTAGCTTGGAGAGATAGCACTAAGAAACAATATATGTCTCATATAAAGAAATGGGAAATCTTTTGTATACAGTCAGATATATCTTATCATACTGCAAACATATTGGATGTATTGGAGTTCCTTGATATGTTGCATTTTGATCAGCACCTGAGTTATAGTGCCATTAATAGTGCTCGGAGTGCTTTGTCCTCCTATTTAGGACAATTTTCAGAACGACAATCTATCGGGTCTCATCCATTAATATCCCGATTTATGAGAGGAATTTTTAATAAAAATCCTACCAAACCCAGATATACAGAAATCTGGGATGTCAGTTTAGTTCTCACATTGCTTCGGCAGTGGGCTCCAATTACGTCACTGTCTTTTCAGAAGTTAACATTTAAAGTGGTTATGCTCATGGCATTAGTATCAGCACAACGAGTACAAACATTACAAATGTTGCGGTTAGATTGTATGCAGTTGTCTGTAGATAAAATTACTTTTTATGTCTATGATCTAAGCAAGCAAAGCAGGCCAGGAAAGGCTGGAATCAACATAATCTTTAAAGCATACCCTGTGGACCAAACATTGTGTGTGGTTAAGCATCTGACTCAATATATTGAAGTAACTAAGTCTCAGAGGTTGTGAGACAACAATGTTCATTACCCACAAAAAATATATAAAAAAGTGACAGTACAAACTATTTCTAGATGGTTAAAACAGGTTTTGTATTTAGCGGGAGTGGACATTCATGTGTTTAAATCTCACTCCACCAGGGCAGCATCAACATCCGTGGCGAAGGCGCAGGACATGCCGCTCGACCAAATTCTAGAGTCTGCAGGATGGTCTAAAGAAGTAACTTTTTCTAGATTTTATGATAAACCTGTTGTCACAGTGCCAGTGCACAAGGATTTATGATATCAGCCGGCAATTTTACATGTTCAAGATTCAAGATTCAAGATTGAAGAGAGTTTATTGTCATGTGTCCCAGATAGGACAATGAAATTCTTGCTTTGCTTCAGCACAACAGAATATTGTAGGCATAAATAAATACAGAACAGATGATTGTGTCCATATGCCATTAAATATATATATATACACACACACATAAGTAAGCATATAAAGTGCAATAAGCTAATTAAAGTTCAGATTTTTGTTTGAGTTGAGTTTAATAGTCTGATGGCTGTGGGGAAGTAGCTATTCCTGAACCTGCTGTTGTAGATTTCAGGCTCTTGCATCTTCTACCTGAAGGCAGCGGAAAGATGAGTGCGTGGCCAGGATGGTGTAGGTCCTTGATGATGCTGCCAGCCTTTTTGAGGCAGCGACTGTGATAGATCCCCTTGATGGTAGGGAGGTCAAAGCTGATGATGGACTGGGCAGAGTTTACAACTTTTTGCAGTCTTTTCCGCTCCTGGACGTTCAAGTTGTCGAACCAAGCCACGATGCAACCGGTCAGCATGCTCTCTACTGTGCACCCGTAGAAGTTCGTGAGAGACATACCGACTCTCCGTAATCTTCTCAGGAAGTTGAGGTGCTGATGTGCTACTTGCATGCACCACAGAGATTATTAGTCGGTGAGATTAGTTGGTGGCAATGCATGTCAGCGGACACGGATGACATCCTATGTGACTGCTTAGAGTCAGTGGATTAGTTCATATGCAGGGATTCTGCCAACCTGAATGAGAATGCCACTGCCGTGATTGACTTCATCAGCAAGTGCGTAGAGGAGTGCGTGCCAAAGAAAACAACCCGAGCATTCTACAACCGGAACCATGGATGAACCGTGAGTCAAATTTAAAGTCAAATTTATTTATAAAGCACATTTAAAAATAACCCACCTTGACCAAAGTGCTGTACAGACCAGAGCAGGTAGCTAAAATCACAAAAAGAAACAGACATACACAGGAATGCACACAGCACACAGGTACAAATAATCAGCTCAAAGACATAAAACAGAGAGGTACGTTCTCAGGTGAAGGCCAGATCCCAACGATCCCAAGTGTACAAGAGAGCCTGCTATGTACTATCTTTGCAAAGCCATCAAGAATGCCAAGAGGCAATATTGAGATGAAAATGACTCCCAATATAATCATTCGTACACCTGCAGACTGTGGTAAGGTCTGAATGCTGTGACTAGCTGCAACATGGCTGGTGATAGTGCAGCTCTGCCTGAGGAACAATACATTCTATACTCGTATTGAGCAGAAGGCCAATGGAGCAATGACATCCATCCCATCAGACTCAAGCTTGCCTCTTCCCAGAGACACTGCTGCAGAATTAGATCAGCCTTCCTGAGGGTGAGCTCACGGAAAGCAACTGGCCCAGATGGAGTATTCACGGACATCTTTAATCTCTCCCTACTCCATTCTAAGGTACCCACCTGCTTCAAATAGACCACCATCGTTGCGGTGCTGAGTAAAACAAGATCTCATAGTCATCTTAACGACTACCATCTAGTTGTCTTGACAGCCACCAACATGAGATGTTTTTAGTTATGGAACACATTAAATTCAATCTATCATGAAGCCTTGACCCACTGCAGTTCACCTACCGCCGTAATACGTCCACGGATAATGCCATCTCCCTGGCCTGACACTTGTCACTGGAGCACCTGGATAAGAGAGACACCTTCTTCATTCTTCTAATCATAGACTACAGCTCTGTTTTTAACACCATTTTCCCATCCAAGCTCATCATCAAACTCATCTCTGCAACTGGAGCCTTGACTTCCTGACCAACAGACCACAATCAGTGAGAATAGGGGACAAATCTCCTCTACGATAATCCTCAACACTGGTGCTCCACAAGGATGTGTTCTCAGCCCCATTCTTTACACATTGCACACCCACCACTGTGCAGCCACATACAGATCCAATACAATTTACAAATTTGCAGATGGCACCACCATTGTTGGCCGGATATCAAATAATGATGAGATGGAGTACAGGAAGGAGATTGAGAAACCCATGACCTTCTGTTGAGGCAGCACCCTTTTTCTCGATGTCAGCAAGAATAAGGAGAAAGTGATTATCTTCAGGAAGCGAAGCGGTACACATACATCAGTTTGCATTGACGTGCTGAAGTAGACATGGTTGAAAGCTACAAATTCCTAGGAGTAAATATCAACAGCAACTTGTCCTAGTCCACTCATACAGAAGCAATGGCCATGAAAGCACACTAATGCCTCTACTTCCTTAGAAGGCTTAGGAAGTTTGGCATGTCCCCAATAACTCTCACCAACTTCTATAGATGAGGCGTAGAAAGCATTTTATCGAAATGCACCACAGCATGGTTTGGGAAAAGCACCATCCAAAACTGCAAGAAATTGCAGAATTGTGGACGCAGCCGAGATCATCACCCAACCAACCTCCCTTCTGTTTACTCCATTCACACCTCACATTGCCTCAGCAAGGCCACCAGCATAATTAGGGACAAGTCGCACCCGGCCACTCCCTCTTCTCCCCTCTCCCATCAGGCAAGAGGTATAGAAGTGTGAAAACACATATGGGAAGATTCAGGGACAGTTTCTTCCCAGCTGTTTAGGCAACTGAACCAGCATACGTACCATCCCATCACCGACTGGGGAGTGGTCCTGAGCTACCATCTATCTTATTGGAGACCCTCAAACTATCTTTAATTGGACTTTACTGGACTTTACTGGACTATACATGTATAGTCTTTCTGCCGACTCGGTAGTACGTGGAAAAAAGCTTATCACTGTACCTCAGTACATGTGACAATAAACTAAACTAAATTAAATCTGTTGCCAGGACTAGAGGGTGTGAGCTATGGGAAGAGGTTGAGTAGGCTAGGACTCTATTCCTTAGAGCGCAGGAGGATGAAGGGTAATCTTACAAAGGTGTATACAATCATGAGAGGAATAGATTGGGAAGATGCACAGAATCTCTTACCCAGAGTAGGTGAATCGAGGACCAGAGGACATAGGTTTAAGGTGAAAGAGAAAAGAAATAATAGGAATCTGAGGGGTAATTTTTCACACAAAGAGCAGTGGGGGTATGGAACAAGCTGCCAGAGGAGGTAGTTGAGGCAGGAACGATACCAATGTTTAAGTAACAGCTAAATAGATAGGGCAGATATGGACCAAATGTGGGCAGGGACATATTGGCCAGATATGGACTTGTGTTGCTGGGAGATATTGGCCAGTGTGTGGGCAAGTTGGGCTGAAGGGCCTGTTTCCACACTGCACCACTCTATGACTATAGAAATTAGCACAAAAAATATGTGCAAACGATGAGATCTTTAAGTTGGAGTACTGTAAAAAAAAATCAAACTCCTTCATCTTGAATAAATTCAAGAGGCTTGGTAAATTCACGAGGCAGAAGGGAAGAATGAAAAGATAATTTGTCCAAATTGAACTAGAAGCACTCATTGCTGGCACTAGCTCGCTCTAGCATTAAATTTGGTTGTTTCTCACACTAACTAGGCTTGTCTTGATGACTGCAAACAGTTACGAAACACATAACTAGAACACAAATTCAGTAAAGTATAACTGAATAGCAGTTATCCATTTCAACATTGGTTATTCTGTTACTTTAAAATTCCTTGGATCTGTTATGGTTCATTCAATGTTCTATCCACATAAAGTCTACTGGTAATATTTGTTTGATTTCCTGAGTTGTGCGATAGAGTCCTGGCACGATAAACTCTGTACCAGTACAAATCCGTTTTCCCTTGCCATGTGCTATTCCTGCGTCGAACACGAAAGGATTTGATTTTAATACTTATTTCTAACTTGGCTTTGGCATGAGCAAGTGGTGGATAATTACTTCCAGAAGGTGCTGAAGCTACTGATTTTTAATTTGTTGTGGGTATTTTTGCCTGGTCTCTTTAACAAGAATATGCAGCAAAAGCAATTGCACCTCCCGCTCCCCAAAGGCCTGTTCAGTTCATTCCTTGACATTAAGGGTCACTGGCGGAAAAGGTACACAGGCTCTGCTGTACCAAGAGCTGTGAAGCGCCATTGGCTAGGGGCCCCTCACTTAACTCTAAACGTCCCTGGGAGAAAATCTTTAATATTCAGTGTTCAAAATTGAATGGGCAGTAGAAAGTTTGATTAGTGTGTTTGACTAAATAAATTTGCATTTGCACAATATATCAGAATCACTCGTAATTCTACAATATTCTAACCTCGTACATTGGAATCTGAAGAATCATTGGTCAAAATATGATAATGTTTCCTTCATGTTAATGTTTTGATATTCAGTGGAAATAAAAGCTTTTCTTTGTAATTTTACTGTTTAAAGGCTTTGTCCACATTGCTGGGGAGGGGGAGGTGGGAGTGGTGGGGGGGGGGGGGGGGGGGGGTTAGTGCTTGATAGTGTAATTTGATTCTGGAGGTTTGACATTGATTCTCCAGAGACCCAACATTTTATAATTTATACTGTGTGAGTTCATTTGATTCTCCCAGCACAGGCATAGGTTAATTGACTCACAATGAAAACAAAGGACAATGCACTGAATCAGAGTTAGTGGAAATTTGCCTCTCATTGGAGTGAAAGTAAGTTTTTAGTAAAGTGGCTGAAAAAATGATAATGGCCTCAACAAAAGTTGCAACGGCAAAGATGCTCCAAAGATGGAAAAAAGTTCCTTGAACAATGTTAATCTAATTCAGACTCATAAACGGGCAGTTGTGGCTTACTGATATGTGCTCAAACTGCTGTAAAAACTTGCAATATGAAAGAACCGATCTTCATGCTGCAAAAATTGTAGGCCACAAAATTATGACCAATCCAAATGTTGTTGGTGAATTTCTCATTTAACGATTCTTAAAATTTTTATAATGTGTGGCAATGTCTTATCAAATTATCAAAATGTTTTCATATTTTTCTCATATAATGTGAAGCTTAACAAATCTTCATGTGGTCGAAACATCAGATGTTTTTTTGTCACAGTCAACTGGTAATTTGTAAACATTCTCTTGGAAAGGAAAGATGCAAATATCAAGGCTACATATCAACTGATAACTGATACTAGATAGCAACCTCATTGGTGACCCTCGTACTATCATTGATCGGACTTTACTGGCTTTACCTTGCACTAAACATTGTTGCCTTATCATGTATCTATACACTGTAAATGTCTCGATCATGAATTATCATTCTGCTGACTGGATAGCACGCGGCAAAAGCATTTCACTGTACCCCTGTGCACATGACAATAAACTTACCTTTTACATATTTGGCTAAAAAATTAATTACAATACAATACAACACAATACAACTTAACTAACTGAAGGGCCGCAGTTATAACATTATTTGTCCCCGTACAACAAAGGGCCTTCAAGATGCACTATTATAGTAGTTTGTTGATTCGACCAATAATTCTTTGGCACCAGAGGAATATTCTGATTCTAATACTTTTGTTCATTAAATGTAATATCCAGATTTGAAACTAAAATCATACAGGCTGATCATACATTTTCCAGCACCTTCGGTTCCAGAGCCTTTCTGAAATATCAGGTTTTCTGGACCAAAATAAGTCGTATGATAATAAAATGACAATGCCGCACCTGCACTGCTTATAACACCCTTCCCATCTCCCTAAAGCACCATGGAGTACAAGACACTTAAATAAAACAATTAAAAGATGTAAACTGAATGCAAATGGAATGACCTGCCAACCCATCCCCGGCTCCCATTGTCTCCCCGGCTAATGGTTAACATAATGGAAAGGTGATCTTCAATCTGAGTGTAAATGTAGTGGTGGACTGAATTTTGGTGAAGACCTAACGTATCAGAGGATGACTCTGAAGCCACAAACAGACAGCACATGGTGACAGCAATCTTTCTTCTGAACTGGAAAGGCATGGATCCAAACCAGGAACTCATGCACATGAGGCTCTCAGCAGCTCTGCATTGAGTGCTTCACTTTTGGAAAAGACAATATCAGATGATAATTAAACCTGGGCTTTGTATAACTCTGAGGGCATAAACATTCTAAAGAAAATTCAACGAAGATCCAGAAGAGTTTTTCCACAAACCAGGTTCCCTGGTCATTATTTTATTTTTGTCTGTGACAACTTACATACATTGTCTGCTGCATATCTAACATTGCAGTTGACTACACCGTAATTCAAAAGTGCTTAACTGGTCATGACAATTTTGTGAAGTCTTGAGATTATAAAATATATTATTTCAACACAAACTTCCATAGAGGGAGAAAAAAAATAAATGTGTTTTGTATTGTTTAGCATCCAGTATAAAATCCAAGGCAGTTAATCACAAAGCGAGAAAGAAAATAATGGATATACTGACCACGGAATATAAGGGGAGGGTCATGTTAGAACTGTTCGAAAATGAGTTAGGGCCACAGCTAAAACGCTGCAAATAGTTTTGTTTACCCATTACAATAAATATTTAATAGCACTGGAAAGGTGCAATGGAGATTTACAATTATCTTGAAATGATGAAAGATCCGTTAGAACAAAAGAGGTGGATGGAAATGTAATTCAGGTGGGAAACAAGTTGATAAGATGAGGCAAGTAACAAGTGGATATGAGTTTTACTAATAGGTAGATGGATCTGAGTGAATTGTTTTAACCCAGAATGGAGGGGATCCGAAAATCACTATGAAAAGAGTAATGGAAGTAGAAATCCTGGCCCCAGTTAGAAATGTAAAGTCTTGCAGTGCAGAAGTCTGGTTACAACCTCATGCCTGTATTGGCTCTCGGGAAGGGGTTTCCAATCAACATAATGTCTGCTTTTAGTTTATAATTCTGTAACTTTCTCATCTTCATGAAACTACCTCAACTTCTTTTTAAGAAAGAACTGCAAATGCTGGAAAAATCGAAGGTAGACAAAAAAGCCTGAGAAACTCTGCGGGTGAGGCAGCATCTATGGAGCGAAGGAATAGATGACGTTTTGGGTCGAGACCCTTCTTCAGACTGATGCGGGCGTGTGGGGGGGCGGGAAAAAGAAAGGAAGAGGTGGAGACAGTAGCCGTTGAGTTTCTCCAGCATTTTTGTCAACCTTCAACTTTTTAAATCAACTTGTACGACAATTATAGGTAAAGCATTCCTGATCCTGCCAACTCCAGCAGTATAACTGTTTTTCATTTTCCTTCTAATATTTTGCCAAGTTATTTGAATCTTTGACCTCTATCACCTACTCTGCATTGTTAAAAGATTAACGATTATTGAACAACTCCATTTGGATGCGTACACCAATTTAATGCTAAGAGACTGGTAGCTACAATTCATTATGCATTTGGCTCTCTCACCCACTCTGCTTCAAATCTACAATTCCTATTCCTCTGGTGAAGAAAACTCAACTTCTGTGAAATTGTGAACAAATATAAATTATCATTAAAAATAAAATTTCAAGAAAGTCTTGGAAAATTTTCCTTCAATGCACCAAAGTATAATGGGATATTTGTTCAACAAGGCTGTATATGCAAACATGACAAACCACAAACTGCTTCTCGTACCCCACCAAACCATTCCCTGTCCTGTTCTTTTACTTGAGCATTGGTTGTATTTTATCACCACCAGAAATTAAATTGTGGTGTCTGTTTCATGATCTAATTAAGTATCACTCCCTTTTTCTTTGCTATAAAATTAGACTTCCTGTGTTCAGGATCTGGTGTGGACCACTGCCAAGGGTTTTTGCTGTGAAGCCCTCAGGGCGAGATGGCAACACAAGCTCTCATTTATACACACACATCAAACATACACACACACAAAAACATCTTTGCTGTGGGTTTCAAAAAATGTTTTTACAGGCTAGAATTATTTTTTTGTTATAAATTAGGTGTTGTGTAGATTTTATGGCTGACAGGGAGACATTTTAACTGCCTGTACCTCTGACCCTATTGTAATTCTCTCTCTAGAAAAAAAAACCCTAGTCCGCACAGGCTGGTGATTCAGGAACTGTGAACACTCTTATCCACATGTAAGGCTCAATTAAGTAAAGTTTAAGTTTCTGGTCTTTTATTATTCAGGCACTTCTGATTATAAAAAAGAACAATTGCCATTGACTTTGGCTGCTTGGAAGTAATGTGCTAATACAGTCAGTAATGAGTTATGAGTAATAGCTACTGATGCTTAACAGGTCACTGATACAGGATTTATTCTAATGTATAACATACGGCCTAGTATTGATTCTACACTTGCACAAGTATATTGCCCTTGCTGTATCCTTCCCATTAAGGATATATTCATGCTTGCCCTTTGCTAATTTTTCAGCCAAAAAAATGTAATTCAGTAAGATATTCAACCTCAGCATCACTGATGAGCTTGATCCTGCCCTGCCCACCAACACAAATATCCACCCTTGTTTTTACCCCAAATCACAAGCAGTTATAATAAGTAAAACCAGACATGCTTGCTTTGTCTGCTCCTGGTTTCATCAGGTTCTCCATTTGTAGCATTCTGACCACGACCACTGGCTCTGATCAGATAAATATGTAATAAATGTGGAATTTTTTCTTAAAGAAACTCACAAATGGTTTCTGCATTTTGTGATCTTTGTTCAGCTTTTACTTTTTGCGAAGTGATATGGTGGTGTCACTGTGAATACTGGTGTTCCACAGCTCCTGTGTCATCATTTTCATCCTGGTGCATTGTGCTATCCAAGCAAGGCTAGCATGTTGGCAAGACAATGGATTTTCTTTGGGTGCTCTGGTGCTCTTACATCCTCCCCAAAAAACGCCGTCAAGACTGTTGTCAAATAACCCTCAGTGTCGGTTAAAGTAAAAAATAATCAAAGCGGTGCTGCTAAGCATTTGTGAGAACGAATAAGCTGCAGGGATATAAGGAAACAAAGAGAGAAGAAGTTGGACCAATGGAATTGCTGCCCATGATGTCACATGGACCTAATGGGCCAAATTGTTTCTTTTTTATAGTGTTATAGTTTTAAGATTATAACTTGCGTGAAGAAATTAAACAGCAGACAAAGAAACATCACGTAAATATGTTAAACATTCGGATGCTAATATTACATTCTAATTTTGTAGACTTCAATATTTAATAAGGTAAAGCTTCTGACGAGCACGAGTGCCATATCTTTATTTAATGAATGCCTGAGTACCGCTGTGCCATTTTTAAACTCTGGTGTTAATGTGTATATTTCTAAATGCCATTGGGGAACAGACCCTATTAAGATATTAGCTGCCAACCTTCTGATGCAACTTTACAAACCTACACTTTTGGCAAAGGTTTTTGCTTGACAAGAGTTCTTGAAGGAAATTAATCCTTATAGTCTTGGTTAAATACATTTTAGTTGTATTTATCTATGTTTATGGTGTTAATGCAGGGAATGGGACGTATTTTATCCCTGGTGTCAACATCAAGCCTTTTTCCCAATTCGTACACATCATTGTAATGACCTCTCTTAATGAGACTACCGATTTAAAGTCAATCTTTATGAATTTCCAGCTGAGTGAAACTTACTGGATTAATTTCACTTGAAACTTCATTTTCTTTCAACTTTACAGTAACTTCCACCCTCGCCAACTATTTCTGCCTCGTTGTGAAGTAGATTTCCAGAAGCAGAACAAGAGATTTGTACAGAAATTACACATGTCTGTAACCTCACCTTATGCACATTTTTATTGGATAATTATTAGCTGAAGCAGAGACATACCTCAGTTTGCAACCCTCTCCAGCTAGCTCTTGCACATAACCCAGAGCAGAACCATTTTGGCAGCCTTCATAAATGTTAAAGTGTATGCTAATGTAAACTGTTTTTAGTTGAAACCATTTTTGAACTCACTGGGATCTACAATTTCCAATGAATATCTCTGAACTAACATTTGGGGAAGATAGACCAGTTGATCATTTTTATTTATCTATATTAAGGAAATGAATGGTAACTATAATATATACGCTGCTTAATTCAGTAATCACCACCCACACTCGGGTTCTTACAGTGTCAAGTTAAACGAAACCATCCCCGAGTGCCAGGTGCCAAAGATCAAACAGCTTTTCTCTGATGCAATGAATGACAGTTTCTCAATACAAAATGTTACAATTCATGGTTGGTGATGGTTGGTAATGCTGGTGAAAGAAGCCAATAATACAGCCATGCTGATGCTGCAGGGAACGTATGATTCACATGGGTGAAATAATAACTGCTGCTTCATCTTAACATTTCTCAAAAATGCAATAACATCGTAATCAAATCTGGTTTAATCAGATTTCAGAATTTAATTTCTTCATTTTCATTCAGAAACACCATCAAATAATATATTTGATTTAAATTCACTGTGAATATTCTTGACGATGATGCCTCGAGCATGTCCAAATACTAGAAAACACTGAAAGGTTTGCAACCTGTCTTTTGAACGTTGTACAGTTATTAGTTTAAAAATAGGATTAATTAGATGAATCCGTTTTATTAGGTAAGAAATTGGACACTCAACAATTTGCCTACCTCCACAATAGATCAACAAGGGATACGATCTCGCTGGTTCTCCACACTGCTCTGGATCACTTTGACTATAAGAATGCGTGCATCCGGTTGCTGTTCGTCAACGAAAGATCAGCATTCAACACCACCAAACCTATCATAAAACTCATAAAACTGGGTCTCTGCAGATCTGCATGTAATTGGATCCTTGACATCCTCATCAGCAGACCACAATCAGTATGAATTGGTAACAGCACTTCCTCCTTGATAACCAACACAGGAACCACCTTAAGGCTTTATGCTGAATCCTCTACCCTAAAATCTATACACAGACACAGCTCCAACACCATCTTTAAATTTACTGACAATACCATCATTGTTGGACAAATAACAGGTAATGATGAGCCAGAGCATACATCAGAGCTTGAAAATCTGATTGAATGATACAAGAATAACAATTTCGGAGGATGTTAGCAAGATCATGGAAATGATTCATGACTTCAGGAGGGATAAGTTGAGAATCCAAGGGCCTGTCTTCATCAGCGTGGTGGAGAGAGTCAACTGCTTCAAATTCTTGCATATCTCAAAAATCGAAACTGGGGCCTAGCACATAGATGCAACCACAAAGAAAGTTCCTCAATGCCTCCTTAGAAGGTTGCAGAGGTCTGATATGCCATCAAATTCACTGTAAAAAGCAGACAAGTTGCATCATGGCCTGGTTCGGCAACTTGAATATCCAGGAAGAAAGGAGAGGACAGAGAGTGGTAGACACTGTATGGTCCATCACAGGTACTGACATCCAAATCATCAAAGGAATCTGTAGGAGATATTACCTCAAAAAGGCAGCCAATATGACTGAGATTCACGCTACCTTGGTCACACTGTCATATTGCTTCTACTACTGGGAAGAAAGTATAGGAGCCTAAAAACCATGACAACCAGCGTCAAGAACAGCTTATTCCTAGCAACGATCAGGGTCTTGAACACTACACAACATTAAGTTCTTTATTGGACTGTATTTAGTTGCTGTCTGGACTTTGGAGTTGCTGGTTACCCAGATTTATGGTTTAATTTTATTTTTTAATGATTATATATTATCTAAGTGTTATTGCATTGATGGGCCTGTTAAGCTGGTGCAAGTATGAGTCTCATTGTTCTGTTGTCAGTTCATATGACAATTAAACACTCTTGACTTTTAACTCTTGGCCTAAGACATCACCAAGGTGTTTGACTTTCATGGTAACTTAACTGTAAATTGCTCAAATTCAAAAAACAATTACAGCAAGTTGATTTTCTAGACTGACAGGTTTTCCACCCATCTGAGAGCTAGAGACAGGTACCAGCGCACTGAGATTCAGTCTGACACCATTCACCCACGGCGGCATTTAAGAGTCTTTTGCATTGGCACATGGAAGTGCAAGGAATGGAGGGAAAGTGGTCATTGATTTGAATTAAATACTTTATTGTCATGTGACAAGTCACAATGAAACCTTTGCTTGAATACCCAAGGTATGCAAATAGTTGCCCATAAAGGACAGCTACAATGTTACAAATCCACCCCCCCCCCCCCACCCCGCCCCTCCACCCCACCTGGTCCCCCTTTGTTCTTCCTCCCTCTTCCCTAATGGCAGTCCCCCCACTCCAGGTGTCCATTATTCTTCCCCCTCCCTCGATGCGGTCCCCCCACGCCGGATCCCCCTTTGTTCCTTTCCTCGTCTGTCGGTTGGATGCATCATCGACTGGTGCACCGACCTCGCCACTAACACTGCCGAGTCCTCTCCGTGGCACCCACCCTGGCCCAGGTCGTAGGCTCCGCAGACCCAGGCACAGATCGCGGCGAGGCTCCAGCCTCGGCTTCCCAGTGACACCACCGGAAGGCATCTGCCGCGAAGCCCCCTCTGGAATGCAGATGAAATCAGTTAATCCGGCATCATGTTTGGCACAAACATTGTGGGTCGAAGGGCCCGTACCTGAGCTGTACTGTTCGAGATTGTAACAAAAAGGAAATGCAGATGCTGGTATATCGCAAAGATAGACATAAAATGCTGGAGTAACTCAGTTGGTCAGGCAGCATCTCCAGAGAGATGTATTGTTCTATATTCTAAGCATCCAATGTTAAAATCTTGGGAGTCACCCTGACAAAATTCATTCAACAAGAGACAAATGCATCTTAGAGGCAAGCCTTCCTGCATCCTTTGTTAGTATCTGGCACAGACACAACCATGTGTCTGAGTGACAGGCCATCAAGTGAGAACTGTGATTCCCAAATTCAGGTAGGACTGAACCTTGACTTGGCCATCACCTATGTACAGCTCTGCACTTGCTGTTTATATTTGTTATAAGGAGCATCTCCCCAGTCTGGACCCGGATAGCATTCTGGCTGTGTTAGATTACAAAGGTAACACAGAAATTAAAGTCAATTAATAACTCCACAATTAAATTAAAATCTATTTAACAGTGTTCAGAACAATTAAACAAGCATTGTTATGGATGATGATTATATTGGACTGGAATGCCTAGACATTGTCCTGAAGCAGTGATTCAGTATTAAATAATGATCTTTGCTGCAATCTTTAGCCATGTTTGATTAAACACCTTATTAAGAAGAACTCCAATAGGGTTAATTTTGTAAAATGTTATTTAAGTGAATCTTTATTCATCTTTGCAATTTCTTGGTGGGTTTGGTACTCTGGCCTCCATTCCAAAATGAGATATGTACCAGCACCTTCTAATCTACCAAATAAAAGCAACTTGCATCATGCCCTAATTTTTTCCCACTGTCCCCTCCAACCCAAAACCCTCCCTCTGGTTTATATTTCACTCCTCCTCTCCCTTCCTTATCTGCCAAAATTTTGTCTTCATTTCACCACAGCCTTTGTCACCATCTCCACCCATTAGTCAATCACTTCTCCTTATTATATCCACCCATGACCTACACTCTACTCCAGCTTTTTCCTCACCTGCTCCATCAGTCTGAAGAAGGATCTCGACTCGAAATGCCATCTGTCCGTATCCCCCCATAAATGCTTCATGACCCACTGAGTTGCTCCAAGACTTTTTTGTTTGATCTATACAGAGCCTTCTTATGTTAAATGTGAAAATGCTTGTTCAGATAGTGGGTATTGAAAAATAACAGTTATTCTGCTGAAGACGTACCACAAATGTGCTATGATTGTTCATGCCCAGAAAGATACAGTACATTAAAATAGGACGCACACAGTACCCAGCAGGAGTTGTATGATTATTTTTGCTGTTACATTATCTCCAGATTCTAGATTTAATCAGAAGCAATTTATTTTGTAGCATCAGAGTATTTTTCTCTATAGCTGGCTCTGAATTGCACGTTATGAGAAAATTTGTCACTTTGTTTTATGGGATTGTGATAGTGGTTTCTAAAGGCATTAGAAACAGAAGGTTGGGAAACTCTATGGACGATAATACTTCAGAAGCATTTAATGGAGTATTCCAAATGTCACCTTTCCAGTATTAGTCAAGATATACCTTATGAAAATAGTTTTGTAAAATATTTTATCCTACATATGCCAACCTATGACATTCTTGCCATAGAGGGAGTACAGAAAAGGTTCACCAGACTGATTCCTGGGATGTCAGGACTTTCATATGAAGAAAGACTGGATGGACTCGGCTTGTACTCGCTAGAATTTAGAAGCTTGAGGGGGGATCTCATAGAAACTTACAACATTCTTAAGGGATTGGACAGGCTAGATGCAGGAAGATTGTTTCCGATGTTGGGGAAGTCCAGAATAAGGGGTCACAGTTTAAGGATAAGGGGGTACACAAAATGCTGGAGAAACTCAGCGGGTGCAGCAGCATCTATGGAGCGAAAGAAATAGGCAAAGTTTCGGGCCGAAACCCTTCTTCAGACTGAAGGGGAATAAGGGGTAAATCTTTTAGAATCGAGATGAGAAAAAAAAATTTCACACAGAGAGTGGTGAGTCTCTGGAATTTCATTTCGGAGTCACGTGAGTGACTTCGTGAAGAACCCGCCAGCACGCATGCGCACCATATCGTCGCATCGCGTTGCTGTCGACGGCTGGCGGTGGGGTGCGCTCCCCGCCAGTCCTTCATAAGGGACCGCTAAGGTAAGCCTGAAGAAGGGTCTCGACCCGAAACGTCGCCTATCTCCTTCGCTCCTTAGATGCTGCTGCACCCGCTGAGTTTCTCCAGCTTTTTGTGTAACCCCCTTATACTAACCTTAAGTTGGTTGGTCCTTGCTGCGAGTACTTTTTGTCTTTCAGCAAGGGCATGGACGGGAGTTTGAGAGGCCGAAAGACGTCCGTCCGGAGTCGCCGGCCACCTGTCCCGGAGCCCTCATCATCGGCTGCACCTGCGAGACAGGCCAGGAAGAAGGCGGGGAAACCCTGGAGCCCTGTTGCTGCAGGACCGGACCCGCTGACACACCGCAGCTCCGGGGAGGAGTTCGAGGAGCAGGATTGCGGTGTGCCGCCGGAACAGGCAGACCCTGCCTCCGCATTGAGGTCGCCAACGGGCCCGTTGGCGGCCTTGGGCAAGGGTTCGCGTGCGGCTGCACGGCCCTTCTCCCTCAGCCCTCGGAGAAGAGGGAGGGATGGAATCCGGAAGCCTCACCCTTCAGGGGCAAAGGCATCACCTGCCGCCAAGCAGCGGACTGGTGTAAAGGCGGGACTCAAGTCCACTGTGAGGTCCAGTGTTGACTCCCCAACCACCGACGCCGGGACGGGTCATTTGGGTGGAGTCCCGCCACGGTCGCCAAGTCCCCCATGGATGGGAGGACGAGACCATGCGTCGGCAAGGTCCACGATGTGGGCAGCCGGCAAGCCCGCGCGGGCGTCGGGTCACCGTGCTGAGGCATTGGGTGCCGACTCTCCGCCGCGTTTGCCCTCCGTGGCAGCGGCATTAGGCTCCACCAAAAGAAGGCGTTTGAACACACCTCCCGCGCGGGAATCGCTCAGCTTTGCTGCGGCGGCTGGCAGCGACAACTTCCGGCACCGGGTTCACCTCGATGAGGTGCGGGCCGATGAAAGGAGCCTCAGCAGTATTTCAGAGCATGAGGACTCCGACCGCCCGAGTGGTCAGGGCGAAGGGCGTATTGACCGTATGGAGCGGCTATTGGAGCTCCTTTTGCACAACCAACAGCAGGAGGCATCCAGCATCAAAGGGCACAGGGAGGTTTCACCAGCATCAACAGCCAGCCTGAGGCAGCCAGAGGAGGAGGAATTTGCAGACCCTACACCGGTTCCATCGGAGGTGCCGCCGGAAGAACTCCTTGATGTGGCGGCGAAATTTGCTTCTCCGGAGACAGCGGGACTTCCCCTCAACCCCAAACTGGCTGCCACCGTGGACTTCCTCACTAACCGCCAGCTCCAGGAGGAAGTTCTCTCACAGGCCATCAACCGGCATAAAGCCCCATCCAACTGCAACTCCCTCAACGTGCCCGTGGTCAATACGCCGATCTGGGGCAACATAGGCACAGCCATCAGAACTCAGGAGATAAAACTCCAACGAATCCTGAGGCTGCTCACGGCTGGAATCACCGCGTTTGCGCGGTCGGTGGATGGTGAAGACCTCAACCTAGAGCAGGAGGATGCTCTCGCGCTGCTCTGTGCCACGCAGCACGAAATAAATGCCTTTAGAAAAAGCAGCATCCGCCCCATGCTCAACCCAAAATTTGCTGGGTTGTGCAAGGCGCCTCCTCCACCACCGCCCAGACAGCTGTTCGGGGAAGACCTCCTGAAGAGGGTTAAGGAGCTGGATGACCATGCCAAAACGGTGGGACTAATGCGGTCTCAGATCGCCCCCAGGCCGCCGGCCATAAAAGCGTCATTTATTCGGCCACGAGGCCCTGTCCCCAGACCGACACGGACCTACGCTCCAGCTCCACCTCGCTACCAGCAGCCCCAGCAGCCGCGGCCTTTTTTAGGGCAAGGCCCGCAGCGGCCTCCGTGGAAGATGCGGACACCACAGCACCAGCCCAACCCAGCACCTCCACGACCCGCCAAACATGTCAGGGACCGCCGGTAACCAGGGAGGTAAGGCGGTCTGGTTTTCATGTACCTGTGTGTTTAACTTCACATGTTGGTGGGCGCCTTCGGTTTTTCTTGGAGGCATGGGAGACTATCACTTCCGATAAATTTATTTTACACAGTATTCAAGGTCATGAAATTGAATTTATTAACGGCAACATTCCTCCATCCCAGCATATGCCCAATCGGACATTTACACTGTCTGCCGTTGACCAGGCAGCAGGCTGTGCTGAGATCTTAAGGTTAGAGAAAAAAAGGTGTGATAGAAAAAACTATACACGAACCAATTGAATTTGTATCAAATATATTTACCAGGCCCAAGAAGGATGGAGGATGTCGGGTTATTATTGATCTGACCCATTTGAATACTTTTGTAACATACACCCATTTCAAAATGGACACTTTCGAAACAGCCAAGTCATTGATTTCTCATGGCTGCTTTATGGCATGCATTGATTTAAAAGATGCATACTATTCTGTATCCATTCGGAAACACCATAGGAAGTTCTTAAAATTTGTCTGGATGGATCAACTCTGGCAATACAGGACTTTGCCAAATGGGCTTACTACAGCCCCTAGATTGTTTACTAAATTACTGAAACCCATTATGGCCAGGCTACGGAAGCAACATCATGTAGTGATGGCCTATTTGGATGATATATTGATTATTGGCAACACCCTGGAGTCGGCTGAACAGGCAGTCTCAGCCACTGTGGCAATTTTTCAGCAAATGGGGTTTATTGTCCATCCAGATAAGTCGAAGTTCTGCCCTTCACAGGTTATGGATTATCTGGGGTTCACGGTGGATTCCAATCGCATGAGGGCCAACATACCGGCTAACAAGGTTGGGGATGTCACCCAAGTATGTCAGGATTTAGCCTGCGCCAGTATACCATCAATTAGGCAAACTGCTAAGGTGATTGGCAAGATCGTAGCATTGTTTCCAGCAGCTCAATACGGGCCTTTGCATTATCAAAATTTGCAAAGATTTCCGCGTTAAAACAGAACGCCGGTCATTTCGACAGATCAATGCAGCTGCCTCTTAAAGCTAAGAATGAGTTACAATGGTGGGTGGACCATATTAGTGAGTCATTTAAACCCATTATTGTGCCCAATCCGATGGTATACTTGCAAACCGATGCAAGTTCCTATGGCTGGGGAGCTACGGACAACTGCTCTAGTTGCGGGGGCAGATGGGACACCCTTGAATCTCAGGGTCAGCACTTCAGGCTCAGCACTTCAACTCCCCCTCCCACTCTGTATCCGACCTCTCGGTCCTGGGCCTCCTCCATGGCCAGAGTGATCAACACAGCAAGTTGGAGGAACAGCACCTCATATTCCGCTTGGGGAGTCTGCATCCTCTGGGCTTAAACATTAAATTTTCTCAATTCTGTTAACCCAGACTGCCTCCCCCCCACCTCTCCCTCAGCCCTCTGGCCCTGACATTCCTTCTCCATCTCCCCCCCCCCCCACAGTCGCACTAGCTTCTCATTTTCACACCACAAACAGCTTACAATGGCCTGCTTCCTTTATCACCAATACTTTTTTGCATATCTTTCACTCATTGTTCCTTATCTCTCCACATCACTGTTTATATCTCTCATTTCCCTGATCCCTGACCAGTCTGAAGAAGGGTCTCGACCCGAAACGTCGCCTATCTCCTTCGCTCCTTAGATGCTGCTGCACCCGCTGAGTTTCTCCAGCTTTTTGTGTAACCCTTGAATCTACTATGTTGTTGTCACAAGGGATAAACTATTTGGAGATGCTTGCTGCATTTCACGGACTTCGAGCTTATTGTTCCAATCTTACTGACGCTCATGTCCGTATCCAAACAGACAATACCACTGCGGTGGCATATTTAAACCATATGGGCGGTACCAGGTCAATTTCATGTGATACAATTTGGCTCTGGTGTATTCAACAGAATATTTGGATTTCAGCTACCTATTTACCAGGTGAGCTCAATACTGTGGCGGACACCAGGTCACGCAAGTTTAATGACAACATCGAGTGGATGTTGCATCCTCAAATCTTCGCTAAAATTACAGCCAAATTTGGTGAACCGGATATCGACCTCTTTGCGTCACGGTTGAACCATCAGGTACCAACATACGTTTCGTGGGAACCAGATCCTGGGGCAATGGCGATGGATGCATTCTCACTGGACTGCGGGAAATGGTTTTTCTATGCATTCCCCCCATTTTGCCTCATCAGTCGGGTATTGCGGAAAATCCAGATGGATGCTGCTAAGGGCATTCTTATTATACCCGACTGGCCTACGCAGCCATGGTATCCGGTGGTCTTTGACATGATCAGTCAGCCTTGGGTCCTCTTAGGGGGTTGCCCACAATTGGTCACTCACCCTGTGTCAGGGGAGCCACATCCCTGCCATAGCTATCTGAATTTGTTGGCTTGCAGATTCTAAACCGGCCATTACTGCAGTATGGCCTATCACCCAGAACTATGGATACCATTGGAGCGTCGTGCCGAGAGTCCACCAGGCGGCGATACCTCTCCCACATCCGACAATGGGAAGCCTACTGCAGCCGCTCTCAAATCACATATGACGATGCATCCATAGCCGACGTATTGGAATTCCTCGCGGGGTTGCACCATGATGAACACTTGAGCTACAGTGCCATCAACAGCGCCAAAAGCGCGCTGTCATTCTACCTCAATATTGAGGTAGGATCCAACAGGCTAGTGTCCAGACTCATGCGGGGTATATTCAATATGAATCCGCCTAATGTGCAATGTAGTTACCTTTTGTTACATTTGAAATGGCCATGATGGGTGAAAATGTTCTCTTGTAACATCTTAAGAACGAGTTGTAAAGAATTGATAGGAAGTGAATTGAAGCTTAACATTTTCCAAATAATCACATTGCAGGACAGTTATTCTGGAAATGTGTATGTACACTGAAATATCTGTGCCACAGATATTTTGCTTCCATTAGCACCAATAGCACTGGCAAGCTTACAGTATATGCAAAGTAAAGTTCAGAGGGTTAATTTTCTGATGGTAGAGTATTTTCCAAACATTTAAAACAAGTAGAGGCCTTGGTTTCCAAACAAAGATTCTTTCTTCCTTGAGAAGTACAAAGTGACCCCGTAGATACTAGGACTTACTGAGCACCTATTATGGGTGTAAGGCTCAATGGATTTGCAAATTGTGTCCCCGGCACATGTTTTAAACCCTTTTCCAAATTGGAATTGCGGCAATCAGTTTCTCAAAAGTCAACCTGATGATTATTAAGGGCCTGTCCCACTTGGGCGACCTAATCTGCGAGTTCTGGCGAGTTTGCCCTCGACACATACTCGCAGCATGGTCGACACACGGTCATAGGAGGTGTTCATAATTTTCCTTCATGCCCGAGAGTGGTCTCCGTGTACTCGAGGCCTCAGCTAGGTCGTGGCGTTTTTTTCAATTTGTTAAAAAATGCCCACGAGTAAAAAAAGGTCGCCATGGAAAAAATCTATACCTTTTTTTACTCGTAGGTTTAGTCGTAGTATGTTGTAGTAGGTATGCATGTAAACTCGCCAATTAGGTCGGCCAAGTGGGACAGCCCCTTTAGACCTTCACTTCATTGAAGCCAAAATACTCAACACGTTGTTCCCATTTCAATATCTATAAAATGAATAAACATAACAAACATCACAAGTATAAATATTGCTAATATTTCGTAAAGTCTACCCAAGAGCATTCAATTTCAATGTTCACTGGTTCATTCGATTCATGTATTATTTTCCAAGCTCCATAGTTTAAATTGGAGTTAAACTTGAAAGATTTAATATTTCAAATCGTTAGAGGAAATGGCCAATCAAAGATGCAGGATCATGTTTTTACAAGATTCTGAAAAACATTTCCACATTCTTGAATGAATGTGCACAGCACTGATATACAATCATCCTCAGGGCATCTCACAGGACTGCAACACTCATGAATCACATTTGAAATATAATCCTTATTGTTATATTCAGAAACACTTTACATCAGGAAAATTTCACTAATAGTAAATGACATTAAAGGCCAGCTAATTGGTTCTTTATGTGGCAAGGCTACTCCAGGACACCAGGAAATTGTTTGCCCTTATTTTTGAATAGTTCCTGAGGAATGTTTACTTTCTGCTAAATGGGTAGACAGCATCTCAGTTTAACATTCAGGAAAAAAGATGCATTAAAAGATCAAATCAGCTTGTGTATATTTGACAGTCCCACCAGCAAGCGCCTGCATGCAGCAAGCGCGACCAAACCGGCAGCAGGGGCCGCACGGATCGGGTGAGTGGTGCAACGTGGCGCAAAGTGAGACGAACTTGGAGCGAAGTCTTAAAGGTAAGTTCGCCAGGACGGGGAGGGACACACAGAGAGGGGCACAGAGGCACACACAGAGAGGGCCACGGAGCCACACACAGAGAGGGTCACGGAGACACCTACAGATAGGGTCACGGAGGCACGACGTCGAGGCAGTGTGTAATTTGTCGAGGCGACAGCGAACCGACAAGCCGTTGCCGCGCGGAATTTTTGAACATGGTCAGATTTTCGGAGCCCCGCGCGATGTCGGGACGAACTCCGCACAATTCCGCACGGCTCCGGCGATCGAAGTGGGACCGGCCCCGCGACGCCGGACGGCTCAAGCAACCACGTTAGGTCGCGCTCATCGCATGGAGTCGCATGCTGGTGGGACAGGCCCTTAACATATAGAAATGTATAATTTAAAGCGTAATAGTGTTAGCAGTGGTGTTCACGCCTCCGATGTTGTGGAATTAAGTTTATTCCAAATTGACGTTCCTGCTGTCATGCTGAGGGACTGCTGCACAGATGGAGGCATATTCATTCAAATAGGAATGAACTGATATCCTTGGATTTCTTTCTGTTGGAGATAAACAATCCCATGGAGTACCTGAAATAATTCAAAGAGGTTAGAACATAGAACAGTGCAGCCTAGGAGCAGGCCAGACGGCCCACAATGTCCATGCCCAACATAATGCCAAGTTAATCTCTTCTGCCTGCATCTGCCTCCATATCCCGACTAGCCAAGTAGATGGAGAATCAACTTCATAGAAGGAAGCAGAGCGCAATAGCGGAGGGTTGTTTATTGGACTGGAGACCTGTGGCTAGTGGTGTACTCGTCAGGGATCCCTTGGGGATTGTGGCTACACTCATGGCTGTTTGTAAATTATATGGAGTTTACAAACAGATATGGAGTTTATTGCAGATAAATGTGAGGTGTTGTATTTTGGGAAGTCAAACCGGAGCTGGACCTACATAGTAATTGCGGTGGCCTGGGGAATGTTGTACAGCAAAGGGATCAAGGAGTGCAGGTACATGGTTCCTTGAAAATGGCATCACAGGTAGATAGGGAGGGCAAGACGGCTTTCAGTACATTGTCCTTCATCAATCAAGGTACTGAGTATTGAAGTGTTAAAGAAGGAACTGCAGATGCTGGAGAATCGAGAGTTACACAAAAGTCTGAAGAAGGGTCTCGACCCGAAACGTCGCCTATCTCCTTCGCTCCTTAGATGCTGCTGCACCCGCTGAGTTTCTCCAGCTTTTTGTGTAACCTTACTGAGTATAGAAGTTGGAATGTAAGATTACAGTTGTACAAGGCGATTGATACATTTGATAGGCCACATTTGGTGTATTATTAATAGTTTTGGTCATCTTGCTATAGGAACGATGGTGTTAAAATGAAAAGAGTGCAGAGAAGATTTACAAAGATGTTGCCAGGACTTGAGGTGTTGAGGGCCTGAGCCATAGGGAGAGGTTAGGCAGACAGGACTATATTCCTTGAAGCACAGGAGGATGAGGGGTGATCTTATCAAGGTGTATAAGATCATGAGGGGAATAGATAGGATAAATGCACAATCCTTTACCCAGAGTAGGGGAATTAATAACCAGAGGACATAGGTTTAAGGTTTAAGGGATAATTTAACAGGAACCCAAGGACAAACGCCTTCACACAGAGGGTGGTGGGTATATGGAATGAGTTGCTGGAGGAGGTAGTTGAGACAGGTGCAATAACAACATTTAATATGGAATTTGGGCCGGTATATGGATGGGAAAGGATTGGAGGGTTATGGACCATACGCGGGCTGGTGGGATTAGTCTAGATGGAACATCTTGGTCAGCATGAGCATGTTGAGCTGAAGGCCCTGTATCAATGATATGATTCTATGACTCTAAGATAGCAACAAAAAGATAGATAGAGAGGGTTTGGTTGGGGGGTGGGGGAGGGTGTAATAGATGTGGTGCAAGTTTTAAAAGAAAAATACTACTTCAACCAGTTTATTTGTCCTTTTACTGTAAATTTATTGTAATACTTAAAGAATTATCTTCTCAATTCAATGCAAATGTGTTGTCATTTCACAACGCACCGTTTATTTATTTTTTGTGCAGAGAAAATCTTGTAGTTGTGTAAGACCAAATAAAGAATGTTCAGGAATAAAATAACTTGTGTTTGTAAGGAATATTGACCTGGGTCTCCTTGCTTTTTTTGTATGCTGGGCCTCCATGCTCTTTGTAGAAACAGAAGTTATGAGCTGCTGGACTCTCAATAGAGAGTCCTTTCCATGAGTCACTATAATTGGACGCAGAAGACCAGAGATGGCTGGCATCTGTAGATGATTTCAGCGACTGTAAATCACTTGTTTTGATGCTACATTGGCACCCTGCCAAAGTTCCCCTTTTTTCAGAGACACAGAAAAATAAAGATAAATGGGAGGACTCCCTAAGTTTATTAGTTCTGTTGTGTTTTTCAATGGTTTATTTCAGTTTAATTACTGAAAATATGCAAACTGCTCATATACTTGCTAAATAACATCATTACTCTTGGCTAATTTGCTGAACCGTAGAGTATAGTGAGTTGAGGCCACCTTTCTATCTTCTTCCAAATAGACACAGTTTGCTTGAAGTAGTTTATTCGGGCACTATCTGCACGCAAATGGCCCTGTTCCCCCCCCCCCCCCCCCCCTCCAAATACATGTCCTAATCAAATCACAATTAATGAGGGTGTCAGGGAAATGCAGTCAGTGAGAGGGAGGCATGACAATGCAAGAAAATATGGACAGAAATGAGAAGTTGGAGAATGCAGTAGGCACAAATGTTCTCAAATCATATGCAGGAACTAAAGGGTAAATTGTGTGGATGCCAAAAGTTGTAAGTGAAGGGTTCAACATTTCAATGTGTGTTGCCAGCCAGGAAGACTAACCCAGAAACACACATTAGAATAGAATCCCATAAAGTGAGAAAAATGATGAGACAAGCTGAGAGGAATGAAATTTATATTGCAGGGCGGAAACATAATAATCAATGGTCATATAAAATGCTATAATCAATGGATCTGACAATAATACCCGACACAGATTGTTATACAATATTATCACGCATGTGCTTATTATGCTCATATTAAACTCTTAAGTCTGCTATTTTGGTTCACACCTCAATCAAAATAACAGACGGTGAAATTGGATACAGATGTTCTTTTGTGCAAAGTTTTTTGTGAGATAACATTGCATGGTGCAATACAGTCTTAAATCATTTTTATTAATATTATATCTGCACTAGCACTGCCCTAAGGATGTTTTATTTTATTAATGAAATAAATTGTTGGTCATTACTACGGACCTAAACAGGAGATTTCTCTGTTAAACGTGTGCAGCGAAAACAGAAACTTGCTTATGTTTTTCTCAGCACAATCCGAAGGTTGGCTTCCATTCTTCATGGTATTGAACTCACAGTTCAATTCATTAGATTTATATTCATACAAAAATATGGAGGAATGGTTTTATGTCCTGGTATTACATCAGGCTGCATAACATTTTACAAAACTAACCATATTGGAGTTCTGCTTAATAAGGTGGTTAATCAAACATGGCTAAAGATTGCAGCAAAGATCATTATTAATGCTGAATCACTGCTTCAGGACAATGTCTCGGCATTCCAGTCCAATATAATCATCATCCATAATAATGCTTGTTTAATTGTTCTGAACACTGTTAAAGTGCTGACATAAATAACAATGAATATTGGGGAATTCCTTAGATCTTCGTTTCCATTGTCCAATATATAAATATTCCTACTGTATCCTTCTTTATTAGCTTATCTGGAAAATGTTTCCACGCACGCACCATTCTTTAAATAAATAAATGATTCCAAATATTTGTTTTTGCATTTTCCACTATTGAAATAAATATCCTCTTCCTCCATTGCATTGCCATAATTTGAAGTTACATTCTCAGCTTAATTTGATCATAACTTTTAATATTGAAGAATTTTGAAATGCCTTTTACATTGCTTTTTTATGAAAGAAACTGCAAAACTTGACTGCTCACTCCCATCCCCTCTTACAGATACACAATTAAACAAGACAAAAGTGATCTTCCATACTTCAAATGTAAAACATTTAAAATATTTGATGGTTAAACATTTCATTTCAGGAGATGGGAAAGGACCGTAATGGGATGTGCTTTCCGTAGATTGTCATAAATACAATGGATCATATCAGCACTAACAATGTGCGAAGGATTTTCATAAGAAACTCACTTCCTCCAACTCGCCAACATTCAATACCACAACTGCAGTTTGGACTAAAGTGTGTGAAATCGCAGAGACAGGTGTTATGTGCAGTCCTGTCATAAACATGATTTATTCGTCAGGGTCAGATAGACGATGTACCCTCTGATGTTCTAAGGTAGTCTACATCTCAGCCAACACAAGCAGATAAAGTTACTAGCACACTTGCACCTAAGACCTCTGGTTGAAATGCGTGACAAAACAGCACGCTGAGATCAATAGGGATGAATATGTTTTAAGTTTCCTTTTTCAAGACAATTTTATGGTACTATCACTAGTGGAGATTAAGAGCAAAGCTGTGCAATTTATTCTCGACAGTCCGAATTCAATTTCATTTTTTGAATTCCACATTTATATCTAACCTCGTGAAGATATATCATTGGCAAAGTCTAATCGGGTTAAACACCAATTAAATATTTCCTACATTGAAATAAAACTGTGTTCAGATTTCTGTCCACTGCTATCTACTGATTCATGGCAGGGTACATTGGGTGCGCTGACGTTTTCATACTTAACCCAACAGTAATTTCTTCATTTGTAAACCCAAAATAAATGTCAAGAATAGTCATGGATGCTGGGGCAAGAGAACCACAGAAAAACGCTTCCCCACTAGAGATCCTTATGTTAACATTTTCCACCAAGGAGTGAATTGATTGGGAATTAATTTGGGTCATAGAAGCGTAGAACCCAATTCTCAAACATCTGTCATTACCCCGATAAAGATGGACTAATCGTCACAGGCTAGGGAAACCCTTTTAATCTACCCAAACCCATGTTTATTAATCATTGCATCCCTCAATCAGATTTAACTTTGTATATTTATTTCTAAGTGTATACCTGACAATATACAAACCTTGATTAGATTCCACCCCATAATCTGGAAACTATTAGGGCAGATCATGCTGTTGTCTTATAGGTGGATCCCTGACAGTGATGCCACAGCGCTTGTGCCAGTGCTTTCCAAATATCTGCACCATGGGGATATCAGGGACAATTGGCGATCCAATATGCAATGAAGAAAACAAAACAATTAGATATGGGTTGATTAATGTAAGTGGTGATTTCAACCTGGGCAGAAAGTGCACAAAATTCATCATCTTTTGCCTTTCTCACTTCGGGTACAAGAATTGCAATTTGTCGAACAATTTGATAGAGAGATAGTAGCAATGTTACAAGATTTTGAGATTTTAAATATCAAGTCTGCAATTTATCCCATCAGATAAAGCATAAAAAGAAGTTTAATTTGACACCTAATTTACTTTCATATATTCAGTATTAAGAAAGTTATGGCCATTTTCATACTCGGAAATTAGCATCTTGTTCCCAATTGCCTTTCAATTGACTGAACTCAAAAGCTGTGATCTGGAACAGTTAAAAGCCCATAACTTTCTTAAAAATTTAGAGAGCTCAATGAAATTTTCAGTTATTATAGATTGAAGCATTCTGAAACAAATATGAAACAATCTTACTTGGATGACCTGAAATTAAAGCATATAATTAGTTAGTTATCTAATTGTAGCTAATTACAAAATTCAATGAGTAGATCTAAACATCTATCCATTTCTTAAGAAAAGATAAACTTTTTTTAAATTGCCTAAGTGTCCAAATAACATTCACACAATAATCCACAATATAACATAATTTTTAAATCTCATTTTCATGAATTTCTGGCCAAATGGAAGGAATTTAGTGTTTGATTCCTGTAAATTAATGGCCATTTAAATCAACTAATGAGTGGGTTTTAGCGGAATGCGGTGGATTGGAACGTCGGTAGGAAAAATACTGTTTGTTCATACATTTTTTTGGACCCCATTTCGCAACATGAAAATGTTATTAAAGCCTCCCGAAAAACCAACTTTTAATATAAAAATAACTATTTACCTTTTTTTCTCCCCTACGTAAAATCCTTCCGGTTGTCAGCGCTCACGGCTTTTGAAGTTGATTTTTAAATTACTCTAGTTAATAAATAATTTAGAGTAATTTAAAAATACCTTCATTCATGAAATGTCGGTGACGATTTTTCTTCCGCAACGAAATCGCCCGACATTGATCGATTTTCCCTGCCTGTGGAAAAACGGCACTTTAAGCCCGCCCCTCTCTGAAAGGCGCCAAAGTCGCGCACACGGGGAGCGGCAGAACTGCAGCGCTGGTCAAGGTAAGTTTTGTAACATACCTAGAGATAGAAAAGAGTCATTACAATGAGACAAACTAATGTGACATAACTGCTTTAACTCAGGAAATTATATAGGAAAAGATAGAATTTAGCTTTTAAGCAGAACATAGGGAAATTAAGCATCTGAGTGGCTTCCAACAGGGTGGGAGGGTGGATTGATTAACCTAAGTGTCACTTCCAGGAACTGGGATGGGACATAATTTCTGCTGTAGAATACAGAACAATTTAAAATATGCATGTGTATTTAAAGTTTACATTCATTAGTAGGGAAGAAAACTTTAATATTGTAAAGAAGGATTATTTATTTTGTGGAGCATAAAACATTAATCACTGGTGATGGACCAAGACAAATGGAATATAAGAATATAATAAATTGAAGAAGGGCCATCTATTGCATCCCTCCCACTATTCAGTTAGGTCATGGTTGATATTTTACCGAATTTCCTAGTCTAATCATCTCTTGATTCCTTTCATCTCCAAAAATAACCAACCTCTCCCTCGAACATTGCTCTATAAGAATTGTGTGTGTTGCAATGAGATCACCCATTCCTTCTCTCCAGGGCTGCTGCCTGTCCCGCTGAGTTACACCAGCTTTTTGTGTCTATCTGCCTGTTTTGAACCTCGTCGTGAGTTGAATTTTACTCCTGAGATTCTCCCAAAAGCTTGGCCAACTTTTCACCTTGAATCAAAATCAGCATCCATTGGTTTGCTGTTGAACTTTCAATATGTACAAAATAACTGCTCTATTTTCCTGCTTTAGAACAATAACCACAATAAAATACTTTTACCATGAGCGTGTGAAAAGGCATTATAGGAACCTTGGTCTATTGAAATAGCTAGTCTTATGGGACAGCCACATGGAGTGCAAAAATTAAACCAGGATTTCATACTCTGGATTTTCTGTCAAGAGTAGCTGGTTGAGTGATAGAGCACTTTTGATAGCTGACATTTCTATGTTGACTGGCAATATAATAAGACATATCTTATAACCTGACAAAGCAAGTTGGCTAGGTAGACAAAAGTGCTGGAGAAACTCAGCGGGTGCAGCAGCATCTATGCAGCGAAGAAAATAGGCAATGTTTCGGGCCGAAACCCTTCTTCAGACTCTGATACCTGGACATAGATTCTATAGGAACTGTCTGTGATCGTTGGGGGATTCATTATTGACCTTTAGTCATTAGTCTCGCATGTGGATGGTCTTTCCATTCAGAATTTTAGTGTGCTACATTCATTTCTTCAAAGTCAAAATACTGCAGATGTTGGGTATCTAAACTGAAACAGATAATGCTGTAAATGCTCATCTGGCTGTGCAGCACCCAGGAAGAGAAAAACAGTTAACCTTTCAAATCAATTGTCTTTATCAGAGCTAATCAGATGGAAGATCACTGACTCTGTTAACTTAATTCTTCTCACTACAGATTACACTAGGCCTGCTGAGGATTTACAGCTTTAAATTAACTACTTCTAACTTTCCGCTAATTGAATATAGTGAATCCTTTTCTTATCCACAGCAATCCTTAAGGGCCTGTCCCACCAGCATGCGATTCCATGCGGTGAGCGCGACCAAACCGGCAGCGGGGGCCTCGTGGAGATCGGGTGATCCCCGTACAGGGCCCGTCCCACCAGCATGCGCCTGCATGCGGCAAGCGCGACCAAACCGGCAGCTGGGGCCGCACGGAGGTCGGGTGAGTGGCGCAATGCGGCGCAAAGTGAGGCGAACTTGGAGCGAAGTCTCAAAGGTAAGTTCGCCAGGACAGAGAGGGGCACACAGAGAGGGGCACAGAGGCACACACACAGAGGGCTATGGAGCCACACACAGAGAGGGTCACGGAGGCACCTACAGATAGGTTCACGGAGGCACGACGTCGAGGCGGTGTGTAATGCATCGAGGCGACTGCGAGCCAACAAGCCGTTGCCACGCGGAATTTTTGAACACGGTCAGTTTTTCGGAGCCCCACACGTTGTCGGGACGAACTCCGCACAATTCCGCATGGCTCCGGCGATCGAAGTGGGACCGGCCCCGTGACGCCGGACGGCTCAAGCGACCACGTTAGGTCGCGCTCATCGCATGGAGTTGCATGTTGGTGGGACAGGCCCTTTAGAGGATTACTGGAGAAATTTAAAAAAAGAAAAGTCAACGTTGGACCTGACAGCCTGCACCCTGGTGTAAGACCTTAATGCAGGGATAATGAAAATATTGCCGATAATCTTCCTAAATTGTACGATGGGCCAAGAAAATTAATATGCAGTAAGTTCAAACTACTATGGAAGAAAAAGTAGGGAACAAGTACAACCAGTTAGCTGCTGGGAAAATATTGAATGTGGTAACAGAACACCTTCAATGTAAACACTTCCCTTTATGTAAAACCAACAGAATTTGCCAAATCATTTTGATTATTTTTACATATCTAACCGTTACTGGTTTATAGAATACTTAAGATTGATAAGAGTGAATATGTGGGATGAGAATATGGTATATATGCATATTTCACAAGGACTGGATAAGATGCAAGATAAAAGCCTGTTATATAAAATAACGTCCCACCAGATCAAAAGTAATTTATACTGGCACAGGAACAGACCTTGTGACCAACAATATCTGTGCTGAACATGCTGCCGTTAAACTAATCCCTTCCTGCATGTGATCTATATCTCTCCATTCCCTATGTATTCGTGTGCCAATTTAAATCTCTTCTAAACACCACCACCATATCTCCTTCCACAACCACCCTTAGCAACGCATTCCCAGCACCCATCACATTTCTGTAAAAGACTTCCCCACACGTCTCCTTTACACATTCCCCCTCTAACTTTAAAGCTATACCCTCTAGTCCTTGATATTTCCACCCAGGGAAAAAAAGTTCTATCGATCCTATCTATGCCTCTTTTATGTTTATATACTTCTTTCATGCATCCCCTCAGCCTCCATGCTGCAGAAAAAACTCTCCTTATAGGTAATATTCTCTAATTAGTCTGAAGAAGGTCTCAACACAAAATGTCATATGTCCATTTCCTCCACAAATGCTGTCTGACCTGCTGACTTCCTCCAGCAGTTTGTTTATTTGGTGTTCAGCAGACTAGTAAACCTCTTCTGTACCCTCTCCAAAACCTTCATATCCTTCCTGTAATGGGACAACCAGAACTGCACGCAATACTCCAAATATACTGTAGCCCAAACAAGTTCTATAAAGTTGTAACTTGACTTTCGGATTCTTATACTCAATGCTCCAACTGATGGAGGCAAGCATGCAATACACCTTATTTGTCTATTCTCTATCCACTGTAGCACCACTTTCAGGGAGCTATAGACTTGGACCCCAAGATCCCTCTGTGCATCAATGCTGCTCGGGTCTGCATTAACTGTATACTTTGCCCTTACATTCAATCTGACAAGATGCAACATCACACCCTTGTTCAGATTTAACTCCAGCTGCCATTTCCCCACCCATATCTACAACTGATCTCAATCTTTCTGCGGCCTTCTTCACTGTCTCCATTTATTTTTGAATCATGAGCAAACTTACTAGCCATTTACATTTACATCCAAATCATTTATGTATATATCACAAACAACTGAGTTTCCAGCACAAATTCCTGTGGATCTCCACTGGTCACTAACTGGTTTCCAGCCAGAATAACATCCTACCGCACTACCTCCTGTACTCTATCAGTAAGCCAGTTCTGAATCCATGCAACCAAGTCAGTGCGGATCCCATGCAGCTTAATGTTCAGTATCAGCTTATTTGGAGTGACTTTAAATGCTTTACTAAAATGTATGTAAACAACATCCACAGTCCTACCCTCATCAATCACCGTTGTCACCTCCTCAAAATAAAAACTCAATCCAGTTTGGAAGGCATGACCTTATGATGAATCCATGATGTTTGTTAAAGAAGGAACTGCAGATGCTGGAGAATCGCGGGTTACACAAAAAAGCTGGAGAAACTCAGCGGGTGCAGCAGCATCTAAGGAGCGAAGGAGATAGACGACGTTTCGGGTCGAGACCCTTCTTCAGACTGCTATCCATGGATGAATCCATGATGACTGTCATAACTTGTTTGGGCTACAGTATGTTTGGAGTATTGCGTGCAGTTCTGGTTGTCCCATTACAGGAAGGATATCAAGGTTTTGGAGAAGGTGCAGAAGAAGTTTACCAGTCTGCTGATCTTATGACGAATCCATGCTAATTCATTATAAGGTCAGACTCTACCTTGCACACTGGATTGTATTTATTTTGAGGAGGTGACAGAGGTGACTGATGCTGACTGTCCCTAATTAGTCCATTCTCTTCCAAGAGAATAGTTGCGGACAAAGTTATAAAGGGCATAGATAACATGTATAGTAGGAAACTTACCCATAACAGAGGTATCAAAAACTAATGGGTTGAGGGTAAGGCATAAGAAGTTTACAACACAAAACTGTAAGTGCTGGAATAACAGCACTACGGTCAGGCAACATCTGTGGAGGGAATAGGCAGGCAACACTTCAAGCCAGGATCCTTCTTCAGATGTCAACAGTTCCTTGTGTCCAGGACTTTGTGTTTTGCTAAGATTTCAGCATGTTTGATGACATATCCCTCTGAGGTTAAAGGGGAATTTGTAGAAGAGCCTTTAAACTCTGGAGGTGATTGAAATCTGGATGGCATCACCTGAGTGTGTGGTGAAAGCAGGTACTCTCATAACAATATCTCATAAGAATGATCTCAATAAACGCTTAGATCACCAAAGCTCCGGACCAGGAACAGATAAATGAGATAGGTACTTAATGGTCGGCCGAAGGGCCTGTTTCAGTGCACTATGACTCCGTGACTGTACACTTCATCCCTTGCAGATTAGAAGAGCATTACTATATGGTTGTCACAGTTCTCAAACAATTACCATCTTTATTAATGACTTTGATGAAAGAAGAGATACGACATGTCCACGTGTGACAGTGATGCAAAACTAAGTAGGCAATTGAACTTCGAGGAAATTGAACTTCGAGGAAATCACGAAGAGACTACAAGGAATTATAATCAGGATGCATAGATGTGGAAGTACCGTATATCTCGGAGTCGAAGATGCTATTTTTTAACCCCTAAAATAAGGTCCGGAAAATTACCTGCGTCTTGGAGGCCGAAGGTTAGGTTGTTCATAGGCCTATAGGAAGTGTCTCTATACTATACGGCAATCCAATCATTTGTTTTGATGAGAAGCGACAACATGCGGTCACGTGCGGTTGATCTTCGCCACTTCAAACACCTGGTCGAAGCAGGGGCTTTATAAATTCTGTTCAGATTGTTTAACACTGTAAATTGTTTAACACTGTAAATTGTTTAACACTGCCCATATTATGGCATCCGGTGGGCGGCGCGATCTCGTCACAGTGGCCTCTGCAGTCCTTCTGTCTTTTTTTACTTTTTGTCTAGTTTGAGTGTAGTTAGTTTAGCTGGATATGTGTGGGGAGTGGGGGGCGGGGTGGGGGAAACTTTTTAAATCTTTTCCCTGTATGGAGGACCTGACCTTTCCTCTGTCGGGTCTCCGTTGTCGTTGGGGCCTAGCACCGTGAAGCGGCCTCCAACCGGACCAGGGGCTCCAGTCGCAGAGCCTGCAGACTACTCACCATCGTGGAGCTGGCCAAGTTCGGAACCGGAGGAGCTGTGGTGATAAGACTATATACATTATCCTTGTTTTATATGAAAACGATATGCAATGCAAATGGCACCCACAACGGCAATTTTTTTTTTCCAAATTTAGCAACTCAAAATGGTGGTGCGTCTTCGTCACTGGGGAAATACGGTAGATGTCAAGAGTGGGAAGAACAGGAAGGCAGATTATTATCTGAATGGTGTCAAGTTAGGAAAAGGGGAAGTACAACAAGATCTGGGTGTCCTTGTTCATCAGTCTCTGAAAGTAAGCATGCAGGTACAGCAGGCAGTGAAGAAAGCGAATGGCGTGTTGTCCTTCATAACAAGAGGAGTTGAGTATAGGAGCAAAGATGTCCTTCTGCAGTTGTACATGGCCCTAGTGAGACCACACCTGGAGTATTGTGTGCAGTTTTGGGCTCCAAATTTGACGAAGGACATTCTTGCTATTGAGGGAGTGCAGCGTAGGTTCACGAGGTTAATTCCTGGGATGGCGGGACTATCATATGTTTAAAGAATGGAGCGAATGGGCTAGTATACACTAGAATTTAGAAGGATGAGAGGGGATCTTATTGAAACATAAGATTATTAAGGGATTGGCCACCCTAGAGGCAGGAAACATGTTACCGATGTTGGGGGAGTCCAGAACCAGAGGCCACAGTTTAAGAATAAGGGGTAGGCCATTTAGAAATGAGATTAAGACATTTTTTTTCACCAAGAGAGTTGTGAATCTGTGGAATTCTCTGCCTCAGAAGGCAGTGGAGGCCAATTTCGTTCAAACCTTTGTTTGTTTGAATGACAATAAAGGCATTCTCATTCTAATTCTAATTCTCTGTAAGCTTTTAAGAGAGAGTTGGATAGAGCTCTTAAAGATAGCGGAGTCAGGGGTATGGGGAAAAGGCAGGAACGGGGTACTGATTGTGGATGATCAGCCATGATCGCAATGAACGGCAGTGCTGGCACGAAGGGCAAAAGGCCTATTGTCTATTGTCTATTGTCTATAAGAGTGATTTATTGCCATATGTACTGACACGGAACAATGAAATTCTTACTTGTCGCAGCACAATAAGATTGTAAACACGGTACTCAATATGGTAAACAAACATTTTAAAATGTTCAATAAATAAAGGACCCAATAGAGTGCAAAAAACCCAAAATAAAGTCCCAAGTTCAACTAAGGCTGTTCATAGCTCAGAGTTTTGTTGGAGTTCATAGTGTTCAATAGAAACATAGAAACATAGAAATTAGGTGCAGGAGTAGGTCATTCGGCCCTTCGAGCCTGCACCGGCATTCAATATGATCATGGCTGATCATCCAACTCAGTATCCCGTACCTGCCTTCTCTCCATACCCTCTGATCCCCTTGGCCACAAGGGCCACATCTAACTCCCTCTTAAATATAGCCATTGAACTGGCCTCAACTACCCTCTGTGGCAGAGAGTTCCAGAGACCCACCACTCTCTGTGTGAAAAAAGTCCTTCTCATCTCGGTCCTAAAGGATTTCCCCCTTATCCTTAAGCTGTGACCCCTTGTCCTGGACCTTCCCAACATTGGGAACAATCTTCCTGCATCTAGCCTGTCCAACCCCTTCAGATTCTGGGAGTTTCTATAAGATCCCCTCTCAATCTCCTAAATTCTAGAGAGTATAAACCGAGTCTATCCAGTCTTTCTTCATAAGACAGTCCTGACATCCCAGGAATCAGTCTGGTGAACCTTCTCTGCACTCCCTCTATGGCAATAATGTCTTTCCTCAGATTTGGAGACCTGAACTGAACGCAATATTCCAGGTGTGCTCTCACCAAGACCCCATACAACTGAAGTAGAACCTCCCTGCTCCTATACTCAAATCCCTTTGCTATGAAAGCTAACATACTCATGGAATGTTGGTTAAGAAGGTTCAACTGTTGGGTATAAATGCAGGAATAGCAAGATGGATTCAACAGTGGCTGAATGGGAGAAGCCAGAGGGTAATGGCTGTTTGTCGGGTTGGAGGCAGGTAACTAGTGGGGTGCCTCAGGGATCTGTGTTGTGTCCTTTGTTGTTTGTCATGTACATCAATGATCTGGATGAAGGGGTGGTAAATTGGATTAGTAAGTATGCAGATGATACCAAGATAGGGGGTGTTGTGGATAATGAAGAGGATTTCCAAAGTCTGCGGAGTGATTTAGGCCAGTTGGAAAAATGGGCTGAAAGATGGCAGATTGAGTTTAATGCTGATAAATGTGAGGTGCTACACCTTGGCAGGACAAATCAAAATAGGACGTACATGGTAAACGGTAGGGAATTGAAGAATACAGTTGAACAGAGGGATCTGGGAATAACCGTGCATAGTTCCTTGAAGGTAGAATCTCATATAGATAGGGTGGTAAAGAAAGATTTTGGTATGCTAGCCTTTATAAATCAGAGCATTGAGTATAGAAGCTGGGATGTAATGTTAAAATTGTACAAGGCATTGGTGAGACCAAATCTGGAGTATGGTGTACAATTTTGCTCGCCCAATTATAGGAAGGATGTCAACAAAATAGAGAGGGTACAGAGGAGATTTACTAGAATGTTGCCTGGGTTTCAACAGCTAAGTTACAGAGATAGGTTGAATAAGTTAGGTCTTTATTCTCTGGAGCGCAGAAGGTTAAGGGGGGACGATAGAGGTCTTTAAAATGATGAGAGGGATAGACAGAGTTGACGTGGACAAGCTTTTCCCTATGAGAATAGGGAAGATTCAAACAAGGGGACATGACTTTAGAATTAAGGGACAGAGGTTTAGGGGTAACATGAGGGGGAACTTCTTTACTCAGAGAGTGGTAGCGGTGTGGAATGAGCTTCCAGTGGAAGTGGTGGCGGCAGGTTCGTTGGTATCATTTAAAAATAAATTGGATAGGCATATGGATGAGAAGGGTATGGAGGGTTATGGTATGAGTGCAGGCAGGTGGGACTAAGGGAAAAAAGTTGTTCGGCATGGACTTGAAGGGCCGAGATGGCCTGTTTCCGTGCTGTAATTGTTATATGGTTATATGGTTATACTATTCGCTTTCTTCACTGCCTGCTGCACCTGCATGCCTACTTTCAATGACTGGTGTACCATGACACTCAGGTCGCGCTGCATCTCCCCTTTTCCTAATCGGCCACCATTTAGATAATAGTCTGCTTTCCTGTTTTTGCCACCAAAGTGGATAACCTCACATTTATCCACATTATACTGCATCTGCCAAACATTTGCCCACTCACCCAGCCTATCCAAGTCACCTTGCAGTCTCCTAGCATCCTCCTCATAGCTAACACTGCCCCCCAGCTTAGTGTCATCCGCAAACTTGGAGATATTGCCTTCAATTGCCTCATCCACATCATTAATGTATATTGTAAATAGCTGGGGTCCCAGCACTGAGCCTTGCGGTACCCCACTAGTCACTGCCTGCCATTGTGAAAACGACCCGTTTACTCCTACTCTTTGCTTCCTGTTTGCCAGCCAGTTCTCTATCCACATCAATACTGAACCCCCAATGCCGTATGCTTTAAGTTTGTATACTAATCTCCTGATGATAATAGCCTGATGATCATTGGGAAGATGGATTATAACGTGAGACAATGTGAAATTATTCCTTTGGATTTTCTAAATTATTCCTATCGCTATATTTTAAATGACAAAAATCAAAGATATGTTGGCATTTATTGTGAGAGAGATGGCATACAATCTCCCGGGCCTGATCAGATACTGTATATCCGAGGACATTGTACAAAGCAAGAGAAGAAATTGCAGGAGCCTTGGTTGAGTTGGATAAACTATCGTCAGACATTAGTCCGGTGCCAGAGACTGGAGAGTGGCTTCAACTTACTGAAGCAGCAATTGTAATTGGAAAATATTAGATTCTCAGAGTGGTTATAATGATAGGTTTTCTTCATTTTGGAGAATCTAGAATTATTAAGCAGTTGCCTGGGATGAAGAATAAGTGATTGGCCATTCAAGACTGCCATGAGGGTCGACAAAGCTTGGCCCCAAATGGCTATGGTTGCTGAGTCTTTGAATATTTTTAACACTGGAATTGTTAAACTATGTGAGATTTGGTGGTGAATTGAGCTTGTGATATAGGATCAGTCATGATTTTCATGTAAAGCAGAACAGCCTCAAGGGATAACCTGACCTGCTCCTGCTATTTCTTATGGTCCAATAGTCCTCCAGAGTCTGCTCCTGTGCATAAAATGTGCCAGAATTTGAAGACACAGCGTGGGAAGGCTATTTGTTCACTCAGAACTGAAAGTGTGCCAAATACTGCAAGAAACATGTGTTATTTGACTGACAATGAAAATCTATCAGAATAAATGCTTGTTTCAAAAATATCATATCCCACCAGGCTACAGGTCACATGAGACGTGATAGTGCATTTAAAGGATGCGTGTAACCAGGTTTTTTTAGAATTGAGGCAACATGAGCAAAATACTAGATCACTGGACCGCCACAAAACTCATTGGCTTTGATTCCAAAGAACTATTGCATTTGTTTATTTATCATTAAACTTGTCTGCCTGCTCAGATGGATACAAGAGATCCCATCAAAAGGAACAAAAAATTGTCCTAGCCAACCTCTGCAGAGTAGTTGCAATTTTTTCTGAAATAACAATATAGGGCAACACGGTGGCGCAGCGGTAGAGTTGCTACCTTACAGTGCTTGCAGCGTAGAAGACCCGGGCTCAATCCTGACCATGGGTGCTGTCTGTACGGAGTTTGTACGTTCTTCCCGTGACCACGTGCATTTTCTCTGTGATCTTCGGTTTCCTCCCACACTCCAAAGACATGTTTGCTGGTTAATTAGATTAGATTAGATTAGATTATCCTTTATTGTCATTCAGACCTTTCGGTCTGAAAGAAATTTCGTTACCTTGCAGTCGTAACATATAATAAAAAACAAACGCATATTTAACATCCACCACAGTGAGTTCACCAGGCACCTCCTCACTGTGGTGGAAAGCAAAAGTCTTAGAGTCTCTGTCCTCCTCCCTCCCTGTTCTCCCTCTGCGCTGAGGAGATCCAGGCCTCTGATGTTGCCGTCCACCAGGCCCGCGGCCGAGCCTCATGAGCCGGGCTGCTGCCACCGCCGTCGCCGGAATGTCGGATCACCGCCACAGGGCCCGCCGCCGGAACGCTGGAGCACCACAGCCCACGAAAGCCTGGTCGCCGCTGGAGCTTTGTATAAGTGTAAATTGTCCCTAATGTGTGTAGACTTGTGTTAATGTGCGGGTATCGCTGGTCGGTGCGGGCTCGGTAGGCCAAAGAGCCTGTTTCCACGCTGTATTTTGAAACTTAACTAAACAAAAGATTGCGTTCAATAATAATGTTTTATTTAGGAAGTCACTTGAGTAATAGTACTTTGAGTTGTAATGAGAGACTAGTTAAGTGGGTCTGTTTGTCCTGGTGTGAATGAAGCTGAGGGGTGGCCTAATAGAGATTAATAAAATAATGAGGGATAAGGTGGAGGGTCGCAGTCTTTATCCAACAGTAGGTGTAAGGAGGGAGGGGACGTTTCTAAAAGGGATCTGAAGGGCAGAATATGGTGCGTATATGGAACAAGCTGCCAGTGGAAGTGGTTGAGGTGGGAACAACTACAACATTTAAAAGACATTTGGACATATTCATTAGAAAATAAAGGTTTAGAGGGATATGGACTTGATACAGGAAAATTGGACTAGCTTGGAATAGATTGATCTTGTTACTTCATCAGTCTGAAGAAGTGTCTCGACCCGAAATGTCGCATATTTCCCTCGCTCCATAGATGCTGCCTCACCCGCTGAGTTTCTCCTTTGTTACTTAAATGAATCACTTTGTTACTTAAATGAATCACTTAAAACTATTCTGCATTTCTTTGAAAGCCCATTTACACACAAAATGATTGGCAATTAACTAATTGCACAATCTCACTTGCACATCATCAGGACTTTCTTTAAATCAGGGCACCTAATGTACAATTTTCATTGTACAGTGTAAGTATAAGAGAAGGAGAAACAAGAGGAAGAGGAAAAGAAGAGGAAGAAGTCAGATTCTAGCATATAGATATCTCTCAAAATCCCCCAGGGATGCCAAATGGGATATACATTGCTCATCCCACAAAAACATCAGGACCACAGTATTCAGTCTTTGTAGAACGTCTTCATTTTCTGCATTCATATTCCTGAAGGAGAACATCAACTATTGCGACTGTACGCTCATTTTAATGGATGAGAATTCACAAGCCAGAAGTTAAGACACAATGTCTTGCTATTTAATTCCGGTTCCATGTTTGGAAGAGTTGTGTGCAATAGCAATTATTGTGATTTTGGATTTTTCTCATTTTGAAATCTGTAATAAAAACTGCAAGTGCTGGGTAGATCAGGCAGCAACAGTGTAGTGACAAGACTTGCTCTTGTTTGCCAGTCCCTTGAGGTCAAGAATGACAAAATTACTATTATAAAATTATGCCATTGACATACATAAATGCCTTTCAAGAACGGAGGTTTCTGCCTTTCATTGAGGGTAGCTTTCATCAGCACATGGACTCATTTATTACAATCACCAGAGCTCACCAACATTTCACATAGCATAGGATGACTTTACATTTTCTCAAACTGTTTTGTACCTTATGAAATAGTGTTCTACATTGGATACTACCTGCTTGGAATATCTACAAAAATGAATTAGAATTCAACGCGTCACAAACATTTATATCTGATTCCAATACATCAGGCTTGTTGTTAACTTGCAATTGCTCTTCCCCTGAAACACAAGGGTTTTTTGTTTTGCCTTGGCTCAGCTGATAGTTTTTGTCACTGAGAATTTAACCCACTCCGTGCAGATGGTGCTTCCAAGAATTAAGAGAGTTATAAATTGTATTCCTTCAATCAATTTCCAGAGGCTGAGCACTTGGATTAAATAACGTTTTAGAATGCAACCAACTGACACTAAATTTACAAACTTACCTAGAAATGGGATGAGATTGGTAGTAAGGCAGAATGGAAAAAAGCATAATTCATCAATTAGTTATGCTTAGGAATAAAGGTGCCTTACTTCCACTCCAGTTTCGAGGTGAAACTGATAGAGCCACTGTGGGCAGACAGACTCTACCATAGTTAAGGCAGGATTTGTCCCAACAGATGGAGAATTTGTGTGGTGGAATGCTCCTTCCATTGTTATGCTGGGTTTCTGTCTGTTCCTCATGTATTGCACGTATCTCAGTGCCATTGTACAGGAACAGGCCCTTCAGCTCACTATGGCACTGCGGACCATAATGCCAATTTAACTAATCCCATCTGCTGCCACATGATCCATATTTCTCTATTCCCTGCCTGTTCATGAATTCCTTTAAATGTTGCTATTGATTCTTCCCTGGCAGCATGTTCCAGGTACCCACCCCTCACAGTGCAAAAGTAACTGACCTCACGCATCTCCTTTAACCTTTCCCTCTTTCACTTTAAAACCATAACCTCTAGTTTTTGTCATTTCCATCTTGATATAAAGACTATCTACATTATCTACGCCTCTCATCATTTTATATAGTTCTATCAGGTCACCCTTCAGATTCCAACTTTCCAAAGAAAATTCCAAGTTTGTTCAACCTCTTCTCATACGTTATACTCTCTAATCCAGGCAACGTCTCAATGGACCTTTACTGCTCCCTCTATGAAGCCTCCACTTCTTTCCCACAGTGCGACAATGTACTCCAAATGTGGCCAAAGCAAATTGTTATACATACCGCTGCAAGATTATTTCTTAAGTTATAGGACTAGAATTAGACCATTCTGCCAAAAATGCTCTCAATACTCCAAACGCAGTCTGACCAGTGCCTTATAAAGCCTCGGCATTACATCCCTGTTGTTATATACCAGTCCTCTCGAAATAAATGCTACCATTGCATTTGACTTCCTTACTACCAATTTGACTTGCAAATTGAATTTTATCCTCAATGCTCCAAACAATGAAAGCACTCTGTCAGAATTCTATATCACTGTATCTGGTTGTGTGTCAATTACAATTCTCCGGTTTTAGGTAACGACTCCTCCCCCCCCCTCCCCCCCCCACACCCACCCTTTTCCCCCTTCTTCGTGGCCCACCTGGATGCACACCCATTTCTCCCTCTTTGCCTTAGCCCCATCTACGTCTCTTCCTCTGGCTCCACATTTCACCCCATATCTGACACTTTTTTGGCCTTTTTTCATCTCTGGCCTTTGTCCATTCATTTGACAATGAAACCCCTCACCTGTGCTCACCTATCACCTGCCAGTCCATGTCCCACTGCTCGTTCAGCTTTTCCCCCACTTCAATCAGTCTGGTCCGGACTCAAAATGTCACATATCCATGTCCTCCAGAGCTGCTGCCTGACCCGCTGAGTTATTTCAGGATTTTGTGTATTTTTGTGCCACAAAGCTATGCTAAAGAGCCCTAATAAATCCAAATCCAATTAAATCCTTTCCCAAAGATTTTCTTTAAATAATTTCCCATTCAGTCCCTAGGCTCCGAGAATCAAGTCCAAGCTGCTCCTACCTCTCCATGTAACCCTGGCCTGACAACATTCTTTTCTACCTTCATTGCACTCATAGAATCACAGAATGAATCAGCATGGAAACAGGCCCTTCGGCCTAACTTGCCCACGCCGGCCAACATACCCAGCTACACTATTCCCATAGCCTTCAGAGGCATTTGGCCCATATCCCTCCAAACCTGTCCTATCCATGTGCCAGTTTAACTGTTTCTTAAACGTTGGGATAGTCCCTGCCTCAACTACCTCCTTTGGCAGCTCGTTCCATACACCCACCACCCTTTGTGTGAAAAAGTTACCCCTCAGATTTCAATTAAATCTTTACCCCTTCACCTTAAACTGATGTTCTCTGGTCCTCGATTCACCTATTCTGGGCAAAATACACTGTGCATCTACCCACTCTATTCCTCTCATGATTTTATAAACCTCTGTAAGATCACCCCTCATCCTCCTGCACTCTAAGGAATAGTGTTCCAGACTACTAAACCCTCATAAAGCCTCAGCATTACATCCCTTTTGTTATATTCGAGTCCTCACAAAATAAATGCTAGCATTGCATTTGACTTCCTTACTACCAAATCAACTTGCAAATTAGCTCAGACCCACTAGTCTTGGCAACATATTCATAAATCTTCTCTGTATCCTTTCCAGCTTGACAACATATTTCCTATAACATGGTGCCCAGAACTGAACACAACACTCCAAATAAAGCCTCACCAAGGTCTTATACAACTGCAACATGACCTCCCAATCTCTATACTCAATACTCTGACTGATGAAGGCCAAAGTGCCAAAAGCCGTTTTGACCACCCTATCTACTTGTGACTCGACCTTCAAGGAGCCATGCACCTGTACTCCTAGATCCCTCTGGTGTTTGCAACTCATTGATGGCTTTCCTCCAGCAGGGTGACTAAAGCTATACACAATGTTCCGTGCGATCTCACCAATGTTTATACAATTGTAACATAACGTCCGAACTCCTGGCCAATGAAGGCCAGCATACCAAACACTTCTTCATCACCCTCTGTACTTCCTCTGATTGCATGCATAAATTCCACTCTTTTTCCTTGTTTGGCCCTACCCTTTCCTAAACTACCGTTCTGCTCCTAATACACACATATTCCATTTTGGGATTCTCATTTATTCTATTTAGAACCCCCAATTCATTGCTTAAGTCATTTCCTGCTTCCTTTATATTCCTCCCAGGCCTTGTCTGATTTCAGCTTCTGAAACCTTACATATACTTCCTTTTGCTATTTGATAAAATTTACAATATCTCCTCATCCATGGTTCCTGAATCTTGCCATCACAAAGAAACATAGAAGAGCAGAGCATAGGTCCGAGCCCAACGGCCCACGTTGTATGGGTTGTGCTATACATGATGCCTACATTCCCCGCCTCTCAAGATTTCAAGGTCAGTTTATTGTCACATGTACCAATTAAGGTACAGTGAAATTTGAGTTACCACTTGATAATCCTATCCAAATATCTCTTAAATTACACTACCATATCTGCTTCAACCACCACCCCCCAGTAGCACATTCCAGGCATTCACCATCTTCTGTGTAAAAAACCTGCCCTACATATGTTTAAACTTTGCCTCTCTCACCTTAAAGCTATGTCCACTAGTTTAGTTTTGGTTTAGTTTAGAGACACAGCTTGGAAACAGGCCCTTCGGCCCACCGAGTCCGCGCCGGCCCGCAATCCCCGCACATTAACACCATCCTACACACACTAGGGACAATTTACATTTATTTACACTGGTATTCGATGTTTCCATCATTTTCAGAGTCAAAACCTCCACCCTCAACTCTGTCCAGGGACCCCGATAGTCCTTTCACGCTAGGCAGAGGTTCACTTGCACCTCCTCCAACCTCATCTACTGTATCCATTATTCAAGATGTGGACACGTGTACATTGGCGAGACCAAATGTAGACTAGGCGATCATTTCGCTGAATACTTTCGCTCAATCCGCCTGGACCTGCCAAAGGAATGGGTGACATTTCGGGTCAATTCTGAAGATGTGTCTCGACAAGAACGTCACCTATTCCATCTTTCCAGCGATGATGCCTGTCCTGCTGAGTTACTCCAGCATTTTGTATCTATCTTCAATTGCAACCTAGGGGTTTGAATATTGATTTCTCTAACTTCAAGTAACCCCAGCAATCCCTCTCTCTCCATTCCTCTCCCACCCAAGTCACAGCAGCTTTTCATTCTCAACTATCAAACAGCTAACAATGGCCTGTTTCCTTTATCTACTTTTTTGCATATCTTTCATTCATTTGTTCTATATCTCTCTACATCATCGTCCATATCTCTCATTCCCCTTTCCCGTGACTTTCAGTCTGAAAAAGCCTCTCGACCCGAAACGTCACGCATTCCTTCTCTCCGGAGATGCTGCCTGTCCCGCTGAGTCACTCCAGCATTTTGTGTGTTGCCTGATACTGTTGCAATTAAAGCCATTCCCATTTCAGCACTTTTACCTGACGACCAGTCTTATCGTTATCCATGACTTTATTAAATGATCAGAATTATGTCACTGTTCCCAAAATGTTCTCCCACTGAAACATTGATCACCTTGTCACCAAGCCCTTTTAGGATGCCCGGGGGGGGGGGGGGGGGGGGGGGGGGAAGGGAACACATACTCCCCCTCCCCCCCCCCCCCCCCCCCTGTTTTGAGAGGTGGAGGACAATCCTCCCCATTTTTTGTAACCGGATTTTAAAACTTGGTGAAACCTCCGCTTTTCACGAGACAGTGGGGTGGGACTGATGATCGATGGCGCTGATTGGACGAGAGAGACGTCGGTCAGCAGGTGGGGGCGGGGGAACCACGATGATTCAGTACGATGATTGGAGGAGGGAGGTGTCAGTCAGAGGTGGACGTAGGGGGGGGTGGAACTAAGGATAAAGCGCGGTGATTGGAGGAGCAATCTTTGTCCTGGTGGAGCAAAGATCATTGAGCAGAGGTTGAATTTCATGCCCAGGTCATGGGTCACAAGCGAAACATACTCTCGGCAGCCCTGGACACAGACCTGCGCCTCATCCGCAGCCAGGATCGATCCCGGGTCTCTATAGCTGCAATCGCTGCCGAACCGCCACTGGACCATCCCCATCCCCAACTGAGTGCCCCCTCCCTCCCCCACACCTGGGGGTGGCCAGAGATGTGTGGAATCAGATGGGAGCGGTGCCCCCAGGCCCACAGCCAGCGCAGAGAAGCAGCGCTAAATCCAGCTCAACTCTGCCTGTCCCGCCAGGTTAACCTACAGCCCTGCCTGGAATTACAGCAACGACGGCCCAGGCTTACGGCCAGCACGGAGAAGCAGCGCTAACTACACCCCTCTGGACTGGTGTCTCATCTGTCCAGGCAGGGCTGTAGATTAAACCGGCAAGACAGGCAGAGTTGAGCTAGATTTAGCGCTGCTTCTCTGCGCTGGGCGTAAGCCTGGGTCGTCATACCTGTTAGTCCAGGCAGGGCTGGTAGGTTAACAGGCAGAGTTGAGCTGGATTTAATGTTGCTTCTCTGTGCTGGCTGTGGCCCTGGGGCACCGCTCCCGTCTGACGTTAGGATTATTTAAAACTCCAAACATTAAGATTGTCACAAAGTGCTGCAGTAACTCAGATGGTCAGGCAGCTTCTCTGGAGTTAAAGGATGGATGACGTTTTGGGTCGGGACCCTTGTTCGAACAGGAGGAAACCTACATGGTCAGAGGGAGAATGGGCAAACTCCACACAGATGGCACCCGAAGTCAGGATTGAACCCGGGTCTCTGGCGCTGTAAGGCAGCAGCTCTAGTGGCTGAAGTCTGAAGAAGGGTCTCTACCAGAAACGTCTCCCATGATATTTCTCCGTATGATTCCACGACACCGGTGGCAAACTAACTTTCCAGAAACTGAATGGTATGCATATAATAACGTAGCAATTCACGCTTTATAAAAGCTGTTCTCGATTGTTAATAATCACATTCAATTTAACAGGTAATTTCTTTCAGCCATCCACAAGACAGCAACACACCTGTTCACAACCAAACCAGAGGACAAAGAGGTGATGAGTGCTACTGAAAATTATACCAACAATGATGGTTTCTTCATTGGTTTGTTAGCTTTCTATTATATGTGCCATTTATAATGCTTGCCATTACGTTTTAACTCTTGAAATAAAATAGCCACCTGGAGTCAATCACGATCAATACAGTTTGCTACATTTCAGAAGGAAATCCACTTTAGGAAAAAACTTCAATGCTTTTATCACAAAGCACCTGCATCTCGACTAGTGGGAGCTGAAGATTCGATGGGAAATTAAAGGGCCTGTCCCACTTACGCGATTTTTTTTGGCGACTGTCCATCACCATTTACCATCCACAGGGCCCACGACTGAAGCCTCCAAAGCCTCGTGTGTGTGTGTGTGTGTGTGTGTGTGTGTGTGTGTGTGTGTGTGTGTGTGTGTGTGTGTGTGTGTGTGTGTGTGTGTGTGTGTGTGTGTGTGTGTTTGTGTGTGCGTGCATGCATGTGTGTGTGTGTGTGTGTGCGCGCGTGCGTGGTTGTGTGTGAGTGTGCGAATGCGCATGCGACCGCCAAGAAATTGTTTCCCCCGGTCCCCCCCATGATTTGATAGCGATTTCCGTGCCCACTCAAATAAATCATTGACCTTGACACGAGGAGGCCACACACCATCCTGGAGTTACGCTCTTGGCCACAAAAATGCCTGTTTGTACCCCTGACTATTGAGTCCACCGTTCACCACTCTTTAACCCTCCCTGCTGCACAACTGAGTCATTCATGCCGCCAATGATTTAACTGGCAATGCTCCCCCCTCCCCCTCCCCCTCCCCCCCCCCTCACCCCCGCACCCCCCCCCCCCCCACCCCCGCCCCCCCACCACCCCGCTCTCCTCTCCGCCCAATTATACATCCAGAACGAATAGAAAGGAACTGCAGATAATGCATCTCTGGAGAAAAAGGATGGGTCACATTTTGAGTCGGGACCATTCTTCAGACTTCAGACCCTTCTGAAGGAGGGTCCCGACCCAAAACATCACCCATTCTTTTTATCCAGAGATGCTGCCTGACCCGCTGAGTTACTCCAGCACTTTGTGTCCATCTCCAACATCCAAAGTGAATTACCCGTTAGAGAGTGGTGTAGCCACGAGAGACTCCTGCACTTCCTCCCTGTACCGACAGTCTGGCTGAACCTTTGATGTGACCACATCCCTGAAGCTCCTGTCCGTAACTCATTCTGCCTTCTGGATGCTTCTCAGTCATTCCAACTGCCATTTCAATCATCCAAGTTTTGCGAGGAGCTGCAGCTAGACACATTTCCTGCAGACATAGACGTCAGGGACACAACCTCTCATAGACTCAAAATACTGGAGTAACTCAGCAGGTCAGGCAGCATCTATGGAGAAAATCGATAAGTAACATTTTAGATCAGGGCCCTTCTTCAGACCTCTCTCTGATCTCCTACATCCCATAAGAGGAGCATAGCACTCCACTCACTGTAAATGCTACCACATTAGAAGCATTGGATCAAAGTGAAGGAAATATCTCAGCGTGCCTTACTTGCCTTAATGCTGCTCACCCTCCTCACTGAAGTTGAACGATCAGCAAACCCCACACTTTACCCTCAACAGGAACACTTCAACCTTCCTGTCCCTCTGAAAATAGCTGCCCTAAAATGGCCACAACCCAGCCACTGTCTTACTTTTACCTGCCTAGTATTCATTCAGAAGTTTGCATTTTCAAGAAGATTTTAAGAATGCTCTTGAATCTTTTCCTCTGTCCAACAGATAATCTCACATCCTGACAGAGCTCAGAGCAGAGAGCCTGTTTCAGTTCCTGGTGTCATATATGTGGATGCCATGATCTACTTTGAAAGGCTGCAGTTGGGGCATCAGTGCTGGGCATGTTAGCAGAAGATGCTAGCATTCGGTTTGCTTGTATCCTGCAATGAGTCTGTGTGATTTAGAGTGGTCGCTCTGTAGTATTAGAAGGTTTCCACTTACGATCGCCTAAACAGAAAGGAGATTTGCGGTGGAATTGAAAATGAAAGAAAAAAGGTTTTGCCCACATCATCTGTTAACATCCTGTAGGGGTAAAAAAATAGAACATCACAAATCACAAAAATTACTACGGCACTCAATTCTCAGCACTCAGCACTCAAGTATAAAATGTTGTAAAATGTTATTAGTGAAATTTAATATATTAAAATATGCAACAGTCCAGTTTAATGGTGTCTGACCTTCTAGCCCTTGAAATTCATCTGAGACATCTGAAGTGTAATAGCCTCACTGAAATGATCCCCATGGTTTGATTAACTTTGATGTTTGGTCACAAAGGTTTGTCACCAGTCCATTGGTGTTCATTTTACATCTACAACGTGCGTTCACTACAACATTCATCACAAGTTTCACGGTCTGTTTACCCATAAACATTTGATGGATGGTGATAAAAGAGGACTCATTTCAAGAAATAAATCTATGGAATAGACAATAGGGAGCAGAGCAGTTTCCACAGTGAACATGTGGGTCAACGACGGACTTGTTTCCTTGAGTGTAGACAGGGTAGGTGAAGTATATTACGATACTATTGTAATATTGCTGTGAATTATACGGAGCAAAGTGACAAAATTGAACAGGAAAATGAGTTGCTTTGAACCAAAGTTCTGTGTAAGTAGGAATAATGGTGGTCATTGAAGGCCTTCAAAAGCAGCTGTAGAAATGTTAAATGAACAATTAAAGGAGTGTTGGGCTATATGGTGTTAACTTGTGCAAGTGTATAGCCCGTTTGGCCAAATCCTTCCTTCCTGAAAATGGCTATTTGAAAAAAGGAATTATTCCAACGCAAATAAATTGGTGGTCTGTAGATTTCCAGTGGCTTCAGTGCACACTTGGAATACCTAAGTTTGATCAGTCTGAAGAAGGGTCTCGATCCGAAACGCCACCTATTCCTTTGCTCCATGGATGCTGCTCCTCACCTGCTGAATTTCTACAGCATTTTTGTCTAACTAGGAACACCTAGGTGTTTGTAGGATCAAATGAGTCTGCCACCACTCCATAGGCAACTTGTACATTACAAATGCCAGGCCACTTGCCCAGGTGGGGTTTAGGAATGGAGTGGGGAGATGTGGGTGGTAAATATGCAATTGCCATTACATTTGCACTTGAATGGTGGACCACTCTTGCTGCATATACCCCCAGAGAAAGGATTTTGTTTAACCCTGTTCAAAAGTCTATAGGATGCACTTCATTCACTCACCCAGGATATTCTGCTAAGTTCCAAACCAGTGAACTCTACCACCGAGAAGGAGAAAGACAGTTGCCACGTACGCAGTATTCCCTCCATATCACGCACTGCATTTTGCCCTTCGGTCAACGTGTTTGGGTCTAAATTCTGAAACACTATCCAACAGCACTATGGAAGGGGTAGGAGATTGCAACCTTCACAAATGCAATCAACCTGGTGTGCACAAACAGAAGATCAAACAGAACAAGTTGTCTTACAACTTTAGGCTGTGCACGCCATACGCAAGAAGAAGAAGAAGAAGCACTGTGGAAGTACCTGTATCTGAAGCACGTCAGGCAGGCAGCAGCCCATTATCTTTGCAGGGTAATTAGGAATGGGAAATAAATGCCAGCCTTGCTGACAACACCCCGATCCCAATAAAGCGTAACACGGCAAACACAGACCTGCTCCAGTCACAAAAAACAAACTCAACAGAGAAATCCTTTCCATCATCAGATTTCCAATTTGCTTGCACAAGGGGCTTAGGAGTTACCTAGAATCCCCCTCAATAGGTCTGACTGCTAGAGCAGTAGCACAAATGTATACATTGTTGTAACTGTAAGCCCAAAAGACTAAATATCTTTATTGCAGGAAATAAAATACAACATTTCTAATTATGTACTTTGTTCATATTAATCCTAGGTTTGATGTCTTCCATTTCTCACCAGTAAAATAGCCCATGTCAAAATCACATCCTCTTCTTGGGCAGTGCCTCGGGATGGAAGATAACTGCTTCCACTCCAGTTGTGGGGGTTCTGAGCAGGCTAATGCAGCCAATATGTGAAATGCAGATTGTTTTGCAGACAGGGCAGCTTGCCGGATGGGCAGCTTGTGAGATGATGCACTCCTTCCACCGCTTACAAGCGTTTCTGTGTGCATGAAGATTCTCAATGCCATACCAAATCCTTGTTCACTTTTAGTGGGCATGGGCAAGAGATTCCTGCGATGAAGTGGAGATGTCGCATTCTTCAAGATTGATTTAAGTACATCCTGAATCTTTTTTTCTCTACACCTAGTACTATCCTTCTGAACCTTCTGAATTTTTGTAGTCGGCAGGGCAATACTCTGCATATCGCCAACTTGGACATTTTTACATTTTTATCAAGCCAATTAACCTGAAAGCTTTGGAGTGTATCTTCCCATGACAGTGTTATCAATAGTGTGTCAGCTTCAGGAGTCTGATTTCAGGCCTTCAAGTGAAGCCACCTGCCCAACAGAGCCAAATAGGTGCAACTAGGGCCTCGCTGTTGGGTATGCTAGCCTAAAGGCCCTATCCCACCAGCATGCAACTCTATGCGATTAGCGCGACCTAACGTGGTCGCTTGAGCTGTCCGGCGTCGCGGGGCCAGTCCCACTTCGATTGCCGAAGCCGTGCGGAATTGTGCGGAGTTCGTCCCGACATTGCGCGGGGCTCCGAAAAACTGACTGTTCAAAAATTCCGCGCGGCAACGGCTTGTCGGCTCGCAGTCGCCTCGACGCATTACACACCGCCTCGACATCGTGCCTCCGCGAACCTATCTGTAGGTGCCTCCATGACCCTCTATGTGTGTGGCTCCGTGGCCCTCTGTGTGTGTGCCTCTGTGTCCCTCTCTGTGTGCCCTTCTCTGTCCTGGCGAACTTACCTTAGACTTCACTCCAAATTCGATCACTTTGCGCCGCGTTGCGCCACTCACCCGACCTCCGCGCGGCCCCCGCTGCCAGTTTGGTCACGCTTGCCGCATGCAGGCGCATGCTGGTGGGAACGGCCCTGTACAGGGATCACCCGACCTCCGCGCGGCCCCCGCTTCTAGTTTGATCGCGTTCATCGCATGGAGTCGGATGCTGGTAGGACAGGCCCTTAAGAGAGGACACTAACATTGTTTCACTTATCCTCCTCATGAATTTGCAGGATATTGTGGGGACATCATTGATGGTATCTCTAAGTGACTCCTATATGACCATTGACACACTAACCGTCCTTCAGCTTTTTGAAGGAGACTGATAGTATCTGGCTACACCCAAAGCCGTGAACCAAAATAAAACTGAGCAAACAAATTTCACGCAGCTGCGGATGAGATATGACAGAGAAAAAGAGGCTCAACCAAACAAGCTGAGCTGAACTGACCTTTGGTCTGACGCTGATCAGATTTGTATGTTATCTAGCTAATTACCACCCTAATCTGGTTTGCAAATATAATGCAATAATTCTACTTTGGCGCAGTTTGTACCAGATTAGGCCAATTAGGTTCTATCAACAAAGGTTGATGGTTTAAGTTTATGGTGTAGTGTTCCTTCATTCTTGTGATCTCAATAGTTTGATTATCTTTACTGTTTCGTCACAAACATTTTATTACCAATTTCTTGGTGTTCATTTTATGTCTACCTGAATTAACATCAACTCATTGATCGCAGCACTATTTGTGTAAAATTGAATGGTTAATAAATTTACCAAAATAATTATGGGCACTAAACCAAAGGCCTAATTGATTCTTAGAAGTTGTCAAGTTTTAATATTACGATTGCAAGCAAATGGAAGGCTAAATGTTTTTATCCCTGGTCAATTTGTCCCTTCCCACCCAAACCACCCCCTCCCCTGGCACTTTCCCTTGCAACCGCAGGAAATCGCTTTACCTCTCCCCTCGACTCCATCCAAGGACCCAAGCAGGCTTTCCAGGTGAAGCAGAGATTCGCCTGCACCTCCTCCAACCTCATCTACTGCATCCTCTGTTCCAGATGTCAACTTCTCTACATCGGTGAGACCAAGCAGGCTTGGCGATCGCTTTCCCAACCCCTCCGCACAGTTTACAATAACCACCCGATCTCCCGGTGGCTCAGCACTTCAACTGCCCCTCCCATTCCGAATCTGACCTTTCTGTCCTGGGCCTCCGCCATTGCCAGAGGGAGGCCCAGCACAAACTGGAGGAACAGCACCTCATATTTTGCTTGGGTAGTTTACACCCCAGCGGTATGAACATTGACTTCTCCAATTTCATGTAGTCCTTGCTTTCTCCCTCCTTCCCCTCCCCTTCCGAGCTCTCCCACAGCCCACTACCTGATACTTTTGCGATGCCAATATTACTTGGCAGTCACCAGTGTATGCATGCATGCATGGACTACATCACTTGCTGAAGAATTTCAAATGCAATTGAAACATTAACAACAAGCAAATGTCCCCACTTCTGACTTTATGCTGGAATGTCCTGGGCTGAGATCAACAGCTTTCAACAAGCATAACTATCTTCTTTTGTACTAGATGTGACTTAGGGGGCGCCGTCGAGTATGGCTGCCCTGGCAGCAGCTTTTCATTCTATTTTGTTAATTTTTAGTTAGTTAAAGTGTTTGTTTTTGAAGGTAATTTACTCTTTTTATGAAGGGGGGGGGGAGGGGGATACTATTTTATCAGTACCTACCTGGTCGGAGATGCGACTTTTCTCCGGGCCGTATGTTCGCCCCTTCCTCAAGGCCTACCAGCAGTCTGGAGCGGCGTTTCCTGCCGGGACCGGCTGGGACTTCAGCTTCAGTGGCGGTACACAGTGCTGGGGCGCCATCGTGGAGCGGTTGATGCCTTGCCCGGGTCGCCATGCGGTGGAGCTCCGGAGGGCTGGGACTGTTGACTGCAACATCGCGGAGCTGCGGTCTGCGGAGCTTCCAGCCGCGGGCGGGCGGCGCTGAGCTTTAAAAACCACGGAGCCTGGGATCTCACGCCGAGATCGCCAGAGTTGGAGCTCCGACCGGCGCGGCCCATGGACTATGGGAACTGCGAACTCCGGCGAGGAAGCGGCCGCTCCAGACACTCTGAGCCGCTGAAAGTGTTCACCCGTCGCCAGAACTTCATCATCCGGCGAGTGGGCCTGAAGCATCGGGCTGCCATAGCGGCAGCTGCAGAGGCCTCAATAGGCCCAACTACGGGTGAACTGGGGACGGGACTGGCCTTTGCTGCCTTCCCCCACAGTGGGAACCATGGTGGGGGGATGTTTTTATGTTTATTGTTAAATACTCTAGTGTTGTGTATTATCTTTATTCATGTGCTGCATTGGCAAGTCAAATTTCACTGCACCAATTGGTGTATGTGATAATAAATGTCCTTTGTCCTTTGACTCCTGTGATTGGAAACTTTTCCTTTTGATATCCATTGACTTCAGTTATACCAGGACTTCTCAATGCAACATTTGGTCAAATGGTGTGATGTCGTCTGGCCTCTGGATTTCAGTTCTTTGATCCAGGTTTGGACCTTGGCTGTGGTCAGGAATTGAATAGTCAAGGGAAATGTAAACAAGTCACCTGCAGATTCTTGGAGAATAAATAACACTTGAAGGTATAATCAATGATGCCTTACATCACTTTGCTGATGATAGAGGGTGGACTGATCGGTTGAGTGATAATTAATGATAAATTGTTAGGTATTTTCGAGGAGTAAATACCTGGGCAATCGTGGACTAGATGCCAGTGTTGTCATTGGAGGTTGAGTCCTAGGCCCCCCTCGGTCATGACTGACCATGGGAGGTTGAGGGGTACCTTGATAAATCAAATTATGAGAGACATAAATAGGGTAGACAGTCAAAGCCTTTTGCCCAGGGTAGAATGTCCCACACATAGAGGGAATCGCTGTCAGGTGAGAGGAGGAACGTTTAATGGAGATGTGTGGGGAACTTTTTTTACACAGGGACTGTGTTGGGCTGGAAAGCATAGCCAGGGGTGCTGGTGGGAGCAGATACGAAAGTAGAGTTTAAGAGACTTTTAGATAGTCCCATGGAAGTACAAGGAATGGCTGGATATGGATCACGTACAGACAGACGAGGCCAATTTACCTTGGCTGTACTGTTCTATGCTGTAACTGTACTCTATCATCTTGATAGAGGCACCGTCAGTTCAGCAGTGTAGGTCTTCAGCTCATTACAGTGACCTCTGTTGATGTCTGTGCAGAGTTTGCACATTCTACCTGCAACCATGTGTGTTTCCACCTGGAGCTCCAGGTTCCTCCCATACCCCAAAGAAGTATGGATTGGTAGGTTAATTGGTCCTGAGTGTGTTTGGCGAGTGGTAGAATCTGGGCAAGTTGATAAAAATATGGGAAGAATAAAATGGAATTAGTACAGGATTAGTGTCATTGTGGCATTGACCAGGTTGCCCAAAAGGCTACTACCATGCTATATGTCACTACAGACAAATGTTGTCTGGTCCCATAGTCTTCATCATTTCTACTGCTCTCGGACACCTCTGGTTTTCAGGTGGAATAAATTGAATTGAATGAAAAAAAATAGCTTCTGTGATAGTGGGGATCTCAGGAGAAGACTGACGTAGATTACCCAGTCCGCAATTCGAGCTGCGGATGGTTCTGGCTCATCTTCCGCAATGGTATGTTGGGTGTCACCAATGGCCTTGGAGTCATCGTCATCATTCATGATGGGTTGCATCATGGACTCCGGAGCTCTGACTTGAGCTACTTGTGAAATTGTTTACATTTGTTGGGAAATCACCAACATTTTCTTTTGTGATTTTTACCTCCATATGGCTCTTTCATGAAAGCTGGAGCAGTCATGCTGCAGTTCCATGCTGGGGTATAGCAGCTGGTTGGTATTTGCGGTCACAAAGTCCATTGAACCTACCAATGCCCAAAGACATGGATGGTGTAGTTGGCATCACTTCATTGTGATCAGCCCTGAGACCTCTGCCTTGTCACTGCAGAAACTGCTAGTCAATAGGTTAGGCCTTCCAGCCCAGTGCATACTCATCTCACCGCCATTTGAAAGCCATATGCACTTCTGGATAAGGTAAAGAATAAGCACTTAGGACACAGGAAAGATGAAAGGTATTTTTTATATAATCACTTTCACGGTCTCTCTTAAATTATAGTCAGTGAATTACTTTGAAGTTTAGTCTCTGTAACAGCAGCCTATAATGCAACAACCAATAAATGACCATAACATTTGCATTGCTTCAGGGATAGATATTGGCAGCAAATGTGTTTGCCAAAATCCAGTCTTGCAATCTCTAGAGGAAGTACAACGTGATCTGGGGGTCCTTGATCATCAGTCACTGAAAGTTGCATGCAGGTACAGCAGGCAGTGAAAAAAGCTAATGGCATGTTGGCCTGCATAACAAGAGGTGTGAGTATAGGAGCAAAGATGACCTTCTGCAGTTGTACAGACCATACCTAGAGTACTATGTGCAGTTTTGGTCACCAAATTTGAGGAAGGACATTCTTGCTTTTGGGGGAGTGCAGCATAAGTTCACAAGGTTAATTCCCGGGATGGTGGAACTGTCATATGTTGATAGAATGTATACTCTGGATACTCTGGAATGTTTGTGTACTCTGCTTCTATAATTTAGAACGATGAGAGAAGATTTTATGAAACATATAAGATTATTAAGGGATTGGACACGTTAGAGGCAGGAAACATGTTCCCCATGTCAGGGGAGTCCAGAACCAGGGGCCACAGTTTTAGAATAAGGAATAGGCCATTTAGAACGTAGATGAGAATGTAAAACATTTTCACCCAGGGAGTTGTGAATCTGTGGAATTCTCTGCCTCAGAAGGCAGTGGAGGCCAATTCTCTGGATGCTTTCAAGAGAGAGTTAGATAGAGCTCTTAGAGATAGCGGAGTCAGGGAATACGGCAAGAAGGCAGGAACGGGGTACTGTTTGTGGATGATCAGCCATGATCACATTGAATGGCAGTGCAGGCTCGAAGGGCCGAATGGCCTACTCCCGCACCTATTGTCTATTGTCTTTTGACCACCTGTGGGTGCAGAGCTGGGGTCAGTGTAACAACAGGTAAAAGAGAACACCTTAGACAGTGCACCAGTGATTTGCCAGTGCAGTTTGTGCATAAGTCTCTTGATCAGAAATTGAATCTCGTGGGGAAGCAGGGAACACGGAATCAGATGGAAAATTATAGTTGAAGTCAATATCAGTTCAGCATAATCTTATTGACAAGAAACGCAAGTTCAAGATACCATAGGGCCTACCACTGTGTAACTTTGTATGTTCTTATTAATCTATAACATTCCGATTCAAAATGTGAAACAGTTACTGCCATTGCCACAGCTGATACTATTTAGAACAGAAAAAAAATATCTGAAAACTTAATCCTTGACCTTTTTATGTTCTCAAAACGCATCCAAGGCCCTTATTAATGCTATACACTACATCTACCCACTTCATCAAGGAGCATGAGTGAATGATTACCTCCAGCTTATTGTGCACCATACTGAGGGCTTTCTTATAAGACTGCAGCTCCTACAATAGGATCACATTTTATTTGCATTCTGTACTTGGTCAGATGACAACGTATTGTGTGGTATTAATTTTCAGCAGCACAAACCAAAATCTGATTTCTGATGTGTTGAAATATTAAGAACTATAGAAATCGGCCTTGATTCATAATCCTCACATCAGCACCTCAGTTTAGCATCACGTTAATCAAATCCAAAACTAACATGCCGTCAATGGTCTGTTTAGGGAGGCCTGAAGTTTCAGAGTTGGGCTCTGAGGAGTATCAAGTTATTGGATATCAAACTTTGACTACAATACACAAAAATGTGCTTTGCTCTTTCAAGGGAAATGTACCTGAAATTGAAATGCCTCCCTCCAGGACTTGAACATACACTTTACACCTGCACAACATAAGCAGTTCTGTATTATTGTATTGGACAGTGCACAAGTCCAAGGCTTTACAGTGATTAAAGAGAAGGGAACAAGACAGTTGGAAGAGCACAGATCTTTCTCAGCATCCAGGGCTCGATCCTGACTACAGGTGCTGTCTGTACGGAGTTTGTACCTTCTGCCTTGGATTTTCTTCGGTTTCCTCTCACTTTCCAGAGATGTACAGGTTTGTAGGTTAATTGGATTTGGTAAGAATTGTAAAGAAAAATTTCCCAAATGTGTGGGATGTATTAGTATAGATTACCGGTTAACACAGCCTTGGTGGGCCAAATGGCCTGTTTCCATGCTGTATCTCTAAATCGAACAAAATAGTATACAATTGAATGATTCAATTCAGTCTTTCGATTCTGCACTGGTTCTGTCGAACAGCAAGAAGTATTGTGCGAAAAATTGCATGTTTATCTATGTCACATAAGTCAGTGAACTTCAAAACAATTCATTCATCCAGTGGATCCAAATCCAGCTGCACGAGAAGGGAAGAAAACACAATGTGCTATCATTCGCCAAGGTCCCCAGCAATGTGGTTCTAATTATTCCATCATTCCCATTGGGCAGTCAAGGACACCAGACTGGGGCGGCACGGTGGAACAGCGGTAGAACTCCTGCCTTCCAGTGCCAGGGACCCAGTTTGATCCTGACAACAGGTGCTGTCTGTAAGATGTTTACACCTTCTCCCTGTGACTGCATGGGTTTGCTCTAGGTGCACCACTTTCTCCCCACATCCCAAAGACATGTTTGTAAGGTTAATTGGTTTCTGGGGTTCAGTCACAGTCAACTTGGAGAGTTTGGAGTGCAGTAGCTCTGGCATAATGGTGTTGAGTGCAGAGCTAAAATCAAGAAACAAAATCCTTGCATAGGTCCCCTGGTGGTCTAGGTGCTGGAGAATTAAGTGCAGGCCTAAGTTGACTGCATCATCCACCAATCTACTGGTCCAGGATGCAAACTGCAGGAGGTCCAGCAGGGGGTTTGTGATATTTTTCAGCTTGGCCAGCACAAGTCTTTCAAAGGTCTTCATGACTACAGAGGTCATTATGACAGGCCTGTAGTTATTTAGACCAGTAATCCTTGTCTTTTGGGGTACTGGGACAATAGTGGAGACTTTGAAGCAAGCAGGGACAGTACATGTTTGCAGGGACTGGTTAAAAATATCTGTGCAGACATTTGTTCTGTGTAGCCAGTTGTTCGGCACAGAGCTTGAGGATAGAGGGGGAAACATTGTCCGGTCCTGGAGATTTCCGTCTTTTCTGTCTTCTGAACAGCCTCTCCACCTCCACAATTTCTATTGTTAGTGATGGAGAAGTGGCCAGACTGTAGTTGGGCAGCAAGGAGAGGGTGGGTAGTGGATGAGGTCCCAGTCTTTGCAGACTGGAGTCAGGTTGTAAGTGCGTGTTAAGTGGTGATTGGAGAGGTGGGTGGGAAAGGGCCCAGTTTTTGCAGACTGGAGTCAGGCTGTAAGCAGGTGTGAAGTGGTAGATGGGGAGGAGTGAGTGGGCGGGGAAGTGTTCAGACGTTGGAAACTGGAGTCAGGCTGTAAGTAAGTGTGAAGTGTTGGTTGGGGAGGAGGTACCAAGGTTAATTTTCTGTTCATCGAACCTGCAGTAGAACTCGTTCAGGTTGTTGATCAGCTGACAATTGTCGAAGGAGCCCCCGGGGGGGATTTCCTCTTGTAGCTGGTGATTTCTTGCAAGCCCTTCCAAACTGAAGAAGAGTCACCAGCTGAGAACTTGTTCCTCAACTTCTAGGAGTATCTTTCCTTGGCAGCTCTGATTCCTCTTCTCAGCTTGTACTTGGCCTGCCTGTAGAGGTCTGCATCCCCGCTCCTGTAAGCCTCATCTTTAGACTGGCGGAGCTGTCTGAGTTCTGCTGTAAACCAGGCCATTCGGCCCATCGTCTACTCCGCCATTCAATCATAGCTGATCTATCTCTCCTAACCCCTGCCTACAACCCCTGACACCAGTACTAATCAAGAATCCATCTATGCCTTAAAAATATCCATTGACGGCCTCTGCAGCCTTCTGTGGTAACTAATTCCACAGATTCGTCACACTTTGACTCAATAAATTCCTCCTTATCTCCTTCCTAAAGGAACGTCCTTAAATTCTGAGGCTATGACCTCTGGTCCTAGACTCTCCCACTAGTGGAAACATCCTCTCCACATCGTGTGTAGAAAGTTGGGCATCCCTTTCATGTTGTGGGAATCCTTCAATCATGGCCACTCAAAATGGGAGAGGAGCTTCTGGTTCACACTGAAAACCCTGGTTCCATGTTGCAGAAGAAAGCTGGAGCCCAGCATGAATGGTGAAGGAGTGCTTCACCTCACAATGTACCTGCCCCGCCATCAATCTGCAGCAACAACTGCAGCTTCCACACTGGCCTCATCGTTCACCTCCGACTCCACACAACAGCATGTTGTCCTCAGGGGACGAGTCAGGGTTCATTGTACATAGTGGAGGCAGATATGAGACTTTTAGATAAGCACATATATAGGGGTATGGACTATGTACGGCAAGATAACAGCTGATCGAAGCATCATGTTTGGCACAGACACTGTGGGCCAAATGGCCTGCTCCCCTGCTGTACTGTTCTTTGTTCTAAGATCTATTCATATTTCCTTCCCAATTTTCATTTATTTTACTTCTTGCACATTGCACATTTGGGATGTGGGATGAAACCGGAGCATCTGGGGGAAATCCACGCTGTCACCGGGAGAACATGTAAACTCCACTCCGGCTGCACTCGTGGTCAGGATCAAACCCGGGTCCCTGACGCTGTGAGGCAGCAGTTCTACCTGCTGCACTGCCGTGCCGTCCTTAAATTTGACCTGCGATATATGCCATAGAAGGCAAAATACACACACAGGAAACTCCATTGACTATTTCAAACATCTTTGCTATATTGTAACTAATTTGCAGCCATGTAACTTTTAACATCTTTTATAGCTGTTTCCTTACGAGGAAGCCTGAGAAAATATTATTTCAATATATATGCTCATAAAAGGATAGGAATTTCTCCCTGTATCTGTCAGTATCTGCTCATGAACAACCACGAGAAGTTATCTGTCATTTCTAAAGCTTAGTCAGGGAAATAAAGTCCATTATTTGAAAGGGGTTTGTTTAATGATGGATGTAAATTATAGAGAGGGGGAGAATTCTCACCTATCTCCCAAGCAGAACTAGAGCTGTATTCATAGAAGTGCATGAACATTACATGAGCTTGCACTGTTGTACTATTTCATTTAAGTTCATAAAATATTCTGCTGTGGCTGCATTTTAAGGGCACAATTTAATTTACTTTTATTCCCTTTCTGATCTTTATCCCCTTTTGAATGCCTCGCATGGCTCAGAAAGTCGCTTTCTTTATTCATCCACCCTTGTTTTCTCCACCTCCGGATTGGAAGTCCGTGACTCATCTCAGGATACTGCACACCTTGTCTTGCAATATCTTGTGCATTCGTAAAACCAAACAAACGAGAGTCCAGTTTCGACAAAAACTTCTCTTAATTCTCCAGAGTATAATTATGATGTGCTATCCACAGAAATGTCCATGTACGGATGGGTAGCCATTGCCATCTCTTCACCTCATCAAATAGTGTTGTAGGTGATTTGTATTTCCTTAGATAACATGGGGATTTGACTGCAACATCTTTCCAAATGGTTGCATTTCTGACAGTTCACATTCCCTTGGTACAACAACTGAAGAGCTAAACCAAACATTGTTACTAAAGTAAGAATTTTGATGCACTCTATGTCAATATTGACAGAGGATTAAAATAACAGAATGTATGCACTGCCTTACCCTCATAATTATGTATGTTAGCTAGTTTGAAATTGGTGATATCAAAGGAATGTAATCTTAATTTAAATAATGCAATTGAACCCCAGTGACATTATTAGATTGCTTCAGCCATTTCCATCCACATTTCAGGGCGTGCAGGTTTCTAGGTTTGTAAACTGCCCCAATGGATGAGAAAGTGGGATAACATAGAACTAGTGTGAATGGGTGATCGATGGTCGCGTAGACTCAGTGGGCCGAAGGGCCTGTTTCCAAGCTGTCTCAGATTCAAAATGAGCAGTACGGTTTTTAAAGCACTGGTTCCTCTTTTGATTGGACTCCTGTAGTTCATTTATTTGCCTGGGATTAACTCTGTGTCCTCAATGGTGACTGACCCACAGCCATGGTACAGATGTCACTCACATCAGCCTTGGCCAGGATCTAACTTGAAACAATTAAACAAAGGATTAGAGTTAAATATTTTGAATCTCAGGGAGAGCCAGATAATATTTTGGTTTGTCTATCCACAATTTCCAATTGATCTTAAATCAAACTCTGGACTGAGTAATCCAACTTCTAACTCTGAAGCAAGTTTGTTTCAACTGAGCCAAGGTTGACACTTGGACTGTTTTTGGCATTGATACTATTTCCAGTTGAACAAAATTCCAAAACCCGATGCTGAAAATAGCCTTTTCCAAAAAGCATGAGGTCTAGGAGTTGGAAATGGCTTGATAGGTGTCCAGAAATGTCAATGTCATCACTTTTGGAAGAATATGCATACCTGTATGGTGACGTGTGCACTTGTATCCATAACTTTACACTCAGCATGTTTTAAGATGAGTATCAGTGGGTTGGTCGTTATCCCCCACTTACTTTACTTTGGGCATTACCTTCTTCAGAGATTAAGGCCGAGCAGCCTTGACTAAATAAAACCAGGAAGGGGGAGGTTTATATCCGGCTAACATTACATTATGGCCTGATGATATTCCACAATGATAATAGATATTAGACTAGAAAAGTAGTTTCCTTGTCCAGCACTAATTAACCCACACGTTGATGTTCCAATTGCCCAGGTTTGTAGGATCACCTTGAGGAAACTAACACAAGAGTTACATTTCTTCATGATTTGCTACTAGCGTCAGTACCTGCAAGTTTATCTTGTCCTGGAGGCCACATTTCACTCTAGAACTGTATGGGCTTGCCACTAACTACAGCACACCGGCAAATCTGTACTGACATTAGCTTCCTCTAACCCAATCATGACCCGTGCCCTGGTTCCTGAACACCACAGAAGACCTACTGTTACTGGCGTTAACATCATATTTAACAGAGCGTATTATATTCCTGCTGAGCATGCAAATATATTCTGCATTGTCTGGAAAGAGTGCATAATGACTGCTACACTGAGGCTCATTTTACTTGCAAATTTGTCGCAATAGATTTGTATTAATGCTGCAAATTATGCTCGCACCATCCAGCATTATGTTCACATAGACAGAATTCTAAAGGATAATTTATTAATGGAGAGAAAGGAAAATGCTGGTCATAACACAGGAGGTTAGTCAGCATCTGGAAACAAAAAAGCAAGATTAATTCCCTTTGTCAGAATTGAAAGCTGAGTGATAAGTAAACCCTTTATGCTGAGGGACAAAATAAAGGAAAGTAAAGAGAACCACGAATATTTAAGATGAGTATCAAATATATTGACAATAGGACAAGTAGTCTATAAGTAGGTTGCTTTTAGAAAGTTAAATACAAATTCTGGACAGTAAGTCAAAGATCATCTCTCCTGGTTGACAATGGAATTGCACAGAAGGACAATAATGTCACCAATGTGTGTCCCTCATACAAGGAAGACTATTATAGTCAGATTGGTGCATTTCCATTCTCAGCCTTATAATGATAAACTAAAACTCTCCCAAAGCCTGCAACTTTCTCTTCACTGTTTGAATTTAACATGTTTAAACAATTCTTTATTCAAATTCATCCTATGGCCTCGATTTCTACGATCATTAGCTAAGGCTAACGAATGAACATACTTAAGAAGGTAAAATAGAGACCAGATGCTGGAATCTGCCCATCATCTCCTTCCCACTAATCACCCACCAGCTACTATTCAGTCTTCTTACACTCACCACCCCCTCTCTCAACCCCACATAGTCCTATGTACTGGCCATCATTCCCATTCCCTCTCTGTTCTGATGTAGGGTTTTGAACTGAAATGTTGACTTACACCTTTAGCCTCCACCAATGCTGCTTGACCCATTCAGTTTTTCAAGCATTTTTGTTCCAGCTTACGCTTCAATAGGTTCTAATTCCATCATATTAAAGACTTCAACTATGATTCTTGTGTGGTTGGAAGTTCGGATGCAAAAAGGTTTGCAAAGGCAATGCGAGGTTCCTGCCCTCGGTATAACATGCAGCCTCATTCATCAAGAATTCATTCCTTACCTTCAATGATATCAGTCAATCCTGAAGCTAATTACGGTATTACGCTAATTACGCTAATTACGAAGCTAATTATTGAGAAAATAGAGAAAATTAAGTACATTGTTTGAAATATAGAGACCAGGCAAGATCACAAAAGCAATGTTATAATGACCAGTTAATCTGCTTTAGTGGGTTGGGCGATGAATAACTATGAGGCAGTGAGTAATCTTTTTTTAGCCTCAAATATCTTCTTCAGCTTTCTTACATCCTCCGGAAAAGACAGGCAGATGTGCACGATCCCAAGATGACACCCACTTTAGTTTCACGTCATGGTTTAGCTCAGCAGCACAGCAGGTAGAGCTGCTGCCTCACAGCACTGACCTCAGAAGCTGTCTGTGTGGTGTTGGCACATTCTCCCTGTGATTGTGTAGGTTTCATCCAGGTGCTCCGGTTTCCTCCCGCATCCCAAACACTTGCGGATTTGTAGTCTAATTGGCCCTCTGTAAAATTGCCCCGAGTGTGTCGGGAATGGATGAGACCATGAAATGACTTAGAACAAGTGTGAAAGGATGATCAATGGTCAGATGGACATGGTGGGTCGAAGAACCTGTTTGAATTCTGTATCAAGCAATGAAGAGCTGAGCACCTCCAATTGTGCAGGTTTGCCTTGGAACCCCACTGAATTTCTTTCAGAGATCGCATGATTATCATTGGAGGAGGATTTGAATCCACAAAGCACTGACTTAGAGCCAACAATGGTATCACTAACTGTTTTTTGCAGCTCAATAGTAGATGGCACTGTTCTGGCCTCTCATTTTGTTATGCATACATTATCCCTGTGGCAGATGCCAAACTATGCCATTGCATAATAGCTAACAAATGCTTGAAACATTTCTCTGAATTTTTCCACTATACTTTTTGTGTGAAGAAATGTAGCTGAATATCTCTGCTGAGAGAACAGGGGAATTAATTTAAAAGTTTTTGTGAATATTCTGCTGTGTAATTTCTGGGATACTGGATCAATCCCATTGGAGCCATTTATTTGGGGTTTTGTGAAGAAATTATAGCTATAGTCACACTTCTGAATGCACACGCATCTTTGTGAATCCATATTGTTGGCAGAGGCGTTCCAGAGATAAGATGTGATTGTATCTGATTTGATATATTCTACAGATATGTATTCAACAAACTGAAACGACCTAATGCCTAACTTTAAAAATGTATTCTAATGTTTAAAACCTTTCAAAGTCTCATCCCTCTTCCACTTCAAAGCCTGTTAACATCAGTTTTTCGCCAATACTTTGTAGACAGTCTGAAGTAATATTGAACTGCACTACTCAGTAAAACCCCACATTCAATGTAGGATTTCTAAAGTGTTAGCAGATCTCTTGATGTACTACAATTAGTCTATTTTAATGTATTAGTTACATTTCTAAGAAACCTCGTGTTATAGGTAACCACATTATAAAGACAATTATGTCAATGGGGGAAATGGTGGATTGGTGACATGAAAACAGATTGTTTAACCCATAAGTGCTGGAGGAACTCAGCAGGTTGAAGAAGAGAACCGAGCTGAAACAGGTGTGTTTATTTCCCCCCACAGATGCTGCCTGACCCGCTGAGTTCCTCTGTTAATATTGGCTAAATTAAAGACACCATAAAATGGAGGAACCCTGCACTTGTCAGAATTGCTTAACCCTTGTCAGCTGAACATTACAGGCTTTGATTGGCACCAGCCAGTCTAGGCTCAGACTGATATGCAGGATGGTAAGGGGTCCAGGTGTTCTCCATGTTTCTCTTAAATTGATAACATGTACAGCGGTTTTGCAACCTAACCTTAAATGCTATTGGATAATTGTATAAATAATGTTGCAAGACGGTCATCCTGCTAATTGATGATTGGACAAACTGTTCAGCCTTGGAGAAATTGTTTGATTCCCATGGCACATGTTTCAATGTTTGTTCTTGGTTGCTTCCTTTGAGAGCTTTCATTCTTACACTATGAGCTGTTGTATTATTGGGTTAGAGGAATGCCTGATATGTATGGGGTTAATCGATATCTGTAATTGCGTTAATAAGAGATCACCCCCATGTAGTTCGGCCCCTCGAGGTCCCGCGACATATAAAAGTCCGCGATCACGGGGCTCAGCGTCGATCTTCTGGGAGTGTCTCTGTCTGAGCGAGGCTTGGAGGGCTTGAACAGGCAGACACGAGGATTGAACCCCCGGTGGGATAGGTACAGTAGTTGAACTGTGACGCACGTTTGGTAAAATTAAACTTAGTTGTTTCAAGTGCTTGATTCAGTGTTTTTACTGAAACTAGACTGGGGGGAAGCTTAGAAACGAGCAATTATCATTGGAGGCTCGTCCGGGATCTCAAAAGTCCCCCAAACACAAGTTCGCGAGTACAGAAATCGGGCCACGGTGCGGTTTTCACATTGATTTTCGGCCCTTAGTGAGTCGGAGCGGATTGGCCACTTGTGGGCTTGGGGGAGGGTCTAATAGAGATCATTAGACTAATCGAGTCTAGCAAGCACTGGGGAGCGGTTGGCACGCTTTGAGTGCTAACCACACCCATGAAGCCAGGCTGGTTTAGAGGCCCTGGTGAGGTTGGGATAGAGGCCCTTTCCTGGGTTAGAGGCCCAAAACCTTGGTGGTAATTGGCCGACTGCAGCTGTTTCAACGGGAGCCAAACGCGCTTCATCGGGTGTGGAGTGGCCCAGGGTTAGACTTGGTATCTGAATTGGCGGGGCATTAAAATACAGGTCTCGCCTTCGATCGGATCATTGCCGGGAGCGCAAATTGAAAAGTTGCACTCTGAAAAGCGGCATCGATAATTCACAGCGTGAAGCGACTAGGCGCTGGATCCTCGATGCTTAGCAGAGAGATGTGTCAGTGTGTAGGTATCTGGGTTTCTCCCTGCAGTGACGGACAAAGAGCCTGGAGAAGAACCCGGACTTAGACGGACAGAGTATAGATTGGCCAGGATACTCCAGTCCATTCAAGAATTCAACAGGCCAATTTTAGATGATTCGAGAGCCCGTGTAGTAAGAGAGATATGCACTAAAATTAGGAGATAGTTATAGTTATATAGTTTCTTTATTGTCATTGTAACATGAACCATGTACAACGAAATTTAAAAAATGTCAACCAGTCAGTGCAACATTCAAACCATAAAAGCTAACGATACATACAAGGTAAAATATTAAAATAGATAAACAACTAAAATAAATATGAAATATGAAAACAGCACGCATAAACACCCAACCCTACATCCTTCTGTCGATTTCACAGTGTACCAACCACAGTCCCTTAGCATTCCTTGGCGGTTACATTTAGTGCCTTTATAGCAGTGGGGTAAAAACTGTTTTTAAGTCTGTTTGTCCTTGTCCTTGTAGATCTGTACCGTCTGCCTGACGGCAACAGTTCAAACAGGGAGTGGCCGGTGGGGGAAATGTCCTTTATAATATTCTGGGATTTTTTGATGCAGCGGGAACTGTGTAAGTCCTCCAAGGTAAGGAGAGGGCAGCCGACAATCCTCTGGGCGTTGTCAATGGCCCTCTGGAGCGCTTTCCTCTGAGCCGCTGTGCAGCTGGTGTACTACACGCATACACAGTATGTTAGGATGCTCTCAATGGAGCACCGATAAAAGGACAGCAGCAGTCTCTGTGTGATGTTATTCTTCCTGAGCACCCTCAGGAAGTGCAGTCTCTGTTGGACCTTTTTCAGCAGCGCAGAGGTGTTCACGCTCCACATGAGGTCCTCCTCAATATGGATTCCCAGGAAGCGGAAATCCGCCACCCTCTCCACACAGGCCCCTCTGATGATTAGTGGTACCATTTCTGTTTTGTTCTTCCTGAAGTCTATTATTATCTCCTTGGTCTTTAAGGTGTTTAGGAGCAGGTTATTTTCTCCACACCTCACTGTCAGCTGCTCCACCTCATCCCGATAGGCGTACTCGTCCCCCCCGGAGATGAGCCCCACCACCGTAGTGTCATCCGCAAATTTGACAATGGTGTTGCTGTGGTGGGCGGAGGTGCAGTCATGTGTGTAGATGGTGTAGAGCAGGGGGCTCAGCATGCAGCCCTGTGGAGAGCCGGTACTGAGGCTGAGGGCCGTGGATGTGTGATGGCCCATTCTGACTCTCTGGCTGCGGCCCGACAGGAAGCTATTTATCCACATGCAGGTGGATTGTGGAAGTCCCCCAGTTTGTCCACCAGTTTGTGGGGAAGGATAGTATTAAAAGCAGAGCTGTAGTCCACAAAGAGCATTCGCACATAGCTTCCCCGCTGCTCCAGGTGGGACAGTGCAGCATGGAGAGCTGTGGCTACAGCGTCCTCTGTAGATCTATTCGCTCTGTACGCAAACTGGTGGGGGTCAAAGCTTCGGGGCAGGAGTGATGTGATGTGACCCCGGACCAGTTTTTCAAAGCACTTCATCACCACTGGTGTGAGTGCGACTGGCCGGTAGTTGTTGAGGCTGGAAATGTGGGTTTTATTGGGCAAGGGGACTATGGTTGTGGACTTCAGACAGGGTGGGACAGTGGACTGGGCCAGAGACTGGTTAAAAATCCTCGTGAAGGCTCCAGCCAGCTGGTCTGCGCAGTCCTTCAGCACGTGTCCAGAGACGCCGTCAGGGCCAGTAGCCTTCCTTGGATTGATGGCCCGCAGCGTGCGCCTCACCTCATGCTCCTCTATCGTGAGGGTTAGGCTACTGTGGACCATATGGTGTGTTGTGGCTGTCTCGGGTGGCTCCACTTCAAAGCGAGCAAAGAAGAGGCTCAGCTCCTCTGCCAACGAGGTGTCACCCTCAGCAGCTCCAAGGTTTGTCTTATAATTGGTGAGATACTGGATCCCCTGCCACACCTGCCTGCTGTTGTTACTGTCCAGGTGGTCCTCTATCTTCCTCCTGTAGTCTGACTTGGCCTCTCTGATGCCTCTCTTCAGGTTAGCTCGGGGCCGTGCTGTATAAAGCCCTATCGTCAGACCTAAAAGCAGTGTTCCTCTCTTTTAACAGCTGCTGGACCTCCCGGGTCATCCAGGGCTTCTGGTTGGGGTAGACCCGGATTTGTTTGTCCACTGTGACCATGTCCATGCAATTTTTAATATAGCACAGTACACTGTCTGTGAACAACTCCAGGTCCCGGTGTTCAAACACATCCCAGTTGGTCCTGTCGAGGCAGTCCTGCAGCTGCTGAGATGCACCATCAGGCCAAGTTGTGATGGTCTTTGTGATGGGAGGAGCGGTTTTCCTGAGGGGGGCATATGCAGGAATTAAAAGCAGGGACATATGGTCCGACTGACCCAGGTGTGGTAGTGGTCTAGCCCTGTAGCCCAGCTTGATGTTGGAGTAGACCTTGTCTAGTGTGTTAGCTCCTCTTGTAGCACATTTAACATGCTGGTAGAATTTTGGGAGCATTTTCTTCAATTCCGCGTGATTAAAGTCCCCTGCTATAATGTGAACATCTCAAGATCTAGTTCGAGTCTGAATCTATATTTGCAAAGCCAAATTTTCAATAACTGGATTTCATATTGAAGTTCTGCCAGTAAGGTGGAATTTGAATTCCTGTATATAGAACTTCGAAGTTGGTGATCAATTCCGAATAAGGGCTGATCAACAGTGAATAGTAACCCTTTGGTCAATTGTCGACTGGTACCTGATAGCGAAGAGTACCTGAGAGACGGGAGCCTCCTTACTTGATGAAAAGTAATCCGAATAGCGAAGGGTACCCCTAATTCTGTCAAACTTAAAGAGGAGGGATATAGGTCCCCCTATAGAAGTCCAATCTTAGCAGACGGATAGTGACATTCAGGAGGAAAAGTAATCATTCAAGGAATAGTACCCCTCAGCAAAGAGTAAACTAGGAAGGGGAAAATCTTCTGTATCAGAGGGAGAGGTTCACTGCGTGATAACAGCGTGACGCGGCATCGAGATCGAGTGTTCGTTAATTGTGCACTAGTGCTTTAAACCATTTTGTAAATTGTAAAAATCTAGCTTTCCATATTGTCATAGGATCTGGAATTTGTAAATATTCTATGTATGTAAATAAACTTAGAGTATAGCAAGAATGAAAAGTTAAGCTTTAGATAATGTAAAGTCCGCGGACCGTCATTTGTATTGCTGCTTGTGTGAGTGTATACAGATTTAAAAACTTGAAGTGAGAGTGTGTTAGATATTTTGTATTTGTTTGGATCGTATTGTGAATCGGGGTGGTTCAATCAGGGGTTGTACTCCTTCGCTCGCTGCATCGGGGGAGGAGCCATCCCGCTGATTGATTGCGCCACGAGGAGGAATTTTTGGAGTGCGCGATTTGTAATAAGTGAACTTTTTTGATTTATGCAGGAGTGTGATTAGGTAGTCCTATGATAAGTGGACTAATTTATTTTTTGTGTTCAATGTTGCTTACTTGTTTAGAGTTCATTTGCAGATTAAGATCGGGGATAGGAGATGGGCTGCGAGAACGTGTGTGTGTGTGATTGGTTGTTTCCTGGAGCATTTCGATTTGAAAATTGTCTAACATTTTGTTAGTTATGAAATTATGACTGTTTGTTTTTAAATTAAAAAGGGAAATTGTTAAGAAGTGCGAGTAGTTTAGAGTTGCTTCCTTATCCAACAGAATGGGAAACCAATCAAATAAAGATATGACCGCTGACTCATAAAGTCTTCTGCAGGAAATATGAATTTTATGAATTTCCACAAAAGCTGATCGATTGAGAATCCTTTCCCTATCGCTAAATAGAGAATTAGGGAACTAACTATGGCCCCGAGGTGGCTTAGATACAGTAAAGGAATTAAAATACATTGAGCAGATTATATTGCAATGCTGCAATAATACAGAGGCACAGGACTTAATTGAATTGTGGAGAAATTATTAAGAGGAACAGAATGCAAATAGAGCGGAGGAAAGAATGGCAAGTTGGAAGGAAGCATCTCTAAAACGGGGGATAGTATTCGAAGATACTGAAGATATTGAAGCATTTGAACCTTTGGGTAGCCTAAGGGAAGACCCTGAGAGTATTAAAGATAAAGGGAAACGGAAATCTTTCACAGAAAGATTATCATCCATAAGTCTTAAGCGCGAGGACCCGATGGTTGGCACTGGTTACGAGGGGGATGACGATGAAGATTTAGAAGACTGTTATAATTAGAAATTCAGGGCCACCACCTTATTCACCTTACGATCCCAATACCTCAAAAGACTAAGTTAGTTATGGAAAAAGAAGAGCATACCCCTAGACAAATTGAACGAGCAGTTAAGGAAGGAAGGAAATCCTTTCGAAAGTACCATGAACCCCCTGCTGAAGGGGAAGATACATCTGGGTGTGAGACTATAATTGTAGAGGCTGAGGTAGATCCTAAAGCTAAACAAACAACCCTTAGACAGTTCCCTGCATGGGAAATGCCTAATCCTTCTTTCGATCCAGTCAGTGCAGTGAGCACAAATAATCCCCGTACAATTAGAGTCTATTCCCCATGGAAGCCTAACGAGATGATGGCTATTTTAAGTCAAAAACCAGATCGTAGAAAATCACCCGCTTCTTTTGTGGATCACTTAAGAACTACAATGCGCATTTATCATGCTGATTCCCGGGATTTATGGGCGGTGATCCAGTAAATAATTACCCCAAGTGAGCATGCCTACAAAATTCCTAACAAATTTAGGACATCCGTCGCATGAAGCTCTTGCAAATATAATAGCGGACAATGGTGCCAGGGAAGAGGCACTTCTAACTGCCCTTGCAAGTACTCTTCAGAAGCCGATTGACAGCCAGAATCCTAGCTATAAGACCAAAATAGAGAGGGGGCAGATGAATTCTTTGAACGATTTTCAGAATTAAATATGGACCAATCGGGTGAGCTAAATTATTGAAACGGAGTAAATTCCCATCAATATTGTGCCATCCTACTGAATTGTCTTCCCACCAATGTAGCAGAAGCCATTAGGACTAAAAACATGGACTGGACAGAAAATAGGGCCAGTCAAATAGCAAGGGCTGTAAGATATAATTGGAAGGAAATAAAGAAGCAGGATAGCCCGCCTGCACTAAAACCAAGAACTGAATATGTGATCAGAAGAGAAATACCAAAATTCGACTCTGAATCATGGCTCCCTAGAGTACCAGCAAACTGTGGACTGTGAGAAGTTAGAGTTCCGGAATATCCAGACTGATGTTGTAGGGAAGCATCTGCCCTAAAGCCAGTCCTCCAAAGACCAGGGTTAAGGACAGGCCAGCCGCCAGGAATGAGCCAGTGTTATTATTGCAGGGTAGGTCACTGGAGTAGGGGGTGCCCAAGTAAAGAAAGGAGCAACAGAGGGGGTCACAGAAAGAAATCTCCAAGATCAAAGAGAGTACAGAGGGAACTGGCAGGAAAATCAGGAGCTAAGGGGACAAATCTCCTTTTCTCAGAGTAACCCATTCACATGCCTATGATTAGCAAACCTGGTAGTGACTGGATGCAAGTCTGATGAGGAACCTATGTTGAATCTACAGGTTGAAGGTAAAATCTGCACTTTCCTAGTAGACACAGGCACATCCATGTCATCTCTTCAATCAATTTACAATTTACCAGAATGAAGAGAAGTTCAGAATCTGTCTGGGTTTCAAGGACAAGTTTGCCAGTATCCCATCTCTGAGCCAGTCGAAGTAGTATATGGATGAAAGGCAATCAAACATAGATTTGTGATAACCACCGGATTAGATTGCAACCTGATGGCGAGAGATTTACTCTTACTTTCCAACTAAAAATAGAATGTGGCGATAGAGGTATATTAGTGACCACCTGGGCCCCATAGTGACCCCTCAATGTTACTCCATAGTGACCCTCAATGGTGGTCCTTTGATCTGGACGAAGAACCCCCACTTCACATTACGCTGGCTTATGATAGAAGTGGAAAGAACAGAGAGGTGGAAACCTTCTTTAAAACATACAGAGGACAGGAATGGGAAATAGGACTATTGGCACTAGTGCAAGGGAAAGAGGGAGCTGCCGAATATGCTAAGATACCAGCACAATTATGGAAAAGAACTGACGAGGCTTCTCCTCACGTCACTCGAAAGGTGAATGTCCCTGCTAGAGCTAAAGACCTAGGAACGCTGGAAAGAAAGGCAATTACCTTGGCAAAGCCGAATAATTATCAAAAGCAAAATTTGTCTAATCAATATGTTGTTGAACTTTACCAGGCCCCAAGGAAGGTGTTGCCCACTTACGTCATCATCTGGGGAGTGAGGTATACGAGGATGTGAACCCTCAAGTATGGGCGGGGGGCACTGCTCAGGTAGGATGCGTGAACATCAATTTCATCCGTATAACGCTCCAGAAAGGGGTAACACTTCCATCAATCCAATAATATCCATTGAAACTACAGGCCATCAGCAGCATAGACAAATTAATTTGGGGTTTGCTAGAACAAGGAATATTGGGAAAGTGCCAATCTATCTGTAATACCCCTATTCTTGCCTTTCCGAAACCGGGAAAGGGGGGTCAACATGCATTATTTTCTCTTCCTCTTCATGAAGACAGCCAACATTTGTTTGCCTTCACCTACAAGGGCCAACAATATACCTGGACCAGGTTCTCTCAAAGATTTGTGAACTCGCCTACCTTATTTTCCAGATGTCTGCAGGATCAGCTAAGTACTTTAAAGTTCAAAGTGAGTTAAACAATATGTTGATGACCTATTAGTGGCTAGTAAAGATGAATCCAGTAATCGGGAAGACACTGCACAACTACTAAATCATCTAACTGATCTAGGATATGTGGTCTCCCCATCAAAAGTATTGGTAGCTCAGGAGAAAGTAGCATTTCTAGGAATTATAATTTCGGCCACTGAAATAAGTTTGAGAAAAGCAGACTCGAACCTATCTGCGAATTTCCAGTCCCAAAAGAAGCCAAACAGATGAGGCAATGGCTGGGTATGGTTAATTATTGTAGACCTTAGATTCCAAATATAGCTCTAGAAACCAAGGAATTACCAACCTATACCAGCAAGGAGGGCGAATTTAAATTAACAAAGAAAGCACAGGAAGCATTTAAGAATTTGAAAAGATCTTTGATGCAAGCCCCGACATTGGGAAGGCCATTATACGATCGTCTTTTCGAGCTGTATTGTACAATTCCATCTGATTGTTCCACTTCTGTATTATCACAAAAGCATGGGGATAGACATAGACTAGTTGCATATTATTCTCTAAATTAGATCCAGTAGCTAGGGGACATCTTCTTTGCACTCAAATCTTAACTGCAATCTGCAATAGTTTACAATTGGCTGCTAATTTGACACTCCAACAGGAAATTGTAGTGTACAGTTCACATTCAGTATTGGCATTGTTGGGGCAGCTTCAAACCCAGCACTTGAAAATGGCCCGCCAAAATAAGTATGAGATACTATCTGTTGAACAATCCGAAATTTCAGTTTAAACATTGTACATTAATTAACCCAGCCTCTTTTATTATTTCACCCCCAGGAGAAGCAGAGGAAACATCAGTGAGAGAGGACTTGAGGGATGTACCCATGGAAGACCCTGGCATCACATTATATGTGGACGTTAGTGCATCCATTGGACTGTGGGGTGAGAGGTTGGCTGGGTATGCAATTATTAATCAAAAGACGGAGATTGTGGAAGCAGCTGCTTTTGAATTACCCTATTCAGCACAACAAGCTGAATTATTTGCTTTAATTCAGGCTTGTATTATTGGGGAAAATCTAAAAGTAAATATTTACTCTGATTCTCGATATGCATTTGGGGTGGTGCATGTTTCCGGCCAATTATGGAAAAAGAGGGGATTTCTAACCTGCAGGAACCCAAATATCACACAAACAATTGGTGACAAATTTATTGAAGGCCTTAATGCTACCCAGACAAATTTCTGTAATAAAATGTAGTGCCCGCACAAAAGGACAGACCCCAGTGGACATTGGAAATCATAATGCTGACTTGGTAGCTAAAAACGTATCATGGGAATGTAAGGTGGTGGTACCTAGAATGACGAGGCAGACTAAAAGTGTAACTAACAAGTGCCCCTTGGAGAAATTGATGCCAACCATCGAAGAAATCATTCAATTACAAGAAGAGGCTACTGAAGGATATAAGGAGAGATAGAAACAACTGGGATGTGTACTGGATTGTATGACTGGGCTGTGGACCACTCTAGCAGGGCAAACTTGCATGACAGATTATTTGGCTGTATGGGTTATCGAGAGTATGCACTATGCAACCCATTGTGGTGCAAGAGCAGTAGGGGACACTATTAGCTACTTGGTGGCATCTAAAATTACAATCTTTCACTCAAAAGGTAAGCAGTAATTGCCTGGTCTGCCAGCAATACAATCCAGGAAAAGGAATAGGATGTGAAGCAGGGAAAACACCATTGCCTATGGGTCATTTTGAGACATTGTTAATGGACTATATTGAATTAGAAAGATGCCATGGATACAAATACGTTCTTGTCATAGTCGATGTATTCTGTAAATGGGCTGGATGGTTTGGAGTTTGTAAAATGTGTGCAGGATAGTTTTTTGCAGCAATACATAGAGGTGCCTACTAGAGGAGGGGCAGTGCTGGACCTCCTGTTAGGAAATGAGACGGGACAGGTGGCGGAGGTATGCGTAGGGGAGCACTTCGGGTCCAGTGATCACAATACCATTAGTTTCAATATAGTTATGGAGAAGGACAGAACTGGGCCTAGGGTTGAGATTTTTGTTTGGAGAAAGGCTAACTTTAACGAGATGCGAGATGATTTAAAAGGAGTGAACTGGGACATTTTGTTTTATGGGAAAGATGTAGAGGAGAAATGGAGGACATTTAAAGGGGAAATTTTAAGAGTACAGAATCTTTATGTTCCTGTTCGGTTGAAAGGAACCAGTAAAAATTGGAAAGAGCCCTGGTTTTCAAGGAAAATTGGACATCTTGTTCGGAAAAAGAGGGAGATCTACAATAATTATAGGCAGCATGAAGTAAATGAGGTGCTTGAGGAGTATAAGGAATGTAAAAAGAATCTAAAGAAAGAAATTAGAAAAGCTAAAAGAAGATATGAGGTTGCTTTGGCAAGTAAGGTGAAAGTAAATCCAAAGGGTTTCTACAGCTATGTTAATAGCAAAAGGATAACAAGGGATAAAATTGGTCCATTGGAGAGACCGAGTGGACAGCTATCTGCAGAGCCAAAAGAGATGGGGGAGATATTGAACAATTTCTTTTCTTCGGTATTCACCAAGGAGAAGGATATTGAATTATGTGAGGTAAGGGAAACTAGTAGAGTAGCTATGGATGCTATGAGTTTCAAAGTAAAAGAAGCACTGGCACTTTTGAAAAATATAAAAGTGGATAAGTCTCCAGGTCCTGACAGGATATTCCCTAGGACATTGAGGGAAGTTAGTGTAGAAATAGCCGGGGCTATGACAGAAATATTTCAAATGCCATTAGCAACTGGAATAGTCCCCGAGGATTGGCGTACTGCGCATGTTGTTCCATTGTTTAAAAAGGGTTCTAAAAGTAAACCTAGCAATTATAGACCGGTTAGTTTGACTTCAGTGGTGGGCAAATTAATGGAAAAGATACTTATAGATAATATATATAAGTATATGGATAAAGAGGATCTAATTAGGAACAGTCAACATGGATTTATGCCTGGAAGGTCATGTTTGACTAATCTTCTTGAATTTTTTGAAGAGGTTACTAGGGAAATTGACGAGGGTAAAGCAGTGGATGTTGTCTATATGGACTTCAGTAAGGCCTTTGACAAGGTTCCTCATGGAAGGTTGGTTAAGAAGGTTCAACTGTTGGGTATAAATGCAGGAATAGCAAGATGGATTCAACAGTGGCTGAATGGGAGAAGCCAGAGGGTAATGGTGGATGGCTGTTTGTCGGGTTGGAGGCAGGTGACTAGTGGGGTGCCTCAGGGATCTGTGTTGGGTCCTTTGTTGTTTGTCATGTACATCAATGATCTGGATGAAGGGGTGGTAAATTGGATTAGTAAGTATGCAGATGATACCAAGATAGGGGGTGTTGTGGATAATGAAGAGGATTTCCAAAGTCTACAGAGTGATTTAGGCCAGTTGGAAAAATGGGCTGAAAGATGGCAGATGGAGTTTAATGCTGATAAATGTGAGGTGCTACACCTTGGCAGGACAAATCAAAATAGGACGTACATGGTAAACGGTAGGGAATTGAAGAATACAGTTGAACAGAGGGATCTGGGAATAACCGTGCATAGTTCCTTGAAGGTAGAATCTCATATAGATAGGGTGGTAAAGAAAGCTTTTGGTATGCTAGCCTTTATAAATCAGAGCATTGAGTATAGAAGCTGGGATGTAATGTTAAAATTGTACAAGGCGTTGGTGAGACCAAATCTGGAGTATGGTGTACAATTTTGGTCGCCCAATTACAGGAAGGATGTCAACAAAATAGAGAGGGTACAGAGGAGATTTACTAGAATGTTGCCTGTTTTTCAACAGCTAAGTTACAGAGATAGGTTGAATAAGTTAGGTCTTTATTCTCTGGAGCGCAGAAGGTTAAGGGGGGACTTGATAGAGGTCTTTAAAATGCTGACAGCGATAGACAGAGTTAATGTGGACAAGCTTTTCCCTTTGAGAATAGGGAAGATTCAAACAAGAGGACATGACTTTAGAATTAAGGGACAGAGGTTTAGGGGTAACATGAGGGGGAACTTCTTTACTCAGAGAGTGGTAGCGGTGTGGAATGAGCTTCCAGTGGAAGTGGTGGCGGCAGGTTCGTTGGTATCATTTAAAAATAAATTGGATAGGCATATGGATGAGAAGGGTATGGAGGGTTATGGTATGAGTGCAGGCAGGTGGGACTAAGGGAAAAAAGTTGTTCGGCATGGACTTGAAGGGCCGAGATGGCCTGTTTCCGTGCTGTAGTTGTTATATGGTTATATGGTTATTTGTTATATGGTTATATTCAGCAGGTGGATCGGTGCATACCCAACCCTTGACAATAAAGCGGCTACTGCTGTCAAGATGAGAGAAATTGTCCCTAGATTCGGTATTCCCATTCGATTTAGCTCAGATAACGGTCCGCACTTTATTGGACAAATCGATAAAGTTGGGGATCCAGCAGCAATTACACTGTGCTTATCGACCATAGGCTGCCGGACTTGTAGAAAGGGCAAACCAGACGCTGAAAACCAAATTAGCCAAATTAAAGGCGGAGACTGGACTTGGATGGATTAAATTACTCCCAATAGCCCTATTTCAGATGAGAGTCATGCCTGCAGGAAAATCTAGATCAAGCCCAGCTGAAATTATTTACGGTAGACCCCTAAATACCCCTTGGATCCAGATTGCAATGAAAATAGCTAAATTCCACAACATGACTGCAGAGATGACCGACTATATCTTAGCCTTGACAAGAGCCTTAAGTGATTTAAGCCTATGAGGATATGCCTATGAGGATATGCTTTCACTAGTAACTCCCATTAAAGTAAAACCTGGAGACTATGTCTTAGTGAAGAATTGGGTGAGGAAAGGATCAGAAGTTCATTGGGAAGGACCATACCAAGTTCTTTTAATGACTCCAACCGCAGTAAAGGTGGAAGGAAGGAATGCCATTGTAAAAGTATTAGTGAAGGTATCAGTAGTTAACTTGTTTTCTCCCAGGTTTTCTTAGGAATTCTAATCAAGGAACAATGGAGTATCAAGGCAGATGGAGGGAATTCGCGTCCACGAAATCTCAGGAGGCGAACACTCCTCAGACAGAACTTGTGAAGTTATGCCCATGAAAACTCGGGATGCTTGACAAGATTCTGAGAAGCTACATCAACATCTTCTTGTTAGAACATTGTTAAAGCATAGCAGTCATCATTGTATTCTGGAGTTATTATTTACGATGAGGGTTTTTTGGCTAAATTAATGTTAATATTGGCTAAATTAAAGACACAATAAAATGGAGGAACCCTGCACTTGTCAGAATTGCTTAACCCTTGTCAGCTGAATCTTACAGGCTTTGATTGGCACCAGCCAGTCTAGGCTCAGACTGATATGCAGGATGGTAAGGGGTCCAGGTGTTCTCCATGTTTCTCTTAAATTGATAACATGTACAGCAGTTTTGCAAACTAACCTTAAATGCATCATTTCTATTGGATCGCTGCAAAAGCCTTATAAATAGTATAAATAATGTTGCAAGATGATCATCCTGTTAATTGATGATTGGTCGAACTGTTGAGCCTTGGAGAAATTGTTTGATTCCCAGGGCACATGTTTCAATGTTTGTTCTTGGTTGCTTCCTTTGAGAGCTTTCGTTCTTATACAATGTATGAGCTGTTGAATTATTCGGTTAGCGGAATGCCTGTTATGTATGGGGTTAATCAATATCTGTAATTGCATTATTAAGAGACCACCCCATGTGGTTTGGCCCTACGAGGTCCCGCGACATATAAAGGTCCGCAATCACGGGGCTCAGCATCGATCTTCTGGGAGAGCGTTTAGGACTGAGTGAACTTCTGGAGTGTCTCTGTCTGAGCGAGGCTTAGAGGGCTTGAACAGGCAGACACGAGGATCGAACCCACGGTGGGATAAGTACAGTAGTTGAACTGTGACGCACTTTTAGTAAAATAAAATTTAGTTGTTTTAAGTGCTTGACTCAGAGTTTTTACTGAAACTAGACTGGGGGGATAGCTTAGAAACGAGCAATTACCACCTCCAGCACTTTGTTTTCTGCTGATGGTTCCAGCATCTGCAGTGTCTTGTGTCTCCATTTGTTATCCTTATACAGTTTAAACCTATGACAGATTATTTTGTGCTTGTCAATTTCCAAAGTGACTTTTACACAGAGGGTGGGGAGTGCCTGGAACGTGCTGCTGGGGTGGTGGTTGATAGTGGCATTTAAGGAGCCTTTTGGAATGGCATTTGGATAAAGAGGGAATGGAGGAGATTTAAGTGAAACATGGAGAATATTTTTTAATAACTTACTTCCTTTTATTCTTTGTCTCCTGTATCATTTTCAGCGTAAAAGACTAGGATTTGGATTATGTACAGGCAGATAAGAGTTGATCTTAGCATCATGTTTGGCACAGACAATGTGGGCTATAGGGTTTGTTCTTGTGTCGTACTGTTCTATGTTCGAAGTGGTTCGCAAGTTCCCAATGGAAATTGCGTAATAACCAATTTGGTCCGCTGCAATGCAAATAATGTTCCCTATTTCATCATGTGCATTATATCCAATTCGTGTTAAGTAAATTTGCTTGTAGCAAAATGTCCCAATGTCATGGCCACTGCCGGCAACCCAAAATTGTTATATAATATCCCCGACTGGAAAAAATACATGCAGCAACATGAAGTAAGCGTGAGATCAGCTCAACAATAAAGAAAAACGGCAATGGACCAGAATTCGCCATTTTGCTTCACATACGGTATTGGGGGAAAACAGGTAGTAACATTAGAATGGTGATTGTGCAAAGAGCTGTGCCTTAAATGTGGAAAGATAGAAAGGAAGATAAAGATGCAAAGAATGTCGAGGAAGTATTGCAAATAACAAATACTTATTAACTATAAAAGGAAGTGGGGATTTAAAAAGCGCAACTATAGGTGCAAAGGTTTATTGTCTGCTGTCACAAAAATATTTGCTCAGGATTCTATATTCAGTAGTTCTTAAATTACAGACCTGTATCTCAATCGATGGCAAACCTCACACCCCCCCCTCCCCCCTCTTCACCCCTCCCCACATGCCCCCAAAATGTTACCAATGTGACAACTGTTTCCCAATGTAGTCTGTACTAAAGGGTTGCAGCGCTAAGGCATTTATTTTTAAATCCAAATTTGCCCGAGTTTCATTGGCAGCCCTCTTTAAAATGTTTGGGACAAGGGAATGGAAAATAGTGGTGAAAATATTACCAGGTAAAAAGGTAAATATTACTGGGTAAACAAAAGAAAAAGGAAATGAGCAGCATGACAAACCTCATCTTGGCTAATGCCATCCTGAGGTCATTTCTGCAGACCTGTACGTTAGTTGATGAAGGATTAGCAATTGACCCATTGGTAACATTTTGGGGGCAGGTTTGGGGGAGGGGTGGGGAGGGAGGAGGTTTGCCGCAGATTGAGATACAGCTCTGTAATTTCAGAACTACTGAATGTAAAACCCTGAGCAAATCTTTTAGTGACAGCAGGCATAAAACCTTTGCACCTATAGTTGTGCATTTTTTAATAACTTACTTCCTTTTATTCTTTGTCTCCTGTATCATTTTCAGCGTAAAAGACTAGCGATTTAAGAAGGCCATTAAATCAAGTGGCCCCTCATAAATCTGACAAACACATGCATATATTTAATGGCATCTGTGCACCATAAACTTTGCACATAGCTGAGAGTCTGGTTTAACGATGGGCTAACATAAAACCCCACCATACTGCAGGTTTACATGCATCTTACAGACGATTGTTAATGCTGGATTAAGGTTTGAGTAACTGATTACTTCTTTGCTGTGGCTGTTTCAGGAAACAGACCCCTCAGCACTTTTCTAATGCAGTCATTCCAACTGGTAAGCAGTTGGATTTATGCAGATATCTACATGTTTGGTTATAAAAAAGTCAATTTCTTATACTCTTTCACCAGTTTATTTGAGAAGCCTTTTTTTAAAAGCTAAATTTTGACAATTAAATTAAACAGAAAGTAATTTTTAAGTGTTTGATGTTACATATTATGGATATTTTTCTGCATTTCTGTGGAAACGTAAATGTTCCCTGTTTATTGCCTCGCTACTTATTAAAAACTTGCATACAAATATGGCAAATTAAGCATGTGCAAATTTCAAACTCAATTTTTGTTTGTTATTAAATTGTCCAGGCAATATCTGGATTTTTATACTAATCATTATTTTATTGCAAACTCTAGATTTGCTGCATTTCATATTATTCACCATTTGAAAGTGAAAGATATCTTATATACACATGTTATGTAATTATTTAAGTTTATCGTGCTAAATGAACTGTGATGTAATAACACAAATCAATAGAGTATATACAGGAACAAATCTTAAAATTAGAGGCAAAGAACATTGAAATCAGAAGATACCTTTTCACACAAAGAATACAGGAAATACAAAACTTTCTGCTTAAGTGTTAAGAAACTAAATTCATCAAGATGGAAATGGTTAGATTTTTATTTGATAATAATATTGGGTGATATGGAGCTAAGTCAGTAAATGTGAATAAAATCATCTATGATCTATTTGGATGCAAGAGGTTTTGGAGGAAAGCACTGCCTGTGTTGAATGTGAGCAGGACCATAAGCATTCAGATGCTGTGATGTTGCAATGAAAAACAGCGTTACCACATTCTGGCTTTGTGTCTCCCAGAGTATACAGGGAACAAACTAAAGTCAGTGTTTAAGACACTTCAATAACGTGTTACAACACAACGACTGCAGTTGCCGGTTAATACACAAAAGGACACAAGGTGCTGAAGTAACTCAGCAGGTCAGGCAGCATCTCTGGAGAACATGGATAGGCGACGTATTGGGATGAGAACCTTCTTCCGACTTTCGGTCCAGAACTGGGTCTGGAATCCAGGTGAGTTGACGGTCGCAGCTTACTGACAGCCAAGGACGAGCCGATGATCGCGGACCGCGCGAGTTCAGAGTGCAGGTGATAGTCAGCGATGGGGATGACAGTATCAGGCGTGGCCTGGAAACGGCCGATGGAGATGTGTGGGCCAGCGGTGGTGGCAGAAGGTCCAGCTGGGGAAGTGGTGTGAGCCAGGTCCAGCCGCCGGTACGTCAGTCCGCTATAGCTGAAATCCATTATAAAGATGTCTGTGGAAACAAAGGTTTACAGTATAGAGTAAATGGAAGGGGCCTCAGGGTCTCATGTACAAGTACATAGCTCCCTTACAATGAGAATTCAGGTGGATAGTGTAGTGTAAAAAGCATTTGATATGCTTGCCTTAATTGGCCGAGGCATTGACTATAAGAGGTGGAGAGGTTGTAATTGTTCAAAGCTTTGGTCAGACCGCGCTTACAGTATTGTGTACATTCAGGTCACCACATTCAGGATGTGGTAGCAGTCAATAGATGGAATGCAGAAGAAATGCACCCGAATGTTTTCTAGAGGAAGGCTGGTAGGATAGGCTGGATATGTTCTCACTGAAGTGGCTGAGGGGCGAGCTTGTAGAGGTTTATACAATTATGAAGGACATAGATGGAATGGATAGAACTTTTCTCCCAGACCAGGGCAGTCTAGAACTAGAGGGCACAAGTTTAAGATGAGAGAGGAGAAATTGAAAGATGATCTGAGGGGTAAACTTTTCACGCAAGGCAATGAACATCTGGAGACATATACAATTACAAGGTTTAAAGACCTTTGGACACTATCCTTCTGTGTCAGAAAAACACGGAGCGATACAGCCTAATGCAGGCAATTGGAATAAGCGTGGATTTGCACTGTAGTCAACTTTGATGAGGTGCGCCGAGAGGGCCTGTTTCTGTGCCGTGAGTTCCTATGTTTCTAGGATGGCTACCACCTTCTCACCAATGACCACAGTTCAAACATACCAAAATGCACTGGCAGAAAATGCGTGGAACACTCAGCAGGTCCAGCATCATCTATGGTAGGTGAAGCAGAATTAACATTTCAACTTGAGGATCCCAGACAATTCCAGAATTTAAGCGACCGTGAAAAGCTTCAGAGTATGCAGAGGATATAAACGATGCTTCAGTAATGGAAATTGATTCTTCCAAAATGGGACCCTACCATTCGAGATTTCCTTTCTTCCTGATGATGATGCATTGATGGATGATTGAAATACAGCATGGAAACAGGCCCGCCAAGTCCACACTGATCATTAAACATTTGATCACACTCCCTCATCAGTGTTATCCCATTCCCTCATCCATCCCTTGAACATTAGGGGGCAATTTACTGTGGCCAATTAACCTACAAACCTGCAAGTCTTTGAAATGTGGGAGGAAACTGGAGCACCTGGAGGAAACCCATGTGCTCACAGAGAGAACGTGCAAACTCCACACAGACAGCAATCAAAGTCAACATTGAACCAGGGTAACTGGCGGTGTGAGGCAGCAAATTAACCAACTGCACAAGTGTGCCGCACAATTCTGACAGGGAAGAGCTGCCTACATTAGGCTGATTCAATCCACCTTAACACAGATGCAAGGAACGACACAAAATGCTGAAGTAACTTACCAGGTCAGGCAGCATCTCTGGAGAAAATGGATAGATGACGTTTCAGGTAGGGACCCTTCTTCAAACTGATCCCGACCTTCACGATTTCAACAATCGACGATCCGATTGTCCTGATCCGAAACAGAACCCATTCATGTTCTGCTGAGATGCTGCCTGACCCGCTGAGTTACTCCAGCATTTTGTGCCTTTCCTTAGTAAAAGCGCATCTGTGATGCTTTGTTGCAACGTTTTAACACCAATGCAAACTAGGGGTAGCAAGCTGATTCAGAGTCAAATATTGAAATGACTGCCATCTCCAGATTCTATAGCTACATTTCAAATAAATCTTAAATTCAATGAACGAATCCACTTTGAAAATGGAAATGGGTGAATCAGGACAACTGGACATTTTTGCAGTTCACTGAAAATCTCAAGATATTAGATTTCTTTCTTAGTGATGGTAAAGTTAAACGTTGGCCAAGGTTTTGCTCGGCAATTTTAAACTCTTTCGGGTGTGTGAGACTGAGAAGAATTATGGCAACTATATTGTCATATTTTTAAACTGTAGTTCTATACAGACAAGGAGTGGTGTTGAACAGAAAGGGAGGGGTTATGTAACAAAATTGATCATCAAGATGCCAGACTGAGAGTCATTCAGGCTGACGAGTGGACTGTGCATGACTGAAAGACACAACAACTCAAACTGAGTCTCTCCACGGATGCTGCCTGGCCTGCTGAGAATTCCCAGCATCTTCTGCTATCTTTTCCGAATTCTAGAATCTGCAGTCATTTACTTTGTATGTGGAATGGATTTGGGTGGAAATCAGTATTAATACCAGATGTTTAAACCTCTGGATAATTTCAGAACATAAGTTTTAACTAAATTAAAATTCTTTAACTAAATTGAAATGCACATAAAAAAATTAAACACCTTGCTGAGAAAATGAGAATGCCTTGCAAATAAAGCTTCTGAAAGCAAATGGTTGGTCCTTTTTGGATTTGTCCTGAATGGTGTGATGAGCCCACTGGTCCTCTCCCTTCACCCTCATCTCCTCCCGACCTCCTGCCGTGCACCCATGACGATCTCCTCTTCTCCCTCAACCTGTCCTCTAAAACATTTGCTTGCTTCCCCTCACTGCAAACCAGTCGACGAAGAGATGATTTTTGGAATTACTAATCTTAGAAATGTAAACTCAGTCTACACATCATTTCATGAATGCCTGGACGTTCATTCCTTCGCAGAGCCAAATATCCAAAGTGCATTTCAGTGGTCCTATGCGTCACGCTCGGAGTATGAAGTCTAAAAATGACCCCAAAGATCAATAACAAGAGCATGTAGAGCAAATCCGTCATCCAGCTCCCTGTGACCACGCAACCTATGTTCCTATTTGAGAACAAACAATCCAGTTCTATATCCTTCATGAGTATATTTACTTTTTTACATATTTCATTCACATAACTAATAAGTAGATATGTATAAATAGGAGTCAGAGTTACGCCAGATAAGCAAGAATGATTCTCATGCAAATGGGTATTTAAAGTAATTTGTCATCAAATATAAATGGACACTGCAAACAGTCTGACAGGGAGTATAAATAGAGTGTAGAACACATGCAGTGATATGAAATTCTTCATTAATATAACATTGATATGCTGGATTCAAGAGATTAGGTCTCGGACAGGTTCCAAACAGTCATGGAAAGACAGAGAGAGAGCCTACTGCAGCCTACAATCCTTTCTGGCAAACATTATTTGGTTTCATCAAAGCTTTGAGGGACGATACTGTTCAAGGAGTAAAATAAAATATAGCTAAATTTATAATCACACTGCTTGATCAATTAGAAACAACTGCAAATAGAAATAACCTCAGTTTATCTCAATTAACAGACTCAAGTTGTAGTTATACATCCACAATATGTCGACAGACAATACAAGCAGCCAGAACAAGCCTATCTATTACTATGTAACATAAGCAGCTGTAATAGGTTCACCTGCTTTGCAACAACAATCATGGGCACACACGCAGCATTTTAAATGTTGTCCAGCAGCCCAAAATGTTTCACCACAGCACTGTGGAAAATATAGTGAAAAACCTGAAAATATAAGCTCAAGGTAGCGTAAGTGGCCAAAAGTTTTTAAAGTGTATGTTAAAGAAGGAAAGATAGGTTAAGAGGGAATTTCTGAGCTACAGCAGAAGGCAAGCCTGCTCGTGATAGAAATGTAAAAATAAAATTGGATGGTGAACGAGGTCAGAAATGGAAAAGAACAGAATTTCTGCTGAGTTCCAGGGCTGGAGGAGCTAAAAACAGGGGAGGGATATGAAGACCATAGTAAGAGTGGACGTCACAGTAAGTTGCTATTAGTCCCAAAAGTAGCAGACACCGGCTTTAAAGAATGCTGCCTGGGAAAATAATCATGTAGAACCATGTTTTGTGCACCATGCCATTGTTCACACTGTAAAAAGAGCAATTTGTAACTGAAAATAGGGACCTTGCCAGACTCCAAACATTGGTGTTGATGGGTAGCAAAACACATCTGAATACTATTTTCATAATTTTTAATTGCAAATACATGTTGAGTGCTATTTGCAGTCCACCTATGCAAAAACAGGCTATCACACTGCATAGTGTGAATTAAAGAAGCCATGACTCGAGCTGGCGCTGAAGCAAAAAATCAATGTTGGCAGAGCTGTTAAATCCAAGGAAAAGGCACATAAATTGGCCAGAAGAAGCAGCAAACCAGGGGACTGGGAGACATTTATACATCAGCAGAGGAGTACAAAGGGGCTAACGAATGAATAAATGAATGAATGAATATGTTTATTGGCCAAGTATTCACATACAAGGAATTTGCCTTGGTGCTCCGCCCGCAAGTAATAATAATAATAATAATATCTTTTATTGTCATTACACATAAGTGCCACGAGATTTGGTTTGCAACTTCGAGACTTCGGTTAGCAACCCTCGAGAACAAGGTTTGTAAAAACGAACATGACATGACAACAGATAAGAATGATACATAAAACATCAGAGGGGGAAAAAAGAGCATGAAATAAAGCTTGTGGGGAATATAAAAACTGATTATAAAAGCCTCTTTATATACGTCAAAAGGAAAAGGTTAGTGAAAACAAATGTAGGTCCCATTGTAGGTCCCAGCCCGGGACTGACATATTGTTTGTCAGTTCAGGGCTGGCGGGACTGACATATGATGGAAGAATGGGTCGACCGGGCTTGGATTCACTGGAATTTAGATGGATGAGAGGGATCTTCTAGAAACATATACAATTTTAGATAATCAGCCATGATCATATTGAATGGTGGTGCTGGCTCACAGGGCTGAATGGCCTATTCCTGCACTACTCCTGTACTGTTTCTATATTTCTAACTCAGCAGGGCAGGTAGCATCCGTGGAAGCAAATAAATTGTTGAAGAAAATGAAGATCATGACTGCGAGTGGAGAGGGAAGATAGCTGGGGTCGAGAGGAGAGAAGGAGACTAGTGGGTGATTGGTGGACTGAGGAAGGGTGAGGAATGATGGTCAGATTGAGCCAGGTGGAGGAGGGGAGGGGATGGAGTAGGGAGACTGAGGCAAGTGAATGATTAGTGGAAGCAGCCAATGGAAAAAAGAAGGGGAGGGGACTTGGATACAGAGATGAGCCGGGCGAAGGGGAAGATTACGGGTGGTGGGGACTGGAGGGGTATGGGAATGAGAACCAAAATAGGGAGGAACCATTGGTGGATCAGAAGGAGAAAAAAAAGAGATAGGGAGGGAGGGAGGGAATGAATAAAGGGAGTAAGGGGTACATGAAATGTTTTTTAAATCAATGTTTGTGTTCCCTCTCATCACCCTCCAGTCTCTGCCTCTGTCTCAACTGTATCTTCCCCTCCGGCCTGGCTCTTATCCATTCACCCCCAAGCCCCACACTCACTCCTCTTTGTATGGCCACCTTCCTTCTCCACTCACGCTTTGAAGCTGAATCATTGATAATTCATTTCCCTCTGCAAATATCGCCCAGCACACAGAGTTCCTCAAACAGTTTGTTTTTTTATCGCTCCAGAGTACAACATCTGCAGTCTCTTGTGTTCCCGGTGGTAGCTCGGGATACAATTTAGGTAGGTCCACTTCCACCTCGCTGCTTATCCATTTCCTCCTTGGATGTCCCACTCCTGATTTTAAATTCCTCAAACAGTGAGCTAGAAGCGATTGAGAACCAAGCTAACGTCTGTAGCACAAGATATGAATCCTCCCTAATTTCTGCGATTCTCTGATCAAGATAAATCTTTGGGGATGTGTGAAGTAGTTGGCTTTAAATGAAATACAGATTCAGTTCAGCAATTACAACCTACAAGTATAGGAATCGTGTTTGGAGAAATATCACTTGGGTAGCCAAGGAGTACTGTACAGTATATATATTTTCCTCTGGCTATGTATTTTTTCAAAGCTTCCGAATCAGATGGACTACAGATGGGTCATTCTGCAGAGTGTACGAATCAGAAATTCTCCAAACACATTAATTGAAAACAAAAAAAGGTATGGGATATATGATGCCTTCTCCAAGAGAAAGGCAATATAAATACTGATTCTTGGTATCTGTGCTACAATGCAGCTCTAACCAAATCAATCCTGGAATTTAAGATGAAATTAGATTTGAAGAATATTTAGGATAGGAATAAGAGTATAATGCAAATGAAAGTGGCTGCCGTGTGGAATGCCCCTGGCAATATCACCAGGGGTTGAGTAGCTTCCATTTATGCTGACATTTTTATGTTGCTATGATTGAAAATAAAAATGGTGAAAGCTTGTGTTCACTGTACAGAATCCAGGTTATTTTACATATTTGCGTACATTTTTTTCTGCGCATAAGGCGGGGGTCAGGGGCTTGCTGCATCAGATGCACAGGGAAACTAAGCTCCTGGTAATAAAAATAAACCCGTATTCCCGGTGACAAGCAGTCAGTTACAGTTAATTGTGGAGAAAGGGATGACACGCTCTGTGAATTCTTTGATGTGCAATATGTTATTTTTGCTCCAAAAATCGACACCTGAATGATTTGAAATCCCTTTCTCTGGGCAAGTGTATAAAACAAGATTCCCCGCTGTGAGAAAAATAAATACTTGAGACAGTGAGAGCATTGAGGAGCAGGGCTGCCTCCGATTACATGATCCCTGGCAACTGTTGGCAGCAGATATATGAGGTAATTCCTGGATATATATATAATAATGATGCACAATGTTACTTGGTCATATACAGTAGCACTATTGATTTGTTTTTTTGTGGTGAAGGAGATTGGAACCGACTTTTATTTTTCCTGATGTCCTTTCAAACTATGCCACCTTCTCTGCGTACATTCCACAGGAACTGTTTCGAACTTTTCGGATTCACTTATCAAAACGAAGGACAAATAGATTAGTTTCCAGTCAAGACACTGATTGCCAGCATTGACCACTTCCATCTCAGGTCCACTATAGCCCGAAGTGAGTAAAATATCCTCGTACCACAAGTATATAAGATCGTGTTACTATGCAGGGATTGATGGTCAGAAACAGGCCCTTCGGCCCACCGAGTCCGCGGGTGCGGACTCGGTGGGCCAAAGGGCCTGTTTCTGTGCAGTATCTCTGAACTAAACTAAATTGAACCAGAGCAGAACAACCCTAAAAAAATATGCATATCTTTTCCTTTTCCACCCTTGTCTCCCATATGAGAAACGGGTCAATGCTCTACGACACATTTCAGATTAATTCTGGTGTCAGTGCCGCCTCCTGCTCGATTAGGCCTGTTCTGAACCCGTGTCCTCTTTTTGTACCTAATCATCTGTGTATTTTCAACTCTTAACATTTTGGGGATTTCACCGTTTTCAGCCTCTATTTTTTATGCTGACAGTCACCCATTGCTCTTTATTAGTTCACGAGATGTGAATGGGGATGGCGCTGCCAACATTTACTTCCATCCCATTTACTGCAGAACTAATAATAAGGTTAAGAGTCCTCTGCATTAATGGGTCTGGAGTTACATCAAAGCTAGACTGGATACGACGGGCAGATTTCTTTCCATGAAGAATATCAGTACACCAGATAGATTTACGGTTCAATGGTTCTTTATTATCATGTGTACATACTTACAGAGAAATTATTTTTTTGCATATAGTTCTGTAAAGTATTGGGGTCAAATCAAGTCAATTTTATTTCTACAGCACATTTAAAAACAACTCTCGTTGACCAAAGTGCTTTACATCAGTGCAGGTACTAACGTGCTACATACAGTGGTACATAGATCTAACAATACATACATAAATACATACATACAGACAGAGCTCCCTCAGAGGACCTCAAGAAATGCTTGTGAGAAGAAATAGGATTTAAGTCTAGACTTAAAGGAGTCGATGGAGTTCTGATTGGAATCGGGATGCTGCTCCACAGTCTAGGTGCTGCAACCGCAAAAGCGCGGTCGCCCCTGAGCTTAAACCTGGACCGTGGGATAGTCAGTAGCACCAAGGAGGAGCTTGAAATTGATTCTGTACTGTACTGGGAGCCAGTGGAGAGAGGCCAGAATCGGGGTGATGTGGTCCCTTTTACGGGTACCCGTCAGAAATCTCGCTGCGGCGTTTTGGACCAATTGCAGACGGGTCAGGGATAAATTGGCTGATGCCAGTGTATAGGGAGTAGCAGTAATCAAGGCGGGAGGAAATAAATACGTAGATGATCTTGTCATGGTTGCTGAATTGGAGGAATGGTTTGATTTTAGCTATTGTGCGACGTTGGAAAAAGTTAGTTTTTAACCACAGCATTGACTGGTTTGTCAAACTTCAATGCGGATTGAAGGGGTGGAAGATTGCAACCTTCACATGGTCCACCCTGTTTTGACTAATGCAATCAACCCAATGTGCACAAACAAAGATGCAGTTTTTCATGCCACTTGATCTGCAACTTTAGGCTGTGCACGCCATACGCATGAAGAAGAACAAGTATTGCCATAACTGAGCACAATCCAGAAAATACAAAGAGCATACAAATAGTCCACTGCAAGCAAGAGTCACCAGGTTTTGGTGCCATTTTCAAAGTCCAGTCAGTCTCCTGGTGTGGCGCCCCATCCTGGTGAGACCCAGGCTGCTGCAGGGCCTCCAGCGGTCACCTCTATCCGGATCGTCCAGTGAACCACCATCCCTCTCCTCACCTTCAGCCTTTGTGCCCTGGGGGATGTTCCCACAGGTGATCGTGTGGGCGCGGAAGGCAAGACCCTGGTTCACCCTCTTACCTGCCCTTGCTCTTGTTTCCACCATCGCCGGCTCCCTCCATCCTCCTCTCAGGTCCGCTTGTCTTCTGGGCCTCAGGGGATGACCTGGGAATGGACTCGGTGGCTCCCTCTACAGGGCTTGCCGTCTCCAGCCATTCATTTCCAAGCTCATCCAGTTGTTCCATGGATCCTATTACTGTCATCAGAATTCCAGATTTTAACATAGAAACATAGTAATTAGGTGCAGGAGTAGGCCATTCGGCCCTTCGAGCCTGCACCGCCATTCAATATGATCATGGCTGATCATCCAACTCAGTATCCCGTACCTGCCTTCTCTACATACCCTCTGATCCCCTTAGCCACAAGGGCCACATCTAACTCCCTCTTAAATATAGCCAATGAACTGGCCTCAACTACCCTCTGTGGCAGTGAGTTCCAGAGACCCACCACTCTGTATGAAAAAAGTCCTTCTCATCTCAGTCCTAAAGGATTTCCCCCTTATCCTTAGACTGTGACCCCTTGTCCTGGACTTCCCCAACATCGGGAACAATCTTCCTGCATCTAGCCTGTCCAACCCCTTAAGAATTGTGTAAGTTTCTATAAGATCCCCTCTCAATCTCCTAAATTCCAGAGAGTATAAACCGAGTCTGTGCAGTCTTTGTTCATAAGACAGTCCTGACATCCCAGGAATCAGTCTGGTGAACCTTCTCTGCACTCCCTCTATGGCAATAATGTCCTTCCTCAGATTTGGAGACCAGAACTGTACGCAATACTCCAGGTGTGGTCTCACCAAGACCCTATACAACTGAAGTAGAACCTCCCTGCTCCTATACTCAAATCCTTTTGATCCTTGAATGTCCATACCTCAGGTTGCCTTAATGGAATATCCCTGGATCAGTGGTCCAAGGATGCATACAGATATGACTCAGAAATAAACTTATTAGAACAAAATGCATAAGAACTGATATGTGCATCAGTAACAATCAAGACATTGGTACTGATGTCAAGAGGGAGAAAGCGCAACTGTTGGCACAATGTAATATCATAGAAAATGTACAACAATAGACACAAGCTCAAATGCAGACACCCATTTCATCTTCACTTCACTGCATTTAAAGTAACTACCACACAGTCAACCATTTGTGACACCTATACGGTGATTCCCCTATGGTTATGCACATACAGATACCGATACGGGAATGCCTATACGGTGATATTTATAGGGTGATATCTATATGGTATTTAGTAAATTCCGTGCAGACTGACTCTTCTCCAGAGTGATAATGACGTGTAGCCTGTTTCTGAAATATTTGAGTGTGGTCATGACTTAGGTTTGAGCATTCTACACTTCATCGATCAGTGTCTTCACTTGGGTCTTGATTCTGCTCTGTACACATCCGCCTTTGTGCTTGATCAGCCAGCTGTGAGTCTATGTGGATGATTCAACAGAGTAGTGTGAGTGGAGCGCCACAGAAAGAAGACACCAGCAATTTGGGACTCATATAACTGGAGAAGCATCTTTCTACGGCAGTATTTCTTAAACTGATGAATGACAAGAGCGAATGAAATTACTTCGGGGTGAATGAAACTAGAGGGGTGAATGAAGGGTGAATGACAATTTATTAAGGTATTTATATATATTTTTTCTATACTTAAAAAAAGGCATTGCCAGTAAAGTGCCATTAGTAAGCTCGTATTGGTTTTAATGTCAGCGGAGCTGGAAATCTGATCTGTTTTTTTCCTCTACCTATGGTTTTCTAATTTCAAAGTAGCAGGATATTTCCCAAATTTACTGTAATATAACCTTTTAGGGAAGACCAGATGAGCTAGTGGGAACATAAATTTATAAATGGCAACACTGGAGGATCGCCGTAGGCAACTGTTGAACTGTAACTTGACTTTGTGTAGCAATTTTTTATAGATATTTTTGTAGATATTTGGTGGTATTGTCAGCTTTCGTTGGGGAGATCTAAGGGCCTGTCCCACTGCGGCGACCTAATTGGCGAGTTTAGAAGAGTTTGCCCTCGACTCATACTTGCAGCATGGTCGACACAAGGTCCTAGGAGGTCTTTTTTTACTCTCCTTCATACTCGAGAGTAGTCCCCGCATACTCGAGGCCTCAGCTAGGCCGCGGCATATTTTTCAACATGCTGAAAAATGCCCGCGAGTAAAAAAAGGTCGCCATGGAAAAAATTGATATTTTTTTTACTCGTAGGTTTAGTCGAAGTAGGTCGTAGTAGGTCGGCATGTTAGTCGTAGTTAATC